>CM077831.1:21269980-21897787 GCA_039720395.1 Liquidambar formosana
GTTTATGTTCTGAACCTTGTTGAGACGTATTACTACATCACTTTATAAATCCAATTCCACCAAGTGATCTGTATTAAATCTGCCATGGAAGAATTTACTTATTGCTGTGATGATTGTTAATCCATGACATATTCCTTTCTTAAATGCAAATATAATCTACATATGTGCTATGTTTTGCGAACTAACCATATGTCTTTCAGCTATAAAACTAAACTCTTCAAAACATGTGATCATCATTCTTTGGATCCTTATATTTTCCATGGCAGAGGTGGCAATGGAGAATTGAGATTGGAAGTGTGCTTCAATAGGTGTCCCTTAGTCTGCAAACTTTGACTGTTGGATAACTATTCCTTACTTATTTCTGATTAGAGGCAACATAGAGTTTACTTCAAACCTCTGTAATAGAAAATGCAGAACTTTTTTTGACCAAATTTTCACTTTCTGCAACCTTCTATGGATGGCAGGTGGGCAAACTATTGCTTAACGCTTTGATATATCCACACGTCAAGATAGATTTTGAAAAAGAACTCCGTTGTTTCAATATTCCATACTTCGGTAATTCATGTTGTTGAGTATTTGAAATCTAATTTTATATTCCCAATTGATCTTGTTGTGGCTGATTTACATATATTGTATGCCTAGCACATTTACCTCAGGATCAGATATCAATTATAGATTAAAATGCATTTTAATATTTTCTGTTTGGCTCTAGAAAAGAATTGGATGCAATATGTTTAGAGATTGCTTTAGTTAAGCCATTCTGCTATGGATTCTTAGGTCCATTATTTGACCCATTTTATAATTCTATTCATTCAAATATTGTTTTTTCTGTAGCCCTGTAGTTGTGAAATTTGGTAGGAGTTTCGATTTTTAAACAGGGATAGAAAGTATTGGTATCAATATTGGGAATTAGACCAAGTCTTATTTCTTGATAAGCAGTTATAGGGGTAGCTTTTCTCTCTTCTTGTTATTTGTTTTCATAATCAATTATAAGGAAATCAATAAAATTGTTGTACTTCTTTTCTCATTTCGAATCTCTCTAAGTAGATTTTTCTGCGTTTTGATGATGAATTTTTGGAGGGACTGGTATTGGAAAAGGGGACAATGAAGGTTGTGTATTATGAAGAAAGGGGTTGACTTTTGCGGGTGATGGATGGTTGCAGCTACAAGGCTATTGCTGGTGGATCACAATCCAACAGCTTAGTTGCCTTGGGCAAGCTTGCTGGTTTGACCATAATAGCAGGTCGAGTAGCTTTATGCTGTCCATTTGGCCTTGGGCTGCAATCCAGCCAAAACCACTGTATTAATTGAAAAGTAAATATTAATGACTTCTGCTTGAGGCATATATATGGCCCTGTGACATATACGTGCTTAGTTCTGTTGGATGTTGGCTCATTATTAATTAATAATAGCAACTTCTTAATTATAATAGATAATAATTATTAAGCTTCAATGAGTTTGAATAACATCTATAGATCAACTGTCAAGAAGTGGAAATTTAATGACCCATTTGGACGACAATTTTATAATGCATGGCTTGGTTTTATTTGTCCCTTTGTTTTTAATAAATGACAAACGAAGTTCTTCCTTTTTATTTCCTCTCTCCCCACCCACCCAAAAAAGAAGAAGGTGGAAGTGGAAAGAAGTTAATAATATATGCATATATGACCAGAGCTCTAACCTCCCCTCCCCACTTTCTTTTTTGCAATAGGAATTATGGTTTTAATACTCACATCTACCAATTTTGTAATAGTATTTCAGTAATTTTGGTAGTATATGTATCAGAATTTTGTTTTCTTGGCTAATATGATCATGCTTGCAGCTAGCTGGAATGACTTTTTGGGTACTCAGTACTCACTGTCAATGTCTCAGTGGTTGACCGTACTGTGAGGCTTGAGAAAGGTGTCACTTATGACTCACTTTTACACTCCAAGTGAAGCAGTGTCTTCTATGAACCTACTGACTGTCAAATTGCTTGAAATTAATTAAATGAATCATTATTTTTGGGTGTCTTGGATGCAACTTCAAAGAAAAATTACTTGTGAAGGTTATTATAAATAGAAAAAAAAAAGGTGCTTTTTATTTTGTTTTTTATTGATTTTGTAGCTAATGTAATTGTCATGTGTTTTCAGTCAATTTTTTCTTGTTGGGTGATGCAAGAACTGTTGTTGCACAATTTAGGGAGGCTATGATTTGATTGCTAGCTGTGATTGTTTATTTCTTTTAATTAAAATTTTATTCTTTTAATCAAGATTAGATCTCCAATTTGTCAGTGAGTAATGGAAAATGGAATAAGTGTTACAGGTGGGGTAGGAATGATGGCTCCACTTTCTCAATGCATCATGGCGTTGTGTAAATCAACTATAAGAGTTGGACGTCTTTATGAAGTGGGTGCTTTAAAAGTAATGGACTTGGTTGTTAAAATATGTAGATCAAACAAGTATGGGCAACTCGGATTGAAGCATGGTGAGACACTCACACAAGAAAAGGATCAGATCTGATGGGTTGTAGGTTGTGAAGTTTTTGGTGATACCAGTTTGGTGGTATTGCCGTATTTGGTCCCTTTTTTTTTTTTTTTCTTTTTTTCAAATGACTCTACAAAAATAAATGCACAATCACCGGGCACGTGTGAGATTAAGAGATATCGTGGAGGTCAGAACTCTAATCGTGACCCTTACCAGATAGAAAATAAAATTCAGTTTAAGCTCTTTATTTAGCTTCTTTATTACTTGTTCGAATTAAATCTCTTAATATTTTTTTGTCTTGTTCAAAGATTTGATTTTTTTTCTTCTTATGGCCGACAAAACAGTAAATCCTGATGATGTTGTCGCATTAAAGGTAATCTACATATCTCTTTACTATTCCCCTGCTCTTAATGCATACCAATGTGGATCACTTCTTTTTTTAATCTTTCAGAATGTTTTGAAAATTTCTGGCAGATACAAAGCCTTCTTTCCCTTTGGAGTTCTACATGTATCATCAACTTGATAAGGCATCTCAAAGAAGAAAGTATGCCATTTCCGGAGTTTTCTGTATTGATTACTATTTTCTGGTTATATAATGCTACTTATTTTTTATATATCATTTGATTAGAGATCAAGCTTTGGCCTTGCTCATAGAGTGCATCTCTATTCCGACTATAGCATACTCATCAACTATTTATCTCGTCAGACACTTCAGGTAGCTTGATGATAATTTGTATACACCCATTACATTCTGTTGTTATATCTGTGTTTAAATGACAAACTTCTTCAGGATGCATAGGGGTTTTTTAAAAGTAGCTTTAGTCTTTACCTTTTTTATCTTAATGAAATTGTAATAATATATTGCTTTATCATGTAAATTATGCAATGACATCTGGTTTAATGTGATAATTGAAGTGTAAATGTTTAGCGGACTTTGCATAATGATATTTGCTAAACTTGTCTTTTTGTCATTGTTGGTTTTTGTCGTGATGATGAAAGAGATCACAATGTCTGCAATCGTTAGTAAGCTGACATGTCTCGTGTTTTGTATGTTCAATATCTATTTCATTGGAGAATCATGACGTTTAGTCGTAGAAGTTACACTAATGGCTTTAATATATGTTTTAAGTCAAGGAAGTTGGATGTTCATATTCACATGTTTCTTGCAGCTATGGTAGTTCTAACGAATCTATTTGCTGAAAGGTTTTGGCTATAACACTGTTGATTCATCTGGAATTGGCTTGTAATATATCAGGAGCCTGTCTCATCTTCCTGCTATGAAAAACACCAAGATAACAATCCGCCACTGTGTTATCCTCCTTCCCTTCATGTAATACATCTTGGTGTGTTTCTTCTTGGAGTCCCTTTTTTTTTTTTTTTGTCTTTTAAAGACTGCTTTGTACAGAAGTTGGCAAAATTGTAAGAACTAATATCTGGTCTATCAGATTTCTTATTTACTCTTTTGCTTTATATTTCTGTCATTATTGGAAGTAATTGTACTGAAACTGGACAAATGCATCTGAGTGGTTGGTGTCAGAAAGCCTTGAGCTTCTTCTCCTCTTTGCCTTGAGCTTCTTCTCCTCTTTAATTGATGTATTGCTGTTAGCGAGAGAGAGAGAGAAAAGGTGAAAATAAAAGAGTTAAGATGAAAAAAAGAGAAAGGGAGATCTCTGGCAATGTAGACACTTTAAAAAATATTTTTACATTCGCCAGGCCTGCTCCCCTAGGGGATATATGTGAAAGTGTTTGATAGAAGGGAACGGTTATTGCAACCCCCCATTCTTATCCCCCACCCCCCATCCTTTAGGTTTTTAAAGTTTTATATTAAATATAAAGGTTTTTATAAAAACCAGCCATGATGTCCACTAGAAAACATCATTTTGAACAACTTTGTAGAAGAAAGTTTTCCTAAATCTATCGTTTAAATATACTTTTTAGCCATTTATAGCCTTTATTTCATTTTTTACCAAAAAGTCTACCTAAACGATAGATTTTGGAAAAATTTCTTCTACAAAGTTGTTCAAAATGATGTTTTCTAGTGGACCAGATAACCAGTTTTTGCAAAAACCTCTTATATTTTTCATGAAATCTTAAAAACAGAAAGGAAAGGAGTGGGGTTATAAGAATGGGGGTAGCAATAGCCGTTCCCTTGACAGAATGTTTGAGGGGCTTGGCCCAAACCAACCCTACTCCCTCCACCCTTGTTGTGGGGTGGTTCGGAGCCTGGGCTTTGAGACCAACTGGCAGCTCATTATTGGGTTGTAAGCGAGCCCAGCCAATGCGCTAAATTTTTTCTTTTTCTTTTTTCTTGAATATAACAATTTTTTTGGGACATATAGTTGGCTATTTTAAGTTTAGAATTACCAACTCCAACCGTAACCATAACCTTAACCCTAACCCTTTGTTTGGTTCCTAGATTTTACTAAGAAAAGAAAAAGAAAGGGAAAAAAAATGAGGAGGAAAATGAAAAAAAAAAAAATATATATATATATATATATATATATATATATATATATATATATTGGATAAAAATGATTTCAATTCTTTTTCATTCTTTCAATTTTTTGCAACCAAATAATAAAAAGTGCAATTCTCTGTATACATTTTTTTTGGGGGGGAAATGAGTGAAAAGTCTATTTATAAGGAAATATTGAGGGCAATAGTTTAACCAATTTTCTTGTATAGCCAGTTAGCAACAAGTCAAAAACATTATTAAACCTTAACGTTTGATGCAGATGTTAGAGTTGGCTTTTATTTAATACTTTTCGGCCCTTTCAATTGTTATGGTAAAGCCCTCTTGACTATTATAGTAAGTATTAATGCTTATATTATGTTATGATATCTTTTTGAATTTTGCCCCACAATTCACTCAATCCATCAATAATTTTCCATGATTGTTTTGGTAAGTATTTAAAGTATTAACGCTTATATTGTTGGGATATTATTATAAAGTTTGCCCCACAATCCTTCAATCAATAAATGATAGAATTTCGTTTTTAAAGTCTATCAATAATTTTCCCTCTCAATTGTTATGGTAAATATTCAAGATATTAATAATTATATTTTGTTATGATATTTTTTTGAATTTCTCCTATAATTCACTCAATCAATACAGAATTTTCGCATCCAACAAATAGTTACATAACGCATTATGTAAGTAAACAAAAATAGTTACATGTATTACCTGACTTAAAATTTGTTTAACAAATTAGTTGCATGTACAGAGTATTACCTAACAAGATAGTTACCATTTGTTATAAGGCTATCATGTAACAATTTTAACTTATGGATATGTAACATTTTTTAATATTAACATATTATTTTCTAAATTGATTTTTTAAATCACCAACTCAGCAAAAAGAACAAATCTGAGCACTCCTTCCACCAATCATGGAACTAAAACGAGATGTAGCATTTATAATGTCTTCAAATAATATGTAAAGGGCATATTTATCCTTGAGTCATTATGTGGATTTACGGTTTCAATTATTTTTTACTTAGACTTTAGTTTTCATAAATTAGCAAATTTTGATTTCTTCCCAAATGCTCTTTTCTTTTTTTTCCCCGATAAAATCCAAAAACCAAATGGAGTATAGATAAATAAAAAGTATAACTAACATTTAATGAATTCTTTAGAAAAAATAACAAGTTATTTGGCAAATACACGCCGTGATATGTGGGCCCCACATATTTTCATATGTTCGTCCGCTAATCCTCATGTTTATCATTGCCTTTTGCAACGAAAAATTACCGTGAAAACAATTTTCATAAATAAATAAAGAGAAAAATTAAAATCATGGATGCTACTTTTGGCAGGCCATAATCAGCCAAGCTCAGGCCCTAGCGAGTCCATGATTTGATCTACCAGGTAGGCAAGTACCAACAACGTGCCTAAAGTCGAACACAAATTTGTGTTTAGGGTTAGATAGACCTGGCCCATGGCTCAACCTTATTGATTGTCTTTCTAGTTTTATATGCCAAGGTCTGGGAACAGAACTCAGAACTTTATCTTTGTAAGACAGAGCATGGGCCAGGCTTGCTCTCAGAATATGTCAATTTCTGAAGTTGTCAGACCCAAAGCTTGGCCTAAAATAGTTCAAATTCAAGCCTTTAGGCCCACCCATGTGCAGCCCTAAATTCCAACAGTATGGGTACATCATATTAAATTATTAATTAGGTATCCTACATTTTTAATTAGGAAGTTGATCTGGACCATGGGTAGCTTGAGTTGTGCCCAGGTGACATGTTTGTTTGATAACCCTCAAGAGATGGATTGGTAGTTTTTAAAGATTTTTGCACGTTTCAAGAGATGGAAGATTCTGAATTCGATTTCCCATTCTCTTTGGACATGGGCTTAGTCAGTGTTCAAGTTTATAGTGGACATTAATTAATGCAGAGTGGACAATGACCTTACCCATATATTCATGGTGATTAGTTAGACCAAACATCTTGATACCCCGGATAGAAAAGAATGAAAGAGTTGTTTGCTTGATGGTATGGGGTAGAAGAGTCTCCTCTTCTTGATATTTGTATGCAAACTGACTCTACATTTCAGGGACCTAGTCCAACTGACATGGCTCACGAAACCTTCCCTTTTGTTTGAAATCAAAATGGCCATCTTTGTGAAATTAATTTCCAAGGTGTCAATATCAAATTTGTCAAAATTGGAAAATTAACCAGGAAGCACAAAAAGAGAAATATCATTGTCCATTCAACAATGATTTGAGTCATTGCCACCTCCCATTACACCCCCAACTAGGGCTACAAACGAGTCGAGCCGAGCTTAGCTTTGGAGTGCTCGGCTTGATTCGTTAAAAAGCTTGTTCATTAGTAAACGAGTCGAACTTTTTAACGTGCTTAAATTTCAAGCTTGAGCTTGGCTCGTTATAAAATATTCGAGCTCGAGCCGAGCTCGAACTTTGGCTCGTTTAAGATTTTTTTTTTATTATTATTATTTTTTTTTGGATAAATGGTTTAGAATCACCATCCCAAGCATAAACCAAGAAATCGACAATAAGAAACATCATCCAAGCATGAACCATAAAGAACCCAAAATCAAAACTCCATAAGGCCATAACTATTTTCAGTACTATTAAATAAAAAGTTACAATAAACTTAAAAAACTAAAGTTATTGGTTGGAAGCTTGGAGCACATTGTAACACTTATATATGCTTCAAAACTAGTTATCATGCCATCATACTTCCATTGGATTCAGCAAAAGAAGTATCTCTTTCACACTAAAACTTGATCTACTAAAATAAGTAAAAGCATCAAACATCTATTACTAGCATATATACTAGGGAATGAGTATCTCTTTCACACCAAAATGTACAGTAGGACAATTATGCCCCCACTCATGAACCCTTAAATGAGTCCATTAACGAGTTTCTTGTTGAGCCCCTAAATAAGCTTTTCATCGAGCTCTTAACGAGCTTATTCATGAGCCTAAACGAGCCGAGCTTTGGTATGCTCAAGCTTGGCTTGTTTACTAAACGAGCTTAGAATTCAAGCTTGAGCTTGGCTTGTTTATTAATTGATCGAGCTCGAGCCGAGCCCTTAACGAGCTTTCTCGCGAGCTGTTAATAAGCGGCTCAGCTCATTTGCAGCCCTACCCTCAACCCAAAAAAAAAAAATTTAAAAAAAAGTCCAAAAGATTATAGTAGACAGCCAATCATATATCACACACAAATATATATATTTGTGTGTGATCACACGTGCTGATGGGATCACCTCTGTATATATATATATATATACCTCAATACATGCTTACCTGATCATCATCCTATATATATATATATATAGATGACAACAAAATGTGTTAATGTATTTGTATCAATTTTAATTGGCGGCGATCCACGTAGTATGTCACGGAGCAACTTATGGCCCCTTATAAATTGGTTTCCTCCCATGTTCCATGTGGTCCAATGAAAAATAGATTATTTCATAGGTAGATGAATTATCGCATATGTTGCGCCAATAAAACAAAATAAAAAAGCTTATATTATTTTTGTCATAGAGTCATAGCTAGAGACTAGAGAGGTAGCAATCTCGTTTTTATAAAGCCTTGCGTAGCATTTTTTTAGTGGGGACAGGTGGTGATAGGAGTAAAAAATTAAAAAATTAAAAATTAAAAAAAATAAGGAGTTTTATGAAAAGTGATTTTGGGTTGAAGATGATATTCCTTTAGCTTTGTTATTGTGGTGTAAAGTTGGTGACTTGGGAGTTTTTATGCTTGTGTTACCTGAGGTGTTGGGTGTCCTGAGAAGAGAGCTAGAAAAGAACAACTCACCATCTTTTTTTTATTCAATAAAGAAAGAAAATATATATATATATATATATATATATATATATATATATATATATATATATATATGAGGAGGGAGAAAGAGAGAAGGGGCGGGTGTTGAGGATTAAAAGTTTGAGGTAAATTTGAATAGGAAACTAATTAAACAAGGGAGGAGAGAGGCAAGCAAAGAGGTTAATTTTAACTACTTTTTAGTTGAGTCACTTTCCACTTCATAGAAGGCAGCTGGGAGTTGTTGTCAGCCAAGGAGGGAAAAAAAAAATATGGAGAGAGAGAGAAAGAGGTAGGTCCAAAATGTTAAGATAATGAAATTAATGAATAGAGAACTAAACAAGGAAAGAAAGAGCCAAGCAAAGAGGGTTTTAAATTAATTGGGTCACTTTCCACTTCATATGAGGCAGTTGTAAGCCAAGGAATGAAAAACATAAAAAACTTAAAAATGAGAGAGAAAGGGAGAGAGAGAGGCGTTTGAGATATTGAATAGAAAACTGAAACAAGGAAAGAGAGACAAGCAAAGTACTGTAGAGAGAGAGAGAGAGAGAGAGAGAGGTGTTTAAGATATTGAAATCTGAAACAAGGAAAGAAGAGAGGCAAGCAGAGCAAAGAGGGTTTAAGTTGGGTCACTTTCCACTTCATAGAAGAGAGGGAGTTGTTAGCTAACCATCACATGGGAGAGAGAGGATAAATTAAGCCTTCACACTGACATGTCCAAATCATGGTTTTCCTAAACAATTCAAGCCAGACCTAAGCATGTCCCCCCACCCTTAATGCCCAAAAATTTCATATCTTGTCTAAAGTCTCTGAGTCTAGACAACTAACCAACCTCTCTTTTTTCAATTTCCTATATTGCCCTCAGGGTTTCCAATTATTGTCTCACACTAATTAACCAAAATATTCTCTCATGTTCATCTATTCATATATATGGGAACAAAGGATTGAGTACTGGAGAGGGAAAGTGACATTGCTGATCGATGGTCTACCTCCTAGGAGTGAACCCTAGTTCCCTCACAAACTTAGAAAAACAAATTAAAGTCCCATCTTATCCCAAGAGGTGCAATGAGAAAACATGGTAACTTGAAAGCAACATTGTGATCAATGGAAACATATAAATATGGTTGAAGTATTGGATTCAAATTATATAGAACAACCATCAATGACCACAATCTAGCTGGATCCGTACACCATGTCCTACCCTTTTAATTTAAAGGACTTGAATTTTGCCACATTATATGATTTGATTGATAGAAACATAAAGCTTAAACAATTAATTTCCAGTCGGAATTAAGTATTTACAATCTTATTTTCTTTGCTTCTTATTACAGAGTACTAGAAGAAAATTGAATTGAGATATATGAATCTTCCGTCTTCTAGTTGTAGGGGTCCCTCCTGTCTTCTAGTTGTGGGGGTCCCTCTTGTAAGGAGAGATTACTCAACCCCGGTTTTTGAAAAGAAAACCGGTTGATGGATCTATGAATGAAGATGCAGAGTTGATACCCACAAAGAATAAATAAATACAAGTAAATTAATTACAAGACTTGATGTAGAAACTTGACGTACTCATGATAGTACTCTTGCATGAATATATAATTATATACATACCCCAAGAGTGGGGCAATAATTATACCTTGCTTGTTCGCTCCACTGCTGGCTGAACATGATTTATGGTATAGTCTAAAAACATGTCATGTTTTGCATGGATACGTATTAGTGAAGGCTGCATGAATCTTTCATGCAATTACGGTTAGCTGTGACGTATCATGGCCGGAAAAAAAAAAGGGGGGAAAGAAAAGCAGCTTTAATTTTATACATGCATTACTGTATTAGTGTAGCTAATAGATCGAAGAGCTTAGAGTGTGTTGGGAGGCAACTTCAAGGAAAAGTGAATACTAATGCTACTCGAATGGTTTTCTTTTTCCTCGTGACATCTTTCATTGTGTGAAGGAAAAAATGTACAGCTGAAAATATGATAATTGGGTAAGAAAAACTTGTATGTAACTGTGACACGACTGATGTGGTGTCACAAGCCAATAGGAGATAAAGAAAATGGGATTGTTAGAGTGCTTTTTGGTCTTACAATCTCATTTTATTTCTTAAAAAAACTAAAGTGGGAGTTAGAATGCTGTATTTCTTTACTGAAGGAAAGAATAATCTTATAACATTGTCACTAGTTTAGGTTTTTTTTTCTCCAAAATTCTCTTTGCGTGCCATGCACCTTAGGAATATGTAGTTAATTATGTCACACCAAACTTGTTGCGACACTGATCGCTTCTAATTAATCCTCGAAATTACTTTGAATTATCAACTCCAAAAAAAAAAAAAAAAAACCCAATGTAGCCCCAGAAATGTTCAATTTTTCGAGTTTTGTTGCCCGTTTCATGAATGTATTAAAATATTAAAGTTAAAATAATATAAGAAGAGGAAGAGGGTGTATTTTCACACCTTTTTTGGTTGCATATACACCCGATCGAGATATGAAAACAGGTCATAGAAAGGTGCGTATATCAAGTCTAGATGTGACCAAAAGAAGTGCAGATGTGACCAAAAGGATGTGAAAATCGGTTATATCTAAAAGTGTAAACCATTTCCTTATGGAGTCTTGTATGTACTACTATTCCTCATTGCCAAAGTCTCATCCATCTTTTCTTTTTTCTTTTTCAATTTTGTTTTTGTTTGGTTTTTTATAAATTAAAAAAAAAAAAGAAAAAGATTTCTAATGATCCAACATAATATGTAACCAAAACTCAAATTTTCAACAAATTATTTTTTTAAATAATAATAATAAACGCGAAATATATATATATATATATATATAGGAATGGATTGTGTTTCAAACAAAAACAAGAAATAAAGCCAAACAATATGGTTTTGGTATTCAATTTGAATCAAGATGTTGGAACATGTCTTTTTCTTTTTCTTTTAATTTTTTTTTTCTTTTTCAATCTCTGGCAAACATCATTGTCATTTAATTGTACCCAAAAAGGGCATCCTGTAGATTAGGGTTTGATTTAAATTTTTCATCAAAGCCACACTATTGGGCCAAAGACAGGGTGACTTTGGAGTTAAATGTTCAAAATCTTTTCCAAAACATCACTTTATAGTTTTAGGAGGTAATTTTGTCACCATCCCAGCATAAAGTGGCATAATATATGCCACATTTAATATGCATCATGCTTTTAAGATACATATTCTTCAAAATTATCAAAGAGAGGTACAGCCCCACATTCATCTATGGGCCAGATTTATGGGCTTATGCACAAAATCATGGGTCCATATGGTCAACCTTCGTGCCAAAGACGTGGACTAGAAGAGTGAGGGGTATTAGAGTAATTATGCACGAAACAACTCGTTGTGTGGGCAACTCCTTGTCCATGTGTTTTGTCCAATCAAATTCAGTGCATCCTTCCCACTCTTGTTGTCTCCCCTTTCATTCTTTAATGCAACTGTTTGGATGTTAGGACTCAATGTCGTTTTATATGTGGACAAACACTTCCACATCTGTCTCATATGCCAAGCAAGGGTTATAGAATACTATTCTAAACCGATAAGATAATAATTTTGTTATCAAAAACTTTTGTAACATCCGACCATTTGGGTTGCATTATGTGAATTTTTTTTAATGTTTAGAAAAGTATTGCCTCGGATTCATGGATTGCCATGTATACATAGTCCGGGATCATTGGTTAGGCATTTTTGAAATTTCGAGAACAATCATGTTAGCAAAAACTTTGCTAACTTTTCAGAAAATACGACATCTTATATCAATTAATTGTAAAATTTGATATGACTTCATATACTTGTTTGGATTTTTCATATTATAACTTATATTGTTGAGTTGAAAACTTAATAGTAATACTACAAAAAACTCTGGTAAGATTCAATCGTTTGGCGAGAGCGCAGCACATGAATTAAGTGAATTTTTTTTAATATTTGGAAAATTAATTCGTTGGATTGTCATGCTTACATAGCTATCGTTGATTAGGCATGTTTGAAATTTTAAAAATAACCATGCGTTGGCAAAGACTTTGGTAACACTACTTGCATCTCTGTCTTATATGCCAAGTAAGGGTTTTTAAATACAAATCTAAATTAATAGCAACCGGATAATAATTTTATTACCAAATTTTTTGATAAACTCTAGCTATTTGACAAAGTAGATGAATTAACTGAATTTTTAAGTTTTTGAAAAAGTAAGGCATTGGATTGTCATGCTTAAATAGCTAGTGTCGATTGGGGTACTGTTGAAATTGGTCATGTCACATGTGCAATCCATTAAGACCAGTAGCTACATCAATGAGAAAAAAAACTTAGGGTAAAATATACTTTGTCCCCTTAAAGTTTGAGTCCTTTTTTTCAAATCCCTTTATAGTTCATAAATTAAATTTTGACTCCTTGCACATGACACGTAACAATCCATTTAGTTGACACATCATTAACGAAAGGGGGCAAAATGATATTTTTTGCAAAATGTGTAGTCATTTGTTTGATTTTGAACTATAGGAGAATTTGTTGAAATCGGCTTAAACTGGAAGGAGGCAAAGTATAATTTACCCAAAAAATAATTCAAGTTAAGACACCACAACTAAAAACCAAAAACCATGGATTGAGCTTGGTCTAAAAAAAAAGAAAAAAAAAAGAAAGAAGGCATTACATCTATGTAGAAAAAAATATGACTGATCGAGTGAAGAAACTTGGCACCAAGTTGGATTCATGCAGATGAAATCATGGCCATGTTTGAAAAAGAACCTAACGAATTGGGATTTTCATGTGAAAAAAAATAAAAATAAATTGAGATTTAGAAGGTAAAAGTACAATATGCCACACAATATTCTAGGTGAAGATTGCAATTTCATGCAAAAGATAAAAGATTTCCTGGATTTAAGATTTCCCTTTACTAGGAGGTACCCATAAAAAAAAATAATATCCCCCCATCCCAACAAAAAAAGGGAATTACATATTGGTCCAGTTGCAAGCATATAAGTGCAGTTCGTAGTTACTCTTAATTAAATTAGTAGTAATTTACTGTGAAATTAGTAGTCATTTGTAATGAAATGTAATCATTTTCTCAATGCTGGACCAATCTGTAATTCCCTTTATTAAAAAAAAAAAAAAAAAAAAAAAAAAACCCACTAATATAACTGTGAGTCTCATTGGCTGGCAATGATTTACACAGTTTTGTGGAGGACGATGGGGACACGCACAGGTAAGATTGACCTCCTACAATGGGATAAATGGCAAGAGACCTCACATCCCTTCATGCCTATCGCATTTTTACTCCATTTAATTCAATTCATCAAAGTTTTAATCCCAATTCTTACACTACCACATGATTCAATTATGCAAAATTCAACGAAAGCAGATTACACTACCACATGATTTAATTATTCAAAATTCAAAAGTTTAGGAGTTGTTTGGAAAATATAAAACGAAAGTAGATTACACTACCACATGATTCAATTATTCAAATTTCTTACACCATTGAATCCTAAATGTTTTCTTAATTTTTTTTTTCCTATAAGACTCTATTTACAGATGTATTGGTTAATTTGAAAAACATCAAAAAAATTTATGTATATATGTGATTGTTACCACTTCATTAAAAATAAAAAATAAAAAAAATTAAGGATCAATGATACCACTCAATATAAAAATCTTATTAATTGAAAATTAATTTGACTAGTCTAATTTTATTATTATTTGGTAATTTCTTTAAATAAAAAAATATTTGTTCAGTTTAATATTAAACTTCTATTACTTCTATTATTGATGCTAAAGTTATGTTTTGTAATTTTAATTATTAAGTTATTCGTTCTGTCCTTCATAGAGCTAACTAAATAGCTTATGAAATTGGTTTAATAAAAAGTTCATTAAAACCGATTTGGTCGAATCCCAATTTTTGAATTATCTCGTGTAATTGTCTTTGAGGATTGAAAATGGCCACCTTGATATACTTTATTCGTTTGTGAAAATAAAAAAAACAAATATAAACATTTAGGCTCTATTTGCTTCGTGGATTTTATCAAGAAAAAAAAAAGAAATTATGAGAAATTATATTTTTTCTTATTGGGTTGTAATGGAAAATTGATAAAAAAAAAAACAATTAAAATAATTTTGGTTTGATATGATTTCGTATTTTTTTTTTATTTTCTTTTTTTCGCTTTTTTTTATTTTTTTCAATAGTAAAATTCCCAAACCAAATAGAGAGTTAAAAAAAAAAAAATAGAGAGAGAAAAAATTACGTGTCTAAAATGTAATTTTGGAAAAAAGAAAGAGTTGGTAACAAGAAGGATGGGACCGATCCAATGACAGAGGGTTGTAAATTAGTGGGCCATACTTTCCTGCATTTTGGAGTACCTTTTTACCTTTTTTACCTCTCTCCAGTCTCCAGGGTTATTCAAAAGAACCCATATCATATACTATAATTACCCAAGACCCGCAAATAACCGTCACTTTTTCAATTAAAAAAAAAAATAAAACCCAAAACTTTCAATCACAGCCACACATCTCCATCTCATCCCCCAAAAGATCTCATCCGTCAAATCCGTCTCGATATTTTCAAACCCTACCCCAAAAAGCCTCTCATTATCTCGTGTCGTCAGATTCAATTTCGAAAACCAGGCCCATCAGAGGCTGTTTCTCCGAAATTACTATTATATCCCCAACTATCTTCATCCTGGTGGAGAATCAAACCTGAATAAAAACAAAAGTCGAAGGGTGTTATTGGAAGATGGCGAAATCACGTAGCCATTTGAGCCAGTTCACCTTTCTCTCTGGTCCTCTGTAAAAGAAAAATAAAAAAAGAAAGAGCACTCGGGAAAACGACTTCACGCTCAGAGAGGAGCGTGAACAGTACATCCAATCAGAAAACACTGCGTGGCACATTTATTAACGAGATTTGTTCTCACGGGCGCTTACGAGAGTGGGAATGAAACGAATGACAGTAACCCTACCAGGAGAGATAACTACGTCTACAGACAAAGCCACATAAAATTAAGAAATTAAAAAAAAAAAAATTATAGAGAGAGAAAGTAGAGAGAGGGAGAGAGTATGAAGGGCACTTTACCACTTTTTTATGTTGCACGCATCAACAATGGCAGAAAACAGAAGGTAGACAAGGGTACTACTACAAGGACACACAAGAAGAGAAGAGACGAGAAGAGAACAGAAAGAGAAGAACAGAACCACCACCACCACCATCACCAAAGCTAAGCAAAGAAGAAAGAAGAAGAAGAAGGAGATAACGGATGGGGTTGAGGAAAAAAATAGGAAATAGTAGAGTGCTTTTACATTGGGCAAACGAAGATGTTGTACGATGTGGTGGTCTTCCTTTTGAAATGGGTTTAATCTCTTGAGCTGTGCAAGAAGGCATTGAACAGCTTCTTTTCATTATTATTACTACAAGTCTCAGACCTACAAAATCTGCTTTGATTTCATTTTCATTAATGACTCTGGTTCATTAATATCTTGTTTGCAAGTTTTGAAGCAACCCCAGTTGGAAATATTTGTGTTCTGTATACCTTTTGGTGGTTTTTTGGTATTGAAAACTGGAGACAGAGAGAGGAGGGGAGGAGGAGAGAGAGAGTGTACGTGGTTTTGGGTTTGCTGGGTATTGTTGTTGATTTTGTAGATGTGAGATATGCCCTTACCCTTTGAGTTCCAAGGGAAGGGGGTGTTAGATTTTTCTTCAGATTTTTTATTTCAACAGCAGAAATGGAACAAGGAAGGTTGCTGCTATGTGGGCAGTGAGCAAACCTCTGTCCTGGATCCTAGAAGAAGCCCAAGCCCCCCTACTTCTTCAACACTGTCTTCTTCTTTAGGTAGTGGCGGCGGCGGCGGCGGCGGCAGCGGAGGAGACGCTTCCGCCGCGGCCACCGTGGCCGGATCGGAAAAATGTGGGCCGCTGGGAATGGAGGATTGGGAGAACGTGTTGTCAGAATTCGCGGCGTCGCCGACCCATGACCAGTCGATGCTTCGATTCATTATGGGGGATATTGACGACCCGACTGCGGGATTGACCAGGTTGTTGCAAGGCGGAGCTCCGCCGCCGGACATAGATTTTCACGGTGGTTTTGGTGTGGTATATCAAGGTTCCGAGCTGGGACCCGGTGGTGGAAACTCGATGGGCACCGTCGGAACTCCTGTGAATGAACCCATCGCCGGTTTTCAACAACCCAGTAGCAACAGCAACAACATTCAAGCTAGCCATGGAAGGATGGGTTCTGTTTCGAACCCAACCCCTTTATTTGCGTCTTTGGCTAACAATCTTTTACCGATTTCGGCATCTCAGGGCTTGTTTCATCAACAACAATTTCAGCATCAGCATCAACACCAACACCAACACCCAGTTGAATCTTTGGAAGAAAAGCCCCAAATATTCAATCCACAATTGCTGGTTCAGTCAGTAGCACCCCACAACCAGGCTGGTATGTTATTGCCATTGTCGTACTCTCAACACGAGCAGAGCCCCATCTTGCCGCCGCCGCCGAAGCGCCTTAACTCCTCCGGCGTCCTCGACCCAAACAGTCAGATCCCCAAGGTTCCGTTTGATTCGGGACAAGAGCTCTACGTTCGGCGACAGCTTCATCAACAGTCTCCTCAAGGCTTTCCTCATCACTTGCAATTGCTTCCCAATCATCTTCAACATCGGCAAACAATGACGAAGCCGAAAATGGTAGGCGGCGACGAAATGGTTCACCACCAGCAGGCGATAATTGACCAGATATTCAAGTTCGTGGAGCTGGTCGAGATGGGGAATTCGGTACTCGCGCAGGCGATATTGGCGCGGCTCAATCACCAGCTCTCTCCGATTGGTAAGCCCTTTCAAAGGGTTTCTTTCTACTTCAAAGAGTCTTTGCAACAACTACTTCTCCACATGAACACTGGCACCACCACCACCACCACCGCCACGGACCTGTCCTCCAATTCTTCGCCCTTTAACCTTATTTTCAAGATTGGAGCTTACAAATCATTCTCCGAAATCTCGCCGCTCGTTCAATTCGCCAATTTCACTTGCAACCAAGCCCTCCTTGAAGCCTTGGAAGGCTTTGACCGAATCCACATCCTAGATTTCGATATTGAGTATGGTGGGCAATGGGCTTCACTTATGCAGGAGCTTGCTTTGAGAAACGGAGGCCCCCCCTCGCTTAAAATCACTGCATTTGCTTCTCCTTCCACCCATGATGAGCTCGAATTCAGGCTCACTCAAGAAAATCTAAACCACTTTGCTAGTGAAATTAATATGGCGTTCGAGCTCGAAATTGTAAGCCTTGATTCGTTGAACTCTGCTTCATTGTCAATGTTCTCCCATGTATCCAACAGCGAGGCAATTGCGGTGAATCTCCCAATTGGTTGCTTTTCCAATTACCCATTATCACTGCCTTTCGTCCTCCGATTTGTAAAGCAGCTTTCGCCCAAAATTGTGGTCTCTTTGGACAGAGGATGTGACCGAAACGATCTCTCATTTGCCCAGCACATCATCCATGCCCTTCATTCTTATTCGAGCCTGCTTGAATCACTCGATGCTGTAAATGTGAACCCAGATGCCCTGCAAAAGATTGAAAAGTTCTTGCTTCAACCGGGCATTGAGAAAATCGTATTGGGTCGCCATCGTTCCCCTGGGAAGACACCGTCCTGGAGGTCTCTCTTTGTGCAATCTGGTTTCGTCCCATTACCGTTCAGTAATTTCACTGAGTCCCAAGCTGATTGTCTAGTGCACCGGACTCCTGTTCGTGGATTCCACATCGAGAAGAGACAGTCTTCACTTATTCTCTGCTGGCAACAGAAGGATCTCATCTCGGCTTCGGCTTGGAGGTGTTAAGGAGCAGCATTTTGATATGGGATTCTCCAATTCATCTCGCGAAGGTGCTGCACAACTTGCTGCTTTTAGTCTCTGAAGCTTTTTTGAATTCTCGTCCTAGTTAATTCTCCTTTCCTCATTGTCTATGCGGTTTAGGATGACTATTTTCAAGTGAAAAAAAAAAAACCCAAACTTTAGTAGCTTCTTGTCCTAGTACAGTTCTGTTTCTCTATCTTGGATATGGGTATTTACTATTATGGTGTTTTCATGCTGTTGTTGCAAGAGGCAGCAGTTTCTTCTGGTTTAGCTGGGTGATTGGTTGTTGTAAACTTGACACAACAAGGCAAAACAAAAATGGAAAAGAGAAGAAATTAACTCTTCAATTTAAGTCTGTGTTGTGTATGCATTTCGATATATTTTCTCAATTACATGCTCTACTTTTGATTCATATACTCTATGCTACCATTTGGGAATTTGACATTGTGAGACTCCCAATTATGTCTTAACATTTTGAAAAAGGTCATACATGGCTTAATTTTATCAGGCTCTTATTCAAGAATTCATGAATTATTTACTAAAGACTAGGGAAATTGTAGACAATACCAAAACTTTGTTCTTGAAAGTCCTGAATCATTGCGAGACATGCAGTTAGTGTATGCTCCCCACCCCCACTACCTGCATTGCCTTTTGCTCTTAGAATTCCCATTTTTGTTGCCAAAATTCACTGCTTACAGAGCTCCAAAGTTTTTCAGAATAGTTTCCAGCTAACATACTTAAATTTTAAGATATTTCGGGAGCAACCGTTGTTTAAATCCCTTCAACTGTCACCTAGGTTGTGAAGACATGAGGTTGCAATAACAGTGTCTTTTATTTCCAAGGTCACCTTGTTACAATTCTGACTGTTACTCCTATTTCTTCCTCTTCCTTGCCTAATCTGGGAAAACATGTGGAAAATGGGTAAAACGTTTGAAAGGTTAGGCATTAGTTAAGTTGTACCTATCATGCTAGTTATGTTCCACCTGCAAATACTACAAATGTGGGGTACTAGTTACTTCTCTACATGATTTTTTTTTTGTCTGAACTTGTCAACGTGATCTTAGAACCCATGCATCTCTCTGAATAATAATGTTTTTCACTGGGTGTGCCAAAACTGTTGTATTGTAAATTTTTGTTTTAGTTCTAACACTGCATGGTCATCAATTAATGTGGCTGGAATTGGAACTTCTGTTTAGACTGCTTTGATTCAAATCCCATGTTGGAATCTGAAGACTTGTTTTGTGATACCTTTCGCTCTCTTCTTGATGGATGGATTCAAATGTTATATTTAGAGACCCAGGTAGGGCCTCGTCTCAACAATTTTTAATACCCTTTGCGCTGGTGCCGATGGAATAGACCAAATTTAGATAGATATGTCTCCACATCCAAACACATCCATTGTTTAGGAACATTGGAGTCCACATTTTATTTAGGCTATTGAACCCTTTTGATCCACATCATTCCTAGAAAAAATGGTATAAAAATCGGACGGTTATGGTGATCCGGGACCATCGATCTTTAGGCATTGAAGGTCTCAACGATCGGATGTTCGCCTAAATTCTCCCTTTAATACATGCATCTGTAAAAGTATACGCCACTGCTTATAATATTTTCAGCTAATTATCTATTATGATTGGAGGGTGCAAGTGCAATAGGATCATTATTTGTGTAGTTTTTTTTTAAATTTTTTAAAATTTGTTGGTGGATTTTTCAAACATAATGATTCATGTTGTTTATGCATATTCACATATTTTTGTAATATTATTATTATACATTGAATTTGCTGTTGTTTGGGTTAATATTTTTTTTATGCCTCTCCTAATCAAACCACATGGGTCTTGTCCCATTGGACCCCCACACCATTAGTTTAAGCTCTTTCTTTCTTTCCTTTTTCATTGCTTTATTAATTATTTTACTATGCTTTTATCAAACACATCCCTCATATTAAATGATTGAGACCATGTTGCATATGTGTTTGAGAGAAAGTTGTATGGCTCTCCCAAATGGTTATTTTTTATTTTTTATTTTTTTATTAAATATAAATAATACCTAAGTACGTCAGATCCATGGACAATGAAAGACAATTAATATCTAATCACCCTACAAACAACCTTATTATCAACATATTATATATATATATATGACTTAATATAATTGTGTTTGTTAAAGGGCACCGCCACCTTTTTTTTAATGGGGTCCCTTCTCTCAATCAATGGCAAGAAAAAGCCACAATTGCCCTTTTTTTTTTTTAGGGTCTAACCGTCTAACTGGGGAAGAGCTGGCCTTATTTTACCAGAGAGAAGAGTCACCCCATTCAATAATGAGTACACTGATCCATTGCAATTTTGGTACATAGGAGTACATCTCTCGTCACGTGAGTTAAATTAAGTGTGCTATTACTATTTTAGTACATATTACAATGCCAAATGCTATAATTTAGCACAATGTGTTCCGATGATGCAAATAAACGTAATGCGCTATTTTTTATTACAACTTTAATTCTTTTCACAAATTTAAGGTCTTGTAAGATGGTAAACGAAGTATATCGTGGATCAAATGCAATGTTGTTTGAGTGGAATGAATTAGTTAAAAAAAAGGTATGTTTTCTGAATTTTTTTTTAAATTTTAAATTTTAAATTTTTTATATATAAGATTTCAATATTATTTTTGAAAATATTGTATTTATTTACGAGCTGTTTGGTTATTGAGAAAATTTTGAAAGAAAAATGGAAGAAAAGAAGTTGCTGGTGTGTTTGGTTATTGAGAAAGGGAGAAAAAATTGACATGGCAAATATAACAATAACTCACCCTTGGAGATGCTCCCATAAGATCATATTATGTCATTTTGCATGGGTTTTGTAACGAGTCTGGTGCTATGTTTTTCGTATAATTTAGAATGAGACATTGTAACAATCTACATCCCTCAATAGATTAAGGACATGCTATACGGATTGTAATACAAAAAAAAAAAAAAAAAAAAAAAAAAAAAAAGAGAGAGAGAGAGTTAAAAATGTCTTTTCATATAGAAAAAGAAAATTACATTTTTATCCCCTCATTTCCTTCGTTCAAATAAAAATAAAGGATATTGGTTGCATCTGTTTTAATGGTCTTAACCGATATATTGTATATATCGTATCGTTTGTATACAAAATGACCTTCTGTTTTTTTCCCTTGATTATTATTGTACATAAAATGATGTTACTCCAATAATTTTGATTTATAAACCAAATAAATAAATGAAATAAAATAAAATAAAATAAACCTTCGATTTCGAAATGTCAACCTTAGACCGTCCTAATCATTTTCTCAAGGTTTTTCTTATATATATATATAATTTTTTTTTTTTTAGAAGTTTCTTCCAACTAGAGAGAAATTTCTTAGAAGTTTCTTCTCATGAAGTCCCAAACCTCGTTTCCGAAAAACGCGTTTTCCTCCTAAAACCAAGTTTTCCTACTAACGCTAGACATGAATGTGGTCTTTTTTATTTACCCTAATGAGTGGATCATTGGTGTGGCACTATGGTGCATGGATCTTAATTGGATTGCTTAATTAATGATTAAAGTTTGTTAATATAATATGAGAGGAAATCTTTAGTGAAGGGCTTAAAGCGTCGTTTACACTCCAACAGAAAGCGACAGATGGATGACAGACTGACAGGTCGTCTTTATCTCTCGGCCCCCTCGAGTACAGTGTATTATTTGTGAGAGGGCGACTATTGTCATCACAAAAAATTTCTAGACAACCCTCCTCTTTATTTTAAACTTCTTAAGGTTTTATGAAGAGTACAAAAGGTTTTCAAATGATGTTTTCTAATAGATAAAACGGCTAATTCTCATGAAAATCTTTTACAAAGTACAAGCTAATTCTCATGAAAACTTTTTACAAAGTATATTTTTCATAAAACTTTAAGAAGGTAAAATAAATGAGGAATACTCAGGACTTTTTGTGGTGTCAATGACCCACCTCATAGAGTAAGGTTGCTTATTAAGAGGCCCTCTTCCCTCATTATTATTTTTTGTTTTTTTGAGTTTTCTCTCATTTCCTAAGTATTTTGGCAAAATTATTTAAGACCCTTTTATAAATTTTTTAAAAAAAAGGAAAAAGACACATCCATGTTATTAAATGTAACGTGCTTAGATTATTTTAACTATAAAAATTCAGTTAAAAAAGACCTAAAATGAACTCATATGCATCGGTGGAAGTTAATGGATAATTTTGATTGAGCATTGTTAACCTATGAGGAAGAATCCATGTGATATTTTCTAATTAAATTTTCTAAGTGAGATTCCTAAAAGATTTTCTATCTAATTGTGGGACAAGTGTCTTAAAATTTGTACACTATTTCCTAAAATTAAAAGGGAATTCACTGATAACTTCATAAACAAGTTTTTATAGTAGTCTTTCAATATGTGTCGCTACTTGCACACTGTCGTGATACACTTTTTTTGCCCCACTTGTTAGGGGGAATGGTTTCGTTAAAACTCAGTACTGTATACTTAAGTGTAATAGACCGTTGGATGGAGATTTGAATGGATCAGATTTAAAGTTTAAAAGTAACTATTAAAATGAATAAAATGATTTTAATGGACAATTTTTTTAATTTTAAATCCGTACTGTCCAAATCCCCATCTAACGACCGGCCTATTTAACCTCAGTATAGTGCACTGAATCCATTCACCTTGCTAGGACCACAGATGAATATATTGCACCGACCATTTCCAGAGTCCAACTAGGATCGAAGCTTACTTGATCGTGTGTGGTTTCTATTTGACCAGCTGCATATGTTCAAAATGTCTACTCAATTCATTCATTTTTTGGCCTAACCACCCCTTTATCTTTATTTTAAATTTTTTTACAAAAAACAAACAAACAAACAAACAAACATGGGTATATTATAAGGGCAAAAATAAAAATAAAAATAAAAACATGAGACATTAGACATAGAGGAACAGAAAGTCTTACCTTTGTATATGAAAAAAATGCTGATATGTTACCTAATCCTGTGTGGGTAAGCGCAACCAAATCTTGAGGATCCATTTGGACGTCCAAATAAAAATTAAATAATTTTAATTAGTAAATTTTACGTGTTATTTATATTAAATGACAATAACATCCCCAACCAAAAAATAAAAAATAAGAAAAAAATGACAAAAGCAGCACCCTAAATTGTAATTTACGGTGCTGCTTTTGTCATTCTTGTAAATTGTGAAAATTGAAGAGTCTCTTCTAAACGTACCAGATACTTAGGAGTCTCAAAGTAACGTAATTATACCAAAATTATTGTGATACAATAATGCAGAAATGGGATGAATAGAGTGAGATTTCAGGTTGGATTCTTATCATGAACATTTATTTATTTTAATGAAACAAAAAAGGGACTTTAAGTAACTCTCTTGCATGTGATCAAGCCAACGAGGGTGGATAGAGTAAAGGGTAGAAACAGCCGAGTAGGATAGGTTAGGCCGGTTGGAACTTCTCCCATTGCAACCAAAAAAAAAAAAAGGAAAAAAGGCAACTCTCTCTCTTGTGATTGAGTCTCACTTCATACCTTGAGACCACAGTTGGTCCAGTTTAACACCTGGGCTCCTAAAAGGGGTTTTGGTTTTGTTGGTGTAAAGGCGAGGAGAGTCTTGCTCCCGTGAACACATGTCTGAATACGGAATGGTGTCTCACTCCATGTCTAGCTCGAGGCCATGTCAGTCCATTTTCAGCTAGCATTAGTACACTACCAAAAGGTTTTCAGGTTAACTTCTAGTATGGACCCATGAAAGTCTTCATGCAGGAGATACAGTGAGACAAACTTTTGAGACTTGCAGCAAATTGGGTTCCACTTTGTCATTGATAGTATGGAATCCAAGTTTCCCCCACATTATTTGGTGCTGCATGAGTTAGTGAATTTTGTGTGTATGCAGATGCTAGTTATCCCAAATTCGGGACACCCAGCATTTTTTTTTATATATAATGACGAGTTAACAATCTCGATATATTCCATTTGGTAACACTTCGGTGAGATAATTAATGACACATTGTACACTTAATTCAAATGACTTAATTAGATAAAATAATTAATTTTTTTTTAAAAAAAAAGGAAGCAAAACTAAGATATATACCAATTCTTTTTTAAAATGAAGAATAAAAACCTAATTAAATGATACGTGTTGATGTTTAAATTGATTATTCAAAGTCGTTGGTAATAAAACTGTTACCCCATCATTCCCATATTATTTAAAAAATTCTTTAGTTAATATTCAAGCATAATTCCCGATTCGTAAAGCCAAATATTCTCAAATCCGGAATTTGTCACAATGCTGAATATAGAAACCTCATTAGGGAGTATTTTTCTTTACATTAATTTCGCCGAATTAAGAATAAGTTTCCAGTTTATAAAATTTGAAGGAGCCCCATTTGCTGCCCTACAATCATATCAATCAAACTTAAATAGCTATGCATGCCTTTAGCATGCAATTAATGATAACACCTCATTTATAAACTATTTAAGTAGTTAATGGTTGGTAGCTAGGGTTGGACCAGACTATAAACCTGACCTAGCCATGATTGCCGCCTGGAGTTTTGCTAAATTTATAATGGTAACAACCAAATCTATCTGTACTTAATATGGATTTGTGGGGGATCTAAGAGGGGTTGAATTGAAAATACATTATTTTATTGAATTCTTAAAAAAATAACAATAATCGTTAAATAAATAAATAAAAAAAAAAACACTTTCAACTCGCTATACATTTGAAAAGTTTGCCCTATAAAATATGATGTTTATTATTATAGTTGTGTATATATTTGACATTTTTTTTTTCAGATTTTATTTTATTATTGGTTCAACTATAAATTTATTCATTTATCATGTACTCAATTATTTTCCCACCAATTTTACGAACACTCGATTATTGGAATGTAAAGTGATGCCGTTTCCCAAGCCATGTTCAAGATTGCTCCCGAATAACAAAAATTTTAAAAAAATTATTAGGGTGTGCATTTGGGCATCTCTTTTATATTTTTTCAAACAACTTTCACAATTTATAATGTTGTTTCACGTCTGCTCCAACGTGCCATAGGGCACCCTTTAAGAAAACCCTATAATTAAGATTAACCTACTGTGAAAATACCTAGGTGAAAAATGCTTGTCTTATTGTACCAAAGGGGCAAGGCAAAACAAAACCCCAAAAAAAAAAAAAAAAAACAACTGGCCGTACTGTACACGTGGCCTGCACGCAATACAACTGGACCAATCAGGACCTAGTGTACCGCCACACCAATCCAATGATTGCAGCGGATTGTCTCATCTTGCATTGTCGTGGACAAGTCACATGAAATTGACAATAGAGATCAAGAAAAGCAACTTAATTGGGTGGGACCCTAAATCAGTGAACCGTCATGATCGTCTGATATGCCACGTGTACGGATAATGCAGAGGGTGTGATGGATTCATCACCATCTTTAGGCCCAACACCAATTGACAAAAGACGTACACACATCAATACAATCCAAAGTCTTCATACATGGGGACGAAAATAGAAGAGCCCCACTGCCTAAACATGCATGGGCTTGACCCTTCTCTAATCAACCTCAGTACCTCACACCTTCAATGGTGAAATGTCTTAATCAAGTGGCCTGAACTATGTTGATAGAGGGTCCGGATTAAAAGTTGAAATAATAATTTGTTGATGTTGTTTTGATTATTTCAGTAATTTATTTTTTAATTTTTAATATAAACCATCCAAAATCTGATCCAACAGTAACGAGCTAACTTGGCACCCTGTTGAGTTTTTTGAACTCAATACTCAATCCGTGCTATCTTTAAATTATGACTCATATAGACCCAATCGAATCCCAGTATCCTACAATTAATCAATGTTCTTCCTCCCTTTTCTTCTGTTTTTTCCCCCCTTCCCAATGATTCAATGGTAGAGATTTGAATCCATGACCTCACCCACCCGTGCCGTGCCAGTTTCTAGGCTTCAGCCCCACAATCAATCTCTAGGGGTAAAAAACAATTTCAGGAGTACGTAGTACATGTGCAAAATTCATATATAGTTGCCTCCGCTTCAGCCCCACAACAAATCTCTAGGCATAAAACACATTTTGAGGGGTACTACATGTGCAAAATTCATAATTGTCTCCTACACAATGTCGCTCACGTCGTGCAGGATCCAAGCCATCTGCAACCACACATGAATTTCACATGTCAACGGGTAATTATCATAAACGACTCAAATCATTGTGTAAACGTCACACGGGTGATTCAAACTATATAACTATATAAATGAAAAAAATGATTATAATGCATTGGAAAGGACCAAATCTATAGCAGGAAAGAAGTGAAGAAAAAAATTTTGAGAAGGGTCAAATCTTTAGCTACTAAAAAATACCGGAGTAAAATAAGGGAGAAAATTTTAGGAGGGTCTCTGGGGTCACACACGGCTCCACCTCTGTCTAAGGAAGAGCCAGTAAAAGTTAAACCCAAAACCTCTCATTTGATAAAAGATCCGAAAACCACTTGATGCACCCTCATAATGGTTTGGTTTTCTTTTCTTGGATTCAGCTTATGATATGTCACACAACTTCTAATTTGATGGGAAAGATTGTACTTCAGACCAAGATCATGACCCTGACAACCCATATTCTCTCTTTTTCGTCAGGCGTGCAAAATTTCTTTGAAACATTATTTCAAACCCAAAATCAGTAGGTGGGTTTCATTTTTCCTTTTCTCGTGGATACACTCAATACTTGTTTTCCGCAAAGATGGTGGTTTTTTCCTTGTAGCATTTTCCAATCTTGGCAAAGTTCTAGATGAAATGGCTGAATGGGTTTATACGTTTGCACATTTTTGTGTCCCAAGCACAATGATTTTCTTTTGGCTTTTCTACCCATTGGTTTCAGTTTGAGTCCTCAATTTCAAACTTTATTTCACAACGAACACAAAGTACCCAGGCAGAGCAACACATACCCAACTTAGTGGATGAGCCAATTTCTTGGAAAGGTCATTTATTGAACCTTTAGATCAACATTTTACTTTTCAAAATCAATTGTCATCACATGCATGCATCATTCATGAAATATGAGAAGAAGATTTTAAACAAAGCATAGGGTTTAGGATTTAGGGTTTGTCATCACAAGTATAGCGTTGCTTTAAAAAAAAAAATAATAATAATAATAATAATTGCTGAAGGAAGAGAGATGCATGCCTAGCACATTAAGAGGACCAAAGATTGTTTTAAGAACAGAAAGCGGCTCTGGATATTCCATGAAAAAAAAGAAGGAAAAAAAATTGTAACAAAAATTTAAAATAAAAAAATAAAAAACCCAAATTTTTTTTAAAAAAATAAAAATAAAATAAAAAACAAATGCCAGTTTTGTTTTTTTTAACCACATATGGCTCTGGAGTCTGGAGACACCATATAAGTCCTTATTGTGATGTCAAGAGAGCCGTGCCATACTCTTTGCCTTGGTCAACTATTAGGTTATGTTAATTATTTGCTTCTCTATTGATGTAGTGAGGGGTAAGTTTCATAAATGCTTTTAAAGGACTATAATTGGAAAAGCAAGGTATATGGTCTATGAGGAACAAAGGGAATTTCCTTATCCATAAATGTGCTTTTAAAAGGCGCAAATATGTGAAGAGTCATTTTCAAACGTTAGGGTTGTCTCAAATACCTACAGGAGCTGGAACCCTTGCACACCACTAAATTGGACCAACCCCACCTCATGAAATTAGCATGAGTAGCTTTCAATCCTCAAATTTTTACCCCCATCGATCATGCAAGGTGGGACACGTAATTGATTCATTCGAGTTGAGTTGACGACGGCCAAGACTAATTGAAAACTTTGTTCAACATTTGTCATTAGTTTGGAGGATTTTGAGTGAATCACTCAAATTAAAAGGTAAACTTTAGATATTAGTAGAAGAATATATCAATATCTCCTCTCAACCATTGAGTTTAACAAAGAGTCTTTAGGTTTCCTTTGAGTTTCTAAGTGGCCCATTTGAGAGAAGAAAGGGAAAGAACATGAGGAAATATATGGAAAAGTGGCTTTCCCTATTCATTCTCACAAAACCAAGTTCAACCCCTCCGAGATGGACCTGCCATTGTTGCCTTTAGTCACCTCAGTGTTTGAAAGCAGATTCTGAGAGAGAGAGAGAGAGAGAGAAAACCATCTATCTATATATATATATATATATATATAAGCATCTTGTGGATGTAGAAGCCCTTAAAGTAGCACACTTTTTCAAGCTCTAAAAAAATCATCACCCTTCCATAGAAAGTATAATGATAAACGACTTTTCAATTAAGGAATTGAGGTAAGCACTTTTGTCATGGAGAAGCCTCCTAGGAGTGAGGGATTCAGTTTTTTTGGTGGAACATAGCTAGATAATTAGATATGCTCATGACCCAGAGAGACACTTGCCAGCTTTTGCCCTCTTCAATATTTTTTTTTTATTTTTTATTTTTTATTTTGCATGGGTAACGCTAGGGATAGATGAGTGCGTCACTAACTAAAGCTCCATCATTCAATAGTCATCTCCACCGGCTAGTCCAGCCTTCTTACACCACCTATTTAATAAAGCCACTGTTATTGAGTAATTTAACAATAATCTTCTTTTGTTTACGTACACAAAACACAAGATCAAAACAAAATAAACCACTAGACTAGTGGTGAGGGAGGATGGAGAAAATGGTAGGATTAGAATAGGTTAGGAGTTCAATCCCCTCCAATTATATAAAAAAAGAAACAAAAGTAATGGAATTGAACCATACTATGTTTAAAGGACATTGAAAGTATTAACAAACTTAAAATTAATATGACAAAGTATAATCCAAGTTATTTAGAGTCAATTACTATAATATATCCTATAATTTTTGCATTTATTTGGAGGATCTTTTTCTTTTCTTTTTTCTTTTTTTCTTTTTTTCCTCTTGAAAGTCTAAATGGGCTGCCCTTGGGCTACACAATGCTTAAACCCCACCACCGTATAAGAGTTCATACACTCGAACTTTCCCTTGTCTGCATGTCACCTATCGTTAACAAAACCTCTCTCCTAGAAACGAAGGCTACCTCTCTTAAAATTTTAAAGAAACCCTGTTTCAATTACAATGTTTCCATAATAGCGAAATGAAAATAGTTCATATATATTAGTTAGTTGTCAATATATATATATATATATATATATATATATATATATATAGATATATGTTTTTTATTTTTTTCATTTAGGGTTGTAGCTAGTCATTTCCAAACCATTTATCGATCCATACCACACAATTCACAATTTGTTATTATTAATATTATAACTATTTTAGATCATGTTTCCTTCAATATTGCTAGATATATCATAGGGCTAGACCCATGATTTAGGTGATTAGACAAAAATAAAAATAAAGAACAAGCCAAGGCTAAAGCCAAAAAAACACAACCATGTGAGCATCCAAGGCAAATGGGCAAGAAAAGTAATAGAAAGAAAAGGAAAAGGTGGTGTGAGGTGGAGAGTGGTGGGGTGGTGAGAGATACATCATATACATGGGTGTGCGTGTGCAAAAAGGTACGGTTGTTGTCATCAGGACAAAGCTTTAGCTTCTCTCTCTTCTCTCTTATAAAAACTTTTACAGATGCTTGCCCACCATATCTCCTCCAACACCTTCTTTAAGTTTCTTTCTTTCATTGTTTTCTGTTTTTTTCTCTCTCTCTCTCTCTCTTGCTTTCTTCCATTTTCTTAGTCAGCTTAGAAACAACGCATTCTTTCCTTCCCACATATTTTCTTTTTTAATTTATGCCAAACCCCAAAAAGTAAGCACTCATGCATGTCAAAAGCCACTCCTTGTAGGCCCTCCAATAACAACACCCTCATTGCCATTGGTCTCTCCCACTCTTCATGCTCAAGACTCTCTCTCTCTCACTCTCTTTCATTCTTGGTGGAGATTTGGCTCCACAGGACCTTGCATGGATGAGTTGGGTGGCCTCCAAATCAGGGTTTTCTTTCTTCTTTTATTTTTTTATTTTTTATTTATTTTTTATCCCATCTTTATTTCATCACTTATCAACATCTTTTTGTTTTTTGAAATCTCATCAAGGTCAACCCAACATTCACTTCTCGTGTCTCTTTCATGGTTTTTCCCATTCTTTTCCTCATATTTATTTTTCATCTTCAATAATCAAACTTGGGACGGTTTGGCTTCTTCTCAATGTTTCTTTCCTTGGTCAATATCTTATAATTAATACAAATCTGTCTGCTTTCATTACTCATGGAGGCAGGAAAAGTGCATGCATTTGATGAAATTCTAACTTGCAAATGGTTAGAGCTATATGTAGTCCACTTGGAACTTTTCTCTCCATGGATTCATCTAATTACCTTGGCACCCACAATCAAATTCCCTTCCAAAAATCTGTCTATATTTATTTTTCCTTGGATAGAAGTCAATGTTTTATTTTTATTTTATTTTGGTGTAAGAAGTGAATATTTTATTTAATAAGTCTAAATTTGGCAATTTAGCACTACAGTATCAAGCAAAAGGTGGATACAGTGGTCTTAGGCGTCTTGCCAAGTAAGAGATTTTGAATTCAACTCTCACTACTCTCCTCAAGGTCATCCCATGAACTTCATTTTATAATTGTCCGGTGCATGTAGGATTAAAAGAGTATGTGTCCGGAAGATTAATCGAGTACATATGCATCTTAAAACATCCTGATATCAAAAAACAAAAAAGTATCAAGCAATCTCGTTTTTTTTATTCTTTTAATTGTGAGGCCCATGTCACGCCTCCCACTCTGTTTCTTCCAATCCCTTCAACTCAATCAGTCTAGCTCACCATTGTCTCTCTTTTTAAACTTAATTATTTTCTTTTTACAATTTTTTATTTTCCGTTGAGGTCCCTCTTTTTATGGCCATCGAAAAATCCGCGTATATCGTAAGGTTTACACTAGTTAATGAGAAGGAAAATAATGCATTTGTTTGAAATATGGTAAATATACATAGACACATATTTAAGTTTAGAGAGAGAAATCCAATTGAAATTAAGAGGCTTTGCAACCTCTAGTTTTGGGCTGTCTTGTGTAGTTGTTGCCTTGAGAAATAATTGGTGAGAGATCTTTCCAAGAACCTTTTTTTTTTTTTTTTTTTTTTTTTTTTTTTTTTTGTTGTTGTTGTTTCTTTCAACTTGTGATGTAAGAGATGAATTTTCCCCTATTCTACTTCGGCCGGCAAAAGGAGTCCAAAAGTTTAATGATAATTCGTCTTGCCATTGGAACAACCTCAAGTGCCAACGATTGGTGGGCTTCTTTTAAGAGGGCATCATTGAGTCGATCTCTATCCCTATCTGGACTAGGAGTTAACATGATTCAAGCCACGTCCTTTTCAATCAAGAAATGTTCAAGAGACTGATTAATTGGTCAATAATCAAATATGCATATTGATTCACTACAACAAGGTTAGTCGCGGCTTGAACTCCCTTTCAATCTGTACATTTTCTCAGGGGCATTTTCGGTATGCACTTTGCATATATTTTTTATACACGCGCCTAATGAAGCCATAACCAATTAAAGGGATGCAAGATTATTAACTATTATTTCTTAAAGAACAAGGTAGGCATCAAAGTCAAAACATTGGCAAGCTTAATTTTTATCTTCACTTCCCATATTTACCACAATTGATGATAAAGCCTGCAATCTTACAGCAGCCTTGCGAGGTCAAGTCCATACAGCCATTTAAGTTCTCACCAACAACACTTTACAGAAATATATAAAGCCTAGGACATGACCATAACCACCAACTCACTGGTCAATGTCATATCCCACTTGAAGCCATAACTTCAATTTGCAAACTGATTGCATCCAATCTGCATCTTTGAGATTCATACATCGTTTGAAGCAGTAATTATCAACTTAAAACTAAAATTTCCATTTTCAACATGTTAAATCAGGGATTGCATGCTTAAAGAATGTTATTTATTCAGAAAAAGAAATTAAAATCAAATCATCAACCTGATGGAGAATAACTACCACTGACACACTGAATATAGGTTATCCAGAGAATGAAATGATTGAATTTGGCATCTGAGAAGATTAAATAATTCATTTTCATGCTTATGATATAAACTACAATGGCTTTGCAAGAAAAAGGATTTCCCTGTTAAAAGAGGTTCTATTGCTGAGATCCACAGCAGTCCATGTTGGTGCAGAAGCCCACATCAGCAGGTTAGCCTGGAAAGGAGTATATAAACCAAGAATTTTCTCGAACTGCGATTCAGGTAAGAATTGCCAGCACTTGGTGGAGTTGCAAATGTAGTCTCAGTTCTCTTCTCCGGGATTGTAAACCAAATGACAATTTCTTTTGCCTGCCCAACCATCATCCACCTTTATTGGGTATATGCTTTTGTTTGATCCTAGTTTTCAAGGTTGAAACAACCAGAATATCTTTTCTTCTCTATACTTCAAAATCTTCCCTTTTGTATACTTGGTACCGATCAAAGCTTCAATATTAAACTCCATAAAGTGGTAGAAAGGTTTTGACAAACGAGTAAGCAAGTGCACCCGTGAATATGTAGCTGTCCACTCTGTCTAATATTCCACCTGCAAACAAGAACTATCTCAGTCTGTAAACAAAATTTAGAGGATTCTCATATGGTTGCTGGAATTTAGACATTAGTACTGTTTTCAAAATTTGAATAACAATTATTTGAAAACAAACAGGAAGACAAAAGTTTATGAACATAGGTCTTAACCCTCAGGTTCAAGGTATGACCTTGTTCCTGAAAGTAACTTTCAATCGGGTAACTAATATCCCTTATCAGACGAAAAGTTGAGTGGTGGTCCAAAATAATAGTCAAAGGAAAATGTGCTATTTGAGTCAATAAGCCATTTAGGAATCAAAATTAGCCTTTTAAAATGTATGACCCCCTGAGATCCATATAATTCCTATGGATTCCTTAGCATAATATTAGACTGGACTTCTTGACTGGTTTTAGTAGTAGTATTACTAGTGGGCTGCGTCCCTCTCTTTTATTTGTGGATTCTCTAAAGCTCTACTTGGAGTTTTTTTGTCGCCTAGTGCTTGTATGTCTTATGTACATGGGCTATGCCCTTATTTGTTATTAATACATATATTACTTCCTCAAAAAAAAAAATAAATAAATAATAAAAAGGAAAAAAAAAATTGTTTGAGCTAGGAAAGAGCAGCTTAACCATACCATTTCATTCTTTTCTACCCTCTAGCATTCTTATTCTTACATCCCCAGCTACCTCAAGATAGTATGCTATTATGCCTTTTCCTACTTTTTATAAAGTTCAAATGATACAAACTTATTCCAGGTTACCCACATTTCAAGTGCTATTCTACAAATAACACTGCATGTGGGTGTGGATATCAATTAGCAATGTTGGATGGGAGGCAAATGCAGAAGCTAAAACAAAATAGGGTACATAGAATAAACTTAATTCTATTCAACAAAGCCTTTGTCCCAATTGTTTGGTGTCATCACACAAATCCTATTTCACATTTGCAATCCGTCTATCAGACATTTTAAAACATTTTAACAAATCAAACACACACGTGTCTTTCCTCACTACCTCAACCCACATCATTTTCATATTCCCGTCATCTAAGCGGCATGAACACTTACAAAGAGGAGCCATGTCCATGTCAGACACATATGGGACACCAGCACTTCTCCAACACTCCTTACATGTGTATTTGACACTCCTTGGTCCATGTCTGTGTTAGTCAAGAATACCCTCAATAATTTGTCTCCCTTTAACAAAGGCAAACTAAATAGACATAATTTCAAAACAACCAACCAATAAATATGACAAGAATTAAAAGATGATCCCGTTAGAGGCTTGCTACTAAATTATTTGGTTTAAAATCTTTAAAGCTGGATTCACACAATTTCATAAACAACACAATGAAAAGAAGAAAAATGGAGATTCCATGTCTTTTTGGTCTTTGACCTAGTGTATCCCCAAAGCTGACAACCAAGGGACTAATCACTGTCGCAACCAAGAGACTCCATGTCTTTGCCAATACTATTTCAATGTCCCAAGTTATAAACATAATGATGATATTTATTAGATACAATGGAATGCTGATTTATTTCATTATTGAAACCAGTTTAATGATGGTAGATATGTGTGTGTGTGTGTGTGTGTGTGTTGTATAGCTATGTCCTCGCCTTATTCGTGTCTTATGTTTTGAACAATTTCCCATGTCAGCGTGTCAGTTTCTGTGTTGTGTCCTATCCATGTCCATGCAACAAAACCCCATCATCCTCCTAGCACCATCAATCTTAAACCACATCACTCCCCACTCCTCATATGCATAGTCAATAATCTTTATTGCACACACCCATACCATCTTCTCAAATATCCCCTCATCTTGCCCCTAGTTGGTGCAACTTCAACTTCTCACAACTATATTCAACTCTAATTTGTCATTTCCTGTGTGGTGCACAGTGCTCATCCATCTCAACATTCACATTTTGGACTCAATTAGTTTATGAAATAATTTTTCTGCCCAAAGTTTGTAGTATAAAGCACAACTTTTAGCTGCCTTGTAGACTTTTTCTCCAATTGTATATGTAAACCCCATTTGCACTCCTTCATGACATGTTATTACATTTACTCAAACACAAACAATATTTTCTTAGTGAAAAATAAAAAATAAAAATCACCAAACAATATTTGAATGTTTCACCATCTACATAATTATCAATGAGCATTCTTTTTCTATTCTTAAAGGTTTGAATCTCTAAGCTGCAATAATTCTTTCTGTTTTTGCATCCTGTTTGCAATCATAAATTCTAAGTTCATCATGATAAACAATATCAGATACTACACAGTTAAATACGTTAATTGATCTATTACTTACAATAATGTAATAACATGACATTTGATGACAGTACATGGAGACAAATATGCCCAAAAAAAATAAGGAGGGAAGGGTTTGGAATCCAAGGATCTTAAAGTAAAATATATTTTTGAAGAAGAAAATAAGTAAATTATACCAGTACACTGTGGGGGGTAATTTATGCATATAGCCAACGCATTACTCAAATTGGTGGAAAAGATAGATATATATGTGTGTGTGTGTGTGTGTGTGTGTGTGTGTATTATTATTTTTTTAAAATACTGTATCACTTCTTTTGGCTATAAATTTTTTTTAAAATACCGTATCACTTGTTTTGGCTATAACATCAACATGTGATACTTGGATGGTTTTGTTCTAATAACCACCATGCATGTGCACACCTCTAGGCTCTAGTAGCAAACACACATTATCAAGTTGGCTATGCAAGGTATCCTAGGAGTAACTCCAACAGGTAATAAAGAGGAATTCGGTAATTTCTGATAGAACTTAAACAGTACCACAGTAAAAGCACAACACTGCAGATAAGATACCCTAAGATTGGGGGAAGGCTGTATAATAAGGCTATAGTGAGGAAGAAAGCATGCAATAAAATTCCTATAAATAACATTCAGTAGTGTCATAGTGCAACATATAAATATATAAATAAATAAAATTTTAAAAGGGCATAAATGATAACAATTTAGGCACTGTGCAAAAGCGTTGTGGACTCCCAAGAGTCTATGGCGACTCTAATTGATTCTAGGGAGCATCGTAGACTCCAGAAATCCTTGTAGGATTTTTTGGAGTGTATAGAGCTCCTATGGGAATTTAGGAAGCATTGTGAGGCTCCCACGAGTCTATGGCGACTAATAAAATTGATAATGGATGGACAGCCCAAACACTTAACATATTACACATAAGCAACATACTGAACAAGGTACCCAGCAAATACCAGGAACAGATCCAGGAGCAAAATGTTCTTGCGTTTTTTGGAAGAAAACAACAACAGAATGTTCGTACTCTATATCAAAATAAATGTTCAATGTCATACAACAAAATTCAAACATGAGGTAGAAGCCGATTACCATGACCAGGTATAAGCGACCCCGAATCCTTGACACCCGCATCACGTTTGATCATAGACTCGGTTAGGTCACCAAACAGAGATCCAAAGAAATTCAGAAACCCAAAAGCTATCGCACTGACCATGATTCAAGAAAATTACATAAAATTGATATCAGCACATATTCCAAAATTACATAAACAAGTGAATGAACAATTCAACAGATAAAAGATACATGTTCAACTGAAACTAAAGGTAGGAATTTTCCACTAAGCATAAGGGAGAAGACTTGTTGAACTTCACTAAACGAGTTATCCCAATAGTCTGGTCCAACTAAAAAAAAGTTCAAAATTAACAAAAGTATCCAAAGATTAAAAATTCAACTTCTTGCCCATGAGAACTCCAAAATGGAACCAAACAAATGATGGGTCTTAACCCTGCACCTTAGCAAAGATGTTGGCCAGCAAAAACTCTTTGACAATATGACGGAAGTAGCTATACAACCACCTAAGCCTGCAATAGCTCCTTCCCATGTCTTCTTTGGACTAATACTAGTAAGCGGCGTCCGACCAAATGCCTGCATTTGAGTAGAAAAGCTATCACACATTCTCGTTTTTATATAAGCCCAACGCATATTATGTTGTGAAAAAATAATCCGTCCATATGTTGTTTCAACTAAATATAAAGAAACTGGTAATGTAAATAAGCAGAAACACAAGACGCTTTCCCTACAGTGCTCAACATGCAAGCTGAAAAGGTCCTGGTATCCCTACAACCTTAGAAACTTAAGAAGTGGTGCCGCTAAACAAAAACAGAAACAAAAAACAAAACCAAAAAAAAAGGGGGGGGGGGGGATTTAACAAATTTTTCCACACATATGTTCTTGAAATGTCAGAGTGCAGGATGAATAACAACTTTGGCACATACATGTAAACCGATGAGGCTTAAAAACATTTCAACCAATGATTTGTGAGATAAGATCAAATTGAAGACAAAGTCACCAATTTCAAAAGCATAAATACCTTGCCACCGACAAAAGCACAGGTATCTGCTGCAATTATGCTGCTGATAGAAATCAAAGTCGCCACAAGACCCACTGTCCAATGAGCTTGGCCACCAAGAAGAACAGGCCATGCTGTTCCTATTCCTGTCAAGGTTAAGCTGGTTAGGAGCCATAGTTAGTAAAAGCACCAGAAAACCCCACTAGATGAGGCAATACACAGAAGGTTCATCTCTACTTGAATATATACATATCCAAACACATATATATACACACACAAATACATACTTACAAGCATAAATTTGTGAGAAAAAATTAAGTATACAAGACAAATGATGAGAAGGGTAATTTCATCTGAACAAAATCAAAGTTGAAGAGAAGTCAAAAGATTATAATATTAAAAAGTATTAAATAAGGGCATTAATGCTTAATTTTAGTGTGCTAATAAAATATCAATATTAGACATAAAATGTGTATTGAATGAGGATATTGGCACAGGACAGCATATAGCATATTAACAGGGGAAAAGAGAAAACAGATATTTAAATCATATACAAATTTGTGTGTGTATATATACATATACATATACATAAACATATACATATACATGTATATACATGTATATATATATATACATGTATGTAAATATATACATATACATGTATATATACATATACATATATATATATATATTCCATGGGTGGGTCCAAAGCGCCCGGGGAGACTAGCGCAGCAACCCACCAACACGTCTCCTCACTTAAATCTTGGGTTGTCTTAGCGGGGAATCGAATCCGTGATCGTACGCCTAACCACACAATCACAAGTTCGCCTCACACATCACATCCAATATGCAAAATTAAGTTAGATCTGTTATGCAGAGTTTAAAATACTGTCCTCATATGTACATACATGTAGACACTACACCTGAATAATATAACCCACATCAAAACAACAACCACCATTCTAGCACCTAAATGATGCATCCCAAAATAGATGCATCTAAATTCCCACTCCCACGATAGGAACGAAGTTCCAAGTGCGTAACAAAAAAAATGCAGGAAAGCAGTCTCTTAATCATTAAAATCAAGAATTACATATAATTATAAATACTTTGTGAGAGTTTTATACACATGTAATAATAAGTAGGAAAATCTGTCTTGAGGTGTGCATCCCTATATTAAGAACCTTTTCGACATATTTTTTTTTATCCATGAGAGAAAGAGAGTGTGAGAGAGAGCATTGTTGCAGAACTTTTTTTTCTTTCTTTTTATATAAAAAATACAAAAAAATAACAAGGAAACCCTTTGGGCAAACCTCGGGCCCATGTAAGAACCCACAACACACATGGACCTGGCAAGACCAAGGCCCATGAGAACCATGGAAACTTTGTTGGGCTAGCCCAAGGGGTAAGCAAGAATCGAGAACTCGGGACCTGTGCTTCCTGAGACTTGGTCCCTTGCCAACTGAGCTACCCAAAGGTTTACTTCTTTAACTATATGTAGTAAAAAACTAGCAACGGTGTTACAGGATATACATATGCCTGTGGGTGTGTGGGTGTATGTGTGTGTGCGCGTGCGCGTGTGGACTCTAATATAATTCCTCACAAAAGCCACATTAGTCTGGTATCCTTATTCCCCCCTTTTTTTATTTTTTTATTTTTTTGTCAAACTTAGTCTGGTATCAACTTTCCTAATTCCTCTCTAACCAACTTTCTAAGCTCCACACTTTGCCTGAGTATGTGTTGCACAGCATTTTTTTAAAATTTTTTTTATTTTTGATAACGTGTTGCACAGCATATTGAATGTCACTGACATATAAATATAAAGAACTAACTTCATACTTGTATTTAAAGCTGGAACTGCTATACCACATCGAAGCTTAACCCAGAAACAAGGAAGATAACCACAATAAAATAGGCCAAACATCGCACTACTGAGCTGAGCAAAACGAGGATTTCCTCTTTGTAAAAGCAATGCCATAGCAACGACAAAAGCAGCAGATGTCACAGAGACATCAATGTGACCAAAGTACCTGACCATAAATTAGAAACAATAATCAGCAACAAAAACCTCTGGAGCAACATGAATGACAATTTCATAATATTAGTTTCTATTCACTATGCTCTATAGAATAAATTTCTTCTCTATCCAACATTTTATAATAAAATTATTATCCCGTGCATTGCAAGGGTATGGCTCTACTTTAATATACATGCTGTATATACAGAGATAACAAAGCAATCGAGGATCACCTGATAATCTATATGGCTGACAAAAAAAATAATCTATATGGAATGGATGACTTTGGGACAAACATCAAGAAAATAGGTTACGAAGCAAATGAATATTAACTTGTTTCCATAAAAAAAATTTTTCTTCCAATTTTCAAACACAGCAGAACTTTATTTTTTTATCGGCAAAAAATAAATAAATATATAAAATTCTATATTTCCCTGATTTAGATGCTCATATATGTGATATTATGAATGAAAGGGTTATGCACTTAAAATTTAATCACATAACTGGACTTCAGCTTGTGAACCGTAACCATTCAAAACTTTCAACATAAGGTGTGTATAACTATATGTAAATATATATGTATGAATTGACATTGTTAGAGATATTTGGTTGGTTACTTCTGCAGTCTTCCAGTGGAGATGTCCAATCAGATGCTTTGACTGACCGTGGAAGCAACCAAAGCATCTATAGCAATAACTCCTTCCCATATATGCATAATATGAAAGAACAAATATTTTTTCCAATTGTAAACCCCTCCTCAAATTTATTATTTATTTCTTGATATATAAAAAATCATTGGGTATAGTAGTGCTTTCAATAAACCTAAACTATCCTAATTCATTAAACTTTCTGATAGTAATGTTAATAAATTAAATCCAGATCAGTGCACCACCACTATCGTTGCATCACCACTAAATTCAGCAATGTCTCACCCAAACCTTTTAGTCCACATGCTACACGCCTACACACGTTAGAAGCTTTAGAGGAGCATAAATTGCAAAAGAGCAGAAAGTTTTTTTTTTTTTTTTGAACAATCAACAAATTAAATTTTATAAATAATAAAATAAAAAACGATCCAAGGAGGACAAGACGTCCTACCAAATAGTATCTAACTGCAAAATAAAACAGAAATAATAGAGAGATGTTTCTTTATTATTATTAGTTTAAAAAAAATAGAGAGACGTTTCTTTTAAAGGGAATGATTCTTAGTGTGGCGCAAGGACTCTAAACGGTTATTCTCAGTTAAATCTTATTATAACCTTTTGAGAAATAATAGAATGACGTTTCACCCATCTAGAAGAATTTAGATTGCTTCGGTTCCTTCAAAAGTTATGTTCTTTATATGGTTGGTAGTGAGAGACAAATGTTGTAGTGAGAGACAAATGTTTAACTATTGACCATGTGATTGAAATAGGGTGGATGTTGCCTAATAGGTCCATAATGTGCAAAGAAGCAACAGAAATGGTGGACCACCTCTTTATCCATTGAAGGGTGGCTATAAATTTTTGGAAGCTTATCTTTCATCTTTTTGGAATCAAATGGGTTTTACCATCAACAAATCATGGAATTAGTTCGGAACGGTGGATTAAAGGTGGTCGTAAAGAGGCAAAGATGGTTTGGGAAATGGCACCACATGCAAGTTTTTGGTGCATTTGGAAATAAAGGAATTTGAGAACTTTTGAGGGGATGGAAGTGTATACTATTGAGCTCAAGTCCATTGTGGTTAAACTTCTTTTTTTTTTTTTTTTTTGTTCTTTTTTCTTTCTTTTTTTGGTGGTTTTGTAGTCATAGGGAAGGGACTAACCTTTCTTTTCTCCTTTTTGTGGATTCCCTTAAGTTTTAGATGGAAGATTGTGCTTAGCACTTGTATATGTCTTATGTACATGGGCTAACCTTTTGGTTTCAATACACTCTTTATTTCATCAAAAAATAAACAGAAAGAAATTACATCACCAAAAAAAAAGGTGATCAAGCACAAATTTCTCTCTAAACTGCCCTAATCACAAAAAGAGGAACGAACTCCAACAAAAGCTTTAGTAACCGAAGCCCAAATAGATGCCAAAAAAAAAAAAAAAATCATCCCACATCTAATCAACTAGCACAGGCATGAAGCCAATTTTTGGCAATAATTAGCAAATATTCATTTATAACTAAACACTAATGATTTCCATTCAATCTGAGTAACACCTATAGTAAAACTAACATGCTAGGATGATTTCCGTATATACATGAGTCCACTGATGTACTCCAGATACTATATGGTTTTTTATGGTCAGTACAAAAACCTCCAGCTTCCAAGTTCCAATTATAAAATTTGAAAATTCCCTAATAAGACTTTTGAAAAACATAGGGCACTAAAAAAATTATAATCAACAGATATACAAAAGAGATTATTGAATATCATGAGAGATTCTCAGATTGTGTTTCTCATAAGAAATTAAGGCATGTTACCAGATCTTACAAGGTAAGAATCGGCATGAGAACGCAGATAACAGAACAAACTCGTGATACATATCGAGGAGGAGGAGTCATTCCTGCAGTAATTCCATGACTCCTAACAAGCTCGAAATACTCCCGTGCACCGACGAAAACAGCAGATGCCAGGGCCACTGTGAAAACCCATCCTCCAGCCAATACAACACCTCCAGCTGGAAATCCAATTCCTAGTCCAAAAATAATCCTTTTCTTCAACTGACTCGCTTTATGTTGCTGCTCCAAGACTGGATTCTCCTTCATAGACAAACTATTCCCTTCATCGACTTCCTACAACCGGATAAAGATTAAAAAGTATAATTAAAATCCTGAAATTACGCAGTCTTTTCCATCAATGGAATAAAACCAGATTGCATTCCCTATTTATGAGGTTTGATGAATGACAACACAATATTCTTATTGCCTAAACTGCTAAACATATATTTTCTTACTCTTCAACTCATTCTAGCCTTTTCTCCAATTATTCCCAATATCTTCACAATAACCCCAAATCCCATATTATTTAAATGATAAATAATTTCTTTCTCCCTGATTTACAACTATGTACAGAGAATTTGAGCAAGGAAATTCAAAGCCATAAACCACAATCAGTTCATTTTTCTGTTCTGTAACTAAATATTTCAATAACCCTCCATTTGGTGGCTGAGAAACTGAGTAAAAGGAAAAGAAAAGGAAACATTGAATCTTACGTATTTATCTAGTTTTGGTTTCCAAAAAAGTTGAAAACACAACTCAACTAATGCCTACTATTTGTATTAGACTCGATTGAATGTAAGTTTTAATTTTCTGGGGTCACAAAGAATGAAAAACCTGATAATTCCATTTGGCTATTGAGAAAAGATTGGAAAAGATAATAAATTACAATTTAGAATCTTGACTTTTAATTGTTCAAGACCCTAAAGAATAGGAATTTACTCAACTGTATTGCGTTCTATTTTTCTTCGCAGTGGTGCAATTTTCTCTTCTTTTATTTTTATTTGTTTTTCCTTTTAGTGGAATTAACGCAACATAAAAATTATGATTCAAAAATTTATCCTCTATCCTTTCTCTCCATTTTCTCAGCCAAAAATCAAATGGTAATATTCAAATTTTCAATTTTTTCTTCTCCCACCTTTTTTCCCCAGCCCCCAGAAGCAGCATATACGATTCAATGATAAATGAAACAAATCATAAATGCCACTTTCATATTTCCTTGAATATAACTATTTGGTTAAGTTGAGATGAACCAAAACAACATAAAGCACAAGACTCGATGTATTTTCTCTTCTTTTCCTACATTTTATCAGCAACCAAATTGAGTCTAAAATTCAGAAGTTTTATTCCATTTCTCTTCTCCTACCTTTTCTCACCACCCAAATGAAGCATGCATAATGTAACACTAAATTACCCTATTCTAAAGAGTTCCGTAACCAATAACCAGTTAAATTTATCTTCCAAAACCCCACTATGTTTGGCTTCTGAGAAAACTAATTAAATGGAAAACAAAACAAAACCTCAAATCCTGTATCTTACCAAGCAACATATACATACATGCATATATATGGACATAAAATATTCAGAGTAGCTGAGTAAGCCTGCCTTGAGTGCATTCCTTTATTTTCTCACGTCCCAAACAACGAAAACCAACATTCAGAACTTCAATTTCTCTTCTCTTCCTACCATTTCCCAGCAGAAAGAAAAAAAAAAAAAAAACTCACGAACAAACAAACAACAACAACATTCATATGCGTAATTTAGCCCTAATTTATACAAATTACTATGCCAACCTCTTTCGTTTCATCCTCGTCAAGACGGTCCGCCTCAGCACGCGCCACCGTCGTAACTATCCGATGACTCGCCGAAATGCAGCGGCGAACACGAAATTCGCATCTGGAGCCATCAAAGACGAGTCTGAGATTCAACCTCGAAGAGGGTCGAGCGAGAATTAGGGTTTTGGAGGAAGGACGACAGGGACAAGCGCAGTGAGAGGTGAGAGAGAGAGGGATGAGATTGAAGCGATCGACCTCAACATACGACGCCATGGAAACAAAAAAAATATGTACACATACATACAAATAGGTGATTATATATGTGATTAAGGGGAGATTAGAAGCATGTTTGAGGGAATTGGAGATTGATTAGCAGTGGAGGGAGAGAGTGTGGGAAGTAAAGGTGACACAGGTTTCGACGATGCGTGTAATGTCTGGTTGAGGTTTTACAGGGGAGGTGGGCTATTCTCCCCGCATAAAATACTCTAAACCCTCATTAGTTTACGCATTTTAAGATTTTATGAAAAATATGAAAAGTTTTTATAAAAATTAATCACATTGTTTACTAAAAAATATCATTTTGAACAACTTTGTAGAAAGAAGTTTTTCTATGAGTAGACTTTTTAGCCATTTACAATCTTTATTTCATTTTCCATAAAAAATGACTAAAAAGTGTACTTAAATGACAAATTTTGGAAACAAATTCTTCCACAAAGTTTGTTAGGAACGATGTTTTCTAATAAACTACATGATTAGTTTTCGTAAATTTTTTTTCTATTTTTCATAAAACTTAAAAAATATAAATTAAGTTGGGAGCTTAAAGTATTTTTTATGGTGGCAATAGCCTAGCCCATTACACGAGCCGATTTTGAGTTATTTGGGTGCCCAGGCAAACTCTTAAAATAGAGCCCTCTTTCTTTTATACGTATTCCAAAAAATATATATTCTAAATATCCAAAAAAAAATTTCCTACTACCAAATACCAACATAAAGTTTGTTTGCATATAAAATTATTAAAATTTGCTTTTATAAATTAAAATGACAAGAGATTTACAAAAACTTATAAAGATAGAGTACATATTTCTTGTTTCATAATTGAGCAAAATTCATTTTTACAACACAAAAAAGAAAAAAATCAAATGCCAAATAGAATCTAAAGCTATAATACCAAAAAAAATAAATCAATTACAACAAAATGTCATTTAAACATTACTCTTCTCACAATTTTTTTATTTTTTTTGGTTTTTCACTTTTTCTTTGGACTGGAATTGGGTTGACCTAATTGATAAAATAGGGCCCTTTTTTTAAATTTTTTTTTTTTAAAAAAAAAAACAATAGAGAAGCTTTTGGACTAATTCTTGGGCTATTGTAACTAACAAAGGGAGAAGCAAATGAGGCCCTTTTTTTTAGCCCAAATTATGGGGCTCCAATTGGCCGCCTTGCTCGCCTGGGGTCAGAACCGGCCCCTAAGTTTTTAAAGAGGCTCAGAGATTTAAATGGAAAGAATGTGAGGGGTGGAGATGAATGCGCTGCTAGTGCGCGTTGGGGTTGCCTACCCTTTTTAATTATCTTCCGCCCCAATGACGCCACCTAATCAAGGACATATATCAAGACCAAGGCTTGTTTGTAAACTTCAAAAACTATATCAGATTGAATCCCCTCCAAAACTGTTATCTGGTTTTTAAGTAAATCTACTCACAGTGTGAAAGCAAAATTGGTCAAACTTATCTTCAGTTAGTTAGGTTTTCAAGTTTGCCAAACAGTCCCCAATAAACCGAGTGAGTCTTCCATGTAATTGTAACACGGCCACGTTGTGTCACAGGCCAATAGGGACCAAGCAAAGTGAAATTGTGAGACCAAAAAGTACTTTGATAATCCCACTTTACTTGATTTTTATTATCCTATGACATCACATCAACCGTGTCACAGTTATATGGAAGTTTTCTCCAATTATACCTTGCTCACATTAAAGTCTCTCTGTCAATATTTATATTGCAGGAGTTGGTATTGCACGGAATGCATCATTTTCATTAATGAGTGAATTTAATTTTTGACTAATAGAATGGTTTAATCGTTAATCCCCTTCCCATTCTTAAAGAAGGTAGAATAATGTGGGAGTAATAAATATGATAGGTTGACTATTAGGTGAAGTAATTGCTTGCCTAAACACAAAGTGGGATAGTATAATTTTTACCTCACTAAGCCTTATATTATCATGCAATGGTATCTCATGACAAAGGATTACGACTTAGGAATCCTAAGTCTCGAATTCAAGTTTTTATTTCTTTGCTATTAAATACATGGGTTTACTAGTAGTTTGTGTATCATGGGAGAATTAGTTAGTCTAGGTCTAATAACTTAGAATACCTTTGTTTGGCAAAGAAAGTCAAGGAAAAAAGAAAAAAGGCTTATAACATCATGGAGAATTAGTTAGTTTGGGTCTAATAGCTTAGGATACCCGTCATTTTGAAAAAAAAAAAAAAAAAAAGCCTTATATCAACTCTTTTCCTTCTTGCTTAAAGAAGTGCTATGAAGAGAAAGAAATTTTGAATGGAGTATTGAAGTTGAATTTGTTTACTGCCCTCAGTTTTTGTGATTTTATAGGTTTTTATGATGAAATGCGTAAATTTCAATTGCAGTTCCATCATTATTTGCCAAACACAATTGTTCTGGTGCTTGATGGGATTTTTTAATTTAATTTGTTAAGTTCGATGGTGTTTTACAAAACATGTAAGTTCAAATGTGAGCTGTTCTGATTGTGGGCCAAAATGGCATTGTCTGATAAGGATCGGGGAAGATTTATTGTCCCCAACGGCATCGTTTTAGTAAGGATTTTGGCCAGCTTTGTTATCCAAAAACGATGTGGTTCAATTCGTTGATACTTAAAAAATAAAAAATAAAAATAAAATAAAAAAACGCACATAAGCTAGACCAGAAGTTATAGACCCACTCGCCAAGTGTTTCAGACCCACTGGTAGATAAACGAAGATTGCGAAGTCCCAATAGTAACCAATCAGTAAATACAAATTAAGGATGTTTTCTATAGGAAAAGATATTTGTTTTTAACCACTCAATATAATGATGATTGATTGAAAGTTGAAACCATGCATCTTCAATGATCAATGGTCAGATTACCAAACTATTTTACATTTTCCAAAGTTGTAGCTCTTATCCATCGCATTACAAGTTTTTGAAGTGGATTTCTTGTGTCTTAAGTTTTTGTAAAATTGAACGTAGAAATGCAGCTATGCCCTTTAGTATATATATCCATGATAGCCCCCAAAATGAATAAGGGTCTACTATTTGATAGATTCTTGCTTTCATCTTAATTGCTCATGTGTGAGTATTAAAAATCTTATACCTCACGTTCGGTTGATGGATGCTCGAGATCTTCTTGTCTTTCCTTACTTTAAACTTGCGCCTGTGATTAAGATGGATGACAAGGGGGTGAACATGCGGCCATAACCACTTTGACCTCAAGTCAAGTTGTAAATTAAACTAATAAGAAGAATTATATGATTTTTTTTGGGGAAAAATGACATACTTGTCTTCCTTTCATTTGGATATTTTATAAATGAAGACTGGTACCTTTTCGGAAGCATCAATAGTTGGATAATGTTGTGTATATCTTATGTGAACTGAAATATGTCACACTTCTCACATAGGTCACTAATCTTATCATCTTTATTGCATTATGTGCAAAAGGTAATTATATCCAATGTAGATGTCGACAGTAAAGAAGAGGTGATATTTTTATCCTCACATCATCTATATCCAAAATCCTCTTAAATTTAAATTTCATTATGAATTATATATTAAGAAACCATTCAAAATGTTCAACGATGATAATATGCAAATTATGGAGTAGCTAAAATTCTATGGACTCCTAGTCTCTCCTTTGATTGTGTTTGTGTTTTATGGGCCAGAGAGAAGCTTCAATGGAAAGGATCCATTAGGCCAGTGTGGCCTATCAAAATCGTGGGTCCCATTTCAATTTATTCTGCTGACGTGGCCCCAATCCAAGTAAATTCCTTGTGCTGATACGGCAAAATTTGGCGGGCAACTGAAACAAAGGGAAACAAAGAATTGGAGAGAAACCAACTCCAAGCCATTCAACCCCTTCGAAGTTCCCATCTCAAACCACCTCCTAAAATTCGTCACTTGGACCTCGAATTCAGATACCCTTTTACCCAAAAATGGCGAAACAGGAGCCCTCAGACTCAGAATCTGAAGAAAATTCGAGCTCAGAAGAGCTCGAAACCTCCACCCATGGCTCGAATCAGGTGGTATCAGAGTACGAGGAACAGCGGCTACGTAGAATCAGAGAGAACATGGCAAGAATGGAGGCTTTGGGGTTGCATAAATCGGCGTCTAGGTTGATGGGTTCGGTTGGAAAACAGAGCAAGGGTAAGGGGAAGGCAAAGGTGGTTGAGAAGGATGAGGAGTATAGGCCTCCTGATGGGGATGAGGAAAGGTCGAGTTCTTCGAGTGGAGAGGATGATGATGATGATGATGATGATTTTGTGGGTGGTGGCGGTTCTGGGTCTCGTGCTCGAAAGGTTCTCAAATTTTAGTTGTATAATTGTATGTATGGAATGCATATGCATGCTCTCTCATATTATTCTTTGATTCCTCCCACCCCACAAAAAGAAAAAAAAAAATATATATATATATATATACAAAACTCATATTTATTGTTTTTATTTGCGATATGTGATGTTTTTTCTAGTAACCCTTTTAACGGAGTCTTTCAATAATTTGCAATTTATGGTTTGTCACCACAAGAATGCATGCTTGGTATTGTATATGTTTTTGTGAATTTATCCATTATTTCATTGGATGATTTTAATTTCTCACTTGTACGGGAATAGTCATGAATAAAGGAAGTCGACTGATGTAAATCAAATATAGAAACAATGGGAGCATTCCAAATTTTATAATGAATAAGCTAACAAAGTATATTTTTCACTGCAACTAGGATAAAGGGTTGTTATGCAATTTTTGGATAATTAACTAGTTCCGCATGCTAATACTTTTTGCATGGAAAACTTAAAAAACTTCAAATATGGATTGTCTAAACTGTTGCGGCACTATGGTGTGCATGGGTTAGACTAAAATGATGCCAATGGCTTCAATTGGGTGTCAATTGGGGTGCCTGATGGCCACTTCCCCTAGTTTGCCTTGCAGTCTCAAATGGGTACTCATTTCCTGTATGATGTCTCGCTTTTTAGAATTTCCCTATCGAATTACTTGATTCTTAAGAATTCAGTTAATTCATCTCATTGAAATTGTCTTTTGGCAACCCAACACACACACACACACATATATTAACAGGCCGTACAACCCACCTCATCCATGGGGTACAACCCCCAATACATGGTACTGATGCAACTTATATCAGGGCATCTGTACCTGAAAATTTTCATGTATCTCCATTTTCTCAATCAATAGTTCTCCTTTGGCATTGGGCTGCATACATTTCAAGAGTGACCCCACATTCTGAGATTCTCACTTTTCTTATTGGTATGGTTGTATGGGGTGGGGATTCTCCTTTCCTCATTCCTCAACACTAGTTTGGGGAATGTAACCAACCTCTTCCAAACACTGCCACTGATTGAGCCACTCTAAACATCAGCATGGTTCGAGGAAGCAAAAATGATGCTGAAAATAGCTAGAAGTAATTTTTTTTGGACACAATTGGTTCATCGGAGTTATTCTTGTCTATTTTAACCATAACTATCATCAGTCTTGGATGGTTGTTTGACATTAAGATAGCTTCTCTCCTATCACTTGCTCCACTTTTATTTTTAAAAATTTATAAGATCTGCACGTTCAAACTGCATTTAATGACAAGAAGTAATGGAAATAAGAAGTTGCACATGCACTGTCACCCCCACTCTACAATCATTATGCAAGTAAGTTTCTATCTGCCTCTATTTTTCAATAGCCATGTCTTGAATTCTTATTTGTGTCACCATGTCCTTGTTGTAATGGACCTATGAAATATATGTGTGCCGTGAGTATTGTAGCCTTGTAGGTATTGAATGTCATGCACATTGCCTTGACATAACAGTTTCACCTTACTTGTCTTTCCTTGATTTTCTCTTCAGGTAAATAGTAAAAATTCAAAATCAAAGAAGAAAGTTTCTATTCAAAAGCTTTTGAACAAGTCAAATGTCATTGATGACGATGATGCCCTATTGCAGGTACCTGTCAATTCTTTCGCAATTATTTCATATTCATTGCCGGGATTGAGTGTTTAAGCTAGGATTGACCATAAACCATCTTAACACTTGGGGTCCTATATGGTTGATTGAATAGTACTTCACTGATTTGACACTCATATACAGGCGATTTCTCTATCTCTGGAAGATTCTGCAGGAGTTACAGATATGGTACACAGTAGGCCTTCACAGGGCTCTGATGAGGTGACACATGCTGCTCTTAGCGAAAGGAAGGGAAATGCATGTATTCAAGAAGATACAGGAAGGAGGAAAAGGAAAAAAATGGTTTGTTTTTATCTTGGGTTGGTGTTTTCAATAGAAGGGGATGGGTTCTACTTTATTTTGTTTCATTGATCTTAACGTGTGTTTTGGTGATCTCTTTTATCCTATATGGTCAGCAGAGCTCCAGCCGGGTGCAAATGACTGAGGATGAACTGATAATACACTTTTTCCAGTTTGATGGTAATTTCTGTCATTTTAATATTTCGTGTGTGTGTGTGTGTGTGTGAAAACCTTGTCTGGCCATACATTTTTCTCCTGAATTAATTACAGTTTAACACACACATAAATGCATGCACACACTTAATATGGATTTAATTGGATGATTGGGATTATGTTTCATGGTTAATTCTCAGCAAAATCATCCTTAAAAAAGGTTGCTGTGGAACCTTCTATTATTATTTATTAATTTTAAATTTTTATTGTTATTTTTATTTTTGGCATTGATATGGATGAACTTACTACTTAATGGAATGTTCAACTAGCGGTTCAATAGTGTATGTTGTTTGCAGAGGATAGAGTCTTAATTCACAAAACTACATTAGGGGTTGCTTCTTACTTCTTAGTTAGAATTATGGAGAGAAACTATAGAATCTAATGAATTGAGAGAGTGAGAAGGATGTAGACAAAAAAATGGAAAGAAACTTTAGTAAAACTAGGAGTACAAATAAGGGAATAGTGAAATTTGATGAGGGAAAGATGATGAAGACATTGTCTACAACTCTACAAAATTAGAATGGGATGGATGAATTGGATAAGTGTTTCTAAAGTGTTTTGTGATTATAAAATAACCTATATTATTAGGGAATTTTTATAAGACGAATATAAGGCAACTATGCTTTGTGGAAATAAAGAAACATGTTCCAAAAAGAAGGTTAGGCAACATGAGGATCTTGAGATGGAAGTTTGGAAATACAATAAATCATAAAATTCGGTCATGTGTGTTGGCCTAAATGGTTTTAACCCCATGATTTCGATGATAACAATACATAAAAAGATGTTTAAAATCTAATGAGTATTTAAGTGTTTAATCAAGACAGGTATCAAGGCCATAAGATGCTTCAAGAATCAAGGATCAAGTTGCAAAAGAAAACACAGCACAAGATCAAATGAAAACAGAGCAATTGAATCCATCCATCATTCAAGAACGTTCAAGCATTATCACAAGTCTAGATGTGAGAAATTTAGGAGTTAATTGTAAGATTAATTTCAATTATTGCTCACACAAGTTTAAGGGCTTAGGATTATACATATCTGGTAAAAATAAAGGCCTAAAAAGACTAGTCATGCCACCAAGACTTAGTGCCAAGTCTGGAAACAGAGATTTTCAGCAGCTGAAAATGGACTTAACTGAAAATTCAGCTCTTTGAGACAGCTGAAAATGGACTTTAAGACGGCTAAAAGTCATGACATTTCATTCCCAGTTTAGACCATCTCTGGAATTTTCAGCAGCCTTCTTCAGACGGCTGAAAGAGAAGTTTCAGATGGCTGAAAGACTTGGGCTGAGTCAAAACGGCTAGTTTTCAAATAAACTTTTGAAGCATTAAATGCCCACCAAACCTTCCTTCCTGGAATTTATTGCTACAGAACGGTCATATTGGACTCCTTGGCTATAAATATAAGCCTTGAACTCATTTATGAGTATTCATTGAGCTACAAACAAGATTATCAATTGCAAGCCCTAACTTCTCTTGTGAGCATTCATTGAGATTCAATCAATAGCTGAGTGTGTATTCAATAGCTATGTATTTACTCTTTTGAGAGAGCTTTTTAAGCGCAAAAACAAACTCTAAACATCTTGTATCAAAGGGTTGTGTGAACCCCACTTCGTAAGCACTTGAGAAGTGTTTTTGGACAAGTGTTGGTGAAGAACACTTGGATTGTAAAGGTTTGCTGCTCCACCTTGAAGGAGAGTGATAGTGGATTGGTGAATCTTCAAGCGAGCTCTTAAGGCGAGGACATAGGTGGGAGGCCGAACCTCGTTAACATCGTTTGCATTCTCTTCCTCTTAATCTCTTTTTTCTTGCTTGTTCTTGTATTTGTTTTTACTTATAATAATTTGATTTTGAGTTTGCAATTAGTTTTAATTTAGCCAATAAACCCTATTCACCCCCCTCTAGGGTTGTATATTTGGGACAACAATGTGTAACAAAGAGTAATAAGTTAAACTGTTAGGATGGTCTTATTGAAGTTGAAGGTGCCACCCGGCCAAGAGAAAGCATATGCGTTTAGGCAATGAGAAAAGACTTGATTGTATATAATTTGATTGGAAATATGGTGATTGGTGAAAATGGATCATGTATATGATAGTGCCATAGCTTGAGCTAGGTTGTCATTAGTACATGGTCACCTTGTAGTTCCTAGTCATTGTCCATTTTGTATGGTGCTGCGCTATGTGGCCGCACCCAAAACCCTTGTACATTGACCCCATTTTGATACATAGAATACTTTTATGTACCAATTAACGGCATATTAGACATTGTAGAGGTGACACATTTGTCCAAAGGTGCCCAACACCCATTTTGATACTTATATCATGTGATTTTTATTGTGGGACCCACAATAATGTCATTTTTTTCTCCTCAAATTTTTATAATTGATGTTTCATTGATGCCATGAAGACTTGTTTTCTTGTTTATATTATGACTGGTAGTTTCTCACTTGATTATTGAAGCCAGCTCTCTGTATTCATCCCTAGCCTTGTCCTGGTGTCTAAATTTCAGGGAGTCAATATGTCCAGCACAGCTATTAGTGTCAAAGGGCAACACAAGTGTTTTTATCCATGTTGCAAGTCCTTGATTATTTTCTATAAAGAACACATATGAACCAAGTTTGTTTATAAAGTTAGTTTGGCAGTCTTTTTTCTTTTCTTTGTTCAATATATTCTCTATATTTTGTTCTAACTTTCTTGTCTTGTTATTGTTTGTTTCCATTATTAATCTATATTTGTAGATAATAAATATAGATTATTATACTTGCAATTTACAATCAGTTAATATAATAAATCTTGTCGGTAAGGGAACTTATATTGCCCAAGCGTTGCATGATCTTTTTTACTTCATGGATGCACAAGTTGAAAAAGTATTAGCCTTCTTATCTGCACTAATGAACTGAATGGAGGAGCTGGTTCCTGATTCAGAGAACTAATTGAAAAGAGTAAGTATTAAGTAATGTTGTTCTTGTGGGGATTGAGGCAATGGTTGTGATCCAACTGCCTGCTCAGTATTTTAATAGTGGGAAAATATAATAGGAACATTGGTGAGTTATAAAACTGTGCTTAGACATAGTCATGTAGCAGTATTTGAAATGCACTTTGCGACTATGTGAAATTTCATGATCCTATATTGTTTTCACGTCTTATTGCATGAATGGGATGGGGTCTTATCATGCTGTCATCTCTGTTGAGTGTTGAGCAGCAACCTTAAATACCGGGTTGTTAGTTGTCACACTTACACCCTTTATCCTTCATATTTTAGAATGCCTGCTACTGTTTTAGCTGCAATCCTTAACAGATTTTAGCTTTCTCTGATGAAACTTCTGTGCTCTCGACACTTTTCCAACTCAACAAGATGGGTGTCTACTAAACTGCATGCCGTATTAAACTTCGAGTGAGTGACAAAACCATTCCTGAAAGGCTCAGATGCACAGATGGACAATATCTTGTGTAGGTCATGAATCCTGTTTGCCATTCCAATCGAGTGCTATGATTTCACAGAATACAATAGGGGCACTTGTAGATTGGTCGGGCTACTGGAAAATAATTACAGTTAGTAGTCATTGTTAGTTAAGTTAATAGTCATTTATTAGGAAGTTAGTAGAAATTTGTATTGAACTGTAATTATTTTCTGGTGGCCTGACCAACCTAAAATTCCTCCAATACAATAAAATGGAAATGGTATGTTATTACGGAAGTTTTGAATGAGATTCTAAGGTTCGAAAAAGTAATCTGATCTGGATGTAGGCACAGATATTTAGTTTGCAGTCTCTTTACTCTTAAAGATCTGAGGGAATAAAGCGGCTTTTGGTACAGTTTGTGAAAATTTTCATTAGCAATACTCTGAGAGATTCGAGGGTATAGGGAGGCTGATAACTCTTACTTTGTGTGTTTGTGCGTGTGAACGTGCTTTGGTTTCTCTCTCTCTCACTCTCTCTCTCATGAAAATTGCACTGTTAAAACTTAAAACATTATGATTCAAAATTTAGGCACATCTCGGTGACACTTAACATGGAAACCATAACTAATAAGTCCATTATCATATCACGGCATTCAACACTGGCATCCTAAAAGACTTGAGAATTCTTGGCAGCAGTGGTGGTAGTTGGAGGCTTACTATGAAAGATATGCATCTGTAATTGTGAAGTTTGTTTATTTAGCTACATTATATATGCTTATAATATCACTGCATTGGTAGAAGTTTTGTTGAAATCCACATCATCTTAGATGGCCATTGATGAGGTGGGGTGTTGGTTTGCAGAAGCAGGAAAAGGAGGCATAGCTCTAAGAGATTTGAAAAGAGTGGCAAATGCTCATGATTTTACATGGACGGACAAGGAGATGGCAGATATGATCCATTGCTTTGATGGTAATGGGGATGGGAAGGTTCGTACTTGCTCTCCTTATTTCCTCAGTTTTGTCTCATTAAAACTGTTTAGTGAATGTGCAGAAAATTAAAGATGAAAAACTGTAGGAGAAACATGAATGGTTTGGTTGGAGGTATGAACCAAGGGGCCTCTTTAAAATGATTTTGTACTTATCAGAGATTTTTTTTTTAATTTTTTACTCCGTCCTTTTGTTGATTAAGCATATAAACAAACAAAACATAACATTACAAAATACAAATTGCAATTTCAAAATGTCAAGAAAGTTTGCCATTTTTGGAATGGATCCTCAGACAGTTTGCTGATTTGATGCTGCAGTCAGCAGACTGTTTACTGATGACAGCCAAAATTACACGAGTACAAACCAGTTTTTGACAATTGTCAAAATGTCTGAAAGTTTCTACATTTCTAGCATGTTTGGAATGGACAAAATCATGACCATGTTGGAAATTCTTACGGAGTTTTTGGGGTCATGGCCAGTAAGACTAAATATGCCATGTTTATGCTGTCATCTTGGCCATTTGCTCACGCATCCTTGGATAGATAGATATAAACCCAAATAGAATAGAATATCCAAGTGTTTGCTTGAAAATCATGTAGCATGGTATTGTAGAGAATTTGTATCATAATTATTCAACGTTCATTTAGAATCTTTTTCTAGTTGGTTTATAACTTTATATAAATGTTCAATTTCCTCATTAAGTTTGTACTTCAACTTGGTCATCTAACTGGCTCCATTGCAGTTAAGTCTTGATGATTTTCGGGAGATTGTTGTTCGATGCAACATGATACAAAGATCTGAAAATGATGCTATGGGTTCAAAGTCATGACAGACAGATTGTGCATTTTTCTGGTATGGTGGGCAACTGGGGACAGTTTCTTAGCCCTTTTGGACTGTGATTGACTCAATACAGGTGGATACTGCTTGTGACTCTTGAAGTCCAATTTTGTGATATTAAAGAATTGTACTCTGAACTTAAAAAGCATCCTGAAAATCAACAAGGACGACTCTTATTTATTTATTTTTTGATATGATTGAGATGAGATAATTTCACAAAGTTCCATACTAACAAATAAACTTTTAAAAAAAAATAAATAAATAAAAAATAACTTAAATTTTTTTTTTTTAATTTTTGAATTTAACTTTTCTTTTTTTTTTTTTTTTTTTTTGATAAGGTAAAATTTTTGAATTTAACATTCCCAAAGCCTTCTGATAAATAATTGAATGATTCTAAGCATCACTATTTTTATTTACCAAAAATTATGCTGGCAGTTTAAAAATGGGATGAAATAATTGAATTTGAATCTATTCAATAAAGAAGTCAATCTTATATATGTTAGTGACTGTTATAATAATACTATTAATACCAACACCTATAGTTTATTCAATTATAAGCTCCCCCTTTCCCCTTCTCTTTTCATATATGTATGATCAACCTTTTCTATCATTATTTATTTTCATTTTTTTTTTCTCTAGGGAAGTATATGAAGGATTTATTCAAGCTCGGATGAACCCTGAAGTCTAACTGTCTGTATTCTCAAATATGTAACCACATCTTGGACCAAAAACAGCTGTTGATCTTTAATATTTATTATTATTTGTGAGCTGAAGACCAGAGTTTAGGACACAAGCAGGCCCATGAACAATCAGCTTTGAGCATGTAATATTTTTAAATTTTGATCTCACTCAGGGATCTCCTTGCCTTTCCCCAGTACCTTTTGCCATATTTGTTCCTGCATATAAAATGGAGGTTCTTTTCCCTCGTCTATTTTGGGCAAATGGATAGTGGATTGAACTGTCGAAATTGCTACAGCATACTAGGGTTGACTATACATATATGCAAGATCCCCATCTGTTGAGCTCAGCAATCAGTATATGTCGGTCTTTGGCTCTAAATGGCTTGTTCTAATGCATGTAAGAGAGGCAGGCTGTGTGCAGATTGAATGCTTCAAATCAACAATGTATTAAAAATTGCCTAATATCCTCGAAAAGTTGGTCTGTTCATCCAATCGGTCGTGGGTGGGTCAACATGGCTCAGCACATAAGTTTCATTAGATACTAATTAGTTAATGGGTTAAGCCGGTGTGCCATTAGGGCTAGCCTTGTGATGAGAGAGGGTGGGGAAAAAGGTAAGATTAAGATAGGTTAGGGATTCGATCCTCTCCGATTGTACCCAAAAAATGAATAATAAATATATATAGTTAATGGGTTCGATAATGGTTATTTATTTATGGGGAAATTAGCAATTAGTCTTAATAGGGGACTGCTCTTAATAATAAACCCACCATAAGACTTCTTAATTCCATAAACCCATTTTTTAGAGATTCTTTCAGTATAAGGAAACCCATTTTTTAGAAATTCCTGTTTTAGTCTTTTTTATTTATTAGATTTGTCTTGGGTTATTCATCTCTCACATGGTTTCATCGGCAACAACTCTCACCCACCGGCGACGGCTCTTCTCCGACAATGGCTATCACTCTCCCATGGTTCCCACCGACAACATCTCTCTGACGACGATTAAGCGGTACCTCTTTTTCGACGGGCCACCACCATCTCCACTTCCACCACCTATCATTCTCTTCTCTCTCTCTCTTCTCTCTCCTTCACCAAATCTAAAAACCAAATTTGTTACCAGCTAGCCATGGCTGTCCTTTGTTTCTTCTTCGTCTTCTTCTTCTTATTCTTTTCATTTTTTTTTCTTTTGTCCCACCAGATCTGGCCGAAGTTCAAACATGGCTATCTTCTCCCTTCTTCTTCTCTCTCTCTCTTTTTTTTTTTTTCAACCATGACTATTTGCTATAGAATTTGTAGTAGCACAAAAAATGCTATTTTTAACAACCAACATAGTAAACTGTTACTATTTGTTGTAGAAATTTTATTAGCATGAGAAACAATAGTTTTTTATGGCCAAAATAGTAAACTGTTACTATTTGCTGTAGAAATTTTAATAGCACGAGAAACAACAGCTTTTTATAACCGACATAGTTAACTGTTATTATTTGCTATAGAAATTTTAGTAGCACGAGAAATGCTATTTTTTATAGCCAACATAGTAAACTATTACTATTTGTTGTAGAAATTTTAGTGGCACGAAAAATGTTGTTTTTTTATAGCCAACATAATAAAGTATTACTATCTGCTATAGATAATGTTTTATATAATGCCATTTTTTCTCCATTCTAAATAGGAACGATTTTCAAAGAAGAAGAAGAAGAAGATGAAGAAGAAGTTGAATGAAGAAAATGGTGATCTAACTGGTGTAATGAGGTAAGGCTTGCTTTTTTGCTAAGATGAAAGCAGATGAGAGTCACAAATCTCGTAGAGGTTGCCAAAGATGGAGAAGGTCAATGATAGGTTCGTTGGAAGTCGAACAATGGTTGGTAGGGTATCGGAGTTCTATCACTGGTGGAAGTCATCGCCTGTGGTAACCATGGAAGAGAAAGAGAACGTAACGTGCGAGACAGAGAAAAAGAGAGAGAGCATAGGGAGTGAGAGTGAGGGAGAACGATAGGTTAGGTATATATAAAGGGTAGTTTTGTCCATTCATGCTTAAAAGGGGTTATGAGAGAAACAAACTTGTTTTGAGTTCTACTGTAAAAAAGTATCTTATACTAAGGGACTATGCCCAAAATTCCCTTTATTTATTTATTTATTCATTTATTTTTTGGCTGAGTGGGATGGATAATGGTCAACATGGCTCGGAACATTATAAATATAAGTTTCAATAAATCCTAATCAGTTAATGGGATGTATGCGACGGAAATGCTGCATCTTTCATTTGAAATAAAAAAGTCATCTTGACATACTAGAGTCCTAGCCGCATGGAAAATGAGTAACTGTTGGCACCCCAAGTGCTTATTTTTAACAACGCCCTCAAAAAATTGCAGAGTAGGAAAATTAGGGGAATAGGTTAGCGAGATTTGGACATAGCAAGTAGGAAATTCTAAGCACCTCAAAAAGTATGCCGGAAAAAGAAAAAGAAAAAGAAAAAGAAAAACTGTACCTTTCTGATTATAGCAATTAGAATTCAGACCCCCAAAACCCAACGGCAGCAATAACAAACTTGAAAATTAGATGGCCACGAATTGTGTGTGTGTGTGAGAGAGAGAGGGAGAGAAAGAGAGAGTTCTTAACTTACCAAAGTTCCCATGTTAATGAAGCAATTAGTCCACAATAAAATGCTCTTGGAGTCACGCCTAGGCAATTAAAAAAACTCATCAAGCCCATCTAAACACGCTTCCTGATATCAATACAAACTGGTAACACAAAGACTAAAAAGCTCCCTCTTATCAGTCACACGTTTGTTTCCTTAACTTTTCTACGTTTTCTTTTCCTGTTCAAACCGGGAGCAGTGAAACATTAAAGAACACAAAACCATTCGTCATGTCTTCTTCATAAGATACCCCAAGAGGATGCCAAACAAGCCAACGAGAATAACATATATAAATGGGATACCGCCATGGCTTCTGCTCCCTTTACGCTTCAATAGCTCCTGCACATAATGATATCATTAAGAGCAAGTCCATTTCTTTAAAGGGGCTGCTATAATAATGCCCTCAAGGATAATTGCCTTATGCCTGCTATATAATCTTTGGATATAACACTGGAAATTTAAGAGCCATTATTTACGAGATTTAATATTACTCTGGTGACTGTCCTGTTGTTTTGGTAGTCCACTAATCCTTTGATAACATCATATTATTCCTTTTAAGATATCGAAATAGAACAGAATATTAGAAAAAAAAAAATTATTATAATTATTACAACTTGGAATTTTTTTTGGGTGGCAATATTGCCACATCAAGAAACACTTCTTCCACATCAATTCAATAGTAAAGTCATGAAGGGACCATTTTGCCCCTTTAACACCATGCCCTGTTGAAGTAAAAAATGAGCCATTCAATGATTTCTTCATGTTTTCTCTCTCCACCTTCCAAACACTCAAACATTGGGTGTGGATTCCAAACACCGTCCTCCCTTCCACTTCTACTCTCAATTGCAACACCAGCTCCACTCCAAACCAACCTTCACAACTTCTTCCTCCACCTTTGGTGGTGCCTTACTCCAAACAAAGCCCCATGATCAGGTAGCTTTTAAAAAAATTAAAAAATAAAGAATTAAAAAGGAATTGGGTAAGCATATACAGTGGTGAAGGAAGAAGCCAAAGCTCATGATGCATATAGCCCCAACGAGATCCACCTACACCAAGCCAAAATCCACCATCACAACCCAAATGGTGAAAATCTAAACCCACGAGAATAAGGATGAAATGTTTCAGACCAAAATCTGGACCCACAAGCTATGAGGCGTGAAGCTCCGGCGATGGTTATGGTACCAACAATAGTTGAAGTTCCCAAATGTAGTGACGGCGAGAGTTGCAGCAGCAACAGTCCGTGAAGTGAAGATCTGAAACCTCCAGCTTTGTGGATTCTTTATAATTTTAATTTTAATTTTTTTTTTTTTTCAGCAGAAGACTCAAAATCTCAGTTGGGGACGGTGACAACGCATGAATCTCAGATGATATTACTGGTAGGAGAGAAACAGTTGCCAAAAAAGCACTGTGTGAAGCCTTGAATGGATGAAAAAGAGAGTGGAAGCTTTGGGGGCGCGTGAATGGGTAACTAAAAAGGAAAGAAAATATGAGGCACACTTAAGGGCAAAATGGTCCCTTTTGACTTTATGTTTTGAACTGCTGTGGAAGAAGCTTTTCTTGCTGTGGCAATATCGCCACCCTTTTTTTTTTTAGTGTTCGATAAGTCATTACTATAATTCAATGAATATTACATTTAATGAAGAGCTACATTGGAAGTAATAAGTCTTATATCCAACTTTTTTTGGCACTAGTAAGTCACTAATTGTGAGAGCATACCGAAGCACATGTATGTTTACATTAAGTAGTGTATGCCTGTAAGCAAGTGAAACATGGAACCAAAAAAAAAAAAAAAAAAAGCATGGATACAAATACAGAAATGCATAGCTTATTTCTTTCCTTCATACTGCATATTTTATTACAGAATCTCAATAGGCATCAGCAAAATACTCAAAATGATGTTTCCCATCTTTCAGCTAGTTTTAAATTTTTACGCTCTACAAAGCAACCGTCCAAATAAAGATCAAGCAAAGCAATCCTAAAATAGGTTGATATGTGGTAAACATTACATCCACTAAACTACTGCCACTAAATAATTCAAGAAATATCACACTATCATGATGCTCACTCCACAAGAAGACTAGTATTTTATCAATAACAACTTCTATACTCCTCCAAGATTAGGAGAGTGGCCTCATAACATATTTTTAGGTCGTCACAGAAGCATACTACTATACAACCTATCATATTGCCATCACCATCAGTAAATATCTAGTCCAATTTTATTTAATTTTTATTTTAAAAATAAAATAAAAAATAAAAAGATTTTGTGAAAGATCTTGCAAAAAAACACTTTGAACATTTACCTTATCCAAGAATTCTTTAGATGAGCAACAGACAAAAAAAAACCTATTTTTGGAGTTTTCCATCAACTGGGATTTGACAAGATGGCGTTAGATGGATCATTTGAATAGAAAGGTGATTGGTTAGGATCTTGGCATAATTTCACAAGGAAAGTTTAGCAAAATCTTGGGATTTTACCTTCATCAGCTTTGCGCAAATTTGACATGGAAAATGTTCACAATCTTGTGTGAGATGGCTTACAATAAGCGTGCACTCGTAAGCCACTTTTTGTATTCCTTAAGAGATAGTGTCATGTGGTCTCTAATGTTTTCTAGGTATCATTGAAAGGAAACATTCCCCATAACGCGTCCTTCGGAATCCCATATTTTCTGGGGATACATGATTTTGACGGAGACCACGAAAGATGGTGATGCACAACTTGAGAACTTGCTCTAAATCTAATCTAGTATCTTGGTAAGTTTTCATACGTTGTAAACTTGTAATCAAAGTCAATGATCATAAATGAACAAAGACTGTATTACTTGTAAAAAAAATTATACTCCCTCCGTTTCTAATTGATTGTCCCCTTTGAAAAAAACATGCCATTTTAGGAAACCCAATTAAATGCTTTCACATCAATATATATGTTTTGATGTTCCAATTTTGCTCTCAAGTGTACAAAACATTGGAAAAATAGAGAATACGTTTTTAAGGGTATTTTAGGAAATGAAATAAAAAGAATAATTGACTTTTGGAATGTGACAATAATTTTGAAACATCCCCAAAAGAAAAGGCGGCCAATAATTTAGGAATGGAGGGAGTACAATCTACTGAGCCACAAACTATGTTATTGGAAGGTTTAAAATACCCTGAATAACAATCTCTGCTACTTTTCATCACATATGACATTTGGTATATTTAAGATATGTTAAATTTTCATAAACAAAAAACCAATGGAAGCACAAATCAAAATCACTCACTGGTATCATTGAAAGGCTCTGTCAGGAGCCTTTTGGAAAATGTATAGTAGTGAGATAGTCTTACATATATCCTGGGAACCTTTTAGTTTTTATGGTTTTTTAAACCTCAACCTAACAAATCTTTAAATCCCAACTTTTATAGTTCATTTTCCCCATAAGAAGTAACTGAAAGTTTATGTTTTATTTCATACTTACCATCTCTTGTACTAAGGATAGATCAAAAAGTAAAAGCAGTGCTCCAGAAGCATGTAGCAACAAAAGCTTCAATAATGAATTCATGCACAATGTCCCTTACCAATTCTTGCTGAAGCTTGTTATTTTGCTGAACAGCAGAATTTTTCTCCTCGGTCAGCTTTGAAATAACAGCCCTTGTCTGACATTACAAAAAGGTATTACTTAAGTCCACATTACCAACTGCAACCATCAATATTTAATAGACAAACTTTCCATACCATAAGCTCTATAGAGAAAATTGCTTTAAATAAGTAAAAATTATCAGCAAAACAACCAGCACCCATCCACAATGAACATAAAAACTGTAATTTGACAGTCACCAATTGCTATATGGTACTATCAAACTGTGACACAGGTTGCATGAGCACTCAAGCTCATTGGACATTATTTTATGAGTGAAATGACCATTACTACAGCAATGTGTGAAAATGAACAAGTTGCACATCACATAAGGAGTACCATAAAAAGACCAGAATACAAGGCTAGGAAACTATAATGGAGTCCCATGCTCCACAAAAATCTAAAAGAGAGATCTCCAAAATTATAAGAACAGAAAGAAACTAAAGACTCTCCACAACCAACTCCAATGACAGAGAAACATTAATATCCTTCTCTCTCCTTTGACATAGCTTAAAAAGAAAAAAAATACATCCCCTCAAGATACACTCCTCAACATTCAAGAAGACAAAAAGACTGTGATACAAAGGACACTTCTCCCTATTGATATTGGTGTGTCCAAAAGTGTCCAATACGACACCCATATTGGACACTTGTTTGGACACTTGTCGAAGTGTCACCTTTATTAAACTGGATAAGGTACAAAAGCGCCATTGTATTAATCCATTTTGGTAAGGAACTTATAATTACCATCACTGTTTTATTCTATGTTTCTTTTACATGAACATACAAAATTAAAGATCGATTACTATGGTTTTCAATATATTAAATTCACAAGGGTAAATTGCAAGAAACTACCCTGAAGTTTGGGTCAGGTTGAAGTTTGGTACACTCAAGTTCAAATTTCGTCAATTGAGTCCCCAATTATTAAGTTGACTAAAAATTGATCACAGCGTTAACGGAACTTACGAAAAGACTATTCTACCTTGATTACTTTTTGAATAAAATAATACCAAAAATGTGAAAATTGATTTTACACATTTTTTTTTACATAGAGTATTTTATAAAATAATGAGTTCCGGTTCCGAGGCTACACCAAGGTTTGGCGAGACCAAGAGGGCTTCGGGCGACGAGGATGCAACGCAAGAGGGCGGCAATACAAGGCCAGGATCACCAATGAGGATGTGCATGGAAACCTTCATCTTCCTCCGTCAGATCTAGCATCAAACCCTCAAATTCAAGCTCTGCTGGAGTGCTGGTGGCAGCAGATCTGATGGATTGGCCTTGAACTCCCACCAAATCTCGCTACTGTTAGATCTTCCTTCCCTCAAACTAATTGTCGAACCAGATGGTTTTTATTTTTTGTTTTTTTGGTTTTTATTTCATTTTTTTTATTTTTTTATTTTTCCATAGAAGTATCATTGGACCACTGCCCCAAACCAAACCATCCTCATGATGGTGGTGGATGACGATGTTAGATCATGTCGGATCTGAAGCTTGATGGCAGTGGTTACGAAGCTCTTCATGCCGGATCTGAAGCTTGACGGCAGTGATTGCAAAGCTCTTTGCAACAATTGTGACCATGGCAGCAGCAACACGGGTCTGGTGGTGTGAGGCAGGGGATTTTAATGTTTTTAGGTTCCCTGAGGACAGGTGGGGCTATGTTTCCATCTCTCAAGCCATGGAGGAGCTTTTGGATTTTTTTCAACAGAAACGAATTGATGGACTCACCTTTGAAGGGAGATTTGTTCACCTGGTCCAATAGTCAAAAGAATCCAATAGGTTGATAGATGCCTCTTCTCCACTAGGTTGGAGGAATTGGTCACTAGGGTAACTCAGTCTTTACTGCTGAAGCCATGCTCAGATCATGCCCCTATTGTCATAGATAGAGAAGGATTGCAGAGTGGAAAAAGCCCCTTTTGTTTTGAAAACGTGTGGTTGAAGGTGGAGGGGTTTGTTTACTTGGTTGAGGGTTCATGGAACTTCTTTTCCGTCTCAGGGACTCCCAATTCCGTGTTCTCCAAAAAGCTTAAAGCCATAAAAGGGAAGCCTAGAAAGTGGAATCAAGTTTTAGACCAGGTGGAAGTCTCTAAATCCAGACTGTTGGAGGAAATTCATAGATTGGATCTTCAAGAAGAGAATGCTGGATTGTCAGTTCCAGAAGCCAACAGAAGAACAAAGACATTAAATAATAATTATTATTATTATTTAACTTGGCAGAGATGGAGAAGATTTGTTGGCGACAAAAGTAGAAGGAGCTGTGGCATAAAGAAAGGGACAGAAACACAAGGTTTTCTCATTGCACGGCAAACACCCACAAGCAAAGAAACTTCATTGGGAGACTGTAATCAGAGGGGGAGATGGTGGAGGAGAGGGAGACTGTGGATAGGGTGTTTCATTTTGAGAACAAGCTGTTTGAGGAAGAGGAGGCAAGTAGACCGTCTCTAGATGGCTTGGTTTTTGACATTGTCAATTCTAAGGATACGCAGTGGCTGAAGAGACCTTGGGATAAGTAGGCTTAGATGTGCTAAAAAGAAAGCTAATAAATTCCCATTAGGCCAAGCAAATGACATGAGATTTCCAATGTGGTAAGTTAGGCACAAGAGAAGGACTGAAGGAGAGAAAGACTTATATGTATTTGCAAATAAATGAAGAAAGATTGAAACCAAGAAATATAAGATGTACTAAAGAAACTGTTGTTTAGTTCGAAATAAATGGAGTTGGAGAAACATATACGCATACTAACTAAAAATTAAAACATCAACAGGGAAAAAAAAAAAAAAACCTTTGGGAAATGATTAAGGGATAAATCTTGGCCAATGGTCAGAATGTATCCTAATAAAAAGGGGTTTTCTTAACGTGTGCCCTAAGGGCACATGTTAAGTTGCAATTAATGACACAATCATTGCATGAGAAATGGTGAAAATGCATAGAGAATGATGAAAGTTGCTTGGAAAAATGTGAAAATGCTTAGAAAACTATGCAAACACATTTCTACATGCAATGATTGGGTCATTAATTGCAGCTTAACATGTGCCCTTACGGCACACGTTAAGAAAACCCAATAAAAATTTGGATAAGGAATGGAGAATTAAAAATTAGTTTGATAATATCTTTCAAACAATGAAGTCAATATATATATTTACACACACAAAATTGTACTAACTGTTTACATAAAAAACTGATGTATCACACTGTGAAGCTCTGGGAAATGGAGACTCAAAGATTACTATTCTAGACAAATAAAAATGAAAATTCTGTGCCCAAGACTCATTGGATGTTTAAGAAGTAAACCTACACAAAGTTTACAAAGGCTCTTACCCAAAATGGAATAGGCTAATAAATTAGAAGAAGCACATTACATCAAAGCTAGAACCTAAACAACAAAATTAGAACCTCGCTAACAGACAACAAACTTTCAAAGCCTAAACTTATCATACGCTTTCAAATACCAGGAATCCTAATCTGATAGATGAGAAACCACTTACATGCAAACACTCACTACTGCTGATTAATTATATATATATATATATATATTTGATAATGGTGGAACAATCCCACAGCAGGCCCTTTGGACCCACCCATGAAACCTAAACCTCCGGGGAGACTAGTGCAGCAACCCACCACTACGGCCCCCCACTTAAATCTTGGGTTGTCCTAGCGGGAAATCGAACCCAAGACGGTATGCCTGCCCACACAATCACGAGTTCGACCTTACCAATTAGGCTACCCAAGGATGGGTCAATTATATATATATATATCCTAAATAAAATCCATGACTGACTATCATATAGGTCTTCCAAGTCGAATTTTATATATATATATATATATATATATATATACATACAAAAAGGAACCAAAAATACCTCTGATGAGTTATCTTGAGGCTCTGCAAATGCTCTTGAAGCCTACAAGCAAAATCACATAGGCATATCATAATCTACTTACTTGAAAAGGCAATGTAAAAATTTAAAGGCCACATCACACTCACAGCAGTAAATTCAGAAGAGTTAAGATTCCCGTTGTCCGATACTGAAGCCCTGGGTGAAGAACCTTCCTCTGATCCTTCTCTTACGGGTGACGGTGGTTGCGGTGGAGAAACATAAGTAACTCTCAATTTGCACTCTTCAACCTGATTCCCTGACTCCTTATTGAACTAAAAATAATAAATAAAAAAAATAAAACAAAAACCCCGTTGTATAAGCCATAAATTCGAATATTAAGTGTAAAAAGCTAACATATGAGGTTATATAATCGTTTATATTTTCACCATTTCAGTAGTGATATCCTTGGGGGTAGCTCCAGGATTTGCGATTGCGCTCTGAAGGAGGAACTTGTCCTTGCATTGCATGTCGGGAGGTGCCTCTCTTTGTGCTTGCATTGTAACTGAACCATGAACAAATCAATTACTCTCTCTCTCTCTCTCTCTCTCTCTATATATATATATATATATATGTATATGATAATGAAACACCAAATTGATGAGAGAGAGACTGATATATATGAAAAAGAGATATGATAATTAAAGAAAAATTCAAACAAAAAGTTGATGAGAGAGATGATCATTATGGAAAAAATTAATGAAAAAAATGATAATTAAATACAAAATTGAAGAGATAGATCATAATTTAACACAATATTGACATATATATATATATATATATATATATATATATATATGAAGAGAGAAAGAGAGAGAGAGAGAGAGAGAGATGAATACCTATAACATCGCATGTAGAGCGGGGCAACACAATTCCAGTATTAGGCCGAACACAATACTTCTTCGGATTCGTCGTCTTCACCTGAAGGAAATCACCAATTTCATTCACAAACACACAAAATCAAACAATTAGACCTCTCTAGGGCGCAATAAACCACAAAAAGAAAAGAAAAGAAAATTAATACCTTGAAAGCGACATATTTATCGGTCTTATTGGACAATTGCAGAGAACACGAGATCTGCTTCCTCAATTCGACTATTCAAAAACGAAAACACAGATAAATAAATCAGAAACGATCGAAGCATAGAAAGCAAAAACACAGATCTGAAATTTTTAGTGAAAAATGTTGACAATAGCTCACAAGGGAAAAGGAGCTCTTGAGGTTCGATGCCGAGAAGCTCTCCGGAACTCATACCGAACCGATCAATGACAGAGCCGCCGAAGATGAAAGTGTACGGCGGTCGACGGGGGATGAAGGCGTTTTTTTAGATGCCGCAGGAAAGGAGAATCTGAGTTCCGTGAAGAGAGAGATGAGGAGAGAGAGAGTGAGAGCTGCAAAGCGACAACGTGGGAGTGAAAATTGTTTTGTGTATTGTCACATCTCAGGATACGGTTGTCTGCTGTACTCGTTTTTACAGTTTGCTCGGTTCTCTTTTTTTGGGTTTTTTGGGGTAAGTGAGTTCATGTTTCCGAGGAAAAACTTTCATCGACAAGCTGTAGTACGATTAATGTACTACAATCAATGTGATATCACACATTAATAAAAATGAAATAAAATAGAATTATCATATTTATAATAATTTTTATCCCTATGATCTTATTTTATTGTACATTTTATTGATTCATATGTCACAGTTATATAGGAGATTCATTCTTCACATTGAAGAAATAGATTATTTTTTTCTTCAAATGATGATTTATTTTAATTTGGGGGATTTTGATATTCAGACATAGTTGATGGGAGAAAATTTTGCTATAAATTAAAATTTTTTAAAAAAAAAATTTAAAAAAAAAGGCTAAAAATGTCCAGTCGAGTAACCCATGATGGATCAAAGTCACATAAATGTTTGTCATTTGAAGAGAGAGAGAGAGAGAGAGAGAGAGAGAGAGAAAAGTTAAGAGAAGAAAGCATTGTTCATTAAAAAGTAGTCTAATGCCCGATTCTTTGTTGTTCAGATTCTGTCTTAGCTAGAAAGCATTAAATCATACTGTAAGAACATAATTGTCATCCTTTAATTGGTACATAAATATTTTGGGTCTATAATTGGTTTAAGTCGAGGGGCAGCCGCAACAGCACCCGTTTTTATATATGTTTTGCTTCCCCTTTTTTTTATAGAAAAAAAAGTATGTGTGTGCTTAGTTCAAGATTTCGCCCGATTGACTGGATTGACTTGATGAAAAGAATTATGAGAGCTTTTCTCTTTGTTTAAGAGAGCAGATAAATTACATATTTAGAAAGTACTGATATACTATGATAGTTTGATGACTAGAAAAAGGGATTATTCTGTTAAATCAACAATAGGACATGTGACCATAATCTCTGGAGAAAACATTTGTGAAACAAGAAAAAATGGGACCAAGAGATTGACTGGGTCATTGCAATGGCGAAAAATATATGCGAAAAAAACATAGCGAGTGTGGGGACAAATTTACCGAAGACAGAGGCGAAGGGATCATTCTGTAGTCAGCAATTCGTAAATGCCGATGTGACTTTTCAATGTTGTGGCCCAGTGCAGCATGATAATTGGTGCCACAAAGAAGACTAAAATTCAAAGTTTCAAACCATTCATCGAACTGCCTTGGCCAAAACATATACATATATAAGTAAATAAATACACATCGCCATGTAGTAGCAGAGATGTCTTCTGTATATATTACAACTAAGAGAGTGAAAAACTGGGTAATTGATTTAACACATTTTCCAATCTACATTTTATTCAATTGTATATTCTAGAATCTATACCGAACACCAGAATCCTTTCTGCAGTCTTCGTGATCTATAAAATATTATTCACCATCAGCTAAAGCAGAAGGCTGTTGTTGACGAGCTCTAGTAGTGAAGCCAGCAAACCAAGCAACCCTCATGAGCTGCATACCAAGGATCAACACCCACCAACACACAAGGCCCCTAATGGTATGCACCATCCATGCCGGTGCACTAAGCTCAGCACCAAGCTTCAAACCCCTCATCAGCTGCAAAACACGGTAAGCCTCGTACACAACTGGGGTCACCAGCCATACAGGTGACTGCCAATGCCATGTCAGCATCTCAGTCAGAATCTGTACTGATAGAAGCAGAAGGTATGGACCCAATAGAACTGCAGATGAAATGAAAGGCAGCTGGGGTTGGAGGAAGCCCTTTTGGGAACCTAACAACACTGTCAAGGGGATGATGAATCCCGCTACAGTTGCAACAATGTTCCAAAACTGGTAACTGAAAGGAGCTTTGCTGTTGTGGGCTTGCATCAGGTTTATTGGCTGGGCACAAGAATCGGCCATGAGGAGAAAAAGGGTCGCACCAAGATTGAAGATGCAATCAAGTCCTATCAAGGAAAGCAGGCTGGCTATGTTGGGGCCAAGGAAGATGGAAGATAATGGTAGCCACAAGGTAGGTACAATGCCTGTGATCAGGAGAAGAGAAGGGCCCAGAAGCCAAATTGGCCATTTAAGGAACTGAAGCTGCATGGATGGCTGATTACTTGTGTTTGTATGCTCTTCAATGTTGGCTACTGGTGCTTCAGCTGTGGCTTCAGAATTAAGGGTTTCAAATATGTTGGTAGTTCCCTCCAAGAAGTTACCACCAGCTTCGTCAGTAGGAGCATATGTGACTGGTGAAGGTTCCCAGGGAGACAACTTTGTGCAGCAAACAAGAGTATGTTTAATGCCAATATGAGGGGAGGTGCGCCCATGGAGTGTGCTTGATGATTTCAAAACTTTCAAGCTTCTGAAACGAACATGGGGAATGGTAATAATTGTAGTGGACAGAGCCTGAGCCAAGGATGCCATCTTTTGTCAACGGTTGAAACTTCAGCAGCTTTGAGTACGAACTGTGATCTTACACTCTGAAAGATATATTGATTGAAATTTTTATCAGAAAAAAAACATTCTGAAAGTATGAAGGAACTGATGTCCCTAGTCCCCAGGTTAAAACAATCACAAACCATTACATATTCTTTGAGACAACAATAGAATCTCTTTCATAAAATTATATTTAGCAAGTTACTGACACAAATATTCTAGATTACTAAAGGATAAGGTTTCCTTGAACTGCTCAGAGAATCTCTCTTACATGTTACAACTATAACTTCACAATGACAGTTGATGTAGGTTATAACTTGATGGCAATACCACACCAATAAAGTTGGGGATTTAGAGAAGCTACTGGTTGGAAGGAAAACAAAATGAAATTTATTTAAATACCATGCAGTTTGGTCCAAGTCCAATTACATTTCCCTTTCCAGGAAAGAATACATGTAATGAACAGTCAATTGTTGGCCAAGATAGTAAAATGAACACTAACAGTGAATCTTCCATTACAACGAACACTAACAGGTGACTATACCTAGTACGTCCAAATCTAGCGAAAAAAAAAAGAAAAAGGATTTGACGCATCCAACTCAAGTTTCAAAAATAAAAATAAAAATCATGCATTTAAATCTGATCCAATCAGCCAACAGGGTAAACGCAGGTGAATGATGCCCTTAAATTAAGAGCAACTGTTCCGGCTACAAAAAAACAGGGTGTTTCCAAATTATAGGCGTAAAAGCCTCAAATATAATGGTGGCCAGGCTAAGTGAATATGTTGTATGTATACAATGGTACATGTTTGTATACATAAAGTATAATACATACAAGAGTTGGATTTAAAATAAAAAATAAAAAAACTATATTAATGAGATTCAAAGTTTTATGAAATGTTAGACATTAAATACACCTGGAAATATAGAAAATATATTAGATATTAAATACATATTCATGTTTGGTGTTTCAGATCGAATTTGGTTAATATCCAACCCCAAGCCTAGCAACAACTTGCAGCTTTTCCATTCTTAAAAAAACATTCAACCCTATATCATTCCATGGAAAGAAGCAGCTCTATAGCTACTTCATGCCCACTTATCCTCAAGTATCTTAAAATTAATGTTATATGAATAAATTAGTTACTCCCCCCCCCCCCCCCCCCCCCCCCCCAAAAAAAAAAAAAAGTGTTTTCTAGGACCCATATTGGCTGAAGCTATCATGAGGAACATCTATTACAATGATAACAACACTGTAAAATTGACTGGATATGCTAATGCACTTGGGGCATTTACGAGTTAAGACATTCAATGAAATTGAAATTCTTCCATTTTGTTTCCATAGAATTTAAAGGGATTAAAACAAGATTGTATGTGTTGCATGTATTTGAATCAATGCTTGATTCAAACCATTTGATGTATTTCGCATGAAATAAAACAAGTAATGATTGCTTTCCCATGCAACATAAAAAATAGAAAAAAAGGATAAATTGATTTCAATTTGCAAGGACGTCCAACAGCCCCTTAGATAGAACAAGAAAGCCCTAGAACCTCAGAGACTACTAATTACAGCAGGTACTTCTTGACACCATTAAAAAAAATGTCATTATTACTAAGGTACTCAACCTTTTGTTAGACTCAACACGGCTGGTACATCACAGTATTGGAATTGACTTGTAAATTTCATCAAAGATTAACAAAATCTGCCACAATGACTAGCAAACAAAACTTGCCTAGGGAGCCATAATCTGATATGCTGACATTAGTTGTACAAACTTCAACCTCATTTTAATAGTACCAAGTGCCAACCATAGGCCCTTTAATAACTAATCATTGAAATCGAAATGAAAAACATTTAACTTATTAAAAAAAAATCTATACATAACTTTTTGGGTTTGCATTACTCACACAAATACATGTATCATTCAAAGGGTGAAAAAATAACTATAAATAGCTTTTTGTGCATGCATTACTCCCACAATTACGCGTATCATTCAGAGAGACATCAATACTGAGGGGGAAAAAAAACCCTTGATTGAAGCACTAAAAATACCCATAATAAATTATCATGTCACAGGAAGTCAATATATGATTTAGATTTTATCTCAATGAAAGCAAAGAGATCACTGCAAGAAGTCTATATATATGAATTTATAGCATTTTATCCCAATGCAAGCAAGGAGATACTACACATACGAATCCGGAAATTTTACTTTTCCAAGCATAAACACTGCTCATACTGCTCTATGAAAAGTTTAAAATATAAACATAAACCCATTTGTTCTTCGAACAAATAAAAAAACCACAGATTTGAAAAGTAAAAAGACATTTAGAGACCCAAGCCTTGAAAATCATGAAGCTGAATTAAAAATCAAGTTTCGAATCTAGAACAAATCTAGAATACCAAATACTACATTCATACTAATAAGTATTCATATTATACATAAAATTTCATTACTACACAAACCACAATGCTTGAGAGCTTGAAAAAATTGGAGGGAAATAATATTTTACTAATTGATAACCAAAACAAAAATGAGCCTTCTTGCTTTTCATTAGTGGATTACAAATGAAAGTACTTAAATCTTTAGTTTTATTACAAACCCAGGATTTTAACTTCAGATATAGTATGGGATGAATATGAATACTTACGTTATAGATATAACTATATGCGTGCATGTGTGCATTTGTTTGTGGTTGTGTGTAACCTGTTCGGGTGTCCAATTCGAAATTAGAGAATTCAAGAAATTTTATATGGTATTGAAGGTACAAATGCAACACCTTGAATAAGAATATTTTAAGTAGGAGTCATTACTATAGTTGATGTTATACGATCAATTCTTAGAAATTCATGAAATGCCACTATTTTGGATTTCCACTCTTATTTGTGATTTTCTTGAATTTGCCAATTCAAGGTTATGGATTTATGCCTTCAAGACTATTTAAAATTCCTTGAATAGTCTAATTTCATATTGGACACCCAAGCAGGCCCTAAACATTTCTATGTATTGTCCCAAACTCCCAATTTTATCATATGTGTTTGAAGAGAATGTAAAAATATTCTTGTATTTTGTAGCAAAACTCATGGGGGCAGTTTGCAAGTAGCTGCGGTATGGCATGGATTGCTGAAAAAGCAATTGCTGCACTAGACTAATTGTACAGTAGCGGTAGTGGTAATTGTGGTGTTAAGAGAAATCAACGAACTTAAATTAAATGGTTTATGATTTTTTCATCTATACATTCTTTCAATCATTTTTTCAAACGGTTGGTGGACTGAGCACCGCAGCCAACCCTAACCAAAAACAATAAAGAAATAAATAGGGCAAAAAAAAAAAAAAAAAACCCCAAAATTGATACCCAAGACAAAAAACTGCTGACATCTTACATGGATATTGAGTGAAGAACAAATTACAAATAATAATAAACAAACAAATAAATTACAATGGTTTCGTAAAATAGTATATGTACCAATTGAGTTCTCTGCAGAACAATAGCTTTCGTGGTAGAATGGAGCGATACAAAGACATTAGAGCACTAGCTCTTCCAGTTCGCCAACACGGCCGATTTTTAGCTCGGTGCGGCGAACGATGGCGGGCTTTTCATCGGACGGCTCGGATTGTCTGTCGAGGAAGAGAAGGAAACGGAAATCAGAGACGCGAAGGGGTATGGTCGTCTGGAGGACTCTGCAGTAGACAGAATAAGTGGACGCATTTCTTTTTAGGGAAAATTAGCCAAAAGTCCCTTTTTTAAGACTTATGGAAGTACAAGTCCTTCGAGGAATTTTATGTAATCCTAAGTCCTACTTTTAATTAGAACGCAGTGTTTCCATAAGGATGAGAATATATTTTTTTAATAACAAAATTGCCCCTGTTCATTCTTATACGTAAAGCTTATTGTCTTTGTTGTCAACACACCAACAGATCTAGTTTTTCTCCCTCTCTCTCTTTCTTCTTCTTTCTCTCTCTCACCATCACAAGTTTTGCTTTTCATCAATGGTGCTGACTATTATCAGACAAGTTGCAGATCCACCGATCAGAGGGAAGAACCTTATCACAAGCTTTGGCCTTCATCAATGGTGTTGACCATTGTGGGACAACCTGCAGATCCACCAATTAGAGGGAAGAGGTCAACGAAAAAGGAAGCAAACCCACCCCAATTTCTTTCTTCTTCTTCTTCCTTTTTGTTTTTTTGGGAAGATTTGGTACCCAGTGTACCTTCTTTTTCTTCCAGATCTGATGCCCATGGCAAGAAAAGAGAAAGCCAGATCTGATGCCCATGGCGGGAGAGAGAGAGAGAGAGAAAGGAAATAATTAGCAGATGAGAGAGACACAAATAGAGATATAAAATAAATTGCAAATTTGATGCCCATTGGCATAATAGCCCAAGAAACCATTGGAGTTGGATTCTATCATAAAATCGAGTTAGCTTTTTACAAATTTTTGATAAGTTCTTGGCCATTAGGGAGTTGTTTTCCTTGACGTTGGGACTTGCTCCATCTTTGAGGATATTGCACCAACCATAGTAATAGACTTTGCTAAGTGTTATGCTTTCGAAGAATCACTATCCTCACTTTCTTTAGATCTTTGCATGTTTTTTTTTTTTTTTTTGGTAGATGAAGATAAATCAATCAATACCACGTAATATAATATCTTCCAATTAAATCTTCCCAGAGAATGACTAAAAAATTTTTTTTTTTTTTAATTTTTTGAAATTGGTAACATTGAAACAATTACATGTAACTGTTTTCAATCACACTATTTTTTTTTTGGGTAAAATGCAGAAAACCCCCCTCTATTTATTCCCATTTTGCAAGATACCCCCCTCTAAAAAAAAACTCATCAAAAGACCCCTTATATTGTTTAGGGTTGACAATTTACCCCCTAACATCCGCCGTCATGGAAACTAACGAAATACCATCACGTGATACGCACGTGATGTTGTTTGTTGATTTTAAGACGAAAATGCCCTTTGCTCTGATGAAATGACATCACGTGATTCTCTCTTTCTTCTTCATCGGCGAACCACACCGGCCATGGCTGCCACACCAACGTACCAGATTGACCACAACAATCCAGGAAATAAAACAAAAAAAGGGAAAGAAAGAAAGAAAAAGAAAGAGGAAAAAAGGAAGGAAGAGGAAAAGAAAGTGAAAGAGAGGAGAGAGAAAAAAGATCTTCTCCTCCCGACGATATCATCGCCCATGGAGCCCGCCGGTGAAGAATGACGACGAGATGGTAACGGCGTGACAGCAATGGAGCTGATGGTGACGGTGCGACAGCGAAGGAGGTAACGGTGACGGCGCGACAGCGGAGGTCTTCTCCACCACAGTGGTTATTTTGTAGATCTGAACCGACGGTGGCTATTTTTGCAGCTAATCCTTTATCTCGCCATCCATGGTGGTGCCGGTGAAGTGAAGATGATCGTGCCGGTGAGGACCATCGACAGTGGGTATTTTTCAATAATGGGCATCTTCAAACCCTCCACACCAACAGTTAGTTTTAACCCTCCACACTACCATCGTCGCCGTTACCCACGCGTGGCTTCAAACCTTCCCCACCGACAATTAGTTTTCATCTTCAAAACCCTAATCCTCCACACCACCATCGTCGTCGTTGCCACTGCACCTCCGGATGGGTATTTAGAGATAAAAAACAGAGGTGCTAGTGAAGTGAAGATGGTGCTGGTGCCGCTGCATCTCCAGTGCGTAGCTGTTTTCGCTACTGCCTCCTTCACGAGATGTTGCCAACTTGCCGACGCACCGCCAGTTGGCCACTGTTGCCGTTGCACCTCCAGTAGGCTACTGTTGCCGATGAAGATGACCAGAAAGTTGGCTGGAGGAATGGAGAGCATTTTTTAATTTTATTTTTGTTTCTTATATGACACCGTTTCATATATAAAACAAAAATAATTTTTATAACCTTTTAAAAATCATTTATAAGTATCAAATATTAATTTTTTAATTTTTTCCGTACAGGGGTATATTGGACTTTTAACATCGCTGTTAACGGCGTACCCCCTAGCACAATATGAGGGGTTTTTTGTTGAGTTTTTTTTAGAGGGGGGTATCCTGCAAGATGGGTATAAATAAAGGGGGGTTTTCTGCATTTTACCCTTTTTTTTTTTTTTTGTCAATTTTGAGATTTCTTGTGTTTAATTTGTCTTGGGTTTTTATAAATTTTTTTATATCAATTCTTAGCCATAAGGGAGTTGTTTTCCTTGACCTTGGGACTTGTTCCATCTGTAAGGATATTTGCACCAACCACAGTAATGGACTTTGTTAAGTGTTATGCTTTTGGAGAATCACTATCCTCACTTTCTTTAAATCTTTACATATTTATTTTTTTGGTAGATGAAGATAAATTTACGCCACGTAATATAATATCTTCCAATGAAATCTTCCTAGAGAATGAAAAAAAAAAAAATTTGTGAATTTTTTGAAATTGTAACATTGAAACAGTTACATGTAACTGTTTTCAATTACACTACTTATTTTTTTTGGTTAATTTTTTGCTTTCTTGTGTTCAATTTGTCTTAGATTGAAAAAGTTGTGTGTAACTATTTTCATTCGTTTATACTATTGGCATGATCTATGCATTGTTTGTGTAAAAAAATTAGTTGTATTCATTTAGTTTTAATTGCTTTCAAAACTGGTTTATGTCAATTTTATGTTTGCTAATATAAATTTTTTTTTTTTCCAGATTTGTGCAAATTAAATGGTGAATGTAAAATAGTTACATGTAACTGTTTTGCTGTATGTAAATATTTTTAATTGTAACTGTTTGCAGATTTGTGCAGAAGAAATGGTGATTGTAAAACAGTTACATGTAGCTGTTTTCTTCAACACAAATCTACAAATAGTTGCATATAGCAAAATAGTTACATGTAATTGTTATAAACTTTTGTAGTTGAGTAATTGTTTAACTATTACAAAATAGAATGTTTTTTAAAACAGTTACATATAACTATTTTTAGATAAACTGAAAAATTAATTGTTGTTTTTGTGTGTGACAGGTGAAGCTTCTTACTTTGAAGAGGATGAAGGGGGAAAAAAAAGAAAAAAAAAGGGAAAAAAAAAAGAGGAGAAAGAAAGAAAGAGAAAAAGACAAATCAAAGACAGGTGAAGCTTCAAGATCTCAACTAATGCTTTCTTAGATCTTCAAACTCACAAATCAAATCAAACTAAATCTGGGCATGGAGATCGGAGCTGGAGATGCAAGTAGAGGGGACAAAGGAGACTTAACAATTGACAGAATATGTGTTGAAACTTCTGGAGAAGGCGTTGGAGCAGTATAAATATGGGTTGGTAGAGTTGTTATGGTCGGAATTTCTAAAATTTTAATAGAATTATTCAGTCGGAATTTAGGAGATTAAATTTTGTTTGGAAATTCTATTTACGTAAATGGAATTTGCCAAATTTTACCTTTTTTACATGAAAATTGTAAATTTCACTAAAAATTTCAACTTTCAAAATGTTTAATCAAATAAGTAACTTTACAAATTTGACACCTACAAGTTGTTAACTTTGAAATCCCGTTACTTTAATACTTTGCTTGGACCTTGAAAAGTATAAGGAGAAGGAAAAGTAGAATATTAAAATGCTTATGGTAGGAATTCTTCATTTTGGAGTTTCTTGATGTCACGCCCCGACTCGGAGAGTCGACACGTGGATAAAATTCAAAGTAAAAAGGTGTACACGTGGATAAGTCAGAGTATAAAAGTTGCGAAAGACTTAGTCAAATCCACGTGTATTTTTTTTTTTTTAAAAATGATAATTGTATCAGCTCATCAATAACACCCAAATAATTAACATGAAATGTTATGCTCACATATCATGCCCATAATAATATATGATCCCAAAATAATGCCAACATCCCTGGCACATAGGCTAGATTCAAACTATTCAAAGTTCAGTAAGTAATATTTGTAATAACAATAATAATAGTAATGTCTATACATCAAAATAGCATAGTCTCTATGCAATGCACGTGCATCTATCCTCATCATGACTATGTTAGTATGCAACCTTCAAGTTCCAACCTTAGATCATGCCACTAGGCATCCGCCATCGGCGAACCTTCATTCATCACCTGATCATCTGAATTAATAATAGGATGAGCTGCAAAGCCCAATAGGAAATATGTGTGGATTCTATACAATTAATATATGTGCAGATACATGGTATATGAATTAAAATCATTTAATAACTCAAAATCAAATATCAGTCACAAATCAATACTTTGTGTGGGTTTTGAGTAAATTTCCCAAAATTCTCATAGTATCTCCAATTCTCAAGACTATGGGATCAAACCATGCATCAACCGTCGCTGATCACAGGTTACGTCGTCACGTCAACCCCCGGCTCAGCCAAGCACGAAAATAACCAACACCTGCGCAGCGTTCTTCCTTGAGGGCTTCAGGGTCTTTCACCCAAAGGCACTTTACCCTGCTTGCTATTCGCGGAGTATTCTCAACGCAGGACACCATTTCATTGTGATGCCCCCACCCGTTTGATGCATACCAAGACCCAAGGTCCATATATTCAAAACATTTTCCATCATTCAAATAAATATCCGAGTGTCCAAAAGTATCCATAAACATGTTTGATAAATTTCTAGAATTTCAGTAACATTTCTAAAGCATTTCCAAGTAAACAATATTTATAAAGCATTTTTCCAAGATCCAAGTATCATGAAAATTCCACACATTTAACAGATATTTCACAATAACATTTAAACGAGTATATAACCATGTATCTTTAAGGAACAATATAAAACAGTCGTATCAAATGATATATTGAAGGATTCCCTAAATTTTGAATAAGTAATAAAAATATTTGGTTATAAATCAGTGGGAAAATCCAAAAATATCATTAAGGCATTTAAAATCACATTTATAGAACAACACCATATTAAATGTAAAGAAGCCACATTTCCTACCTCAATTGCGAGCAATACCAACCCAAAACCATGTGATAGACACTGACAATGCGAATGCAGTGTTAATGCTCCCTAGGGTCCTCCCGAGGACCGATAAAATCTGATAATTATGCATACGTAATCTTTAGGTAAATTTCAAAATAAATATAACGCACTCAAAAATTACTATTGGCCTTCTAATAGTGAACTGTGGTCCCAAAATGATCAAAATAATTTTTAAAACACTCTCTATAATTTCTGGGAATTTTCTGTAATTTTTGGAATTTTCTAGAATTTTTAATAAATATTAATTTGGCCAAAAAGTCAAACTACAATCAAACTTGGTCAAAATGGTCAACCAAGGGTCCCACATGGTAGGGCCCTCCAAGACGAGTCCAATGGTCAAATTTGGGGTTCATATGATTATCGTATGGCTTTTAAATGCATGATAACACGGTAAGGTATACAGATGCACCCACACAGGATCATAAACCTATGGGGTGATCTTCAACCTCCCGCGGGTTGAATTGTGTAACCGGGTTACACCGTGTGTTCAACGGGCCAACTTCGACGATTAATATCTCCCTTGTTTCTTAACCGTTTTCAGTGATTCAAGTGTCGAATTGAAGCTCATGCGGAGTACTACGTGCGAATATAAATTGTTCATTCAGAATCCTATAAAATCATATTTGTTTTTAAGCCTAAAGTTTCAGGTTTTCATGATCCAAAATTCTAAAATTTCTAAAACTTCAACCTACAGTCAATTTCTTTAAAATTTGACACTACCATGGTGTTCCTTGGTCCCAAAAACATAAAATACGATCATCCTTTCTAAGAATAACATAAGAAAATAAAATTACATATACATATGTACATATAGACAGTACGTGATATTTATATATATATATATATATATATATATATATGAAATCAACAGTAGAGGAGGTGAGGATTTTACCTCACTAAGAGAGCTCCACGAACTCAGCCAAAAATCTCCACCAGACCACTCTTTTTTTTTTTTTTCTCCTCTGTTCTTCCTCAATTTCTCTCTCTGTTGCTCTTTCTCTAACTCTCTGTCTCGATCCCTCTCTATCTCTATATATATATATATATATATACATATCCAAAGCAGATGCAAGTGGTGGGTGCGGCTAATGATCCCTCTATATATATATATTCAAAGTAGATGCAAGTGGTGGGTGCGGCTAATAATCCCTCTATACATATATATATATATATACATATGTATATATATATATATATATATGTATATATATATATATATATATATACATATATATATATATATATATATATAGAGGATGATGATCAGGTAAGCACGTGTTGATATAACTTATATCAAAACCTGCATTGAGAGTTGTACCTTGTGCATTAGTGAGATGTGAGGTGCATTGAATCAATGCAAGGGGTACAACCCCCAATGCATAGTGCTGATATAACTTACATTAGCACGTGCTGATGGGATCACCTCTGTATATATAGATATATATATATATATATCCAAAGCAGATGCAAGCGGTGGGTGCGGCTAAAAAATAGATTATTAGAATCCTACCAGTATAGGATTTTTAATTGCTCAAAAACAATGGACTGGGTTATTTATGGTTTACAGGTGTCAGGAAGAAATATTCCGTTTACATTCATCTCCATGGTTTGTGCTATGGTGTGGTCGGGTGCATGATTTTATGCTACATTTGCCTAGGTTATGATGAAGTTGCACACATAGAATCAAATAAATATCATAAATATATTTATAAAATTCAGGTCATCACACTTGATACCTAGATTAAGAGCTGTTACATGACCATTCCTCAGGGTAGTGCCTTCTGCAACCAAAATTGCAAAATTAACGCATTATCGAGTTCAAAAGAAGCTACAATAGATACCACACCTCTATCATCTTTTAATACGTAACCACTACAAGTTTTATTAGCAATCTGACGTCTAGATCCATCAAAATTTAACTTTAATTGTATGGTTGGAGGGCTTTCCCACGCAACAGACCTACAAAAGGGAGAGCTAAAAATAACTCACAGGAGAGATGAGGTGATACTGACGAGATCCGGCAATAGTCCCCACCAAGCAGTCATTCCGATAGGATTGCAGATTAGTCAACCTTCCCATTGTAAAAAAGAAAAGATCAAGAATCATAAGTGCACAATGGGAGCTCCACTAATCAAAGCCAGATTACAAAAAAATTGCATAAAGTGCCAACAATGGCGCGATTGTAATTGACTAATTGAAGAGCACAATAGTAATTGACTAATCACAATTGTAATTGGCAGCCTAATTTGGCTGCGTGCAGGCTCTACATCAATTACAATTGTGCCATTTGCACTTATTGCTTTTTTTTTCTTTTTTTTTTTTAATTTTTTTTATATAAGCATTTGCACTTAGGGCTCTAAGCACCCACTTATTTTACACTTTTTAAGGATTTTTTTTTTTCAAAATATAAAAGGTTTCTATAAAAACTAGTCGTAAAATCCACTAGAAAACATCATTCTGAACAACTTTAAAAAAAAAAAAAAAAAATTTCCAAAATATGTCGTTTAAGTGGAGTTTTTGACCATATTTCATGGAACATTTTGTAAAAATAAAATAGAGATTGTAAATAGCCAGAAAGTCCACAAAAACGACAGATTTTTGAAAAATTTTCTTTTACAAAATTGTTCAGAATGATATTTTTTGGTAGATAGCGCGATTAGTTTTTGTAAAAACCTTTTATATTTTTCATAAAATCTTTATAAAAAAAAAATGTAAATTAAGTGTGAACTTAGAGTGCTTTACGTGGTGGAAAAAAATCTCTCTGATTCTCTCTATAACTCTCTGTTAGCGGATCCACATTGGTGCACATGTGTGCATGTGCAATTACTGAAAGTTTTGATAATTTAATATATATATATATATATATATATATATATAGATAAGTAATATTTGGTAAAATTAGTAAAAATGTCCAGCCGCAATTGTTTTTCTCCTCTTGGGATGTTTTCTAGTAACATTTTTCTTTTGCTTTCTTTGTTTTTGTTGTTTTCTTTTAGTCATTTAGACTCATATTTGTTTAAATATTGTTCATTGTTGTGTTTAGTTAGGCCTGTTATAGTAACGAGTTCTAATAAATATTGGGCTTGCATTAATATTGGGCTTGCATCAAATTGTTTGATAAAAAAACCCCAATGAAACCTTATGGGAGACAATCCTATAATGATAATTAAATCTTATTTGGAATTTTTGATAATCTTATTTGGGATTACACACACACTCACTCTCTCTCTCTCTCTCTCTCTCTCTCAATTTATTTTTAAGCACTAATTATGCTTTAACTATGTGGTTTTTTGGAAAGTATATTGTATATTGGTTGTAGGGGTTATGGTTTTTATTTAGGCTACTTGAAAGTCTTTCTTTGTTTCGTTTAGAGTTTCTTGTTGGACATAATTTTTCACATTGTAATTTTTTCTATTGAATTCCATTCAATTTCTTATAATAATTTTTTTTTAAAAAAAAGTGAAATATATGTGTAAAGGCAAGACATACACACTAGTTGAAACATTATGATTAAAATTTTGAAATTCTTACTTTCTTGAATTTTGGAGTTAAATGTGATATAAATTCGCTTTTGTAGATTATATAAAGTTCAAGTTTAATTCATCAATAGGTTCTTATGTGTAACTCTTGAGAAAAAATCCTGGATCCGCCCTTGTTATCTGGCAAACTCACTTTTTATCACTTATCTCCAAAAAGGCAACACTAGGAAGAGGCAAGGCCGATTTTGAGGCAAGGCAAGCGAGGTGGCCTCCTAGGGCCCCACATTTTGGCTAAAAAATAAGGGCCTCATTTTGGGAATAACCCTTGTAGTAGGCTTAATTTTTTTTTCTTTTTTTTTTCAAAGAGAACAGTTATTACATACCCCTTAATTTTATTTGCACACCCTCATAATTTTATTTATCAAGATTTTACGAAAAATATAAAAGGTTTTTATAAAAATTTGTTACGTAATTCACTAGAAAACATCATTTTGAAAAACTTTGCAGAAGAAAGTTTTTTCAAAATCTATCGTTTAAGTGGAATTTTTTTTTTTTTTTTATCATTTACCGTCTCTGTTTAATTTTTGGCAAAAAAGTCCACTTAAACAAAAGATTTTGGAAAAACTTTTCCTTGCAATGTTGTTCAAAATAATGTTTTATAATGGATATCACAATTAGTTTTTTAAAAAACTTTTTATAATTTTCTAAAATTTTAATAAATTAAAATCAATGGGATGTGCAAACAAACTTTATATTGATAGTAAGGAAAAAAAAAAAGAAAAAAAAAAAAGGAAGAAGATATAGAAGGCCTATTTTAAGAGTTCGCCTATTGGACTTGGGATGAGGAAGTCACTGGAATGTGAATGGTTCTGCGTAACGTGTAGAATGTAAGCTCAGATTTGGGTGCGTGTGCAGGCTCTACATCAAATTACAATTGGAACAATACTTGGCTCCTCCCAGTGGAGGAGCAACTCCTCCTCCCTCCCACTTAAATTATGCCACGTGTCATAGTTAATTTTTTAAAAAATATGAATATGTGGATATGAATACGTGGACACATGAATACAAATATATAAACACATATTCATATTCATTTGGTCACATAAACATATATACATGAACATGTGGATGCATGCTTATAATAACATAACATGGAGATATATGTACATAATTAATTTTCATTTATTTGTTAGACACATGGCATAATATAAGTGGGAGGGAGGAGGAGTTGCTCATCCACTGTGAGGAGTCAAGTATTATCTAACCTTACAATTGTATGAGATTACACGTGGCTCTACCGTACTGGTTACAAATTCCAATGTTTCCGCGATATCACGAGTAAGGCTCTATTACACGTGGGTAGTTTGGTAATAACTTACCATGCCAAAGTTCGCCTACCGGCCCTGGGATGAGGAAGTCACTGGAATGTGAAAGGAGAGGATTCTCTCCAATAACTGGACATGTCTAATAAAATCTGGACCATCCATGTGTGGGCCCCACCTTACATGGATGGTCTAGATTTTACTAGACATGTCTAGTTACTGGAGAGGATCTATGCCCGAATGTGAATAGTTCTGTGCAACTTGCAGAATGAAAGCTCAGTTTAACTAGCGTGGCTGTGAGATCAGCCAATAAGGACAAATCAATACACTCTGCGGAACACATTCAGATTTGCTGCAGTCCTAATTAAAATACAGCACATGCTGTACTAGTGGGAGATCGCGACACATGGCAATTTTAATACTTGGACGGCTGAGCATAAAATGCAGCTATTAAAGGTCCGTTTGGGGTTGGAAGGTTAACTGACTTTAACACCATTTGACGTTAAATCATTGGTACCCAGCAAACAACAACGCTTTGTTTCCTTCCTAAAAAAAAAAAACCCCATTCCTTCACAATTCTTCCCAATCTGTTTCGTCCATTCAAGTTTTTCGTGCTTAATATGCTCTCATCTCTCAGCCCGCTCGTCGCCATCACCTCTCTCCGCCATCACCGCTTGTCGCCGTTGCCCTCGCCGCCGCCCCTCCGTGAATCTCATCAGAAAACAAAAAGCCCTTTTCGCACTATAACTGCTATCTCTCTCTATCGCGCTTGCACTTGTGAATCTCATGTGAGAGCTAAAGCATAACATCAACTTGAAGATCATCCAAGAAGAACTCTTGCCGGAGAATCTTTAGCTACTGAAGTTATGCTTAAAGCTAATATCTTTTTTTTTTGGGCAAACTATATATTAGTGTCACTAACTTTACCCCAAATTTCAATGTGGTGTATAAACTTTTAATTTGTCCAATTTAGTGCACTAACTATACATTAGTGTTTCAATGTGGGTAAATAAGGGACGGCCGTTTAGTTTACTAACGGAGACCTCACGTGGCGCTGAAGTGGCGATCCACGTGCGCTGACGTGGCATCCCTGGTAGAGTCTCCTCAAGAGAAATTACATATTAGTGTCACTAACTTTACCCCAAATTTCAATGTGGTGCATAAACTTTTAATTTGTCCAATTTAATGCACTAACTATACATTAGTGTTTCAATGTGGGTAAACATGGGACGACCATTTACTTCACTAATGGGGACCTCATGTGCCCTCGCGTGGTGGCCCATCTTGCACTGATGTGGCATCCCTGGTGGAGTCTCCCCATTTTTTCCCACCATTTGTATCTCACGTGTGCAGCATCTGAGAGATTACTTACATTGATAACCCCTTATGATTTAGGGCTTCTGACCCAAGAGTGAGAATGGTGGTGGGAGTGGGGGACGCAAGGAGCTACTTTGCTTCCACATCGACTGCGAACTGATCTGAAGAATGGTAAAGATTATCTTCGGGAATGGTGGTAGGGGTGGGGGACGACGCGCGGGTTTGGGGAGGGGAGAGAATAGAGAAAGGATAGAAGGTGGAATTAGGGTTAGGGAGAAGATGAGAGGGAAAACTCCATTTCTTTGAGGAAGTCGTTAATGTGGCAATAAGGGGGGAGAAGAATGGGGGAAGTGGGAGACTCTCATATCACATAAGTGGCACTAGTGTGTCTGTCTTTCCATGGTGGCAATAGTGGTGGTGATGGCAGTAGTGAAAGACATGGTGAATATCTTCCTACTTTCAATAGTAGCCTTTCTTCTCTTCAGATAGAAGGGATTGTAATTACGTATGTTGGGAAAGGGAAAAGGGAAATGGAAAATGGAAAATGGAAATGGGAGGGAAGGTGGGGTTTCCTATGCTCTATCATTTCTGACTATGAATGGGTTCATCGAAACAGCTTTGATGGAGACTCCACCAGGGATGCCACATCGATGGCAAATGGGCTACCACATAAGCGCACATAAGGTCCTCGTTAGTGAATTAAACAATCGTCCCATGTTTATCCACATTGAAACATTAATGTATAGTTAGTGCATTAAATTGGACAAATTAAAAGTTTATGCACCACATTGAAATTTGGGGTAAAGTTAGTGACACTAATATGTAATTTCTCCTAGGGAGACTCCACTAGGGATGCCACGTCAGCGCCACGTGAGGTCTCCGTTAGTAAACTAAACGGCCGTCCCTTGTTTACCCACATTGAAACACTAATGTATAGTTAGTGCACTAAATTGGACAAATTAAAAGTTTATACACCACATTGAAATTTGGGGTAAAGTTAGTGACACTAATATGTAGTTTGCCCTTTTTTTTTTTTTTTTTTTCTAGATTATTTGTTCAAATTAGATGCTTGCGTGCTTGTATATTTATTTTATTTCTTCGTGGAGGGTGTGGGAGTTGGTTTGGGAGATTCTTCTAAAGGTTATGTTTACGTATTCTAAGTTTTAAAATATTTTATTTTAAATATTGATTGCTTTTAAATATTTTAGGTGGCATAATACCTTTAGTATCTAAATGAAGTTGCCGAGGGATGAAAGCATTGACCAATATGCATGGAAACCCAGAATGGATATGGCATTCGACAGCGAACCAGAAGCATACGAATTTTATAATGAATATGGGCGTAGATTGGGCTTTGGCGTCAGAAAACATTATTTTTTAACGAATAAGAAGACTAAGGAAATGACTTCAAGGGTTCCCTCATAATCCTAGGCCTGAAACAAGGACTGGGTGCCTCGCTACAATGGGAATAAAGTTAGATAGAGTGAGAGGAAAGTTTATAATTAATCGTTTTTTGGAAGAGCATAATCATGAGTTTGCACCTTCCAATTCCTCATATATGCTGGTATCACAATGAAAGATTTCTGATGTGCAAGCTACAGAAATGGAGTTGACAGACGAGTTTGGGATTCCCATTAGGCAATCCCATGCATATATGAGTAGAGAAGTTGGAGGAAGGAAATGCCTTGAGTTTACAAAGGTTGATCACAAGAATTACCTTCGAAGTAGGAGGATGAAAAAGTTGGCACTGGGGAAGCAGGGAGTATAATGAAATATTTTGAAAGACAAATAGTGAGCAATCCATCATTTTATTATGGTGTTCAATTTGATTGTGAGGAACAAATTACAAATATGTTTTGGGCGGATGCTCAAATGATTATTGATTATAGTTAGTTTGGTGATGTTGTAAGTTTTGATACAACTTACAAGATTAACAATGAACATCATCCATGCGCTTCGTTCGTTGGATTTAATCATCACCAGAAAAATGTGGTTTTTGGAGCTGCATTAATGTATGATGAGACCACTGATTCATTCAAATGGTTATTTAAGACATTCTTGGAGGCAATGTCCCATCAGCCTCCAAAAACCATATCAACTAATCAGGATCCTGCAATGGAAAGGGCTATTCATGAAGTTATGCCCTCCACTTTCCACAGGCTTTGCAAATGGCATATAATGCAAAATGCTACGAAGCATTTGAGTAATGTTGGTTCTAATCCTGGTTCTCTAAAAAGTGATTTGGCATATTTTATGGATCATATTGATGAGAAGGGTGATTTTATAGTCGCTTGGGAAAAAATGCTTGATGATAATTGTGTGAGCGGGAATACTTGGTTGAATAGTATATTAGCCATAAAAGAAAAATGGGCACATGCCTATGTTAGGTTGGCATGGAATGCTGGTATGAAAAGCACACAACTTAGCGAAAGTTTTAATGCATTCTTAAAAGACTATGAAATTAGATATTGATGTGGTGCAATTTTTTATGCACTTTGAGAGGGTGTTTGCTGAGAAGCGCCACAAGGAGTTGGAATTTGATTTTTCCTTGTCTCAACAATTGCCACAAGTAAAACATCCTTATAGGATCTTGACGCAAGTAAGGAAAAAATACACCAAAATAATTTTTGGTGTATTCCAATTGGAGTTTTTATGCTCAGTTGAATTAATCTCTACTGATCATGTTGATACAAATGGTGAGGGGAATAAAATTTATACAGTGGCTACGGATAGTGGGCATAGTGTTGGGTGTGTGAAGAAGTGTTTGTCCAATGATACTCTCAGTTGTAGTTGCAGACTCTTTGAAATGAGTGGCACTTTATGCAGACATACTCTGAAGAGCTCAGGGATGAATTGAAACTCATGGAACTTCCCACCCAACATATATTGAAAGGTGGACAAAAGATGCAAGATCTACAAATGTGCAAGATATGCATGGGCGCACCATTGAAGTAGATGCAAACTTGGAACAAAACGAACGGTATAAGATATTGATAACAGGGTGGAGGAAGTTATCCGATAGAGCTGCCCACTATAAAGATTCATTTACATGTGCTCTCCAAAGCCAATATGAGTTGCAAGCAAAGTTGGAAGAGGTAATACAAGCAAACATGAATGAGGAAGCGCAAGAAGCGGCTGACCATAGTGTTGATGATGCAACCACCTTCCAATTTTACAAATTGAAGAAAAGATAAGATCAATTTAATGGAAAAAAAAAAGACCCAGGAGCTTTTTGGAAAAAAAGTTATCAAAGTTGAAGGCCAAATCAAAATCCAAATCAAAATCCAAAGTAACATGATGTGTACGTCACTTAATTGCATACGTTTTCCAAGGTTAAGTTAATGATTTAATCAATAATTTAAAATTTTTTATTTTTATTTTTATTTTTTTATTTTTGTATTGTTTTATTGTATAGGCTCATCATATTGAACAAGATGTATATATTCCCCAGCCAATACAATTGTCTCAGCCATTGCAGGTGATATCTCTCATTCCACCATATATAAATTGTTATTTTTTGTAAAGTTACATATATATGTCGATCTATATATATGGCTACGTGCCTACGTGTAAGTTAATTTTTTTACTTTTGTCTACAGATAGAAGGTAGTTGTGTAAGTCCACCACAACCTGAGATGCTTTGCACAACTCTTCCATGTAATGGCTTCCAAGAATTGTTAGCAGATGACTGTACATGGCACCCTTCATTACTAACTGATGGCATTGGCGACAACTATTACACACCTTCAACAACCGATGGCCCTAACTATGATGATATTTAGCATGTTGGTTTTTTTTTTAATACTATTTTTGATATTACCCTTAACACTATTTTTGAGAGCCATGGATAGTGAGGCTCTTGTGATTGTGTGGATATGATCCAATGGAGATATAATGCTATTACATTGATATATTATATGAATGGCCAGGGTATTTTATAAATTATGTTTTTCTATAGGTTTGATAAGTCGATAACTTGGGATGTTCTATTTACAGACGGGATGCTATTGAATTTTCCTAAAATTTTGAAAACAATAATAAACCATCCCTAAATGCACTTTACCTTTTTTCTCAAGCCTCTGATAGTGAGATAGCCTATGAGAGTAGTGATTTTATACATATGCTTGGGTCTCTACTTGTTTGCTTGCGTGTTTGTATATGTTTCATCTACTTGGGCTTAGCATTTTTTTAATATAAATTTTACTTCATAACAAAAAAAAAATAATAATAATGATGGTTTATAATGCTCGTGTAGTCAGGCTGATAGTGAGTAGGATTTGATTTGAGAACTTTAAACCTGACTTGACTGATAGTAAGGATATTGGTCAAAAAGTGCATTGGCTGGTGTTTTATTTAAATCAATGGTTAATTTTACAAAGGCAATTATGATTTAAATCAATGAAATTTCCATAATTTGCCCCCAGTTTATGTTTATACAATGCTAACACATATTTCGAACTTGATCAATTAGTATAAAATCATGACATACTCAATCTAAACCTGCTCATATTATAACCTGTTAATGTCCATCCATTGCAAACACATAATAAAGGCAATACATCATTTACAAACATGCATTATTTCCGGTTGCGACATCGATAACCTGTTTAATTCCTTCCAATCCAACTACAAAACAAAACTTAAAGTTCAAGATGCAGACCCTTTACCATTATATAAATGAAAAGAAGGTTCAAGAAGTAGACAACTACAAAACAAAACTTATATTTTATACATGAAAATATCCTTCATAACAAAATAGAGTCTTAAGACTCTGACCTACACAACCAAATTAAGCCAAATATACAGAACATCTTGCTGAATTTTATAAAAATCAGCATTCTTTTTTTTTCTTTTTCCTTTTTAGCAGCTTCTCCCAGATCCATTCTCTTCAGTCGTGATAGGGTAAAAAGCTCCATCGTCTTCTGCAACATGGTCTTCCCGCACTAGCATCTCCGACTTTGAAATCGCAGCCTAACACCACACCACACTTGTAGTGTAAGAAACCATTGGGTTTGAAAAACATAACAAATGTGTCAAGCATAATAGAAGTTGAGTATGGAAACAATACATGATATATATATATATGAAACAATGACGATATAAAACATTAAAAGAAATTAAGGTACCCTTTTTTTAACAATGTAATCCCTTTTATTTCTATAGAATTCAAACTCCTCATCGAAAAGCAACCTCGGCAATTCCTCAAATTCTTAAGTGTCGGTTGGTTAGTGTCAAAACCTAGATTAGCATTTGACTCTATAAAGAGCTCTATGCCTGATTAATCTAAACTACCTATATATAACTTGATCCAAGTCTCAAGGTTTAACCGTCTTATTATTATTGTGGCTTATCCATTTGAACCTAATCAAGTTGCACTGGCTCTTACTAATGGAAAAGGCTAAAAAGTCTAATGGAGAATGGGGAATACTGCCTTAACCTGAAGATGACGGCAAGGGCACACATGTGGAGTCAATATAGATCACTATCCATCATATACTTCTATTTCCTATTTGATCTAATCTTTTCTGAACTGGAATTCCTTTAGTGAGATAGCTCATTTCCCAAATTTTAACTTTTATATGCAAAATATTGCTTCCATATGGACCCCCATTTAAGGGGAATTCTCTACAATTGACGCATTGGTGGCTAACCATGGAGTATCCAGTACCCCATTCACCATGCTTATCATGTTCTTGTAGGAAACTATGAATTTGTAAATGTACCCAGTACACCTAAATCATTTAACTCAACGCTATATATATATAAAAAATAAATTAATTAATTAAAACCCCTATGACCCTACCACTTCGTTCATATCAAACAATGTCCCTAAGAGTGACTTACCCCCCAGAAAAACATGTCCTTACAAGTGTAATTTTTGTTCGTCTGTTTGTTTGTGTGTGTGTGTGTGTGTGTTTTTTTTTTTTTTAAATAGCCATTGTTAGCAGCAGTGGATCTGAAACAGATCTGGAAAAAAAAAATCCTAAAAAAGAAAAAGAAAAAATCAATTTAAAAAAAATCATGAGACAAACATCTTGAGAACAACCGGCGAACTTAGGTGTGGAACGGGGGGAAGAGGAGGTGGTGGATCAAAGGAAAAAAAAGAAAAAAAAAAAAAGAAAAAAAGAAAGAGATCAGACAATCTTGATCAATGAACAACCGACTTTGCGACATTGGTTTCCAGTGGCTAAGTGAGGTTTCTCAGGAGAGATTTTTGTAGTGTCGGTTGCCGGCGGCCAAGCAAGGTTGCGAGGGAGAGACGAGGCGGGTGAGGGTTTGGCACCGCTGACTTTGAGAAGAAGCTTTCCATGATCGTTCTTTAAGGATTTTTGAAATATTTAGAAAGAAAACAAAGCGTTGCCGTTTTGCTCGGTACAAAAGACTTAACGTCAAACGGCGTTAAGTCCCTTGACCTTCCAACCCCAAACGACCTTTAATAGTTGCATTAAATGCTGAGCCGTCCAAGTATTAAAATTGCCATGTGTTGAGATCTCCCACTAGTACAGCATGTGCTGTATTTTTATTAGGACTGTAGCAAATCCAAACGCATATATTTTGGTTTTTTGGTGTGATTTGGTTTTTTTAATATGCAAATAAAATAAAATAAAATAAAATAAAAACACCAAACCAAAGGATGAATTTGATTTGATTCGGTTCAATTCTCGTACACCACTTGGGATGGGTCACCTCTACCATTTCAAAAAAAGTTGCACATCTATTAGGCCTAGTGGTGCTCTTTTTGAGCAATGACTCGCCACATGGCTCCATTAATCGAAGCCAAAGCCACGTTGGATTTGGGGGCCATAGCAAAGGAGCAAGACCTTGAAGTCAATGTAGGTTTCTGATTAACCTTCAAAAAGTTTTAAAGGTCTTTTTCGAGCCTTATTCGGAATAAGACTTTTTGAAGGTTAATCAATGGCTCTGGATTTGGGGGCAAGCTTATTCCGAATAAGATTTTAAGGTCTTATTCCGAATAAGACTTTTTGAAGGATAATTAATGGCTCTGAGATTTGGGGACAATGTCTAGTTCGAATAAGTCCTTTTGAAGGTTAATCAATGGCTCTGGGATTTGGGGGCCATAGCGAGGGAACAAGACCTTTTGAAGGTTAATCAGTGGGGCTGATCTTTTGAAGGTTAATCAGTGCCTCTGGCTTATTGGTCCCACTTGGCTCTGGCTTAATTACTGGTAAGATGTTAGGAAACTCAGCTTAATTACTGGTAAGATGTTAGGAAACTCAGAAAATTCTCTCTGATTCACTCTTTCTAACTCTAGCAAACTCACTTTTTCCCACTTATCCCAGGAAGAGGAAGGAGAGATGAGCGAGACTGGAGCTGCTAGTCCCTTCAATGTGGATGTTTCCACGCAGATTTTCCCTTCTGATCGTTCTCCTTCTACCCATGAAAGGTTAGTGTTACATCACTCTTACGTATATCCCATCTTGTAATTGGTACTCACTTCACACGATACTTCTCTCTCTCTCTCTCTCTCTCTCTCTCTCAGCCACCCACCGCTATTAGTCTACCACCATCGCTCGTTTCTCTCACTGTCAAAGCACCACCACCGCAGCTGCCGCATCCACCACCATTGTCGTGGTCGGTGATTCCTATATATATACTCTGTTTATGATATTTTCTTGTAAAACGTCTAAGTTGACATCATGGTTTCCATTTCGGTAGCAACACCGTCACGGCGGCATGGTAAAGGCCATTACCATCACCTTTTTCCATTACCTTTCCGCTAGTTCCCCTAAATCCAAACGCAGATTTTACAAAATTAAGAGCGTCAGTGTTTTTATAAAACATTTTGAAAACATCGTTTTCAAAACATAGACAACACCATGTTTCGTTTTCAAAACATAAACGAGAACAAAAAGTGTTTTCCGGTGTTTTTTGGACCGAAAACTCGTTCCACATAATCTTGGGTTTAGTGGTTGAGCCAGGCTAACAGTGGAAACTTAATGGTCAACATGCTGGCCCAAGGCTGGACCGGCCTGGCCTGACCTCATCTCTAAAGCACCCGACCCAAAAGCTTAATACTAGAGCCCAATCACAATTGTGTAACTTGTGTAAAGGTAAAAAGGAAAATCAAAGAAAAAAAAAACTAAAATATGCGCGTATTTGCCACACGAGGACTCACAGTTTGTGATTCGTCTAGATGATCTAGACAATCTACTCCTAATCATTTTCGTATTAAAGTAATTTTTGTAATGATTATCTTCAAAGCTTTTTAGCGGCCGCTGGCGCAAGCAATTAAAGATCTGAAGCCTGCTCTAGTGTCATTCATTCATTCATTTTTTCTTTAATTTTTTTTTGGTACAACTAGAAAGTTTCAAACCCCTAATCTACCTTAAACCTACCCTTAACCCACCCTCCCTCACCACTACGCTATCCTAGTGGCTTGTCATTCATTCATTCATTCATTCAGATATCCAAACTGTATGGGGCCAATATTACAAGCCCAAACCCATGACAAGGTAGGGCTAGCCCTCGGGCCAGGTGATTTACTTGGAAAATTTATTCCACGAAACAGTCGTAGCATTGATCTCGTGATTGGGTGCATTTGTCAATCCATAGATTAATTTCTAGATAACTTGACCAATGCCCATCCTTGGTCATACTATAAGTGATATAGGATGATAGTCAGGTGAGGATATACTAATATAACTTATATCAACATTTGCTTATATCAACACTTGTATTGGAAGTTATATCTTGTGTATTAATGGGTTATAAGGTACATTAAGCCAATGCACAGGGTACAACGCCTAATACATGATATTGATATAACTTGTATCAACAAGTACGTATTGACTTGACCGAAACTAAAGTGATATATATAGTATGGTCAATGCAATGATGGTCATATGTCTAATGCAATGGTGATTATTTGCCTTCAAATAGCTTCAATAGCTACTGAAAATCTCCCTCGATTTTCTACCATTTAACTCTTTTATTCAAAGCTGCCCTTGAACAATTCCTCAGCGCGCAGTATACCATAATAAATGATGCATTTCCCAAATTAAAGCCTGAAGTTAGCAAAGTAACACCACGATCATCCCGAATAATCAATCCATCTGTGGCTCTTTCCCTCTAATAATTGCGACTACCATAAAAATTTAACTTTGCACCAAGAAGGTGGAAAAGGTTCCCATGCTAAACATGCAAGTCTTTTAATAGTTGGCAAAACAGAGTAACAATTTATAAAATTCTTATATATTTACTTTATTTCACACTAAATATGTTTGTGCATTATTGCAGTGGTACAACACTAGTAGCAATAAGGCCTATGTCAACAAATGTAATTTTTTTTTTTTCGTCTTTCCATTTATTAGGTAGTGCGAAATAGATAATCTAATTTCACCAAAAAATAAGAAGGAATTTCACCAAAAAAAAAAAAAGAAAAAAAAAGGGTAATCTAAAGCAATTGTATTGTATTTTTTTAATGGTTGTGCAGGGTGACATACAAATTCTTCTTCTCTAAACCATATTTGATCGCCTTCTCATTTCTCATTACATTCCTGGTTGGTGTCCTCCAAGTGACTAATAGAGACAATGATGCATCCTCATTTGCTACTCACCCTGCAAATATGCGGGTGTTTATCGTCGCCACAGTCATCTACAGTTTTGCATTTGCAACTACATTGGCACTCCCACCTGACACAAGAAACTCTATATTTGCCGGCTTTGTCTCTTTCTTCTCGGGAGCTCTCTCTGCAATGTCAACGATATGGATGTTTCTCCCACTCTGGCTTGGGTGGCTCATCTTCACCATGTGGTTCCTTTTGCTTGTAATGGTTGGATGTGACTTATTCCGTGATAGCATTCAAAATCTTTACCAAAAAAGCAAAGAGAAACTACTCGACACAATGAACAGGCTCATGGGACGCAATTTGACAGAGTAGCAACATGTGCCTGTATTGAACCTTTCTGAATGCTATTATGTATTGTGATGCACTTGTGTATTTTAGGGCTTTGTGATTTAAATTGCCCAAATGTCTCTATGAACAACTTTTCTGAGCTACGTACCCAACTATAGACTTTACCCATTGAAATAAAGGGTTTTGGTTTCTATATACTTGTTATATATTAGAGTTTGAAAAAAAAATATAATCAACTTTGATCTTTCAGGATAGGTGGAACCAACCAATTGGAGGCTTGAAAGTGTTTGAGAAAAGTTTGATACATTATAGTTTCCTTGACACAATGCAAGGAGAGTTTATTAGCTTGGTGCATCCTTTGTCCGGAGCTTGGTGCCTAAATTATGTTTAGACATAAATGATACCAGGGAATTATATTTGACACTATTTTTTATATGATGATGCGTATAGTTGATTTCATTTATGGATGGCTATAATAGTAAATATATTGTTAATTTCGTTTTCACATCTAATTGTTGAATACTTCTGTTATAGAAACATCACTTTCTTCTCATACGAATTCTTTGTGCTTCTGATCTTTCTCAGTTTCACACTCAGTAGGACCAAGGCTGGATAAAAACCCAATTAGCTAGTGGTTCTCTCAATAATTGTGGAAATTGCAACTTAAACTAGTTTGCTTTCCAAGAAGATAAATGGATATAGAAACAAAACTTTTGAACTAAAATTTTCCTTTTTCCAATTTGTGCTTTCCTTTTTCTCCAACTCCTAGTTAATATGGAGACCAAATTATTTTGAACTTAATATATGGTGTGGGTTCGAAGTAACTTTCACAAAGAGTGACTTCTCATTCGATCAACTTCTATGATAAAGTATTAAATCTCAATAAGAAAAGTGTTTTCAGATCATGTCCTGTTCATTAACTTCAGGCAAATTTTTAAGGTCCCTATTACGAAGACTGGGATATAACTGCACCAGTCCAGGCAGGCTACCAACTTCATAAACAAACTAGTTAACCTCTGGAGAAGAATCCTCATCTGAAACACTTCCATGGTTACTTGGCTGAGGATTTTGAGTCTTCATTTGGAGACCTTGGGATCGAGTCTCGGCCCATCTTCACGACCCTAAAGTGATTCAATTTGCTCTATGAATGTTGTCTACCTTGTGAAAGAACAAACAAAATTCCATTTTATGGCCGTAAGGGTGCTTGTTGAAGAAGCATGGCTGCGCTTGTCTCGGTCATGATTTGACATAAAGTTGACAAGCCTCTCAGAATGTGGTGTTGGAAACAATATTTGCCAAAATTAGCCACAATAAGTTGGAAACAAAACCCCCTTGAGGAGCCATACTCTGATATGCTGACATTAAGTGTTGATTGAAGCCCAAACAACACCACCCTTAATGTACTATCATGATTCATGAAGTCAAAAAAAGGAAAATACGGCATTTTATCCCAATTCAATCAAAGAGATCAGCAAGTTAATTATCTCTAAAATAAACTTCCATCTTGATAATTATTATGAAAAATAGAAAAAGCACAACACATTTGGTCTTCAAACATATGTAGTATAACCACATATACAAGGTAAAAAAATTTAGAAACCCTAAACATATACACCTATATGTGTATGAATATACCTTTCTAAATACATACTTTTCTCTGCATTGTCCAAATTTATCCGATGTCTTTGGAGAGAATGTAGATATTCTCACATTGTAGTATTAAAAGACATACTTGAATTGATTCTATATAGTAAATTTAATAGAAAATTAGTTATGAACCACAAAACTGAGTCGGTTCCCTAAAAATTATTAGATCTCAGTAAATATCAATACAAGGTGGCCCACCCGATGAGAAAAATTACGCTACTTTTCTGCTCATACTATTAGGATTTCTGAAAATATTCAAACCTATACCATAAAAAGACATTATCCAAGTTAATTTCAAAGTAACACGTCATACTTTGTACATCTTACAGACGAACTCATGCAAGCAAGTCTCCAAGGTCTTCACACTCCTTCAGCCAAGTCATGTTGGTGCTAATAGCCTTATAATTATTACTCTTAACAACTTTGGCATCAGTTGGTATGTAGCAATCACTGTAATGTATAGTAATTGTGGTGATAGTGGCTGTGTTTATAGTTATCAGTCATATATGTGTACTAAAAATGAAGTCATATACGTGCGAGTAGAATTCATAATCAATTGAATTATAGATGAAGTAATTAGTAAAAAGTAATTCATTGTGACAAAATATGTCAATATTATTGCATACACCAGTACCGAATCCTAACGCAGGAATCCAAAATCTTCACACGCACACAGGCACTCCAACTGTAAGTATCCCCAATCTGAGTAAAAAAATTGCAAATTGTAACTTCACTGACCCTTAAGTCTTTTTTTTTTCTTTTTAAATTATTTATTTAAGGCATAAGGTAGTATTAAACCCATGTTCTTTGCTTTGTAATGATCACAAGCTGAGCGAAGAGAATCCAGTCCTCAGATTTCGTTTATTATTCCTTAAAGTTTCTTTGAAATCTAAGCGACCAAAGTGCAGAGTGAAAGCACCAAAGTACTAAATTTTCACAAGCCTGATTGAACATTTGACTGTCAAGTTGCGATTTGTAACTTGGCTTCAATTTGTTTACTTCTTACCATTTTGATTCATTAAGGGTGGCACTATCATGCAATTGGGATTGCATGGAAAATCATAAAGTACATATATGCGGAGGGTGGGAAACAAAATATGGAGCCCCCACCACCCCACCCCCCTCCTGTGGGTGGTAGGCAGTGTTTAATATTGAAGGGAAGATTTATTCATAGGTAGCTTTATCTTGGGTGAAGAAAAGGCAGGGTCAGGGAGTCCTTATATGGGATCCTGATGGCAATTGGGTTACTGGGTTTGCTTGTCAGCTCAGAAGTTGTAATAGCTTGGCAGCTGAAATTCATGGAGGAAGGCAGGGCCAGCTCATGGCTTAATTGGGATCAAGGGCTGCATAACATTATTCTTGAAGTCGATGCCCAAGTAGCAGTGACTCTGCTGAAAGAAGATATAGTAGATTGTCACCCTTGTCGTAACTTGATTCAAGACTGCAGGGAGCAGTTAAATAGGAACTGGAGAGTAAGTGTGGCTCACACCTATAGAGAGGGTAATATTCGTGCTGATTTTTTGGCTGAAAGAGGGGCAAATGGAAGAGAAGAGCTGGTTATTTTTGAGGTTCCTCGTGAAGGGATAAGCGTCTTGAAGCGTCTTGCTTATGGCAGATAGATGAGATATCCAGTTTCCTAGATTGGTTTCTGGTTAGTGTTGTTGTTTTTCTTTTCCTTGTACTTCATTACCCAAAAAAAGACAGAAAAAAGGGAAATGCGCGAAGGTAATTTTCCTGAAGAAAATTTAATATTTTAACAATTCATATAAGTACGCAAACCATCATATACTGTGTGTGCATATATTGTGTGTGCATTCGAAGTACCGGCTTTCAATGCCTTATGTTAAAGGCAATCCTGTATAAGGTGGTGTCTAGAAAGGCTTAAAACACACGTTTAGGTGCTTCCAATGCATCATTTCATAGTTAATTCATAAAATAACAAAACAATATCTACAATTGAAACATTTAGGAAATAACTAATTCAAATTCGAATCTTTTGTCGCAAATGAGATTTTTTTAAATGTAATTGAGGTGTTGCAATATTCTTAGCAAAAAAAGGAAAAAAAAAGGAGGTGTTCCAATTGTCGAAGAGCTAAAGCTCCATTTATCTCAATAAATATATGATTGAAAAGCTTGAAGAGAACATATTATGCCTCTCGATCTATTGGAAAATACATTTATTTATACCTGAAACAAATTTCTTTATTAAAAAAAACAGAAAAGAAAAACCTGAAAAAAATTGCTATTGTAATAAATGAAGGAAATTTTTTTTATTTTTTAAACACAAGAGGAAAAATCTCAAACTAACAAGGCTTGCTGGACACTGCAACCTAGAAATTTTCCTCTAGTTGATAAGCAATAGCTTCATCCTATCAATTTTGCAGGATTTAGTTATTTCCAACTCTATTTATCATTGTGAAATAAAAGCCAAATCACTATATACTAAATAATATGTGAAAATGGAGATATATTGATCTTAACCACAAATATAAGCGAGAACCGGGCTAGCTATGGATCCAAAAAAACCTATCCGTAGAATGGAGTTATTACAAATTAGAAAATAAAACCGCAAAAACCTGAACCAAAAACAGTAGAAGCAATCATAATTTAGTGAAGACATATTTACGGTTTTTACACACTCGTTCAATTGATCAACAACTAAAAACCCTAAAGATTAGATTGAGTCGGAGCAAAAAAAATATAAATAAATAAAAGAAAAAACCACTAAGGCTTGGGAATGAGGGAGAGGAAAGGCTCTGTTTTTTTTTATTTTTTATTTCCCATCCCCCTTTCCTTTGCCTCGCTCTTTCTCGAGAAATAAATGGTGGGTGAATGTCAACGAAAATAGAAGAAATATGGTGACATACCTGAATGAAAGATAGGGATCCAAAGAGAATCAGAAGTAATATTAGCAGGATGAGAAGCAACCTTGTTGCAGAGGCCTGCTCTGTAGTTCCTGAGTTTGGAAACAGCCCCGACGAGTAGGAATCCTTGTGCCGAGATGCCGAGTTCACTCCTCCAGTGAATACGGTTGCTGTTTTTCCACAACCACGTGTCTCACCTCTAATTCCCCGTGTCTAATCTCATGGGAGTAATTTGGTAACTCCTCCAGTCCCACAAAGGTACAGTACTTGTTTTCTCAAAAATATTTGTATCGTTAAAATGTTAAACCATAATTATACTTAAATTTCTCATATTACCCTTCGTTTTATCAAGAAATTTTTTTTTTTGTTTCCCTTCTTTTTGGTGGTCTTGTAGAGTTATAGAAAGAACTAAGCTAGAAAGGATGATTTGAAAAAAAAAAAATATTTAGTCAACACATTAATTATTTTTTCTTAAACCGCTTATTTTATTAAACTTGATTTATCTTTTTATGGAGGGAATATTAAATTATAAATCATCTTATCAACTTGACTTATTCATCAAATCAATCTCAAGTATAAAACCCGAGTGGAACAATAGGCTCAAATTTTAATTAATATTAAGAGGGAAAAGGAAAAGAATAAAAAACAAAACCTACAAAAGACATAATTTCTTCCTACTAAGCTACTAAAGTAATTATAATGTGGATTATTTGATTGTAAAAACCAAATTAATGAGTAGTGACCATTGCCCTAGTTGGAGAATTAACAAAAATGGGGCGCGCCCAACTCAATTGGGCCCTAGGTGGCTAGCCATAAACACCAGGTTGTAAACTACTTGGAAACCCTAACTCAGACCATTAGAGAAGGCTCAACGTGTATGTTTGTCAACCTAACAGACATTCATCGGGACGCACACACTCATGACACCTCTCTCTCTCTCTCTCTTGTTTTTTACCCATGCGAAACACGGGTGAGTTTGACTAAATTAATGTTATATAACAAAATTTAATAAATATAACTTGTAAACACAAATAACGAATAAGTGAGTTTTATATTAAACTGTCTAGGGAACAATTGGATTAGGGTTTTTTTTTTTTTTTTTTGCTTAGAATTTTGGTATTACTTTTAGGATAATGCTATTTTGCCATGATTAGTGTATTTAGAAGGGTTTCAATTTTTAGGATTTAACTATATTAGTGGGTCCCACAAATTTACCCTCCTAAATACACTAAAAGTAGAGTAAAGTGTGAGGCAAAGTAGTATTATCCTTTAGTTTTACCTCAAGTTTTGTATTTTGGTATTGGAATTCAAACATGTTAGACAAAAAACTAAATAGAGCATACAATTAAAACACTGAACAACGAAAAATCTAAAAATATCTCCTCAATTTTTTAACTGCACAATGCCACAACGTATGGTAAAAGACACTTATTAAGGGTAAAAATCATTGTAGTACACTAAATTTAAAAAAAAATCCCAACGTGGTACTTAAACTATTTTTTTATCCTAATTTAATACCTAAACTTCATAACCTTGTCCAAATATAGTCACAATCTCAAAAACTGTCCAAATAGTTGACGGACACATCATGTACTAGCACAAGAATGGATATGTGGCGTCATATGTGGAGCCTATGTGTCAAAATAGTTAAAACATAATAATTAAATAAACAGTTTTACTATCCTATACTTCTAATTTAATTCCAATTCACTACCTAAACTTTAAAAAATAAAAAATAAAAATAAATAAATAAATAAATTCTAATTTGAACCTTAAACTACACTAAATTATACCAAGGGCTATGCTAGCATGACAACCAAATCATGGCCACAAATGGATTAATCAACTTTAAAAAAATTCAAGATTTATTATTTTTTGTGGTTATGATATAGCAATGATAGTCTGTCATACCATCATTTCCCTTATACTAATTTGGTCCAAACATAACTTTTAACAAAATTGATTTTTCACAATTAATTTATTAAAAAAATCAATCATATATCGTCCATTATAGTAGGTTTTCATGTAAATGTCTATCATCCATTATAGTCGGTTTGGAGGGAAAACCACCACCAACCAATCCACCCACAATAGGTTGCAAATTTTTTGATTCACCGCCAAATCGTAGGTGTTAAAAATCGGTGGGTTTATTGATTTTTTTAAGTGATTTGTCAATAGCAATTAGAGTAATTTTGGTGGGTTCTATCATGCCATTTTAAATTGGAACCTTTCTATTATATTAGGCCTCAATTGATTAGTTGTAAATAAATCTAGAAAACATAACCATTTAATGTGGTTATGTAAAGTTCAATACACTTACACAGTATCTCAATACCAAAAATGCAAATTATGACTTTATAAGAATAAACAGCTAATTGATGTTGATGAAATTAGAATTGGTTAATGTTAAATTAACTTTGAATCTTGCTGGAGGACCCGAAGCCTAATAATCTAGGAAAGTAACAATAAAAAAAATACATTAATATGAAATTAGAGATATTTTATTTTTACTATTTTATACATATATTATTAAAAAAGAGTTGGTTTGGTTTATTAGTAATTTGACAAAGTTCAATCCATCAATTAAACCAAATTGATAATTTTATTACTCAATTTATCCAAATCACACTGTCCAACCTCTCAAATTGCTTAAATTGGTGCAGAGTAGAGAGTATTATTTTGGTTTAACCGAATAGGATGATTTTTTGAACATCCCTACAAGGAGGTGGAGGATCCGCCCTCTGTTAGAAAATTAAGCAAACAGGCTGTACATGAGTAAAGTCAGATAATTCGGCTGATTCCTAGAGAGTGGATCCTCTGCTTCCCATGTTTACCTCGACATCTAGCCTAATTTAATCAGACGACATCGGATTGATCTATCATTTGCCTTTTTGCATTGTAATTATAAAATCTGGATCCATCTGTTAAGTGGGCAGAGAAGAAGAGGTACACAAGGAAGGCAGGGGATCAGATTTCTACTTTCCAGCGCATGGCCCATGTCGGGACTTTCGTTTAGGCCCACCCGGGAGCTGTGTTGGAAAAGACAAAATATGAGGAGCAAGGAGGATTAGCTTTGTAGCTTGCTTTTACCGATCCTTGCTCCTAAAAGAAGTCAATCTCCGAGCTTTTTTTATTTTGGTGGTGCCTGCTTTTCAAATGGCGCACATTCTCAACCGTTTCTCGGTTTTTGTCTGTACATATTATTTCCTACCATTAGTCATGGTGGAAACGCAAGAAAGGAGGACACTGGAAAGAGGAAGCCATACGATCGAGCGAGTTTAGCATTTGTTAGTTCTGCAATTGAAATGAGCGAGACTAGAGCAGGTGGTTCCCTAGATGTGGATGCTTCCACGCAGAGTTTCGACTCTAATCTTTCTCCTTCTATCCCTGAAAGGTTAGTGCTGCATGTCTCCTATATATATATATATATATATCCGCTCTTGTTGGTTCTCACTTCACATGCTACTTCTCTCTCTCTCTCTCTCTCTCTCTCTCTCTCTCACTATGACACACCCACACACCAGTATTAGTCTACCACTGTCGTCGCAATTCCTATTGCCCCGTTTTTCTCGGTTGAAACACCACCGCAGTTGATTGCTATATGAACACTATTTATGATATATTCTCGTAAAACTTCTTGGTTAATATCATGGTTTCCATTGCGGTTGCAACACCGGCACGGCGGCATGGTAAAGGCCGTTACCAGCACCCTTTGCCATTACCTTTCCCTTTGGTGCCTAAAAAATCCAAGCACAAAATTTTAGTAAGATAATTTTCTCAAGGTCTTTTAACACAGATCTTGTGACACCAATCTTTAATGGGACCTTTGTCACCAGCATCTTCGTGCTGCCAAAATATTGCCTTCACTTCTTAACTGGTGTCCAACCTTAGCCGTTGGACTGCGGCTGGGCATTGGTGTTACGTGACCGGGTTTGAGACGGGGCTAACATTGCAGATCGAATAGAGTGACACATGCTAGCCCAAGCCCTCCCCGGTCTGACCCCAGGTCTACTCAATCCCGACCCGACCCAACCCAACCCAACCCAACCCAAATGCTTAATTGTGAGGCCCAGGCACAATTGTGATGGGGTATATTAATCAAAGATATTACATTGTTAACACCCCATTCCGTACCCTTTGACACCACAAGCTACTTTTTAAGCCCAATGATAAAGGGTAGTAGCGACAAGACTACCATGGACAATCCCAACGGACTCACGCAGGCCCAACAAGACTTCCAATGTTTTGAGAAATCCCATATACGTGCGTGTGTGGATGATGCACGTACGTGCATCCCTTAGGCACGTACGTGCATGCCCTCTATTTTTGAACTTCCAACGTCTTTCCCCCCAAATCAGTTCTTACCTTATGAAGACACCGCGCTGACAACTACTGGATGGCGGCCAGAAAACCCTAATGAACCCCAACCTAAACCCGAATCCTTGCCTATATATACCCCACTTCCACCCAAGGAAAGGGATTTTTTTACCCAGTCTCCACCCTGAAAAATCCGAAATTGCCAAACCGTGTCTGTCTGAAGTCCGGAAGTTGAGTTCATGAAGGAATTGCTGCTGTCCATACCTAAGGGTAACGGTTCTTAGCCCTCAATTTCGTTTTATTTTAATGATTCATGATGACCATTTAAGATATCGCATGAAATGAATGTAATATTGGCTTCATAATGCTCTTCATTCTTGACCTGCATTTAAGGTGCATTTAGGATTAACCTGCGTTGATTCATTTTTGCATTTAAGAATTGGAAATAGATTTCTCATTCGTTTCATAGCATATTCGTTCATTAACTCCAGTGTGTATATTGCACTTTCATCCTGTTATATCCATTCATGTGTACATCTATGTTGATTCATCTCTGATCTCACCATATACCTATGATATCTAGATCTGGGGTATTTTCACCATTTCCAGAGCATATTTGGATTATTTGTAGGCCCTTGAGCATGTCATAACAGCATGATAGGTGTAATTAAGGCGTGGAACATGGTAGCTAGAGGGTATGCTCGTACGCACATATGAGATGTACGTATGTGCATCACATATGCACATACGTGCATGACCCTGTTTTTTTGGATTAATTCTGTTTTCTCTTTTGCAGGCAGTGTAAGCATTTCAATCGATTTTAAATTCTTTTCTTGTATATATATCTTCTTGTCAATTCTTCTTTATCTCTGATCCTTGTGTGCCATTGCTTGATTTTACATAAATGCTTGATTAGTGGTTGAATGCAATTAAGTCCTTTTTAATTAAAGCCAATAAATATATGTGGGGGTCGGATTTCAGTCGGGCGTAGGTGGGTGCCTAACACTTTCCCATCTGCGTACCCAAGCTTTGAACCTTATTTCTATTGGTGATGACGAGTTGGGCCCTTGCTAGCGGTCATTCGGTTCTTGAGGCCAAAATCGGGTGGCGACTCCCTCTCCGCCCTAATCATTTGTGGTTAGTGGCGTACTTCCGAGCCGAGCATGGTTAGAACACGGCGCTCACATACATTTAAGGAATGACTATTGCAACCCCCCATTCTTATCACCACACCACACCACCCCCCCCCCCCCAATCCTTTAGGATTTTAAGGTTTTATGCAAAATGTAAAAGGTTTTTATGAAAACCAACCATGATGTCCACTAGAAAACATCATTTTGAATAACTTTGTAGAAGAAAGTTTTTCCTAAATTTATCGTTTAAATATATTTTTTAGCCATTTATAGCCTTTATTTTATTTTTTGCCAAAAAATCTACTTGAACGATAAATTTTGGAAAAACTTTCTTCTGTAAAGTTGTTCAAAGTGATGTTTTCTAGTGGACTATGCAACCGGTTTTTGTAAAAACTTTTTATATTTTTTATGAAATTTAAAAAAAAAAAAAAAAAAAAAGAGGATGGGTTCGTAAGATTGGAGGTTGTAATAGCCGTTCCCTTACATTAATTATTAAAATTGAACATATTTTGACTTTTGGTCAATTAAGCGTTGTGGGGTTGTGGACAAAAAGTAAAGATCCGAGCCTACCCAAATATCATTTGGATATCCAGGTCCTAGGGGCCAATATTACATGCTCAAGCCCAGACAAGGGTGGCCAGGATCCTTATCAGGAAAAAAAAAAAGGAAAAAAACACAAAACAAAAAAGGGAACGGCTATTGCAACCGTCCAATCTTATCACCCCATCCCATCCTTTAGATTTTTAAGGTTTTATGCAAAATATAAAAGGTTTTTATGAAAATCGATTTTAATGTCTACTAAAAAACATCATTTTGAACAACTTTATAGAAGAAAGTTTTTCCTAAATTTATCGTTTAAATATTCTTTTTAGCCATTTATAACATTTATTTCATTTTTTGCCAAAAAGTCTAGTTAAACGATAGATTTTGAAAAAACTTTCTTCTGCAAAGTTGTTCAAAATGATGTTTTTTAGTAGACCAAGCAACTGGTTTTTGCAAAACCCTTTTATATTTTTCATGAAATCTTAAAAACCAAAAAAAAAAGATGAGATTATAAGAATGGGGGGTTGCAATAGCCGTTCCCAACAAAAAAGGAAGCGCTGGGCAGGATCTCAAACCAGGGGATTTATTTGGGAAAATTTTTCCCTGCAATGGGCATAAACGTAATGCGCCACTCAAGACCCATAGCACCTGATCGCGTGACAAAAAACGTGTGTGTGCCTATCCAGCGGTATAATTTCTCATTTCTTGAACCGTCCCCACCCTTGTGGTGCATGGACATACTATAATCCTATAAGTAATAGGCCTATACATGTGTATATAGATATGGATATAGACACTTTTAATTAGGATAGCATGTATTGATCTAAGTTATATCAGTATTGCGTATTGGGGGTTGTATCATGTACATTGGTCTAATATACCTTATAACTTATTAATGCACGAGATACAACTTTTAATATGGGCATTAATATAAGTTATATTAGAATGTTCTCACCTGATGATCATTTTAGATATAGATATACATATAGACAATTTATGGTGGCATGACACACTATTAGGGCTTCATCCCTTATACATCAAGCAGTGGGATCATGTATTAACCAAGATCATGAAAATAGATCCACATCAGAATATATATATATATATATATATATATTATACTTTTATTCGAACAGGCAACATAGTTATGTTCTCGACACAACAGCGGCTATCACAAAAACAGCTATGTTGGTTATTCAAAATTTTCTTTAATTATCACTTAATAATTAGACGCAGTGACAGACCCAAGCTTAGGCTTGGGGCCTTAGACGCCCTCAAACTATTAATAAATGCATGGAATATATGTCACTTGGATCAATTTATTTTTTTATTTTTTTTATTTTTTTAAAGAGTTACCAGATTCTTTGCACTTGACTAATCCCTCTAATTAAGTACATGCAATCCTTTCATCTCACATGCATTGGATAATTACATGACAAAATCTATAAAGATGGTTTTGAAGGGGAGTGGTTGAAGTGGAACCTAAGACCTTTTATTTGGCAAGAGGCCTTGGACCACTTGGATCAACTATTCACATAAAAACGATAGCCCCTCAACAATTTGATGTCGTGCCACCCATTGTAGATGGTCCTTTTTTGATCAATTGTCCTTGTAAAATTTAAACATGATATTATGATAATATAATATTGGGTCTGTGTCAAAATATATAGTAATGTTGGGTTTGTGTCAAAATATGTACCGTGTATTTTCTTTTTCTTTCTTTCCGTTTTTTGGGACAGCAAATATATGTACATAATTTAAATCAATTGTATTTTATTTTTTATTGTTGTGCAGAGTGATATACAAATTCTTCTCTTCCAAACCGTTCTTTGCGGCCTTCTCATTTCTCATTATGTACCTGGCTAGTGTCCTCCAAGGGATCAATCAAGGCATTGGTGCATCCCTAATTCGTATGTACCCTGTGAATTTGATGGCCTTTGTCATCGCCACGGTCATATATAGCTTTGCTTTAGCGGCTATAGTGGCACTCCCGCTAATTAACATAACCAACACTCAACTCGCCCGCTTTGTCACTTTCTTCTCGGGAGCTCTATCTGTAGGATCAGTAGTATGGATGTTTCTCCCACGCTGGCTTGGGTGGTTGATTTTCATCATGTGGTTCCTTTTGCTTGTAATGGTTGGATATGACTTATTTCATCATAGCTTTCAAATGCTTTACCAAAAGACCAAAGAGATATTGCACAACACTTTAAACAGGGTCATGGGACAGAATTTGACAGAGCAGCAACACGTGTCCGTGTAGAACCATTCTGAATGTATGTATCTTTTGCAAATAAAAGGTGAGTGTGAATTTAGACAGCATCCTCTTATGTATTGTGATTCATTCGTGTATATTAGGGCTTTGTAATTCAAATTGCACAAAGATCCCTGTGAACAACTTTGTAGTTTTCTGAGTTAGCCAACACGTACTAGACATTGATCATTGAAATAAATGGTTTTGGTTTCTATAGTAGTTACTATATGTATTACAGCTTGAAGAGAAGATAATAATGGACTCAGAACTTTCAAGATAGCTAGGTGGAACCAAGCAATTGGAGGCTTAATAATGTTGATACATTATGACTTTTCTGGTACACTGCAAGCTAAGTCTATTAGGTGGGTGAAGCGTGCATCCGTTATCCAAACTACAGTGTCTACATTATGTTCCAACAAAAATAATACTAGTTTGGAATTATATTTGACAGTATTTTTTTAAACCATATTATAATGTGCGCGCATGTATTGTCGATTTAATTTGTGGGTGTCTATAGTCGAATATGTATCTTTGATTTTGTTTTGACATACATCCAATTGTCGAATAGTGTAGTTATATCTTAATTAAAAACATCTCTTTCTTCTTGATCATATGAATTCGTGCTTCGATTGATTTCAGTTAGGCATTCCCAAAGTTTGTTTTGAGTTTTTGGTGCTTCCCTTAGTTCAAGCCAAAGCTTATCATATCCTCACCTTGTATATTTATATATATAGTTAGTTTGTAAATTACATTCGCAGTTATTGCCAAAATTGAAATTTAAACTAGTTTGGTTTCCAAGAAGACAAAAGAATATGATGGAAGCAAAATTTTTGAGTCCATTCTTTCCTTTTTCCGAATCTGCATCTTTCCTTTCTTTCCACCTTCTCATTGTTTGGAGACCAAATTATTTTGGAACTAATATATGGTGTGGGCAGGGGAGTAGCCAGGAAACTACCTCAAGTGAGGCACCTTAGAACAACTTATTATGTTATAGTGATTGCTTTTCAACTCAATACTATATAAAGGATATTATTTGTCAACCTATTACAAATTGACTGTATATATATTTCAAAATGACTACTAATGTTCTTAATTTGGTATTAAATTGGAAAATGATCATCAAAAGAACAAAATTTAAAGAAATTTGTGTTTTTTTTTTAATGAAATTTTCAACTTACACATTGGCTTCGCCCTTGGGTGTGGGTTTGAACTAACTCTTAGGAACAATGACTTCTCAATCAATCGACTTCTATGATAAAGTACTAATTCTCAATAGGAAACGTGTTTTTAGACCATGTCCTGTTCATTCACTTGAGGCAAATTTTACTCTCAATCAATTCTAAAAGCAGCAGGTACCAACTGCAAAAGTGGTATAACCTTAACAAGACATTCATATAGAAATGATTACTGAAAATGGCATGTTCATGTTACAATCTGATATTCAAAATTTTTTAATTCTATGCAAATGTTGTTTAAAATTGTAGGTCCCTGTTATGAAGATCTGGAGATAAGCAGCCATCAAACGAGAAGACAAAGCACTAATCTGTGGAGAAGTACATGGCAGGAGTTTTTGTATTTTGATGTTTGTCTCATCTTTTTGTGTAACACAGTACGATACTTATAGATGCTCTAGGGACAAAATTGCCCTGCTATTATAATTTAGCTTCGGGATAGGTATCTTGTTTATATTTTAACTGTACTTCATCAATAAAAATAGGAATGATTATGCATATACATAGACATTGTGCACCATGGCAAGGATGAAATAAATAATTAAATACATGATTGCTAAACGTTTGTGGAGGTCTACCCAAATTTCTATGGTAGTGGTAGCGCAAATCACGCTATCACTCTATCAAATATTTCTCGGGAAAGCGAGTTAACAATCCATGACTTGATCAATCATTGCAATGCATCCATGAAAAGAATGTAGCGGAAGATGGTGCCGGGATGTCAAGTGAGCCATCGATGAAACAGATTTTGCTTTTAGCACTGAGTGCCTGTGCGCATCGCAGATTTGCAGTATCGCATGACTCCAGGTTGAGAAATTATCTCCATTTAACAACTGAGAAACAAGCGTTATTCCAAGATTTTCAAAATGGTGATGGTGATAACGACTTGATAAATCAGGGATCGAGTTTCCAATGTTATCATTGGTGGTTGGTGATGAAGAGAGATTGGATTGCTCAATCAGTGCCATCGGTTAATGGATGCTCGTAGAGAGAGAGAAAATCGATATTAGTAGAAGCGAAAATTTAACAATTACTCATTGGTCCAATTGTGCTTAAATACGTGTTTAGGATCCTAGTGTATTAGGGATATTTACAGCCAGAAAGAAAAGAAATAGGTACAGCTAGTGTAAGATGTTACAGCTTGAAATATATCTAATTGCCACAGCTAGCATGACCGTGACAAAGATTTTATAGCTTGAGATATACCCATCTACTAGCACATCTAGCATGGGCTAGCATGGGACTATTACAATCAAAATCTCAGGTAATCTGGAAGGCTTAACAACACTAAAAAACATAATTGGGGATGGGGATCAAGTAGATATATATTTTACATCTCAGAGGGACTATAATTGGGGATACCATTGTTTTTGGTACAGAAGTTCCAATAAAAATGAGAAATGCCCTACCTTTGAGTGCGATTCGAACTATTGATTTATGTAATTGGAAGTAACCAGTTTGGTTTATGATGAAACCTAGAAATCGATCACTAATCAAATTTGAGTACCTCTACATGATAGATCTCAATCGAAAACTGATCCAATTTGAGTACCTCTACATGACAAGTAGCTGGTGCTTCCCTCAGCTCCAGCCAGAGCTTGTTCTCTATTTCATTGTGTGTGTATATATATAAATATATTTTGTTAGTAAATTACTGATGTAGAACAAGTTGCACATAAGTTCATGGAGGACCTGGAGCATCACAAAGTTTCACACGAAGCAGAGGGCAAAGCAGAGGGTACTTAACTAGAAAGCAGAGGGCATCTAACTAGATTTGATTTGCCAGACATGCCAAATCTAGTTAGTTTCTTAACTAGATTTCCTTAATTTCCCCGGGTGTTTATTTTGTTTATTCATTTCCTATTTTATTGCTTTCTCCTATTTTATTGCTTTCCTAAGTGTAGTAGAATTCTTTTTCCTAGTTTAGTAGACTTTCCTTTTTCCTAGTTTACTTGGAGTTCAAGTATTAGTTCTCTTTAAATAGGCTTGTAGCCCTATGGGCATAATAACTTTTATCAATAATATTTCTTTGAGAGTTTTCTCTGTGGTTTGTGTTATTTCTCGTGGATTCGAGTTCTTTCTCGTGGATTCGAGAACCCTAGGCTATTGACGTTTGTCATAGTCATATCCTTCTAGTTTTCCGCTGCGTCAGTTGGTATCAGAGCGAGGATTCGCCTGGCTTCGATGGCTAACCAAGGAGTTGGAGAACACACCCCTACTGGCGGTGATCGTAGGGAGGTTGCTTTGTGGGAAGCATTGGATACACTTCGCGTCAACCAACAATTGAAGATGGATGAGTTACAGCAAGAAATAAATGGGCAATTTGTTGATTTGCGTGACATGATCGCTGGGTTGAATCTCAATGCTGACAACAGACAACCAAACGTTAACAGGAGACGTGCCGACGGATTTCCCAGAGGCCAACCCGTTAACCAAAACGCTTTTGGGCGTCATGTTCGTTATCAAACAGATAGCGAAGGTGATTCAGATGAGGAGTTTGATGCCGATTATATTCCAAATCAGTTGGGGAGGCGGTAGAGAAATTTCAATGATGGAAACGGTGTGAATCAACCAATAGGGAGACAACAAAATTTTGATGAGTATCGATTAAAGGCAGACATACCACCCTTCAATGGAAATCTTCACATCGATGATTTCCTTGATTGGTTATTGGAGGTAGAGCGTTTCTTCAGCATGATGGAGATTCCTGAGGATCGTATGGTGAAATTGGTGGCTTATAAACTGAAGAGTGGTGCCGCAATTTGGTGGGATCAACTTCATATTAATCGACATCGACAAGGTAAAACGCCTGTGAGGACTTGGAGGCGAATGCGACAACTCCTTAGAGGTAAATATTTACCGCCCGATTATGAGCAATATTTGTTCCAAGCCTACCAAAATTGTACTCAGGGATCTAAATCTGTATTTGATTACTATGCTGAATTTTCTAAATTATCTGCGAGAAATAATTTGAATGAGACAGATGGTCAAAGAGTTGCGCGGTATCTTAATGGGTTGAAGCCGTCAATTCGTGATAAAATTGGTTTGCAAGTATTATGGACGGTGGAGGAAGCCCATAATTTAGCATTGAAGGCTGAACTCATGGAACATAGACCGACGTACTCAGGATATCGTAGGAACACTGAGGAAGCTTCTAATACTAGTGTAGACAAAAGCAAAAGTCCTCAAACTCCTGTGCCTACAACTAAAGGGAGGTCACAAGGAGAATCAGCCCGAAGCAGTGGTAGTACCGAACGACAGCAGGGTACTCAAGCTCACCGCAATATCCTAACTAGTCCTGATCTTTATGCTAGGCCTGTACCAGATAAGTGTTATAGGTGTGGTAAGCCTGGGCATCGTTCCAATACCTGTCCTAATCGTAGACTTGTGAATTTTGTGGAGGAGGGTAATGAAGAAATATATGAAGATCAAATTAAAGGTGAAGATGAATTATATGATGGTGTCAATGAAGTTGAGGGAGTAGAGCAAGTTAATTGTGTAGTACAGCGTATACTCTATGCGCCAAAGTAAGAAGATCTTACCCAACGTCACAATATTTTTCGTTCTTATTGTATTATCAATCAAAAACTGTGTGACTTGATCATTGATAGTGGGAGTTGCAAGAACTTCGTGGCTGGAAGGCTGGTGGACTGTTTGAAACTTCCGACAGAGTTGCACCCATTCCCATATACCATCGGTTGGATTCAGAAAGGACCTATTGTGAAGGTAACTCAAATTTGTCGCGTTCCAATTTCTATAGGCAAGCATTATAAATCTGAAATTGTATGTGATGTAGTTGATATGGATGCTAGCCATATTTTATTGGGTCGACCGTGGCAATTTGATGTTGATTCTACTCATAGAGGTAGAGATAATAAGTATTCTTTTGTATGGGAATCAAAGAAAATTGCTATGGTTCCAGCAAAACAGAATTCAATTATAAATAAGCCTCTTAAAACAGAGGGGCAATCTTTTCTAACCATGAGCAGGTCCGAAGCTGAGTTCATGGCTGACACTAAAGAGTTGAATAATGTGTATGTCGTGATGGTAAAAGAAGTGGTAGAAGAGAAGAAATCCCAGCAATCAATTTTTTCAAGCAAAATTCAACCATTGTTGGAGGAATTCAAGGAGTTGATTTAAGAGGATTTGCCTAATAAATTGCCACCTATGCGAGATATTCAACATCATATTGATTTGATACCTGGAGCAAGTCTACCGAATTTGCCACATTATCGAATGAGTCCAAAGGAGAATGAGATCTTGAGGGAGAAAATTAAAGATTTGCTACAAAAAGGTTTTATTCGAGAAAGCATGAGTCCCTGTGCGGTTCCAGCATTGTTGACACCAAAGAAGGACGGGAGCTGGCGGATGTGCATTGACAGTAGGGCCATCACCAAGATTACTGTAAAGTACAGATTTCCTATTCCGCGGCTTGATGACATGCTAGACATGCTCTAGGGGTCCAAGTTGTTCACAAAAATCGACTTGCGTAGTGGGTACCATCAAATTCGCATTCGTCCTAGAGATGAGTGGAAAACTGCATTCAAGAGCAAGGATGGATTGTACGAGTGGTTAGTCATGCCATTTGGGCTATCCAATGCTCCAAGTACCTTTATGCGAGTCATGAATCAAGTCTTGAGGCCTTTTGTGGGAAAGTTTGTTGTTGTTTATTTTGATGACATTCTTATCTATAGTAAAACTGAAGCAGAGCATATTGGGCAATTAAAAGAGGTGTTGACTGTGCTGCGAGAAAATCAATTATTTGTTAACTTCAAGAAGTGCACTTTTATGACGAATAGCCTATTATTCCTGGGTTATGTGGTGAGTGCAGATGGAATTCATGTAGATGAAGATAAAGTTCGCGCAATTAGAGAGTGGCCTACACCAAAGACTGTAACTAAGGTGAGGAGTTTTCATGGTCTTGCTACTTTCTATCGTCGCTTCATAAGGAATTTTAGTACTATTACTGCACCAATTACTGAGTGCTTGAAGAAAGGAAAATTCCTATGGGATAAGGAAGCTGAACAGAGTTTTGCTTTAATCAAAGAAAAATTTTGTACAGCACCTGTGCTAGTGTTACCAAGTTTTGAGAAAATTTTTGAAGTAGAGTGTGATGCTAGTGGAGTTGGCATTGGAGCTGTTCTATCACAAGAGAATCGTCCTGTGGCGTTCTTTAGTGAAAAATTGAATGAAGCGAGACATAAATGGAGCACCTATGATCAAGAATTCTATGCTGTAGTTCGAGCTTTGAAGCATTGGGAACATTATCTTATACAAAGGGAGTTTGTGCTGCATTCAGATCACCAAGCATTAAAATTCATCAATAGTCAGAAGAAGCTTAACAGTATGCATGTGAGATGGACTACTTTTCTACAAAAATTTCCTTTTGTTATTAAGCATAAATCTGGGGTTATGAATCGTGTTGCTGATGCTTTGAGTCGTCGTGCTACTTTGCTTGTTACATTGACACATGAAATTGTTAGGTTTGACTATCTGAAAGAGATTTATAAGGATGATGAAGATTTTAGAGAAATTTGGGCTAAGTGCATTGACAAACAACCTGTCAGTGACTTCAGCTTGAATGATGGATTTTTGTTTAAAGGAAATTGTTTATGCATTCTAAAGACTTCGTTGAGGGAAAAACTGATCCGAGACTTTCATGGTGGAGGATTGAGTGGGCACCTTGGAAGAGACAAAACTGTGGCAGCTTTAGAAGAGAGGTATTTTTGGCCCAGATTGAAGAGAGATGTGGGGAATTTTGTGCAAAGGTGTTACATTTGTCAGACATCCAAAGGGCAGTCGCAGAACACTGGTCTTTATATGCCTTTACCTGTGCCACAAGCTATTTGGGAAGATCTATCTATGGATTTTGTGTTGGGACTACCTCGTACTCAACGAGGAGTGGATTCTGTGTTTGTAGTGGTTGATAGATTTTCTAAAATGGCCCATTTTATTCCTTGTAGAAAGACCTCTGATGCGTCCCATATTGCAAGATTATTCTTTCGCGAGGTGGTTCGTTTACATGGAGTACCTCAGACTATTACTTCTGATAGGGACATCAAGTTCCTTAGCCATTTTTGGGTGACTTTGTGGAGAATGTTTGATACTTTATTGAATCGTAGTACTACTGCACATCCTCAGACTGATGGGCAAACAGAGGTAACTAATTGTACCTTGGGGAATTTAATTCGAAGTGTTTGTGGTGACAAGCCTAAGCAATGGGATCATGCCCTACCACAATGTGAGTTTGCTTATAATAGTGCTGTGCATAGCGCTACTGGGAGATCACCTTTTGCATTAGTTTATGTGACACCACCAAAACAAGTTATGGATTTAGTGAAATTGCCTAGAGGGCCGGGTGTTAGTATTGCAGCTGAAGCCATGGCTAAGCAGGCGCAAGAGATTCAAGAAGAAGTCAGACAAAAGCTTCAGGAGACTAATGCAAAATACAAAGTAGTTGCTGATAAGCATAGGCGAGCCAAAGTGTTCAAGGAGGGAGATTTTGTGATGGTCTTTTTGCGTAGAGAACGCTTTCCTGTAGGGACATACAACAAGCTCAAGCCGAAAAAATATGGGCCTTACAAAGTGCTGCACAAGATCAATGATAATGCTTATGTCATTGATTTACCAGAGAGCATAAAGATTTCAAGGACTTTTAATGTTGCTGATTTGTTTGAGTTTCATCAGGCAGAGCCACTTTATCCAGACTTTAACTCGAGGACGAGTTCTTTTCAAGTGGAGGGGACTGATGTAGAACAAGTTGCACATAAGTTCATGGAGGACATGGAGCATCACAAAGTTTCACACAAAGCAGAGGGCAAAGCAGAGGGTACTTAACTGGAAAGCAGAGGGCATCTAACTAGATTTGATTTTCCGGACATACCAAATCTAGTTAGTTTCTTAACTAGATTTCCTTAATTTCCCCTGGTGTTTATTTTGTTTATTCATTTCCTATTTTATTGCTTTCTCCTATTTTATTGCTTTCCTAAGTGTAGTAGAATTCTTTTTCCTAGTTTAGTAGACTTTCCTTTTTCCTAGTTTACTTGGAGTTCAAGTATTAGTTCTCTTTAAATAGGTTTGTAGCCCTATGGGCAGAATAACTTTTATCAATAATATTTCTTTGAGAGTTTTCTCTGTGGTTTGTGTTATTTCTCGTGGATTCGAGTTCTTTCTCGTGGATTCGAGAACCCTAGGCTATTGACGTTTGTCATAGTCATATCCTTCTAGTTTTCCGCTGCGTCAATTACATTCGGAGTTATTGTCAAAATTTCAATTTAGACTAGTTTGGTTTCAAAGAAGACAAAAGGAGATGGAAACAAATTTTTTGAATCTATTCTTTCCTTTTCCGAATGTGTTCTTTCCTTTATTTGGAGACCAAATTATTTTGGAAAATATATGCATGGTGTGGGTTTGAACTTTGAAGCAACTTTTAGGAACAGTGACTTGTGTATTTGTGTATTTGCGTATTTGCAGTATCGCAAGTTATTCTTCTTCTTTGAATGAATTATTTTTTTGATTTGTGTATTTGCGGAAAATATAAGAACTGAAATATTTTGAAAAGGAGCAATAAGTCATTTAATTTATGCAACACTCACAGCCTCACAGGGCAATAGAAGACTACACTAGGACTTTGGGATTGACATAGAACAGGTGTGGGAATGGTTTTTCAAGAGGAAGGAGTAGAGGAAAATTGTTAAAATGATGGCGATTTTTCATTTTGATAATCCAAAAAAAAAAAAAAAAAAAACTCATCGATAGTGATTGTTGTAGAAGACGGGTGGTGTCTAATGTAACCTTGAAGTTATATTGGACATTTAACCCTAAGTCCTTTTTTTTTTTTTTGGAATTAAAATTCATTGTTGACATTTTGAATGGAATCAGAGTTTTAACCCCTCTTTTTTGGTATTATTTCTAATTTGACCCACCATTTTGTTGTTCTCCCTATATATAATATTTACAGTAATGGAAATTCAAAATTCTATGTTATCCGTATTAATAAGTATTAATTACATGTTGTCAAATAAAAAGTAGGAAGGTTGCACCACCATCTAATGGAGCACTATGTAGTAGGGATGTGCAAAAAACCGCCCAATCTGTCAAACCAAACCAATCCGTTCCATTTTGTACCGACCCAAACAGTTTGAGAGGTTAGGTGGCGTGGTTTGGGTGGATTGAGAAATAAAATTGGTGGTTTGGTTTGGTTGGTGAGTTAAACTTTGTCAAACCGCTAATAAACCAAACCACCTTTAATAATATATGAATAAAATTATAAAAATCAAATATCTTTAATTTCATAATAATATATTATCTTATTAGTACTTTGCTAGGATGTTGGGTTTTGGATCCTTTAACTTTTAATAACATTAACTATCACTAATTTCATCAACATTGATTAAGTGTTTTTATCATACAATCATAATTTTCATCTTTAGAATTAAAATACTATGTATGGATCAAGTTTCACTTAACCACCTTAAATAATTATATTTTCTTGATTTATTAATTTATTTGTAATGTACTAATTAGCTAAGGCCCAATATATTAGAAATGCTCCAACTAGAAATTAAGGACATGATACAACTTGTCAAACCCGACCAAACAGTTAGTGACAAACCGACTAAAAAACTAATTAACCCATCGATTTTAACCACTTACGGTTTAGCAACGGGTTAGAAAATTTGTAACCCTCTATGAGTGGGTCGGTTGATAATTTTTCTCTAAACCACTCCAAACCCACCTATGCACAACCCTACTGTGTAGTGTTACACCAGGAGTCAGGATCCTCTAGTTGGGTACTTAGGTACTTGTGTAGTGTTACACCTTAATATGCATGCCATAATCAAAGTAGCTCAAACAAATTGAAACGGTGGGAGTAGTTTACACTATAGTAACAAAGTAAATTAGATTAATCCGAAATCATCTTCGTCTTATTAAGGAGGTGGAGAGACCCACCTGAGAGCCAGAGGATCTGATCTCTTAGATGGAGAAAATCTTTTCAAGTTTAGAGAAGAAAAAGCGATTTGTAGAACCAAACTTGAAAAAGCGGGGCCACCTGGGAGGCAGAGGATCCAATCTCCTAGATGGAGAAAATGTTTTCAAGTTTCGGAAGATCTTTTAGTTTAGAGATGAAAAAGCAAATATGTAGAACCAAAGTTGAAAAAGCCAAAAAGCAATTTGTAGAAACCATCTCTAAACTTCAAAATGACCTTGAGGATATTTTCTCCATCTAAGAGATCGGATCCTCTGCCTCCCAGGTGGACCTCTCCTCCTCCTCAGATTAATCTAATTTACTTTGTAGTTTGTACTGTAAATGTATAATCCGGATGCATCTATCAAGTGTTTAGGGGAGAAGATGTACACAAGGGATGTAGGGGATCACATTTATCCTTTCAGACAGAGTCCCCAGGTGGGGCCTTGAACTTTTCCAAACCAATTCCTTTCAATGCAGCACATTCCTCCCCCTTTTATTTAAAAAATATTCATATATATATATATATATAAAGTGTAGTTATTTTGTGTAATGGAAAATCAAAATCCTATGTTTTTTATAATTTTACATTAATAATGCCACATATCATCGTGGTATTAACATGTTATCAAATAAAAAGTAGGAAGGTTGCTACACCATCTAATGGAGCACTGTTTAGCATTACACCAAAAGATAAGATCCTCTACTTTGGTGTTTGGGTATTTGGGTGCATCCAACGGTTACAAGAAGGTTAAAACATCTAATCTCTTGTAAGATGGAGATAGGAGACATGAAAAAGCAATGTGTAGAGCTATAAATTGTACTCCTTCCGTACCACTTTACTTGATAACAATTTTTATTTTGAGAAGTTTCAAAATATTTGTTAATCATAACAAAAATTTATTTTACTTTCTCATGAGCCCTTTCTTATATCTAAAATTACAATTATTCTGATCATAATACAAAATAAAGCAAAATGGTAAAATTGGAAAGTCAGAATTAATGATTCACATTATAACACATTAAATAGTTCACTTTAATATTTGTCTCATAGTCAAAGTGGTTCAACAATTTAAAACAATAGGAAAAGTTCACATTTATAGTAAAAAAGTAAACTAGATTAATCCGAAATCGTCTTCGTCTTATTAAGGAGGTGGAGAGATCCACCTGGGAGGCAGAGGATCTAATCTCTTAGATGGAGAAAATGTTTTCAAGTTTAGAGATGAAAAAGTGATATGTAGAACCAAAGTTGAAAAAGCGGAGCTGGAGAGGTCCACCTGTGGGAGGCAGAAGATCCGATCTCTTTGATGGAGAAGATCTTTTTCAAGTATAGAGATCGATGAAAAAGCAACACTTAGAAACAAACTTGAAAAAGCCAAAAAGCAATACGTAGAATTTCAAGTGAGAAAAGTTTGGTTTAATTGCTTTTTCATCTATCTCTAAACTTGAAAAAGATCTCCATCTAAGAGATCGGATCCTCTGCCTCCCAGGTGGACCTCTCCTCCTCCTCAATAGGACGATTTCAGATTAATCTAATTTACTTTCGTACTGTAAATATATAATCCGGATGCATCAGTCAAGGGTGCAGAGGAGAAGAGGTACACAACGCATATAGGGGATCACATTTATCCTTTCACACAGAGTCCCCCAGGTGGGGCCTTGAACTTTTCCAAACGAATTTCCTTTTCAATGCAGCACATCCCTCTCCCTTTCTCAGTCCTTCCTAAGGAATTAATCATGGTGGAAACGGAACAAAGGGGAACACTGGGAAGAGGAAGCCATATGATTGAGCGAAGCATTGTTAGCTCTGAAGTTGAAATGAGAGCACTGGGAAAAGGAAGCGAGATGAGCGAGACTAGAGCAGGTAGTTCCGCCTCACAGAGTTTCGACTCTAATCTTCCTCCTCCTACCCCTGAAGGGAATATATCTGCTCTTGGTGGTACTCACTTCACATATATACTCCTTCTCTCTATTTCTTTCTCTGACTCTCTGAGTGACAAACCCACACCTACACACGCACCCGACACAATTAGTTTCTACCACCATCATATCGTTGCCATTGCTATTGCCCCATTTTTCTCTCGGTCGAAACAACACCGCAGCTCATTGCTATATGAACACTGTCTATAATATTTTCTCGTAAAATCTTCCTAGTCGACACCATGGTTTCCATTGCGGTAACAAGGCGTTGGACTGCGGTTGGGAATTGGTCGGCTGCGACTAGGTTTGAGTAACTTTATTTCTACCCTCACTTATTTTAATTTTTTAAAGTTTTATGAAAAATATAAAAAAATTTTGATGAAAAAAAATCGCAATACTTATTAGAAAAAAATCATATTTAAGAACACTGTAAAATAAATTTTTTTCAAAATTAGTCGTTTAAATATACTTTTGGCCAACCATTTATAGTATATATTTATTTTTGATCAAAAAGTTCACTTAAAGTATAGATTTTAGAAAAATTATCTTATATAAAGTTTTTCAAAAATAAAGTTTTTTAAAATACTCCGTAATACTTTTTAGTGGACATGGTAACCTGTTTTTATCAAAACCTTTAATATTTTTTATAAAACCTTGAAAAATTAAATAAATGAGGGGTGAAAATAAAATTAAGGGGCCTTTGAGACGGGAAAACATTGCACACTAGATGTCAACATGCTAGCCCAAGCTTGGCCTAGCCTGATCTCAGGTTTAAGGGGTTGTTTGGCAAACCTGAAAATCTGGCCAGTTGAGGATAAGTCCGGTTAGTTTTGATTTTAAATTGTTCGGTAAATCTCTTTTTTTTTATTTTATTTAAAATAGTTAAGTTTTGTTTTGAAAATAAAATATAAATATAGTTTTTTCCAAACCAATTGTGAGTTGGTTTATTTAAAAATCAGATAACAGTTATGGATTAGACCAAATTTGATCCAGTTTTTGAAGTTCCCAAACAAGCTAGTATTCAATCCAAACCCAACCAAGATGCTTAATTGTGAGGCTCAATCACAATTGTGTTGGGGTATATTAATTAAAGGTATAAAATTTATCATTAATTAAATATATTTTACATATCAAAATATATTTATTAAAATAACTTTTGTATTGATTATTGTTAAAGTTTTGACTTTTGGTTAATTAAGCATTATGGGGTTGGGCCCAGGCCTAAAGTAAAGATCCCTAGCCTACCCAGGTCCTAGGGGCCAGTATTACATGCCCAAGCCCATACAAGTGTTGGTCAGGATCCTTATCAGTAGAAAACAAGAAATGTTGGGCTAGGATCTCCGGCCAGGCGATTTGTTTGGGAAATGGGAACGGCTATTGCAACCCCCCATTTTTATAAGCCCACCCCCCATCCTTTAGGTTTTTAAGGTTTTATGCAAAATATAAAAAGTTTTTATGAAAACCGGCCATGATGTCCACTAGAAAACATCACTTTGAACAACTTTGCAGAAGAAAGTTTTTCCAAAATTTATCGTTTAGGTAGACTTTTTGGCAAAAAATGAAATAAAGGCTATAAATGGTTAAAAAGTATATTTAAACAATAGATTTTGGAAAAACTTTCTTCTGAAAAGTTGTTCAAAATGATGTTTTTTAGTGGACAGCGCGACCGGTTTTCATAAAAACTTCCTATATTTTGCATAAAACCTTAAAAACCTAAAAAATGAGGGGTGGGCTTATAGGAATGGGGGGTTGCAATAGCCGTTCCCTTGGGAAATTTTTTCTAAATAAACCTTTTTATCTCGTGCCCACCACGCAGTGTAACACTAGTAGCAATATATAATAAGGACAATGATTGGCTCCTCACAGTGGAGGAGTTACTCCTCCTCTCTCCCACTTATATTACGCCACATGTAATAGTTAAGTTTTAAAAATATAGATATGTGGATACACATACGTGAACATATGAATATAAATATATAGACACATAATCATATTTATTTGGACACATAAACATATATATATATGGACACATAGATGCATACCTATAATAACATAACATAGAGATACATGTACATAATCAATTCTTATTTGTTTGTTATATACGTGGCATAATATGAATGGGAAGAAGGAGCAGTTACTCTTCCACTGTGAGGAGCCAAGTATTATCCATATAATAATAATAATAGCAATTGGGCCTACGTAAAAAAATCTGAATTTTTTTTTTCTTTTTTCCATTTTTTAGGTCGGGCAAAATATATAGGTAATCTAAAGCGATTGTATTATCCTTTTTAATGGTTGTGCAGAGCAATATACAAATTCATCTTCTCTAAACCATACTTGATCGCCTTCTCATTTCTCATTACATTCCTGATTGGTGTCCTCCAAGTGACCAATAAAAGCAATGATGCATCCTCATTTGCTGTCCACCCTGCAAATATGCGGGTCTTCATCATTGCCACAGTCATCTACAGCTTTGCATTTGCAACCTCATTGGCACTTCCGCCAGACACAAGCAACTCTCTACTTGCAGGTTTTGTTGCTTTTTTCTCGGGAGCTTTATTTGCAATATCAGTAATATGGATGTTTCTCCCACTTTGGCTAGGGTGGCTCATCTCTGTCATGTGGTTTCTTTTGCTTGTAATGGTTGGATGCAACTTATATTGTCATAGCTTTCAAATCCTTTACCAGAAGTGCGAAGAGAAACTACATGACACGTTAAGCAGGCTCATGGAACACAATTTGACAGAGCAGCAACATGTGCCTGTGTAGAACCTTTGTGAATGTTACTATGAGTCTTTTCAAATAAGGTAAGCGTGAATGTTTTAAGACAGCATCCTCTATGTATTGTGTGATTCAATCCACCGGTATGATACTCCTATTAGGTGGGTGTAGTCGTTGTCGATCTAGACCGTATGTATGTGGTGCCTACATTATATTCCCATGCCACAGAAATGATATCCCTAGTTTGGAATTATATTCGATACTATTTTTAAATTATATTATATAATGTGAGTTCTTGATTTTATTTACGGATGGCTATAATAGAAAATGTATTATTGATTTTGTTTTGACATCCAATTGTTGAATGGTGTTGTTATATCCTAATCGGAAACATCACTTTCTTCTCATATGAATTCGTGCTCTGATTGAGTTTCAGCTAGGCATTTCCAAATTAATTAAAGTGTGTTTTGAGTTCTTGGTGCTTCTGATCTTGCTGAGTTTCAGTAGGACAAGACTAGATAAGCCCAGGTAGCTGGTGCTTCCCTCAGCTCCAGCCAGAGCTTGTCCTCTATTTCCTTGTGTGTGTATATATATATATAAATATATTTTCTTAGTAAATTACATTCAGAGTTATTGTCAAAATGGTTTTGAAGAAGACAAAAGGAGTTGGAAGAAACGAATTTTTTGAATCTATTTCATTTTCCGAATGTGTTCTTTCCAATATTTGGAGACCAAATTATTTTGGAAAATATATATATGCATGGTGTGGGTTTGAACTTTGAAGTAACTTGACTTGTCACTCCATCGACTTCTATAATAAAGTACTAAATCTCAATCGGAAATGTGTTTTTGGACCATGTCCTGTTCATTCAGTTGAGGAATTCTAAAAGCAGCAGGTAAGAACAACAAAAGTGGTATACCTTAACAAGACATTCATATAGAAATGATTACTAAAAATGGCCTGTTCATGTTACAATCAGATATTCAAATTTTTTTTATTCCATGCAAATGTTGTTCATAATTGTTGGTCCATGTTACGAAGATTGGGAAAGCAACTAATCTGTGGAGAAGTACATGGCAGGAGTTTTTGTATTTTGATGTTTGTCCCATTTTTTTGTGTAATTAACACAGTACTTATGCATGCTATGGGCCGGGGATGAAATTCCCTTGCTACTATAATTTAGCTTCGGCCTAGGTATGCTGTTTAACTATAAACTATGCTTCACCAATAAAAATAAGAATTGATTTTGCATATATGTAGACATTGTGCAACAAATTATTGAATAAATTAATGATTGCAAAAACGTTCATGTAGGTCTGCCAGATTTCTATGGTAGTGAATTAAGAATTAAGAATCCATGACTTGACCATATCATTGCAATGCATCCATGTCGAGAATGTTGCAGATCGAAGATGGTGCCGGCATGTCAAGTGGGCCATCGATGAAATAGATTTTGTTTTTAGTACTGAATGCAATGCGCATCGCACGACTGCAGGTTGAGAAATTATCGATCGATCTCCATTTAACAGCTGATCGAGAAACAAGTGTTGTTCCAGGATTGTCAAGATGGTGAAGGTGATAAAAACCTGATAAATCAGGGATCGAGTTTCCAATGTTATCATTGGTGATTGGTGATGAAGAGAGATTGGATTGTTCAATTTGTGCCATTAGAATGGATGCACATAGAGAGAGAGAGAGAGTGTGTGTGTGTGTGAGAATTGATATTAATTAGTAGGAGTTTGTCTACTCCGACACCATTTAAAATTTGGGAGAAAAGTCGACGATTGATCCAAAATTGCGTTTAAATACATGTTTAGGATCGGGGATATTTATAGCAAGAAAGGAAAGAAATATGTACAGCTAGTATAAGATGTTACAGCTTGAAATATGTCTATCTACCACAGCTAGCGTGACCATTACAAAGATTTTACTGCTTGAGATATACCCACCTGGCACATCTAGCATGGGACTATTACAATCAACCTCTGGCAATTTGGAAGGCTTTCTAACAATGCTAAAAAGGAGGCCTCTATTGGCACTCAAAAACTTCCTTTGCATCTCCTACTTATTTTACACTTTAAGATTTTATGAAAAATATATAAGGTTTTCATAAAAGCTAATCATGTTGTTTATTAGAAAACATCATTTTGAACAATTTTTTGGAAGATAGTTTTTCCAAAATCTATCGTTTAAGTAAGACTTTTTAGTCATTTATGAAGCGAAGACTATAAATGGCAAAAAAGTTTACTTAAACAATATATTTTGGAAAAACTTTCTTCCAAAAAATTGTTCAAAATGATGTTTTCTAATAAACAGCGCGATCAGTTTTTATGAAAACCTTCTATATTTTTCCTAAAATCTTAAAATGTAAAATAAGTGGGGAATGAAAAGAAAGTCTTGGGGTGCCAATAGAGGCCCCCTACTAAAAAACATACTCTCTCCGTCCCACAAAGATAGTCCATTTTTGCTACTTCTTTTGTCCCAAAATGTTTGTCCATTTTGAAAAGTCAAATTATAATTTTTTTAAGTTTCCTACACTACCTTTTATTATTTCAATAATTACTTTCAACACAAAACCCAATACAAAAAAAGAGAGGGTATTTTTGAAAAGATGGAGTTTAATAAATGACAAGTCAATGCAATGGTGGTCTTTTCTTTTACTCCATGTTTTGTCAAACATGGTCTATCTTTGTAGGACAGAAGAGTATATTTTACTTCCATAATGTTATACGGGCTTCCTCATTGTATGTGGTGCGTGTGTGTTTCTTTTTTATATGTTTAGCAAAAATAAAATAAAAAAAAAGCTTTGAGGTATAAGGTTCCACATGCCAACTGCGGTTTGACTTTTAGAGTTTATAAAGTTTCACATCTCCTTCAAGAGTTAAGCTCTTTTGGAGGTTGAGTGCGGGTTAACTTTATACGCTTTTGAACTCCTTTAACTATGTTCATGTTTTGTAAGTTTTTTCATTGCGTGTAATGTGTATATTTATCACCCAAAAACAAAAAAAAAAAAGTACATTTAGACTTGTTAAGGATTCAAAGATAATTGTAAAGGTTTTGAATAGAAATATTTTAATTAATATTTAAGTTTTTGTATTCATATTACTTCAAAATTTTCTTTAATCATAATATATATTGTCAATTAGAAACAACTTTTTATTTTATTTTATTTTATAAAAACTTATAGTTAATTGATTTATTTTATTTATAGAATTGAAATAAACACTAGGATAGAGTAACAACCTTGTTCGATCGGTGCAAGTTTTGTCCAGCCGATTCAAACTTCAATACATGTCTTTTATGGAATTAATTAACAAGTTTTTAATTTAAAAAAGTATTCATATATTTAAAATTTATAGTTATTTTATGTAATGGGAAATCAAAATAATATGTTATCCCTATTAATAATGCCACGTATCATCATGGTATTAACGTGTTATCAAATAAAACATAGGACCGTTGCTACACCATCCAATGGAGTTCTACTGGGTAGAGTTACACCAGGAAGCTAGCCATGGTGACATGGGGATAAAAGTTACAAAATGAAAATGAAAAGTAGAAGAGGTGGAGAGGTCCACCCGGGATGCAGAGGATCCGATCTCTTGTTATTAGATGGTGACATAGGGATCGAACAAAGGGAAAATTATCTAAATATTCCACTCTTTGCAGTAATTTCTTTAACTATTAACTTGTAACAAACTAACTGCTAACTTTACTATAAATTATTACAAACAAAAAAAAATTGGTAGTGAAAACATCTTTCTTAGAAATTACTTCTAATAAGACAAATGCATTGGTAATTTCCCCTCGAACCAAAAGCTTCATGATTGTCTAACTTTGATCCCCTGTCCCCATAAGAAGCCAACTTTAACAACCATGAAGCTTAACTTCGATCCCCTGCATATCACCATCAACTCATTTTTTGGTCTTTAGCCATTTTTCCTGTCACCATCAATTCATGTTTTAGTCTGACAGGGGTCGGCGTAATTAAGCTTCAAAGTTAGCTTCTATCTTGAAACTAAAAACCATAAGAAGCCAACTTTAACAACCATGACGCTTATGGCCGGAGCCAAGGGGGCCCTTTGGGGGGCACGTGCCCCCCACTGCTCAACCAAGGTTTTTTTTTTTTTAAAGAGATATTACTATTTGATGATTATTTTTTAATATAATACCAAAAAGAAGAATATAATAGTCATTTTAAAGTATATTTACAGTCAATTTGTTATAAGTTGGCAAATAAATTTTTTTTTTTGGTATTAAATTGAAAAATGATTACTAAAAAATAATTTTTTCAAAAATAAAATGCTTTCTAGGACTTTTAATTCCCACTTCTCACTTCACAAAATCATAACACAGTGTCCCATTAGAGATAAATCCTAACTCCACGCTAACCACGCTTAACTTCGGTCGCCTGTCACCATCAACTCATTTTGTAATCTTTAGTCATTTTTCCTGACACCATCAATTCATTTTTTAGTCGGTAATCTCTTGCCTAAGGAAATGTCTTTAGTGGCATCAATTCATTTTTTAGTCGTTAGTCCTTTGCCTAAAGAATTGTGTTGAATTGTCTTTATATATATATATATATATTTTTTGTGTTTTGCGTGTCAGAATTGTCTTTAGCTATTGGGTTCTTTAGTCACGAAGAAGTGGCAAGTGACTAAAGAACCCAAGTCACTAAGAAGTGACAAGATCTTTTATAACTAAACAATTCTTTATGCAAAAGACTAATGATTAAAAATTGAATTGATGGTGACAGGGGGTTGGAGTTAAGTTTCATGGTTGTCAAAGTTAGCTTCTATGCTTGAAATTAAAAAACTAAAGTTGACAACCATGAAGCTTAGCTTCGATCCCTTGTCACAGTCTAATAGCAAGAGATCGGATCCTCTGCATCTTGGGTGGACCTCTCCACCTTTTTTATTAATTAATTAAGTAATTTATTGCCGATTAGCGATATTTCAAGACTTATTCTCATCAAGGTTTTGGTTTAGACTATTTATTTAACAGTTCATGTGAAACGTCATATACCTACACAAACACCAATCTTTGCGAGGAGTTGAAACGATGACCTCTCCACCTCTTTAATGAGACAATTTCGGATTAATTTAATTTACTTTCTTATTGTAAGAGTTGTTTGGCAAACTTGAAAATTTGACCTACTGAAAATAAATCTGATCAATTTTGATTTCATAGTATTAGATAAGTTTTTTTTTCCTATCTAACTTGTTCAACTTTCTTCTTAAAGGTATAAATATAATTTTTTTCAAACCAACTATAAGCTGCTTTACTTAAAAACCAGATTCTCCCTCCATTCCTAATTGACTGTCACATTTGAAAAAATAAGGTTTCTTTCACATCAATAATTCAATATCTATATGTTTGAACATTCTAATTTTATCTCCTATGTTCTAAACATGGAAAAGACGTAAAATACTCTTGAGAAAGGGTAAAAGTTTTTAAATGCGACAACAACTTTGGAATATCGTCAAAAGGAAAAAAGAGCAATAAAATAAGAATGGATGAATTAATAGTCATGGATTAGACCTAATTTGATCAAATTTTTAGAGCTCCTAAACATACCTTAAATATATTATTCGGATGCATCTGTCAAGGGTGCAGAGGAGAAGAGGTACACAAGGGAGGTAGGGGATCACATTTACCTTTTCCAAGACAAGGTGGGGCCTAAGAGAAGTTAATCCGTGTATTTCTTTTTTGATAGAATAATCCGTGTTTTTCCAATGCTGCACGTTCCTCTTCCTTTCTCATTCCTTCTCTATACATACTATTTCGTAGCATTAGTCATGGTGGAAACGCAAGAAAGGAGAACACTGGAAAGAGGAAGCCAGGTGATCGAGCGAGTTTAGCATTTGTTAGTTCTGCAGTTGAAATGAGCGAGACTAGAGCTGGTAGTTCCGCAGATGTGGGTGTTTCCACGCAGAGTTTCGACTCTATTAATCTTTCTCCTTCTACACCTGAAAGGTTAGTGTTGCATTTCTCATATATATATATATATCCGCTCTTTTTGGTACTCACTTCACTTGCTACGTCTCTCTCTCTCTCTCTCTCTCTGTGTGACATACCCACACCCCATTATTAGTCTTCCACCGTCGTCGCAATTGCTATTGCCCCATTTTTCTCTCGGTCGAAACACCACCGCAGCTGATTGCTATATGAACACTGTTTATGATATTTTCTCGTAGAACTTCTTAGTTGACATCATGGTGGTTTCCATTGCGGTTGCAACACCCTCACGGCGGCATGGTAAAGGCCGTTTACCATAACCTTTTCCCGGCCATTACTTTTCCCTTTAGTACCTAAAAAAATCCAACCACAGAATTTAGTAAGATAATTTTCTCAAGGTCTTCGAACACAGATCTTCTGACAGCAATCTTTAATGGGATCTTTGCCACCAGTATCTTCGTGCTGCCAAAATATTGCGTTCAGTGCTTAATCGGTGGTTCGCGAACGGGTTTGAGATGGGCCAACATTTCAGACTAGAAGTCAACATGCTAGCCCAAACCCGGCCTGGTCTGACCTAAGGTCTAAAGTACTCAATCCAAATCCAACCCAAAATAACTTTTGTATTGATTATTGTTGAAGTTTTGACTTTTGGTCAATTAAGCATTATGGGGTAGGCCGAGGACTAAAAATTAAGATCTTGAGCCTACCCAAGTATCATTTGGATATGGGAGCTGATATTGTTATCCCAAAAACTTTATTTGTACACCATATTAATTTTGATTTTTGTAAGGTTTAAGGAAAGTATAAAAGGTTTTTATGCAAATTAGCTGCTAGGAAACGTCATTTTGAACATCTTTGCTGAAATAAGTTTTTCCAAAATTATTGTTTAAGTGGATTTTTTGGCAATTTACTATTTTTGTTTCATTTTTTGCTAAAAAGTCAACTTAAACTATAGATTGTGGAAAAACCTTCTTCTAAAAAGTTGTTCAAAATAATGTTCTCTAGTAGACTTCGTAGACACTTGTCATAAAAACCTTTTATATATTTCTTAAACTTAAAAAAATCAAAATTAATGGGGTTTACAAACAAAGTTTTGGGGTTGCAATAACCGGACCCAATCTAGGTCCTAGGACCAATATTGCATGCCTAAGCCCATACAAGTGTTGTCCAGGATCCTTATTAGAAAAATAAGTAAATGTTGGGCCAGGATCTCAGGCCGGGCGATTTATTTGGAAATTTTTTTCCATGTAATGGGCATTTAGGCATAAACGCGCCACTCAGGACCCATGGCACCTGATCAAGTGACAAAAACGTGTTTGTGCCTGTCCAATGGTATAATTTCTCATTTACTTGAAAGGGTTTACCATCCCCACCCTTGTGGAGTTGTGGTCGAAATACTATAAGTGATAGTCCTATACATATATATATATGGATATAGATATACATATAAGACAATTTATGGTGGTGGGACACACTATTACGGCTTCATTATTTATACATCAAGTGGGGAGTGTGTTAACCAAGATCATGAAAATAGATCTAACCACATTAGTATACATATATAGATATATATATAATTTCACAAGAATTAATGAAGCAAGATGTTGTTTATCTTTACTTTTATTTGAACAGGCAACATAGTTATGTGCTCGATACTACAACAAAGTTGTATGTTAGTGGCTGGCGCAAAAACTGCTGTGCTCTTTTATTCAAAATTTTCTTTTATTATCACTCAATAAGATGCCCTCAAACTATTAATAAATGGATGGATTGTCACATGGATCAACATATTCACAAATAAATGATAGCCCCCCATCAATTTGATGTGGTGCCACCCATTGGAGATTGCCCTTTTTTGATAAATTGTCCTTGCACACATGCTATTATGATAATAACATAACATTGGGGCTGCATCAAAATATGTAGTAATATTGGGTTTGTGTCAAAATACGCAGGGAGTATTTTCTTTTTCTTTCTTTCCATATTTTAGGGCGGTTAATATACGAAATTTAAATCAATTGTATTTTATTTTTAATTGTTGTGCAGAGTGATATACAAATTCTTCTCCTCCAAACCATTCTTTGTGGCCTTCTCATTTCTCATTATGTACCTGGTTAGTGTCCTCCAAGGGATCAATCAAGGCGCTGGTGCATCCCTAATTCGTATGTACCCTGCGAATTTGATAGCCTTTATCATCGCCACGGTTATATACAGCTTTGCTTTAGCAGCTACAATGGCACTCCCGCTAATTAACAGAACCAACACTCAACTTGCCCGCTTTGTCACTTTCTTCTCGGGAGCTCTATCTGTAGGATCAGTTGTATTGATGTTTCTCCCACGCTGGCTTGGGTGGCTCATTTTCATCACGTGGTTCCTTTTGCTTGTAATGGTTGGATATGACTTATTTCAACATAGCTTTCAAATGATTTACCAAAACACCAAAGAGAAATTGCGCAACATGTTAAACAGGCTCATGTGACAGAATTTGGCAGAGCAACAACACGCATGACGTGTCTGTGTAGAATTATAAAAGGTTAGTGTGAATTTAGATAGGTGGAACCAACCAATTGGAGGCTTCAAGTGTTTAAAAAAGGTTGATCATTATAACTTTTCTGATACATTGCAAGAAGTCTATTAGGTGGGTGCACCCATTGTCCAAACAATGGTGTATACATTATGTTCCAACAGAAACGATACTAGTTTGGAATTATATTTGACACTATTTCTTTAAATTATATAATAATGTGTATTGTTGATTTCATTTGGGGATGGCTATAATAGAAAATCTTTTTGTGATTTTGTTTTGACATTCATCCGAGTGTTGAATAAATGAATAGTGTACTTACATCCTAATTGGAAACAGCACCAATTCTTTTTTTTTTTTTTTTGGGGGGGGGGGGGGGGGGGGGGGTAAGTACATCACTTTCTTCTTGATTATATGAGTTCGTGCTGTGATTGAGTTTCAGTTAGGCAGTTCCAAAGTGTGTTTTGAGTTCTTAGTGCTTCTGATCTCACTGAGTTAATTTCAGAGGACAAGGCTCCTGGATGAGCCCAGGTAGCTGGTGCTTCCCTCAGTTCCAACCAGAGCTTATCCTCTCCATGACTCCATGTATATGTAGTTAGTTTGTAAATTGCATTTGGAGTTATTGCCCAAATTGCAATTTAAACTAGTTTGGTTTCCAAGAGGACAAAAGGAGATGGAAACAAAACTTTTTAGTTTTGATTCCTTTTTCCGAATGTCTTCTTTCCTTTCTTTCCACCTCCTCATTAATTTGGAGACCAAATTATTTTGAAAGAAATATATGGTGCGGGTTTGAACTTTGAAGCAACTTCTAGGAACAGTGACTTCTCATTGGATTGACTTCTGTGATAAGATACTAAATGTCCATCAATAGGAATGTGTTTGTAGACTATGTCCTGTTCATTCACTTGAGGCAAATTGAGTCTCAATCAATTCTAAAAACGGCAGGTACCAACAACAGAAGTGGTACAACCTTAACAAGACATTCATATGGAAATTATTACAAAAAATTACCAGTTCATGTCACAATCTGATGTTCACACTTTTTTTGTTTTTTTACTCCCATTAGTGGTACTAAATTCAAACACAGAATTTAATAAGTTAAAATCTTCCCACGATCTTTGAACACAGATCTTTTGATACCAATCTTTGATGGGACCTTTGTCAACAGCATCCTGCTGCCAAAATCTTCCATTCTGTGCATAATTAGCGTCGCCACGACAGGTTTGAGTTGGGCTAACACTGCATAGTGCATACTAATGGTCAATGAGAGTTGTAGCCTGAATGTTATTTGCACAACCTACTTATTTTGATTTTTTAAAGTTTATGAAAAATATAAAAGGTTTTTATAAAAACTAGGTGCGAGGTTTACTAAAAAACATTATTTTGAACAATTTTGCAAAAAAAAGTTTTTTTTTTCAAAATCTATCGTTTAAGTGTACATTTTAGCCAAAAACGAAACAAAAACTATAAGTAACCAAAAAATTCTACTTAAATGACAAATTTTCAAAAAACCTAACTCTACAAAGTTGTTCAAAATAATGTTTTTTTAATGATATTTGCGGCCAATTGTAAAAAAACCCTTTTATATTTTTTTTAAAATCTTAAAAATTAAAATAAATGGAGTGTACAAGTAACATTGAGGGGTTACAATAATAGTTCTCAATGGTCAACATGCCTGCACTCAATTCAAACTCGACCCAAAACCTTAATAGTATGTTAATACTTAATAGTGAAGCCCAAGCACAAATGTGTTGGGTTAAATTAATTAAAAATATTATGATATCATTAATTAAACATGTTTTATGTATAAAAATATTTTTTATTAAAATAAATTTTATAATGATTATCGTTGAATTTTTTATTGATTCAGCATCTAGGGGTTGAGTTGGGACTAAAATTAAAGAACCCGAGCCAACGCCAGTGTCATTCCTATTACCGGACTCTAGGGGGCAATATTACATGGGGGCCGGCTATTGCAACCCCTCAACTTTATTTGTAAACCCCGATTTTAATGAAAATCTATATTCCTTTTATACCCCTTTAGCAATTTTACCATTAAGGACATTAAAACTAAAACCATAAATTTATTTTTCTTTGTAGCCCCCATCAACCCCAACATAACACAAATACCAAGAAAACATAGATCCCTCACTCTCCTTCAATCACCTTTTAACCGTAAATGAATTAAAAATACTTCATTTAAGTGTCTTTGGTGTTGTATGTGACCAATGGATGAGGAAAAAGATGTTTGGGATGATTTCAGCAGTGGCCAAGTTTGTATTTTTCGTGTTTTTTTGTAAGGTTTTTATCATTTTTTTAATCCAAAATCGCCATTGTTCAATTTTGAAAGTTAGAACGATTAAACTATGTTCGGTTAGTTGCAGTCGAACAAACTATAAATGTTTGGTTAGTTGCAGTCAAACAAACTGTAAATGTTTGACTAGACTTAACTTTACAAAATGGATTTGTTCAGTTGTTTATTACTGAACAATGTTTATACTTTTTCCCATTCCTTTAAAATGAAAGTCGCTATCTATGTTTGGTTTCTTACAGTTGTGTAAACAAGTTTTGTTCGGTTCCCAACAACCAAACATATATATATTGTTTGGTTCATTGAAACTAAACATATATTTGTAATGTTCCATGCAAGAATCCATCATAGAAACCACAACTACACAATTAAACAAATAATTGGCAGATTAGAAGGATAATGAGTGTGCTTCCATTTACCCAGAATTGCTTTTTTTTTTCTTTTTTTTTTTCTTTTAGGACAATCGATAGAAGCAGCCCTAAACCCCCAATATCAACAAATGGAAATCAATGCTCCTCCTTGAGTTTGACAATCAATTCAATCAATAGAAGCAAACCTAAACACCCAATATCAACAAGTGAATTCTTCCCTATCTTTTCCAATGGGGGTGGGAACTTCAATTCAATAAGAAAAGAGGGAAGAAGGCAAATCTTCGATTTCGTTGTGACACATTGTTACCACGCATGAAGATGGGATGGGACTTTAACACAGGCCAAAACCGATGCTTGACGTCATGGAAAAATGCTCGTGACCCACCTCCTAGAGACTTTGCATATGGGATTGATATTGTTGGGCTGCCTCAACTCATTCTTCGTAAGGGAACAGAGGAGGTGTTCTAAGGGAAGAAGAAGAAATCATAAGAGAAGAAGAAAACTCACTCGTCGGACTGTGTCTTTGCTTCGACGCCTCGCCTCCCCTCCTTCAACTCCTCCCGGATGGACTTCACTCCAACTTACAATGGTGGTGAGGGTTAGAATCATATTGGTTGTCATGGGGTGTGAAAATAAAAGGATATAAGGTAAGGGTATTTTGGGAATGTTATGGGGTATAGAAATAAAAATATGAGTGTTAAAAATTATTGGGGTTTACAAATAACGTTGAGAGGTTGCAACAGCCGTCCCCTATTACATGCCCAACTGCCGAAGCCCATATAATAGTTGGGCCAGACCCTCACAGGAGGCACTGACGCAGCAGCAATTTTTTTTTTTTTTTTTTTTTTTTTTTTCCGCGCTAAAGGTACATAGAGATGGGGAAGGGAAAATGGGAAATTTACAAGACCACACTTCGTTCTAACAATAGTATAATATCCCCTTTTATATGATATTATAATAAAATTTTTAATCTTGTGCATTCTACCGATCTAACAATGATAAATCTAACACCAACAGTAATAACAATAATAATTGAGCCCACGTTAAATATGACTTACTTTTTTCTTTTTCTTTTTTAATTTTATATTTTAGGTCGGGCAAAATATGTAATCTGAAAGCAATTTTATTTTCTTTTTCCTAGTTGTGTAGACTAATATACAAATTATTTATCTCCAAACCATACTTAGTTGCATTCTCATTTCTTATTATTATGAGCACGTTGATATATTGTGCGTGTCCACATGTCCATGCAATGAAGCTGAAAACATGGGAGTTTTACAAGGAAGTTGCAGAGCTGCTGCTCCTGCACTTGTTGTCCAAAGCAAAGTAATTCCAACGCAAAAATAACCTCTATATATATATAAGAGAAGACTCGAGATACAAACAGAATACAGAACCAGGGAGGAATAAAAAAAAAAGTGAATGTGTGGTTGGACAAGAGGATAAAATGGCTATTCTTTTATGAGGGTCTATTCCCTCTAATGAGGGAATAGCCATTCCCTTCCAAACCAAAAGGAATAGCTAATTCTTACTTTTGAAAGAGTAAAAATCATTAAAAATGGGTTCCACTTATGTTTTTTCATTCCATTCCCACCCCTTAACAAACATTAGGATGGAATGTCTATTCCCATACTCATTCTCATTCCATTCCATTTCCAACTCCGATTCCATTCTATTCCCTCAAACCAAATGCAACCTAAGACTAAACATGAATTAGTTTGGAAAACAGTACTACAGAGTAGTTTGTATCAAAGTTAGTAGTTAGTTTGTTGCAAAATTAATAGTCCGGGATCCTTTTTGGGTATTAGTTTGCAAAATAGCCCCTAATGTGTAATTCTCTCATGAATCAAAACCAAAACCTCCCCAGAAAAAAAAGAAAGAGGGGGGGGGGAGGAAAGGAAAAAAAAAATGGCATAAAACGCATCCTGCTTAGCAACCTAGGCTGAAACGTACCCAAAAAACAAAGCCTGCAAAAAAAAAAAACTAACCAGATCGACCAAAACAAAACTAGACTTAGGAGAAAACTTGCAGAACCAAAAAAGAATCGAGTATCTTCACACCAGCCGAATGCAGCAGCTAGCCCACAAACAGAACACATTTTACTTGGTCAGCAAATAGGCCCAAAAGCCCAAAACAAATCAAATTTCAGTCCTTTATTTCTTCTCCTTGCCACGTGTCAACGATCCTACATTTATTGCATCATTCAATAACTGCACCAAATCCAAATCCAATTTTTACGGTCCCTATTACGAGGATTGGGATATAACTGCACCAGTTCAGGCAGGCTACCAACTTCATAAACAAACTAGTTAACCTCTAGAGAAGAATACTCATCTGAAACACTTCCACGGTTACTTGGATGAGGATTTTGAGTCTTCATTTGGAGACCTTGGGATCGAGTCTCGGCCCATCTTCACGACCCTAAGGAGATTCAATTTGCTCTATTGAATGGTGTATACCTTGTGAAAGAACAAAAAAAATTCCATTTTATGGCCGTAAGGGTGCTTGTTGAAGAAGCACATATGGCTGCACTTGTCTCGGTCTTGATTTGACATAAAGTTGACAAGCCTCTCAGAATGTGGTGTTGGAAACAAAATTTGCCAAAACTAGCCACAATAAGTTGGAAACAAAACCCCCTTGAGGAGCCATACTCTGATATGCTGACGTAAAGTGTTGATTGAAGCCCAAAGAACACCACCCTTAATGAACTATCATGATTCATGAAGTCAAAAAAAGGAAAATACAGCATTTTATCCCAATTCAATCAAAGAGATCAGCAAGTTAATTGTCTCTAAAATAAACTTCCATCTTGATAATTATTATGAAAAACAGAAAAAGCACAACACATTTGGTCTTCAAACATATGTAGTATAACCACAAATACAAGGTAAAAAAATTTAGAAACCCTAAACATATACACCTATATGTGCATGAGAATGCGTTTCTAAATACATACTTTTCTCTGCATTGTCCAAATTTATCCGATGTCTCTGAAGAGAATATAGATATTCTTACATTGTAGTATTAAAAGACATACGTGAATTGATTCTATATAGTAAATTTAACAGAAAATTAGTTATGAACCACAAAACTGAGTCGGTTCCTTAAAAATTATTAGATATCAGTAAATATCAATACAAGGTGGCCCACCCGATGAGAAAAATTACGCTACTTTTCTGCTCATACAATTAGGATTTCTGAAAATATTCAAACCTATACCATAAAAACACATTATCTAAGTTAATTTCAGAGTAACACATCTTACTTTGTACATTGTACAGACGAACTCACGCAAGCAAGTCTCCAAGCTCTTCACACTCCTTCAGCCGAGTCATGTTGGTGCTAATAGCCTTATAATTATTACTCTAACAACTTTGGCATCAGTTGGTATGTAGCAATCACTGTAATATATAGTAATTGTGGTGATAGAGGCTGTGTTTATAGTTATCAGTCATATATGTGTACTAAAAATGAAGTCATATATGTGTGAGTAGAATTCATAATCAATTGAATTAAAGATGAAGTAATTAGTAAAAAGTAATTCATTGTGACAAAATATGTCAACATTATTGCATACACCAGTACCAAATCCTAACTCAGGAATCCAAAATCTTCACACGCACACAGGCACTCCGACTGTAAGTATCCCCAATCTGAGTAAAAAAATTGCAGAGTGTAACTTCACTGACCCTTAAGTCCTTTTTTCCCCTCTTTTTTTTTAGGCATAAGGTAGTATTAAACCCATGTTCTTTGCTTTGTAATGATCACAAGCTGAACGAAGAGAATCCAGTCCTCAGATTTCGTTTATTATTCCTTAAAGTTTCTTTGAAATCTAAGCAACCAAAGTGCAGAGTGAGAGCACTAAAGTACTAAATTTTCACAAGCCTGATTGAACAGTTGACTGTCAAGTTGCGATTTGTAACTTGGCTTCAATTTGTTTACTTCTTACCATTTTGATTCATTAAGGGTGGCACTATCATGCAATTGGGATTGCATGGAAAATCATAAAGTACATAGATGCCAAGGGTGTGAAACAAAATATGGAGCCCCCACCACCCCACCCCCCTCCTGCGGGCGGTAGGCACTGTTTAATATTGAAGGGAAGATTTATTCATAGGTAGCTTTATCTTGGGTGAAGAAAAGGCAGGTTCAGGGGGTCCTTATACGGGATTCTAATGGCAATTGGGTTACTGGGTTTGCTTGTCAGCTCAGAAGTTGTAATAGCTTGGCAGCTGAAATTCATGGAGGAAGGCAGGGCCAGCTCATGGCTTAATTGGGATCAAGGGCTGCATAACATTATTCTTGAAGTCAATGCTCAAGTAGCAGTGACTCTGCTGAAAGAAGATACAGTAGATTGTCACACTCGTCATAACTTGATTCAAGACTGCAGGGAGTGGTTAAATAGGAACTGGAGAGTAAGTGTGGCTCACACATATAGAGAGGGTAACATTTGTGCTGATTTTTTGGCCAAAAGAGGGGCAAATGGAAAAGAAGAGCTGGTTATTTTTGAGGTTCCTCGTGAAGGGATAAACGTCTTGAAGCGTCTTGCTTATGGCAGATAGATGTGATATCCAGTTTCCTAGATTGGTTTCTGGTTAGTGTTGTTGTTTTTTCTTTTCCTTGTACTTCATTACCCAAAAAAAGACAGAAAAAAGGGAAATGCATGAAGGTAATTTCATGAAGAAAATTTAATATTTTAACAATTCATATAAGTACACAAACCATCATATATTGTGTGTGCATTCGAAGTACGGACTTTCAATGCCTTATGTTAAAGGCAATCCTGTATAAGTTGGTGTCTAGAAAGGCTTAAAGCACACGTTTAGGTGCTTCCAATGCATCATTTCATAGTTAATTCATAAAATAACAAAACAATATCTACAATTGAAACATTTAGGAAATAACTAATTTGAATTCGAATTTTTTGTCGCAAATGAGATTGTTTAAAATGTAATTGAGGAGCTACAATATTCTTAGAAAAAAAAAAAAAAAGAAAAACGAGGAGGTGTTCCAATTGTCGAAGAGCTGATAATTAGAAACAAAGAGGCCTTATCTATATATAATTATAGAAGGGTCATCGATGGAACATCCACCTAAAGCTCCATTTATCTCAATAAATATATGATTGAAAAGCTTGAAGAGAACATATTATGCCTCTCTATTGGAGAATATCAGAATACATTTATTTATACCTTAAACAAATTTCTTTCGTTTAAAAAAAAAAAAAAAAAAAAAAACCTGAAAAAATTTGCTATTGTAATAAATAAAGGAAATTTTTTTTAATTTTTTAAACATGAGGAAAAATCTCAAACTAACAAGGCTTGCTGGACACTGCAACCTAGAAATTTTCCTTTAGTTGATAAGCAAAAGCTCCATCCTATCAATTTTGCAGGATTTAATTATTTCCAACTCTATTTATCATTGTGAAATAAAAGCCAAATCACTATATTCTAAATAATATGTGAAAATGAAGATATATTGATCTTAACCACAAATATATGTGAGAACCGGGCTAGCTATGGATCCAAAAAAGCCTATCCGTAGAATGGAATTATTACAAATTAGAAAATAAAACTGCAAAGACCTGAACCAAAAACAGTAGAAGCAACCATAATTTAGTGAAGACATATTTAGGTTTTTTACACCCTCGTTCAATTGATCAACAACTAAACACCCTAAGATTAGATTGAGTCGGAGCCAACAAAAAAATGAAAAGGAAAAAACCACTAAGGCTTGGGAAGGAGGGAGAGGAAAGGCTCTGTTTTTTTCTTCTTCTTTTTTCCCTTCCCCCTTTCCTTTGCCTCGTTCTTTCTCGAGAAATAAATGGAGGGTGAATGTCGACGAAAATGGAAGAAATATGGGGACATACCTGAATGAAAGAGAGGGATCCAAACAGAATCAGAAGTAATATTAGCAGGATGAGAAGCAACCTTGCTGCAGAGGCCTGCTCTGTAGTTCCTGAGTTTGGAAACAGCTCCGAGAAGGAATCCTTGTGCCGAGATGCCGAGTTCACTCCTCCAGTGACTACTGTTGCTGTTTTTCCTCAACTTACTGAATTAGGGTCACCATTTTATAGTCTTCATCGGAGTAATTTGGTTATTCTGTCCACAAAGGTAATTTACTTTTATTATAGTACCTTATTTGTTCCAAAATATTTGTACCTTTTAAAATGATAAACCATAATTATACTTAAATTTCTTATATTAACTTTCGTTTTATCAAGAAATTTTTTTTTCTTCTTATTTTTGGTGGTCTTTGTAGAGTTATAGTAAGAACTAAGCTAGAAAGGATAATTTTTTTTAAAAAAAATTTAGTTAATGCATTAATTATTTTTTCTTAAACTACGTATTTTGTTAAACTTGGTTTATCTTCGTAGGGAGGAAATATTAAATCATAAATCATCTTATCAACTTGACTTATTCGTCAAATCAATCTCAAGTATAGAACCCGAGGGAAATAGTAGGCTCAAATTTAATTAATATTAAGAGGGAAAAGAAAGGGAAAAAAAAAAAAAAAAAAAACCTGCAAAAGAAATAATTTCTTCCTACTAAGCTACTAAAGTAATGTGGATTATTTTATTGTAAAAACCAAATTAATGAGTAATGACCATTGCCCTAGTTGGAGAATTAACAAAAATGGGGCGCCCAACTCAATTGGGCCCTAGGTGGCTAGCTATAAACACCAGGTTGTAAACTACTTGGAAACCCTAACTCAGACCATTAGAGAAGGCCCAACGTGTATGTTTGTCAACCTGACAGACATTCACGTGGACGCACGCACTCATGACACCTCTCTCTCTCTCTTGTTTTTTACCCATGCCAAGCACGGGTGAGTTTGACTAAATTAATGTTATATAATAAAATATAACAAATATAACTTGTAAACACAAATAACGAATAAGTGAGTTTTATATTTAAGTGCCTGTTTGGATTAGATTTTGGGAGGCCCAAAATCTCTTTTGGAGCCCATAAGCTATTTTGGGCCTGTTTGGGTATTTTACTCACAATCAATTTTGGATATGAGAATAGATTTTAGGGCCTGTTTTGGAGAAGTTGGGATACCCCAGCTTCTCAGATTCAATGACCGGGAATCAGTTTGAGGGTTTAATGAAACTTTCTCTATTGCCAAATGTAACCTTCACATTTCAACACCTAACAAAATAATACCATTCATACCCTCAAGCCCACAACATAACGTCCCACCTCTTGCCTCTTCTCTCTCTCTCTCTCTCTCTCTTTGCGAGCACCAGCTGCGGCCATCTTCTTCTTCAACAAAAATTCCAAGTAAAACCAAACTCTCTCTCTCTCTCTCTTCAACACCTTATTTTCCTCCTTTTCTTAAAATTTTCTCATTAAAACCCTCTTTTTTTTTCTTTTTTTTTTTTTCCCTGTTTTCATATTTTTTGGATAATGGATAATGATATGATGATTTGTAAAATCACTTTAGTGGATGCCAAACCAACAAAAATACTATTTCTAAGGGTAATATTGTCATCTCAATGTTAAAATCAGTTCAACAGCTACTCTTGCCAAACATAAACAAAAATCACTTATGGCAGCAAAATCAATTTTGAAATTAATTCCCAAACACAAAGAAGATTCTCTTATGCTATTAGCAACTTCTGATTCTCTTCTGATTTTGCTTAATAGCATAAGTTGCAGCTAGCCCAAACAGGCACTAAATTGTCTAGGGATCAATCGGATTAGGGTATTACTTTTTTTTTTTCTTTTTTTTGGTGAGAATTAGGGTAATGCTATTTTGCCCTGTTTAAGTGTATTTAGAAGGGATTCAATTTTTAGGATTTAACTCTATTAGTGGGTCCCACAACTTTACCCTCCTAAATACACTAAGTAGGGTAAAGTGTGGGACAAAGTAGCATTACACTTAGTTTTACCTCAAGTTTTGTATTTTGGTATTGGAATTCAAACATGTTAGACAAAAAACTAAATAGAGCATACAATTAAAACACTGAACAACGAAAAATCTAAAAATATCTCCTAAATTTTTTAACTGCACAATGCCACAATGTATGGTAAAAAACACTTATTAAGGGTAAAAATCATTTTAGTACACTAAATTTTTAAAAAAATCTCAACATGGTAGTCAAACTATTTTTTTTATCCTAATTTAATACCTAAACTTCACAACCTTGTCCAAATGTAGTCACAACCTCAAAAACCGTCCAAATAGTTTACGGACACATCACATACTATCACAAGAATGGATATGTGGCATCATATGTGGAGCCTACATTTCAAGAGTAGTTAAAACATAATAATTAAATAAACAGTTTTACTATCCTATGCTTCTGATTTAATTCCAATTCACTACCTAAACTTTAAAAAATATCTATATATATATATATATATATATATATATGTATATATATATGTATATATATATTCTAATTTGAACCTTAAACTACACTAAATTATACCAAGGGCTACGCTAGCATGACAACCAAATCATGGCCACAAATGGATTAATCCACTTAAAAAAAATTCAAGATTTATTATTTTTTGTAGTTATATAATCGTTTATATTTTCACCATTCTGTAGTGATATCCTTGGGGGTAGCTCCAGGACTTGCGATTGCGCTCTGAAGGAGGAACTTGTCCTTGCATTGCATGTCGGGAGGTGGTGCCTCTCTTTGTGCTTGCATTGTAACTGAACCATGAACAAATCAATTACTCTCTCTCTCTCTCTCTCTCTCTCTCTCTCTCTCTCTCTCTCTCTCTCTATATATATATATATATATATATATATATATATAATAATGAAACACCAAATTGATGAGAGAGAGACTGATATATGAAAAAGAGATATGATAATTAAAGAAAAATTCAAACAAAAAGTTGGTGAGAGAGATGATAATTATGGAAAAAATTAATGAAAAAAATGATAATTAGATACAAAATTGAAGAGATAGATCATAATTTAACACAATATTGATATATCTATATATATATATCTATGAAGAGAGAGAGAGAGAGAGAGAGAGAGGTGAATACCTATAACATCGCATGTAGAGCGGGGCAACACAATTCCAGTATTAGGCCGAACACAATACTTCTTCGGATTCGTCGTCTTCACTTGAAGGAAATCACCAATTTCATTCACAAACACACAAAATCAAACAATTAGACCTCTCTAGGGCACAATAAATCACAAAAAGAAAAGAAAAGAAAATTAATACCTTGAAAGCCACATAGTTATCGGTCTTATTGGACAATTGCAGAGAACACGAGATCTGCTTCCTCAATTCGACTATTCAAAAACGAAAACACAGATAAATAAATCACCAAATTATTTTTTTTAACATGAAAAACGAGTGTTCTATCAAGTAAAAAAGATTGTAGATATGTTAATAATTTTCACAAGGCTAATTGATGGTATTTAAACTTCACATTATATATCAGTTTAAGTTCTTTCCAAAAACACCAAATTATTAAACCTTTTTTTGGTAGTGCAAATAATTAATCTTGGGACTAGATCTAATAATAGATTAAAATAAATAATAATAATACTCTTCCCACCGACTTTCCCATCTCATTGTAGTAGTGTAGCACACTGATGTTGTCATAGTAAATGTCAAGTCAAGTAACCCATTTGCAGCAAAAAAAAAAAACAAAAAAAAGTCAAGTAACCCATGATGGAGCAAAGTCACATAAATGTTTATGTCATTTGAAGAGAGAGAGAGAGAGAGAGAAGTTAAGAGAAGAAAGCATTGTTCATTAAAAAGTAGTCTAATGCCTGATTGTTTGTTCTTCAGATTCTGTCTTAGAAAGCATTAAATCATAGTGTAAGACAATAATTGTCATCCTTTAATTGGTGCATAAATATTTTGGGTCTATAATTGGTTTAAGTCGAGGTGTAGCTGCAATAGCACCAGTTTTTATATCTGATGGCTTCACCTTTTTTTTTTCTAAAAAATAGTATGTATAGTTCAAGTTTTCACCTGATTGACCTGATAAAATGAATTATGAGAGCTTTTCTCTTTGTTTAAGAGAGCAGATAAAATACATATTTAGAAAGTATTGATATGCTTTGATAGTATAATCTATACTACCTATAAAATGATGAATCCTAGAAAAACTTTTGACTCTCTAAAATACCCTTATTTTAAAATATAATGACATCAATACCCTTACCTACATTAAAATTCGTTTATATTATATGTCAATTTGTTGAAACGTTAGAAATTGATGAAGGTGTATGCATTTGATTAGGATTAGTTCACCTTATTTGATTAGGATTAGTTTTCTTTATATTTATATAAAATGACGGTTTCCCAAGAAAAAAAAATATACTAAGGTGTATGCATTTGATTAGGATTAGTTCACCTTATTTGATTAGGATTAGTTTTCTTTATATTTATATAAAAGGACAGTTTCCCAAGAAAAGAAAAAATATGAACAATGATAGTGAATATCTGGTTGCCTAGAGAAAGAATTAAAGGGTGAAAAGTCTTCCAAAAGTTGCATATCTACCTCTTCACATTGAGGTTCGCTCGATCAAAGTAATATAGTTCCCATCAATTCCTTTAATCCTTTCTATAGCTATAGTCATTGTGTAGCTACAGTCACAATCTAACATTGAATTAATTTACTTTATTTTTGTGCAGGTCATTGTGTTTTTGTCAAAGTGTGATGAGCATACCACGACCAACAAAAACCTTGCTAAGAATTTAAAAATCTTCATGCATTTTTTTTTTTTATAATTATTATCATTTAAAATGTTTACGTGCAATGCACGTGTGCTATAGCTAGTACATACAAGAGTTGGATTTAAAATAAAAAAATTTTAAAAAAAAACTATATTAATGAGATTCAAAGTTTTATTAAATGTTACATTAAATAGACCTGGAAATATAGAAAATATATTAGATATTAAATACATATTCATGTTTGGTGTTTCAAATCGAATTTGGTTAATATCCAACCCCCAAGCCTAGCAACAACTTGCAGCTTTTCCATTCTTAAAAAAACATTCAACCCTATATCATTCCATGGAAAGAAGCAGCTCTACAGCTACTTCATGCCCACTTATCCTCAAGTATCTTAAAATTAATGTTATATGAATAAATTAGTTACTTCCCACCCCCCCCCCCCCCCCCCAAAAAAAAAAAAAAAAAGAAAAAAAAAAAAGGTGTTTCTAGGACCCATATTGGCTGAAGCTATCATGAGGAACATCTATTACAATGATAACGACACTGTAAAATTGACTGGATATGCTAATGCACTTGGGGCATTTACGAGTTAAGACATTCAATGAAATTGAAATTCTTCCATTTTGTTTCCATAGAATTTAAAGGGATTAAAACAAGATTGTATGTGTTGCATATATTTGAATCAATGCTTGATTCAAACCATTTGATGTATTTCACATGAAATAGGATGAATTGATTTCAATTTGCCAGGACGTCCAACAGCCCCTTAGATAGAACAAGAAAGCCCTAGAACCTCAGAGACTACTGATTACAGCAGGTCCTTCTTGACACCATTAAAAAAAATGTCATTATTACTAAGGTACTCAACCTTTTGTTAGACTCAACATGGCTGGCACATCACAGTATTGGAATTGACTTGTAAATTTCATCAAAGATTAACAAAATCTGCCACAATGACTAGCAAACAAAACTTGCCTAGGGAGCCATAATCTGATATGCTGACATTAGTTGTACAAACTTCAACCTCATTTTAATAGTACCAAGTACCAACCATAGGCCCTTTAATAACTAATCATTGAAATCGAAATGAAAAACATTTAACTTATTAAAAAAAATCTATACATAACTTTTTGGGTTTGCATTACTCACACAAATACGTGTATCATTCAAAGGGTGAAAAAATAACTATAAATAACTTTTTGTGCATGCATTACTCACACAATTATGCGTATCATTCAGAGAGACATCAAACGGGGTGGTGGGGGGGGGGTAAAAAAACCCTTGATTGGCCCTAAAAACACCCATAATAAATTATCATGTCACAGGAAGTCAATATATGATTTAGATTTTATCTCAATGAAAGCAAAGAGATCACTGCAAGAAGTCTATATATATAAATTTATAGCATTTTATCTCAATGCAAGCAAGGAGATACTACATGAATGAATCCGGAAATTTTACTTTTCCAAGCATAAATACTGCTCATTCTGCTCTATGAAAAGTTTAAAATAAAAACATAAACCCATTTGTTCTTCAAACAAATAAAAAAACCACAGATTTGAAAAGTAAAAAGACATTTAGAGACCCAAGCCTTGAAAATCATAAAGCTGAATTAAAAATCAAGTTTCGAATCTAGAACAAGCCTAGAATACCAAATACTACATTCATACTAATAAGTATTCATATTATACATAAAATTTCATTACTACACAAACCACAATGCTTGAAAACTTAAAAAAATTGGAGGGTAATAATATTTTACTATTTGATAACCAAAACAAAAATGAGCCTTCTTGCTTTCATTAGTGGATTACAAATGAAAGTACTTAAATCTTTAGTTTTATTACAAACCCAGGATTTTAACTTCAGATATAGTATGGGATGAATATGAATACTTACGTTATAGATATAACTATATGCGTGCATGTGTGTGTTTGTTTGCGATTGTGTGTAACCTGTTCGGGTGTCCAATTTGAAATTAGAGAATTCAAGAAATTTTACATAGTATTGAAGGTACAAATGCATCACCTTGAATAAGAATATTTTAAAAAGTAGGAGTCATTACTATAGTTGATGTTATACGATCAATTCTTAGAAATTCATGAAATGCCACTATTTTGGATTTCCACTCTTATTTGTGATTTTCTTGAATTTGCTAATTCAAGGTTATGGATTTATGCCTTCAAGACTATTTAAAATTCCTTGAATAGTCTAATTTCATATTGGACACCCAAGCAGGCCCTAAACATTTCTATGTATTGTCCCAAACTCCCAATTTTATCATATGTGTTTGAAGAGAATGTAAAAATATTCTTGTATTTTGTAGCAAAACTCATGGGGGCAGTTTGCAAGTAGCTGCGGTATGGCATGGATTGCCGAAAAAGCAATTGCTGCACTAGACTAATTGTACAGTAGCGGTAGTGGTAATTGTGGTGTTAAGAGAAATCAAGAACTTAAATTAAATGCTTTATGCTTTTTTCATCTATACATTCTTTCAATCATTTTTTCAAACGGTTGGTGGACTGAGCACCGCAGCCAACCCTAACCAAAAACAATAAAGAAATAAATAGGGCAAAAAAAAAAAAAAAAAAAAACCCCAAAATTGATACCCAAGATAAAAAACTGCTGACATCTTCCATGGATATTGAGTGAAGAACAAATTACAAATAATAATAAATAAACAAATAAATTACAATGGTTTCGCAAAATAGTATATGTACCAATTGAGTTCTCTGCAAAACAATAGCTTTCGTGGTAGAATGGAGCGATACAAAGACATTAAAGCACTAGCTCTTCCATTTCGCCAACACGGCCGATTTTTAGCTCGGTGCGGCGAACAATGGCGGGCTTTTCATCGGACGGCTCGGATTGTCTGTCGAGGAAGAGAAGGAAACGGAAATCAGAGACGCGCAGGGGTATGGTCGTCTGGAGGACATAGGGAAAATTAGCCAAAAGTCCCTTTTTTAAGACTTATGGAAATATAAGTCCTTCGTGGAATTTTATGTAGTCCTAAGTCAACTTTTAATTAGAAGGCAGTGTTTCTATAAGGATGAAGAATATGTTTTTTTTATGGGCCAGGCTATTGCCACTACATTAAATACTCTAAACCCCTCATTTAATTTACATTTTTAAGGTTTTATGAAAAATATAAAAAAAATTTATGAAAACTAATCACATAATCTATTACAACACATCATTCCGGACAACTTTGTAAAAGAGAGTCTATCCAAAATCTGTCATTTAAGTGAACTTTTTGGCAATTTTTTATGGAAAATGAAATAGAAATTGTAAATGGCCAAAAAGTCTGCTTAAATGATAGATTTTGGAAAAAATTTCTTCTACAAAGTTGTTCAGAATGATATTTTATAGTGATCAATACTATTAGTTTTTGTTAAAACTTTTTATATTTTTCATAAAACTTCAAAAAATGTAAACTAATGGGGGGCTTTGAGTACTTTACGTGGTGGCAATAGCCTCACTCTTTTTTTAATAACAAGATTGCCCCCGTTCATTCTTATACGTAAAGCTTACTGTCTTTGTCATCAACACACCAACAGATCTAGTTTTTCTCCTTCTCTCTCTTTCTTCCTCTCTTTCTCTCTATCTCTCTTCTCTCTCTCATCTCTCACCATCACAAGTTTTGCCTTTCATCAATGGTGCTGACTATTATCAGACAAGTTGCAGATCCACCGATCAGAGGGAAGAATCTTATCACAAGCTTTGGCCTTCATCAATGGTGCTGACCATTGTGGGATAACCTGCAGATCCACCAATTAGAGGGAAGAACTCAACGAAAATGGAAGCAAACCCACGTAACCCCATTTCTTTCTTCTTCTTCTTCCTTTTTGTTTTTTTGGGAAGATTTGGTACCCAGTGTACCTTCTTTTTCTTTCAGATCTGGTGCCCATGGCAAGAAAAGAGAAAGCAAGATCTGATGCCCATGGCGGGAGAGAGAGAGAGAGCAAATAAATAGCAGATAAGAGAGATACAGATAGGGAGATAAAATAAATTGCAAATTTGATGCCCATTAGCATAATAGCCCAAGAAACCATTGGAGTACTTGGATTCTATCATAAAATTGAGTTAGCTCTTTACAAATTTTTTATCAATTCTTGGCCATTAGGGAGTTGTTTTCCTTGACGTTGGGACTTGCTCCATCTTTGAGGATATTTGCACCAACTACAGTAATAGACTTTGCTAAATGTTATGCTTTCGGAGAATAATTATCCTCACTTTCTTTAGATCTTTGCATTTTTTTATTTTTTTTTTATTTTTGGTAGATGAAGATAAATCAATCAATACCATGTAATATAATATCTTCCAATTAAATCTTCTCAGAGAATGACTATATATATATATATATATATTTTTTTTTTTTTTTTAATTTTTTGAAATTGGTAACATTGAAACAATTACATGTAACTGTTTTCAATCACACTATATTTTTTTTTTTTGTCAATTTTGAGTTTTCTTGTGTTTAATTTGTCTTGGGTTTTCATAAATTTTTTTTTTTATCAATTCTTGGCCATAAGGGAGTTGTTTTCCTTGACCTTGAGACTTGTTCCATCTTTAAGGATATTTGCACCAACCACAATAATGGACTTTGCTAAGTGTTATGCTTTTGGAGAATCACTATCCTCACTTTCTTTAGATCTTTGCATATTTATTTTTTTGGTAGATGGAGATAAATTTACACCACGTAATATAATATCTTCCAATTAAATCTTCCCAGAGAATGAAAAAAAAAAAAAAAATTTGTGAATTTTTTGAAATTGTAACATTGAAACTGTTTTCAATCACACTACTTTTTTTTTTTAGTTAATTTTTTGCTTTCTTGTGTTTAATTTGTCTTAGATTGAAAAAGTTGTGTCTATTTTCATTCGTTTATACTATTGGCATGATCTATGCATTGTTTGTGTAAAAAAATTAGTTGTATTCATTTAGTTTTAATTGCTTTCAACACTGGTTTATGTCAATTTTATGTTTGCTAATATAAAAATTGTTGTTGTTGTTTTTTTTTTTTCCTTTTTTTTTTTTTTTTTTTTTTTTTTTTTTTTTTTTTGCAGATTTGTGCAGATTAAATGGTGAATGTAAAATAGTTACATGTAACTATTTTGCTGTATCTAAATAATTTTAACTGTAACTGTTTGCAGATTTGTGCAGAAGAAATGGTGAATGTAAAACAGTTACATGTAACTGTCTTCTTTAACACAAATCTACAAACAGTTGCATACTGCAAAAAAGTTACATGTAACTGTTATAAACTTTTGTAGTTGACTAATTGTTTAACTATTACAAAATAGAATGTTTTTTAAAATAGTTACATATAACTATTTTTAGATAAACTAAAAAATTAATTGTTGTTTTTGTGTGTGATAGGTGAAGCTTCTTACTTTGGAGAAGAAGAAGAAAAAAAACAAAAGAAAGAAAGAAAGAAAGAAGGAGAAAGAAAGAAAGAGAAAAAGACAAATCAAAGATAGGTGAAGCTTCAAGATCTCAACCAATGCTTTCTTAGATCTTCGAACTCACAAATCAAATCAAACTAAATTTAGGCATAGAGATCAGTGATGGAGATCGGAGCTGGAGATGTAAGTAGAGGGGACAAAGGAGACTTAACAATTTAAAGAATATTTGTTGAAACATTTGGAGAAGGTGTTGGAGAAGTATAAATAGGGGTTGGTAGAGCTGGTGCAAAATCTGGTAGTTTCACCATCAGATCTTGTGTAGAAACTGGTGGTTTCACCACCAAAAGAGACATAGAAGAATCTGTAGCAAGGGTTGGTGGAGCTAGTGCAAAAACTGATGGTTTCACCACTAGATCTGGTGTAGAAACTTTAACGGAGGAGTTTGGTGGTTTCACAAGTAGAGGAGGCGTTGGAGAATCTGGAGCAGGGGTTGACAGAGCTAGTGCAAAAACTGATGGTTTCACTATTGGATCTAATGTAGAAACTTCATTGTAGGAGGTGACAGAGAAGTAGGAGTAGGAGGTTGAGAATGTATTGGACGACAGCAACTTCTCTAGAAAGGATGCATGTGTTGCTTTGTGAAAATGGGAGTCCAAGAATAATGACGCTAGTAGTAGAAAGTTATAAGCACAGGTGCATGGTGAATGGTAAATTTGTCTGTGCTTATTTTCATGGACTTGAGACTACATAAGTATTTTTCTTGAACTTATGGATGCACAAGTCCAAATTTGTGGACTTGGGGCCAAAGTTCCTTTTTTTTTTTTTTTTTTTTTTTAACAATAGAAATTTTTATTACAGAAAAAAATAATAATATTATTACATCTAGGAAGTAGGAATACAAGCTTTACAACCATTTAAAATAAATTTTTTTTAAGCAATAAAAAATCTCAAATTGCATTAAAACGATCCTTTAAAATAATTGGATATTAACTATAATGAATTAATGATGTTAATAATTGGATCTTTCTTGTTTGAGAGATTTGGTGTCTACTCTCATGTTTTGAGTAGGTCATCTATGAGATATGTGGGGTTGTTGATTGTGTAGCTAGTTTGGGATATTATTATAATAATGTTATTATATGAGAAAATAGGTTTGCGAGAAAGGTTTGGACTTTAGAATGTTATTCCGAAGGATTATCATGGTGTCATTTACTGAGATATAAACATAAATTTTGGTTTTTTTTTTTTTAATGAATTAATTATGTTTCCAAAAAAAAAAAATCCTTTCAATCAATTTCCTATAAGAGTGTATTTGGATGAAGAATTTCTAAATGGAATGCTCGATTTTTAAAGTGAAATTTCTCAAATTCTTATAACCAAATTTTGTGTTTGGCTTGCTAAAGTTGGAATTTCTAAAGTTGTAATAGAATTGTTCACTCAGAATTTGGGAGATCAATTTTTTTCTACAAATTCCATCTACTTAAGTGGAATTTGTCAAATTTTACCTTTTTACAAGAAAATTGTATAATTTGTTTTAAAAATTTCAACTTTCAAAAAGTTCAGTGAAACAAAAAACTTTACAATCTTGACAATTAAAGATTGTAAACTTTGAAATCCCATCATTTTAATCCTCTGTTTGGACCTTGAAAAAGTATAAAGTGAGGGAAAAGAAAAGTATTAAAATGCTTAAGGAAGGAATCCTTCATTTTGAAGTTTCTTGATACTTAGAATGTTGTTCCTTACGATTGTGCCCTCTGCTACCAAAACCATTGCTCTACATTAGGAGCACGGGGGCTCTATCTCTCTAAATTAAAGGAGGCATTATCGAGTTCAAAAGAGCTGCAATCGATACTACACCTCTATCATCTTTTAATACATAGCCACCACAACCTTTATTAGCATTCAATTCTGACGTCTAGATCCATCAAAATTTAACTTTAATTATATAACTGGAGGGCTTTCCCACGTAATGGACCTACAAAAAGGAGAGCTTAAAAAACTCACATGATTTGAATGGTTAGTAACGAAATTATGATCCCAATTCTTGTTAATTTCCTTAGAAATATTTTCCTCCTACTTCTAGAATATGACTAAGATTCGGAATAGACCCCTTATAATAATTTAACTTTAATGATCCCAAATACACTAACATGTAATAGTAACTTTTTCCAAAACATGAGGAAATTTTTTACTAATCATAATTTTTATGTTGAAAAAGATTACTCCCTTAAATTAAGGGCTTTTATGCCAATAGTCCTTAAATCTAATAGCATGTCCCATCCTAATAAGAATGTGGGGTTTGTGGAAGTTTTGGTTTCGACTCTACGTAAGTGAATATGTATGTTCTCCTATTGTTTGGGCAAAAAAACAAAAAAAAGATTTAAGGGGTTTTATATTAACACGTACTAGTGCTTTGCTTAGGATTCAAATGAGTGTGAGGGAGAATACCTGAGGTCAAGCATGGAATCAAGTTCCGAGTCAAGTTTCGGTTGATTCTTCAGGGATGATTTTGCAAAACCTAATGGGTGTTTTTTTCAAATCCATGGATTTTGAGTCCTCCCACAGATTCGCTTGATATTTAAATCCATACGATAAAACTGCATCTAAACAAAGAGTTAACCCAATTCTAAATCCATCATCTCCAAATCCAAATCCGGGTTCCCAAAAATAAGGAAAACAAAGAAACGGTTGTCAATTTGCATGTTATTTTCTCACCAAACAACTTGCATGTTATTTTACGAAACTTCCCAAGTTCAGATTTTCTTTTTAGGGAAAATGACAAAATGGTGGTCAAGAATAAAATTAATCCTAAAAAAAGGGTCAAAACTTCTCTATTTCATTTAAAATGGTGATAATGAGCTTTAATTCCCAAAAGAGGGGATTTAGGATTGAATATCTTTTATGCCCTTTTGCTAAATTTTTTTCATCCAGCCTAATTTCCCTCTAGCCCTCCCCATCGCCTAATTCTTGGTTTTCTGATCATGTTTTGCGTATTGAATTGCCAAAGCAGACCTTGGAAGAGAAATTTTGATAAATTGACAAAGGAAGTAAGGAACACCTAATTAATCTTTGCATGCAAGATCTGAGAATTTCTCAAATTTTGGATGGATGATATAATTAAATTGAGTTGGCAAATTACATTAACTACATTTATTGTTATTTTCTTTTGATACTAGTATGAAACTTTTTGGTGGGTTCTCTTAGAGTAATGTGCTTCTGATTGATTATGAAAATTATAAAATTTGAATTGCAGGTGTTACTCTCTTATCCGAAGAAAAAAAAAGAAAAAGAAAAAAACAAAACGAAAAAACAAACAAACGAAAGAATAGGATTTCAACGCGTTCTTTTCTTACCTTTTCTTTTCTTTTTCTTTTTTATTTTGAAAAAAAATATATATTTATTAATTTTTAAGTAGTAATCTTTCAATTGGATTGGATGCATTTAGAAAGTGTATTTCCGTCCTATGTGGAGAGAGAGTATTTCACTATTAGTTTTTCATAATATAAATTATTATTATTTTACTTGAAAATAAATATGATAGGTTTTTTGGAATTATTGTTAGCAATCCTTTGAATACAAAGAGAGGAGAACCTCGGGAAAGAGAGTATTTTAGATGGAATGATAGAATGAGAATTATTGAATGGTAAACAACAAATCCCTTCTTTTGAGAATTAAAGTTCATTATCACACTTTTGAATGGAATATGATCATTTTCACCCTTTTTTGAGATTTACTTTTATTTTAACCCACTATTTTGTCATTCTCGCCTCGCTTTGGTTGGAGCTTGCGCGTTATTGCGGAATAATAATACAGAGTAATTGAGTTTTGATTTAGTGAGGTGCATTACACCACTTGGGATGGTCACCCCTACCATTTCCGCAAAAGTTGCATTTCTATTAGGCCAAGTGGTCCCATGCTCCTTTTGAGCAAGGACTTGCTGAGCCACGTGGGATTTGGGTGCCATAGCAAGTGACAAACTTTCATAACATGCAATTGATTGGGGACCGAATCAAGTGATGTAAGCAAACAAACACTTAAACGTGTACATCACTTGCTTTGGCCCTCTAATCTACACTTTCAAATATTTTGTATGCTTACATCACTTGCTTTGACCCTCTGATCTAATTGGCCATAGCAAGTGTGGTCAAGAAAATCGGATTAGAGGGCCATGGTGTAAACTTGCACTCCAAACTGTTTTCAAAGTTTTGTCACTTGCTATGGCCCCCAAATACCCAAGCGATGTAGCTTTCATCACTTGCTTTGGCCCACTAATCTAATTGGCCATAGCAAGTGTGGTCAAGACAATCGGATTAGAAGGCCATGGTGTAAATTTGCGGTTCAAACTGTGTTCAAAGTTTTGCCACTTGCTATGGCCCCCAAATATCCAAGTGATGTAGCTTTCATCACTTGCTTTGACTCTCTAATCTAGTTACCCATAGCAAGTGTGGTCAAGACAATCGGATTAGAGGGCCATGGTGTAAACTTGCAGTCCAAACTGTGTTCAAAGTTCTGTCATTTGCTATGGCCCCCAAATAGCCAAGTGATGTAGCTTTCATCACTTGCTTTGGCCCTCTAATCTAATTGGCCATTGCAAGTGTGGTCAAGACAATCCGATTAGAGGGCCATGGTGTAAACTTGCAGTCCAAACTGTGTTCAAAGTTTTGTCACTTGCTATGGCCCCCAAATAGCCAAGTGATGTAGCTTTCATCACTTGCTTTGGCCCTCTAATCTAATTGGCCATTGCGAGTGTGGTCAAGACAATCCGATTAGAGGGCCATGGTGTAAACTTGCAGTCCAAACTGTGTTCAAAGTTTTGTCACTTGCTAGGCCCCCAAATACCCAAGTGATGCAGCTTTCATCACTCAACACATGGTTCTGGCTTACTGGTAAGATGCTAGGAAACTCACTAAAAAGCTCTCTAATTCTCTCTCTCTAGCTCCCTAGCAAACTCACTTTTTCACTCACTCGTCCCAGAAAGGACAACACTAAAGAGAGGAAGGCGAGATGAGCGAGACTGGAGCTGGTAATCCCTTCAATGTGGATGTTTCCACGCAGATTTTCCCTTCTGATCGTTCTCCTTCTACCTATGAAAGGTTAGTGTTGCATCTGACTTATGTATTGCATCTGACTTATGTATATCCCCTCTTGTTGCTACTCACTTCACCGCGGTTGTCACATTCACCACCATTATCGTGGTTGGTGATTCCCATATGAACTCTGTTTATGATATATTCTTGTAAAACTTCGAAGTTAATTGACATCATGTATGGTTTCCATTACAGTAGCAACACCGTCACGGTGGCATGGTATATAAAGGTCATCACCATGTCTTTTTTCAATTACCTTTCCCACTCGTTCCCCTAAATCCAAAAAGACTTTACAAAATTAAGAGCATCAGTGTTTTCATAAAACATCCCATTTTGAAAACGTCGTTTTCTAAACATAGACGACACCATGTTTCGTTTTCAAAATATATACCAACGAGAACAAAAGGCATTTTCTGGGTGCTTTTTGGACAGAAAAGGCTCCTTTTTTTTTCTTCGTACACATTAAAATATGTTTATATAGGAGATGATCAAGTGTAAACTGTCTTGTACGATCCAGATGGGATCGTGTGGTTGGAAGTTGTACGTGACTTTCACATGCACCCAACGGCTGATAGTTTGTAAACCGTCCAAATGCCCAGATGATCTCACCTGATCATTTCCTTTTTAAAGGAACTTTGGAATGATTATCTTCAAAGCTTTTGATCGGCATTCGGCACAGACAATCAAAGATCTCAAACTTGCTCAAGTGTCATTCATTCATTCCTCTTCTTTTTTCCACTTTATTTATTTATTTATTTTTTTCAGTTCAGTACAATTGAAAGGATTTGAACCCCTAACTTATCTTAAATCTACTTTTAACCTCATCTTCTGTCACCGCTAAGTTGGCCTTAGTGGCTTAGTCATTCATTCATTCATTCAGATATCCAAACTCTAGGGGGCCAATATTACAAGCCCAAACCCTCGCAAAGCTAGGGCCAGACCCTTCATGCCAGGTCGTTTACTTGGGAAATTTTTTTCATGTAACGGTTGTAGCACTGATCTTGTGATTGGGTGCATACTTCCGTCCATAGATTAATTTCTGGATAAGGACCAATGCCCATCCTTGGACATATTATAAGTGATATATATATGTCAGGATCTGCGCACTTAATTCTTGTACCCCATTCTTAAATCATTGGATTTACAAGATTTAACAGTATTCTAAAAAACTGACATGGCCAACCCCCCCCCCCCCCCCCAACACTACTTCACAAATCAATGAGGTGCAAAAGTGAAGTTCAAAAAATAAGTCCCCCGATCCTTTTTATTTATATTTTTTTATAATGAAGTCCCCCGATCCTAATCCTATATATATATATATCTGTCCCATAGAATAATTTTGGATAATTTGAACCATGCCCATCCTTGGATACTATATATATATATAAAGTTTCGGTTAGATAAGAATATTTTGTATTTGGGGTAGATTCCTATCAATTAAGTTCATTGGTCTCATGTACATGTTACCCACCAATGCATTGGGTACAACTTCCAATGTACCCAATGTGGATGCTGATATAACTTCTGTCAACAAGTTTTTACCTCACCGTCACCCCACCCCACACACATACACACGCATTTTCATTAATATCTTTTGGTATAACCAATATTTCGCCAATCCAACTGTTGAAATAGATATTCTACATATACATGTCTTGTAAATCGAATTTCAAGTTAATTAGATATCAGGAAGCGTTGAGAATCTTTGCCCTATGAGAAAGAGAGAAAGTTTCCTTCTTATGAAGTTAACCTAACATAACTTTACGTTAGGTCACAATCCAAAACTCTATCTTTGATTTTTATTTTTCAAAGCCAACCGTTGGATTAGATCTACTTCATGTGAAGATTATGCATACCAAAAATCAAGTTGATCCGAGATTAAGAACTACTTCATTCATAAATATAAAAAATGAATGATTGTATTTGATTAAAAAATGTAATTTTTGGATTTAATAGCAATCAGTCTTGGATTAATTTGATTTTTGGTATGGATCACCTACATGATAAGGTTATTTAATCCAACGGTTGGCTTCGTAAAATATGATCACATATATAGTTTTGGAGGGTGACCTAACGCAAAGTTAGGATAGGTTAACTTTATAAGAAGGGGACTCTCTCTCTCTCTCTATATATATATAGTATGCCAACGGTGATTATTTGCTAGCAAATAGCTTTAGTAACTATTGACACACACACACATTCAATTTTCAACCATTTAACTCTTTTATTAGAAGCTGCCCTTGAACCATTCCTCAGCAAAGACACTACCATAAGAAATGATGCATTTCTCAAATTAAAGCCTGAAGTGAGCAAAGCAACACCATGATCATCCTGAATAATCAATCCATCCATGGCATTTTTCCTCTAATAATTGCGACCACCATCAAAATTTAACTTTGCGCACCAAGAGGGTGGAAAATTAAGGTTCCCATGCCCAACATGCAAGTCTTTTAATACTTGTCAAAACAGAGTTAAAATTTATAAAATTCTTACATATTTCCTTTATTTCACCCTAAATATCTCCTTTTTTTCTATGATATTTAAATAAACCTTTTTATTTTGTGCATTATCACAATGGGCAATGGTGTAACAATAGTAGCAATAGGTCCTATGTCAACAAATGTAGGCACCGTTTGGTTGCATTTATTTTAAGATTTTTATTTTTTCCTTTTGAAAGCAAAAAGTTGTAAAAGAAAAAAACACTGTTTGGTTAGAGGAATTAAAAAGTAACTTCTAGAAAGCAAAAAGCAAAATGTTTGATTTTAAGCAAAAGCAATGAAGATTTGCTTCTAGAAGTTATTTTTATCTTTCGGACGAGTTTGATCTTAACTTAAAAAATTTGCAATTGAGAGAGGTTGTGCCTGTCCTAAACTTTCGTTTAGGCAACGATGATTCAATAGAGTTTCTTATTATATCTAAAAGATTACCAGCAAAATCAATTTTACCAAATGCACTTTTGCTTTTGTTTTTGTTTTTGGTTTTTTTTTTTGGATACTTCTACTTAAAAGCAAAAAGTAAGAAAATAAAACATAACTTTTTCTACTAAAAAGAAGATCTTTTAAAAATTGCAACCAAACGGTGCGATAAATTATTATTATTATTTTTTTTTTTTTCTTTCAGTCTTTCCATTTTTTAGATCGTGCAAAATAGGTAATCTAAAGCAATTGTATTGTATTTTTAATGGTTGTGCAGGGTTCTATACAAATTCTTCTTTTCTAAACCATATTTGATCGCCTTCTCATTTCTCATTACATTCTTCGTTGGTGTCCTCCAAGTGACCAATAAAGGCAAAGATGCATCCTCATTTGCTACCCACCCTGCAAATATGCGGGCCTTTATCATCGCCACTGTTATTTATAGCTTTGCATTTGCAACTACATTGGCACTCCCATCTGACACAAGAAACTCTCTACTCGCTGGATTTGTTGCTTTCTTCTCAGGCGCTCTCTCTGCAATATTAGCGATATGGATGTTTTTTCCATTCTGGCTTGGGTGGCTCATCTTCACTATGTGGTTCTTTTTGCTTGTAATGGTTGGATGCGACTTATTCCATGGTAGCTTTCAAAACCTTTACCAAAAGAGCAAAGAGAAACTACGCAACACGTTGAATAGGCTCATGGGACGCAATTCAACAGAGTAGCAACATGTGCCAGTATAGAACCGTTTTGAATGTTATTATGTATTGTGATTCAGTCTTGTATTTTAGGGCTTTGTGATTTAAATTGCACAAGGTCTCTATGAACAACTTTTCTGAGCTACGTCCCGAACTATAGACCTTGCCTATTGAAATAAAGGGTTTTGATTTCTATATACTTGTTATATACTAGATATAGTACACGGGCATTGCACGTGAATATTTTTACATAATATTAGTTATACAAAATAATAAATACATAAAGATTTTATATTAATGAGTTTAAACGGTTTCTCAGAACCATAGGTATTTCGTTTCGAATGATTTTTCACTTATTATGATTATAAATTCATCTATCTAACTTAAAAATTCATCAAAAATCAAACTTATTCTCTAACAGTACCTCATATATATATATATATATATTATAATTTGCAGTTCTCTAACAGTACCATATATATATATTAATTTGCAGAGCAAAACTTACCAGAGAAGGGAGAAGTCACCGTTAACCAGAGAATGGAGAAGCCGCCGTTAATGGAAAAGGTGGAGAGAAGGTTGAAGCTACTCTTGATGGAGAAACAATCCGACTGTTTATTTATTATATAGGAATTATAGTTTCCATTTCTTTTGAATTTCTATTTGTGTTTTATATATTAAGATATGTGTTTTAGAATTATAGTTTCTATATTCCTATATATTTCTATTTATTATATAGGAATTAGAGTTTCCGTTTCTTTTGAATTCCTATTTGTGTATTATATATTAAGGTATGTGTTTTAGAATATATTAAGGTATGCATTTTAGAATTAAAGTTTCCATATTACTATATTTCCTATATATGCAGAAGGGTGGGTAGTTGTGTATTTAAAAATTAAAAGAAGGGTATATTAGTCAATCAAAAGTTTTTCTTACATTCATCTTTTTATAGGTAGTATAGATTAGAGTTTGAAAAAAAAAATATAATCAACTTTGATCTTTCAAGATAGTTGGAACCAACCAATTGGAGGCTTGAGAGTGTTTGAGAAAAGTTTGATACATTCTAGTTTCCCTGACACAACGCAAGGAGAGTTTATTAGCTTGGTGCACCCTTTGTCTGGAGCTTGGTGCCTAAATTATGTTTAGACATAAATGATACCAGGGAATTATATTTGACACTATTTTTCATATGATAATGCGTATAGTTGATTTCATTTATGGATGGCTATAATAGAAAATATATTGTTAATGTTTTCACATCCAATTGTTGAATACTTCTGTTATAGAAACATCGCTTTCTTCTCATACGAATTCTTTGTGCTTCTGATCTTGCGGACTTTCACACTTTCAGTAGGACCACGGCTGGATAAACCCAGTTAGCTGGTGGTTCTCTCAATAATTGTGGAAATTGCAACTTAAACTAGTTTGCTTTCCAAGAAGATAAATGGAGATGGAAACAGAACTTTTGAACTTAAATTTTCCTTTTTCCATTTTGTGCTTTACTTTTTCTCCAACTCCTAATTAATATGGAGACCAAATTATTTTGAACTTAATATATGGTGTGGGTTCGAAGTAACTTTCACAAAGAGTGACTACTTCTCATTCGATCGACTTCTATGATAAAGTATTAAATCTCAATAAGAAAAGTGTTTTCAGATCATGTCCTGTTCATTAACTTCAGGCAAATTTTTAAGGTCCCTATTACGGAGATTGGGATATAACTGCACCAGTCCAGGCAGGCTACCAACTTTCATAAACAAACTAGTTAAACCTCTGGAGAAGAATACTCATCTGAAACACTTCCATGGTTACTTGGCTGAGGATTTTGAGTCTTCATTTGGAGACCCTGGGATCGAGTCTCGGCCCATCTTCACGACCATAAAGAGATTCAATTTGCTCTATTGAATGGTGTATACCTTGTGAAAGAACAAAAAAATTCCATTTTATGGCCGTATGGATGCTTGTTGAAGAAGCATGGCTGCAGTTGTCTCGGTCTTGATTTGACATAAAGTTGACAAGCCTCTCAGAATGTGGTGTTGGAAACAAAATTTGCCAAAATTAGCCACAATAAGTTGGAAACAAAACCCCCTTGAGGAGAATTACTCTGATATGCTGACGTGAAGTGTTGATTGAAGCCCAAAGAACACCACCCTTAATGTACCGTCACGATTCATGAAGTCAAAAAGGGAAAATACAGCATTTAATCCCAATTCAATCAAAGAGATCAGCAAGTTAATTGTCTCTAAAATAAACTTCCATCTTGATAATTATTATGAAAAATAGAAAAAGCACAACACATTTGGTCTTCAAACATATGTAGTATAGCCACACATACAAGGTAAAAAAATTTAAAAACCCGGCCCTAAACATATACACCTATATGTGTATGAATATGCATTTCTAAATGCATACTTTTCTCTGCATTATCCAAATTTATCTGAGGTCTCTGAAGAGAATGTAGATATTCTCACATTGTAGTATTAAAAGACATGCTTGAATTGATTCTATGTAGTAAATTTAACAGAAAATTAGTTATGAACCACAAAACTGAGTCGGTTCCTTAAAAATTATTAGATATCAGTAAATATCAATACACGGTGGCCCACCCGATGAGAAAAATTACGCTACTTTTCTGCTCATACAATTAGGATTTCTGAAAATATTCAAACCTATACCATAAAAACACATTATCTAAGTTAATTTCAGAGTAACATGTCTTACTTTGTACGTTTTACAGATGAACTCACGCAAGCAAGTCTCCAAGCTCTTCACACTCCTTCAGCCGAGTCATGTTGGTGCTAATAATAGCCTTATAATTGTTACTTTAACAACTTTGGCATCAATTGGTATGTAGCAATCACTTGAATGTATAGTAATTGTGTTAATAGTTATCAGTCATATATGTGTACTAAAAATGAAGTCATATACGTGTGAGTAGAATTCATAATCAATTGAATTAAAGATGAAGTAATTAGTAAAAAGTAATTCATGCTTTTGTGACAAAATATGTCGACATTATTGCATACACCAGTACCAAATCCTAACTTAGGAATCCAAAATCTTCAAATGCACACAGGCACTCCAACTGTAAGTATCCCCAATCTGAGTAAAAAAATTGCAAATTGTAACTTCACTGACCCTTAAGTCTATTTAAAAATAAAAAAAATAAAAAAATTATTCACTTAAGGCAAGGTAGAATTAAACCCATGTTCTTTGCTTTGTAATGATCACAAGCTGAGCCAAGAGAATCCAGTCCTCAGATTTCGTTTATTATTCCTTAAAATTTCTTCGAAATCTAAGCGACTGAAGAGCAGAGTGAGAGCACCAAACCCCTACTGCGGGCGGTAGACACTGTTTAATTTTGAAGGGAAGATTTATTCATAGGTAGCTTTATCTTGGGTGAAGAAAAGGCAGGGTCAGGGGGTCCTTATACGGGATTCTAACGGCGGACCCGAAGCCTAATAATCTAGTGAAGTAACAATAAAAAAAATACATTAATATGAAATTGGAGATATTTCATTTTTTTAATAATATTATTAAAGGAGAGTTGGTTTGGTTTACTAGTGATTTGATAAAGTTTAACTCATCAATTGAACCAAACTGCTAATTTTATTACTCAATCTATTCAAATCACACCGTTCAACCTCTCAGAGTACTTAAATCAGTGTGGAATGCAGCAGACTGATTTGATTTAATGAGATGAGATGATTTTTTGAACATCCCTACAAGGGAGGCAGAGGATCCGGTCTCTTAGAAAAGCAAACAATTAGATAGGTTAATTGTACCCGTGTTATAATTCGTCTGATTCCTAGAGAGTGGATCCTCTGCTTCCCTTGTTTACCTCGACAACTAGCCTAGTTTAATCAGACATATCGGATTGATCAATCATTCACCTTTTAATTGTAATTATATAATCTGGATCCCTCTGAGAGTGGGTAGGGGACACGAGGTACACAAAGGAAGACAGGGATCAGATTTCTACTTTCCTGTGAACATAGCCCATGTCGGGACTAAAAGAAGTCATCACGCGCTTTCTTCGATACATGACATTTCTCTCTAGTTCTCTTTTCCTCTAATACTATACACTATTCAAGTTTCTCACTACCATTACTCGTGGGGGAAACTAGTTCAAAACGCTAGAGAGGAGAACGCTGGGAAGAGGAAGCCAGGTGAGCGAGATTAGCATTACAATTTCTTCAGTACGTTGAATGAGAGGAGCAGTACGTGTGAAGAAGAAGCCAGATGAGCGAGACTGGATTTGGCAGTCCCATACATGTGCACGTGGGAGTTTCCACGCTGAGTGCCGAGTCTGGTCTTTCTCCTACCCGTGAAAGGTTGTTATTCCATTTCTTCTTACTGTATAATTATATCGATCCCATCTTGTTGGTTATTCTTGTTCACTTCACATGCTATACCTCTCTCTCTCTCTCTCTCTCTCTCTTTCTTCCCGCAAGCACACACACCCACCAGTACCACGTACTATAAATATTGTCCCATTTCCCTCACTTCTGAGAGCCGCTATGTCCGCTACTGTCATCGCCGTCAATTGAAGCACTGTTTACGATTGATTTTGTCACAAAACGGGCACGACGGCATGGTAAAGGCCGTTCACCGTTATCCTTCTACCATTACCGGCCTTTCCCTTAATTGAGCGCCTCTATATCCCAACACAGATTTAGTAAGTTAATTTTTCGCCAGGTCTTTGAACACGGATCTTGTCATACCAATCTTGGATGGGAACGTTTGTCCCTAGCTAGCATAGTAGCATCCTCCTGCTGGCTGCTGCTAAAATCCTCTTTTTCACTGCTTAATTGGCGTCGAACGTTTGCCGTTGAACCAGGCTAGGCATATATGGGTGGACCACGACGGGTTTTCGGCCTTCTGCCGAGCTAGTATCGCATACTAATGGCGAACATGCTGGCCCAAGGCCAGCCCAGCGAGGCCTGACCCCAGCCATAAAGCACTCTATCCAAACCCGACCCAAAAACTTAATCCGTAAGCCTAAGCTAAGCACAATTGTGTCGAGGTAAATTGATTAAAAACATTGTACTCGGTTGTATCATTAGTTGAACATATTTTACATATAAAAATATATATTTATTAAGATAACTTTTTGAAATGATTATTGTTATAGTTTTTCTTGGGCCTAGACTAAGATCCAAGATCTCGAGCCCACCCAGGTAAACTCTACGAGCCAGCAGGTAGGGCCAGTCCCCTTTGTCTAGGCAGTTTACTTGAGGAAATTTATCCCATAAAAGGCTCCATTTGGTTTGTGTGAATGGAATAGAAATAGATTTGAGATAGTCATTCAATTCCAATGTTTGGTACGGCCGTACGGGTAAGAATGGAATGGAAGAGAGATCAAATAGGATCCACTTTTTTTATTTCATTCCTAAAGGTATGGGAAGAAATGACCATTCCTTACTTGGAGGGAATAAACCTCACAAGGCATTGAACATTCCTTCCTTAAGGCAACCAAACACTTCAAAATATGATGAGAATGGAATGGTGATTCCATTCCCACCTCTATCAATTCTAGCGTTCCAAATACAGCCTAACAGTTGTTGTATATACTCCTCAAGGGTGAAGACATAAAACAATTTCCGATCACGTAATTGGGTGGATTTGTTTGTCCCATAGAACAATTTCTTGTTGATTAGACTAGGGGTGTTAATGGTTTTGGTTAAAACTGAACCAAACCGAACCGGGCAGTTTGGTTTGGTTTTTTAGTCATTAGATTTGGTTATGGTTTTAATTTTAGAAAACCGAACTCAATTGGTTTGGTTTTGGTTTTCAGTTTTTAAAAACCAAACCAAATCGAAAAACCGAAAAAACCAAAAAATATAATATATATATATATATATATATATATATATATATATATATTATATATATAAACTTAAAGTTTGTAAATTCCCAATTCTAATAAGGGTAAAATAGGTAATGGGCTTGTTTTTGTTGATTTTAAGTTTCTTATTGTTTTCCCTTTTTTAGATTGGCATGTATTAAACTAGCTATTAATGTTGTGTGTGATATTGACATATTGATATATGTCAATATGTTTCTATTTTGATACAATGTTTTTTTTAATTGCTAATGTAATGCTTTTATTAAAAATGTTTTTATTTGGAGTTTGTCATGTCATTTTTTTTATTTTTAATTATTTGTTGTTACTTGATAGGTTAAAACCCAAACCGAACCAAACCAAACCAAAATATAATGGTTTGGTTTGGTTTTTTTATAGTATGGTTTGGTTTTGGTTTGGGAGGAACAAAACCGAAGTATAATGGTTTGATTTGAAATCTCCCCTAAAACCGAACCAAACCGAACCATTAACACCCCTAGATTAGACCCATGCTCATCTTTGCATTGGTATATATGAGTTACATAAGGGATATGATTTTTATACCTAATTTTAAGAATTATGTACAAAAATTGTGTCACTTGAGTGTAATCCATACATACATCTATATTTATATTACCTATAAAAAGCTAAATCTCAGAAACACTTTTAAACGACCAATATACCCTTTTTAAAATAAACAAAATACATATCTACCCTTCCTTTAATTAAAACATATAGTAAACATTTTTATCATTTGGTAACAAATGAAAGTTAGATTTTAACTCGAACTCTTAACAAATTAAAGTTAGATTCTTATTCAAATTCTTTTTCTTAGAGCAACTATCAAGTTGCATGATAATATATATGAATAAAAACTTTTTAAATATTCCATTTTATGAAGAAAAAAAATTATAAATGTATATCTAAAGAGTTTTTAATCTTTTGTTGACAATTTTGACATTAAAAAAAATGTACTTTTGAATTTTAAACTTTTTCTTTTATGAAAAAATATAAAATATTTATGTATTTATTATTTTGTATAACTAATCTATATCTATATCTATACTACCTATAAAAAGATGAATGTAAGAAAAACTTTTGATTGACTAATATACCCTTATTTTAATTTTTAAATACACAACTACCCACCCTTCTGCATATATAGTAAATATAACAATATGAAAACTATAATTCTAAAACACATACCTTAATGTATAAAATACAAATAGGAATTTAAAGCAAACGGAAACTATAATTCCTATATAATAAATGTAGGAATATGGAAATTAAAATTTTAAAACAACAGCTGGAACACATACCTTAATATATTCTAAAACACATAACTTAATATATAAAACGCAAATAGGAATTCAAAGGAAATAGAAATTATAATTCCTATATAATAAATAAGCAGCTGGATTGTAAATTCCACTTTCTCCATCAAGAGTCGTTTCAACCTTCTCTCCACTTTTTCCATTAACGGCGACTTCTTCCTTCTCTGGTTAACGGCGACTTCTCCCTTCTCTGATAAGTTTTGCTCTGCAAATCTATACTACCTATAAAAGGTTGAATCTCAGAAAAACTTTTGAATGACCAATATACCCTTATTTTTTTTAAAAAAAAATACATATCTACCATTCCTTTAATTGAAACATGTAATAAACATTCTTATCATTTGGTAACAAATGAAAGTTAGATTTTAATTCAAACTCTTAACAAATTAAAGTTAGATTTTTACTCAAATTCTTTTATTAGAGCAACTATCAAGTTGCATGATAATATATATGAATATAAACTTTTTAAATATTCCGTTTTATGAAGAAAAAAAAATTCTGAATATACATCTAAAGAGTTTTTAATCTTTCATTGTACTTTCGAATTTTAAACTTTATCTTTTATGAAAAAATATAAAATCTTTATGTATTTATTGTTTTGTATAACTAATATTATTTAAAAATATTCACGTGAAACGCATGTGTGTTATATCTAGTATTATTTAAAAGTATTCACGTGCAACACGTGTGCTATATGTAGTATATATTAATTAGAGTATGACTTATAGTTATATTATATTAATTAGAGTATCACTTATAGTGGGTCCCATGCAGGGATGATTGTAATAGCCTCTAATAATTAACTGATTGAGAATCCCTCCAATTTGCAATCATTTAACTCTTTGTTCCTAGTCACTGCCCTCGAAGCATTTCTCAACGCAACACACTCCACCATAAGAACCTATTCATTGCCCAGGTTAAATCCTAGAGTCAGCAAAGTAACAGCCTGATCATCTAGCTTCAATTGCACCATGAGGGTGGAGCCCGGAGATTCCCATACAATAAAAAGTTAGACTATTACCACCACATAAAGCATTCTAAACACCTCTTTAAGTTTATACTTTTTTAAGGTTTTATGAAAAATATAAAATGTTTTTACCAAAACTAGTCGCATAGTCTACTAGAAAACATCATTCCAAATAACTTTGTATAAATTTTTTTTTTTTTTCAAAATTTATCATTTAAGTGGAGTTTTTGGCCATTTTTTATAAAATATTTTTTAAACATGAAACAGAGATTATAAATGATTAAAAAGTCCACCTAAACGATAAATTTTGGAAAAATTTTCTTCTATAAAGTTGTTCAAAATGATGTTTTATAGTCGATAACGTGATTAGTTTTCATAGAGACCTTTTGTATTTATCATAAGATCTTAAAAAGTGTAAACTAAGTAGAGAATTTAAAGTACTTTATGTAGTGATAATAGACTCCCTTAATATTAAATTAAATAAACCTTTTGTATCTTGTGCCCACCAGTGTAACACTAGTAGCTAGCGATATATAATAATAATAGCAATTGGGCCTATGTAAAAAAAATCTGAATTTTAATTTTCTTCTATCCATTTTTAGGTCGGACAAAATATATAGGTAATCTAAAGTAATTGTTTTACCTTTTTTAATGGTTGTGCAGGGCAATATACAAATTCTTCTTCTCTAAACCGTACTTGATCGCCTTCTCATTTCTCATTACATTCCTGATTGGTGTCCTCCAAGTGACCAATAAAAACAATGATGCATCCTCATTTGCCATGCACCCTGCAAATATGCAGGTCTTCATCATCGCCACAGTCATCTACAGCCTTGCATTTGCAACTACATTGGCACTTCTGCCAGACACAAGCAACTCTCTACTTGCCGGCTTTGTCGCTTTTTTCTCAGGAGCTCTATCTACAATATCAGTAATACAGATGTTTCTCCCACTTTGGCTAGGGTGGCTCATCTCCGTCATGTGGTTTCTTTTGTTTGTAATGGTTGGATGTGACTTATATCGTTATAGCTTTCAAATTCTTTACCAGAAGTGCAAAGAGAAATTACTCGGCACATTGAACAGGCTTATGGAACACAATTTGACAGAGCAGCAGCATGTACCTGTGTAGAACCTTTGTGAATGTTGTTATGAGTCTTTGCCAAAAAGGTAAGCGTGAATGTTTTAAGTCAGCGTCCTCTATGTACTGTATGATTCATTGGGGTATGATACTCCTATTAGGTGGGTGCACTCGTTGTTGGTCCAGATCGTACGTATGTGGTGTCAACATTATGTTCCAATAGAAATGATACTCCTAGTTTGGAATTATGTTTGACACTATATTTTAATTATAGGGTAAATTACAATAAGACCCCCTCTAAAATCTGACTATTATAGATACACCCCCTCATATTTTTAAAATTACACTGACACCCTTTACTTTACAAAATAAACTACAAAGAGACCCTTCCTTCTAACTTCCGTCCATTAATCCGTTAAATCATATTCAAATTTTTTCAAAATACCCTAACTACCCTTAGTGGATGATAACTTCCATGTTAAATGCGTATAACTCACTAGTCCAATAGTTCATCCAATACTTTTGAATTTTTTAATTATTATTAATAAACAACTAAAAGATAATATATATATATATATATATATATATATATATATATATATATATATATAAAAGAAAAATGCTAAAAACAATTTAAATTTTCTGTCCAACTGATGTGACAGTTGTCAAATTTGCTGTTTAGAAACAATTATTTATTTAATTAAATTTTTAATTGATTTGCAAAATAAAAAATAAAAAAATTGATTTGCTAAGTTGCCACCTTATTTGAGTAAGTAGATTTGAGTAAAAAAAAAAAAAGGGCTATGTAGCATTACTCATATGTAGAAATAAATAAAAAGAATTATTACAATAGAGATGCACGTATAGAGGTGGCAAATGAGGTGGCAACTTGGCAAATCAATTTTTTATTTTTTTTATTTTTACACATCAATTAAATAGATAATTGTTTCTAATGAGCAAATCTGATGGCTACCACATCAGTTGGACAAAAATTTAAGCTTTTTGGCATTTTTCTTTTATATATATATAATCTTTTAGTTGTTTATCAATAAATAAATAAATCAATCAAATGTACTGGATGAATGTGTTAGACTGATGAGTTATATGCATTTAACATGGAAGTTGTCATCCAATAAGGGTAATTAGGGTATTTTGAAAAAAATTGAAAATGATTTAACGGATTATGGACGGAAGTTAAAGGGAGGGGGTCTTAATGTAATTTCAGAAACGTGAGGGGGTCTATTTGTAATTGTCAGATTTTAGAAGGGGTCTTAATGTAATTTACCCTAAATTATATTATATAATGTGTACTGTTGATTTTATTTATGGATGGCTATAATACAAAATGTATTATTGGTTTTGTTTTGACATCCAATTGTTAAATAGTGTCATTATATCCTAATTGGAAACATCACTTTCTTTCTCATATGAATTCGTGCTCTGATTGAGTTTCAGCTAGGCATTTCCAAAGTGTGTTGAGTTCTTGGTGCTTCTAATCTTGTTGAGTTTTAGTAGGACAAGGCTAGATAAGCCCAGGTATCTGGTGCTAGCTTCCCCCAGTTCCAGCCAAAGCTTATCCTCTCCTTGTGTGTGTGTGTATATATATATATATATACTCCCTCCGTTTCTAATTGAAACCGTCTCCTTTGAAAAGACACGCTTTTTCAGAAAACTTTGTTAAATGCTTTTACATCAATATATTTGTTTTGACATTCTAATTTTACTCTTAAGTGTACAAAACATTAGAAAAAGATAGAATATCCTTTTAAGGGTATTGTAAGAAATAAAATAAAAAGAATACTGACTTTTGGAATTAATGTAACAATAATTTTGAAACATCATAAAAAGGAAAGAGGGCCAATAATTTGGAAACAGAGGGAGTATATATATAGATATAGTTGGTTAGTAAATTACATTTGAAGTTATAGTCAAAATTGCAATTTAAACTAGTTTGGTTTCGAAGAAGACAAAAGGAGATGGAAACAAAATTTTTGAATCTATTCTTTCCTTTTTCCAAATGTGTTCTTTCCGTTCTCTCCACTTGATTAATTTGGAGACCAATTTATTTTGGAAGTAATATAATGTGTGGGTTTGAAGTAACTTTTAGGAACAGTGACTTCTCATTCGATGGAATTCTATGGTAAAGTACTAAATCTCAATGGGAAATGTGTTTTTAAACCATGTACTGTTCATTCCCTTGAGGCAATTTTAGTCTCAAATCATTTCTAAAAGCAGTAGGTATATAGTACTATATACCAACGACAAGGGAGGTATGACCTAAACAAGACATTCATATAGAAATGATTACTAAAATGGCCGGCCTGTTCATGTTACAATCTGCTACTCAAATTTTTTAGGGAAAATTAAGAAAAAGTATTCAAAAATGAAAATATTTAATTATAAAGGGAATAGTTTCCCTTGTTTGCTTTAAAAGGGTAAATAAAAGTTTTAATTAATTAGAGAGGGGATTTTTATATAATTCCTAATTTGCCCTTATGATATGTATGCCTTCTTCTGTTTTTCCTTTCTAGCCGCTCCTCTCTTCTCCCATTCTCCTGACCCCATTATCTCTACCTCTTTCTCACATTCCCCCAACCCCGTGGCCTCATCCTCACCATTGTCTATAAAAAAAAAAAAAAAAAAAAAAAAAAAAGGTCTGCTTGCAACATGCCTACATACATGCTTGTGTTTGAACTCTCAAACCCTAATAGGTATAGCAATATATACATTTTTTTTTTAATAAATAAAAAATTGTATTAATCAGAGAGAAAAATACATATTAGACAAGAAGTCCAACCAAGAGACCAAAAAAGAACCGCAAGAACAAGCAGCCCTAACCAACAAAACAAAAAAATGCCTCTAGACAAAAGGCTAACCAAAACCAAAACAAAAACACCAACACCTCAAGGAGGATAAAAAGAAGCCCCAAAAGCTCTATTCTTAACAGGTTTCGAAGCACAAATCTCTTTCTAGTTTCTAACAATAAAAAACAAAGGAATAACCTCAAAGGATTTGTCCACCGAAGCCCATAAAGAAGCAAGAAAGCACACTTTGTCCCAAATACTATCCAGATCCTCGTACACATCCCTGAAAATTATATCATTTCTCTTAATCCAAATCACCCATAAAATGGCTAAAACAGCAGTACTCTAAGGGATTTTCGCCCTTTTGGAGTTCCCAAAGCCTCTGAAATCCACCTCAAGCATTCTAGGAAAATGCTCAGTTCTCACCCATCTCAAATCAGCTAAGGTAAAAAGACGCTATCACAGAACAAAAGAAATCTCACAATAGAGAAATAAATGATCCACAGATTCACCCTTCTTCTTGCAAAGAACACACCAATCTGGAAAAAGACAAAAAGAAGGTCTTTTCCTTTGAACCCAATCACTGGTATTGGTCCTTGATGAGCAGCTGACCAAGCCAATAACTTAACCTTTAAAGGGACAATAGCTTTTCAAATCTTTTTAGCAGGAGTAAAAATAGGGATAGAGGGATCCTCTCTCAGAGATTCAAAAAAGGATTTAGAAGAAAAGGATTGAGAAGGGTGGCTGATCCAAATCCTTCTATCATTACTCAAAGGGGCAAACAAAATATTTTGGATAGTAGCTAAAAGAGCTATCATCTCCTCAGATTCTCTATCATTAAGATTTCGGGAAAGGAAAAAATTCCAGAGATGATAGTTTAAGGGACTCTAACTCTGGCACTAACCAGAGATGAGAGAAGGACGACTATAAAGGGAAAAAAATATATATGTAAGAGAGGGTAAACATATCATAAGGGCAAGATAGGAATAATGTTAAAAACTCATTTTTGATTAATTAAAAGTCTCACTTGCCTTTCCAAAAGCAAATAACAAGACCGAACCCCTTTTTTACTAAATACTTTCATTTTTAACACCTTTTTATACTTTTCCCAATTTTTTACTTCGATGGAAATGTTGGTCATAATTGTAGGTCCCTGTTAGGAAGATTGGGAGATAACCAGACTAGTCCAGGCGGGGCCGGCCACCAAAAACGCAGACAAAGTAACTAATCTGTGGAGAAGTACATGGGAGGAGTTTTTGCATTTTGATGTTTGTCCCATCTTTTTGTGTAACACAATACTTATAGAAGCTCTGGGGATGAAATTCCCCTGCTACTATAATCTTCCTTCGGCCTAGGTATGTTGTTTAAATATAAACTATACTTCACCAATAAAAATAAGAATGATTATGACTATATGTGGACATTGTGCAGCATAGCAAGGATGTAATAAATTATTGCAAAATGTTGACGGAGGTCTACCCAGATTTCTATGGCAATAGTAGCATAAATCATGCTATCAGATATTTCTCGGGAAAGTGAGTTGAATCCATGACTTGACCATATCATTGCAACGTATCCATCTAGAGAATGTAGCAGAAGATGGTGCCGGGATGTCAAGTGAGCTATCGATGAAACAGATATTGTTTTTAACATTGAGTGCAGTGCGCATTGCACTACTCCAGGTTGAGAAATTATCTCTATTTAACAACTGAGAAACAAGTGTCGTTCTAAGATTTTCAAAATATTGAAGGTGATAATTGATAAGGACTTGATTGTTTAATTTGCGCCATCAGAATGGATCCACATAGAGAGAAAGAAAACTAATATTAGTATGAGCTTGTCTACTCTGATACTATGGTCTTGTTTAGGAAAACTGTAACTTTTGCTTCTAGGCAAAAATAGAAGAAAATCAGAAGTTACGAGTAACAAAAGAAAATTAGTCTATGTTTGGAAACTGTATTTCAAAAGTGTTCTTGGAGTTGGAAATGATTTTTTATCTGTTTCGGAAGAACATTTGCTGAAGTTGTTATAACCTGAATTGACTGAACTATCCCTTATAATAAATGGTTTATTTATTTTTTTATTTAATTTTTTAATTTTTAATTTTTAATTTTTTTGTTCTATTTGGTATTAGTAGTGATTTTTTTGAAAAAAAAAAAAAATATTAATGATTAGGAGTATCCTAAGCCGTACTCTTATCGAAATTTGAATTCAGACTATTCCCCTAACAGCTTAGGTGAGACATCCCATACCTACAAACAATAAGAGCGGCGAGACGTCAAAACAATAACCTATGAAAAACACACACAAGACTTGACTGCTCAACCAACTCCACAAAGGTGTATTACTAGGGATTTTGCTTACCTTTTTTTGTTTTTTTTTGTTTTTTTTTGTTAGCCTAAAACAAAAAATAAAAATAAAAAAAAAATCTTGAAATTATTACAAATCCAAATTTTATGGAATCAATTCTTGAAAAAATTCCAACAAGTATAAATCAATGAATATAAGAAGGGAGAAAAAAAAAAGATTTGAAGTTTAAATTAGGATCCTACAAGTCCAAATTGGTTGAGGTTACCAACATATTGATGTTGGTAGGAGAGAGTAGTACAGCTGCAGGAGAGGAGAGGACTTGGGTCTAAGGTGGGGTTATTATCATTTTGTTAAAAGATATGGGTAGAAAAAATTGTTTCCATAATCAAGCATTAAGGGTAGTTTTGGAAATATGAAAAGTTATTAAAATCTTCTGCAAAAGCTGACGCCTTGATTCTGATTAGAAACTGGGAGCAGTCTGTTTATTATAAAATCACTTTTTGAGTTTAGAAGTGATCATGATTTAGGCTACCAAACAAGACCAAAAGTGATTTTAAGCTCCAAAAGTGATTTTGGACTATCTAAAAGCTTAGCCAATTGTGCTTAAATATATGTTTTGGATCCTATTGTATCAGGGATATTTACAGCAAGAAAGGAAAGAATTATGTACAACTAGTGTAGATGTTACAACTTGAAATATGTCTAATTACCACAACTTGCGTGACTGTGTGACAAAGATTTTACAGCTTGAGATATACCCGGCTGGCACATCTAGCATGGGACTGTTACAATCAATCTTGGGTAATCTGGAAGGCTTCCTAACAATACTAAAAAACATAATTGCGGATGGTGAGAGGAGATATAGTTTACATCCCAGAGGGGCTATAATTGGTAATACCATTGTTTATGGTACAGAAGTTCCTATAAAAATGAGAAATGCCTTACCTTTGAGTGCAGTTTGAACTATTGATTTAAGCAATTGGAAGTAACCAATTAGGTTTAGGACGAAACCTAGAAATCAATCACTGATCCAGTTTGAGTACATGATAGACCTCAATAGAAAACTGAAGAGTAATGGCAGGAATTGATTGAGTTCAATAGTTTCTCATATATATTGACTCTAAAGATATAGTAATATGGAGAAAACAAAATTGTTTCAAGTATTGACTGAACCAGATGCCCCTTATTTCAAAGAGTGGATGATGGGTTATTCACATTTCATTTGATGGTTAGTGGCAAATTGAAAGCTAAGAAGTGGTAACTCATTATGTGTGGTGCGTGTGTGTTTCTTTATGCATGTTTTAGCAACCAAAAAAAAAAAAAAAAGTTTGCAGACATAAGGTCCCACATTGGCTAGCTGAGGTTTGGCCTTTAGAGTTTATTAAGTTTCACATCTTTTTCAAGAGTTAGGCTCTTTTAGAGGCTTAATATGAGTTAACTTTATGGGCTCTTAAGCTCCTTTAACTGTGTTCATGTTTTGTAGGTTTTCTCATTGTGCGTGGTGTGTGTATTTAGCAAAACAAATCACTTAGACTCATTAAGGATTCAAGGATAATTGTAAAGCTTTTAAATATAAATATTTTAATTAATATTTAAGTTTTTGTACTCATATTAGTTCAAAAATTTTCTTTAATCTTAATATTGTCAATTAGAAATAATTTTTTATTTTATTTTATCAAAACTTATAGTTAATTGATTTATTTCATTTATAGAATTGAAATAAACACTAGGATAGAGTAACAACCTTGTTAGTTACAAGTTTTATCCAGCCGATTAGAACTTCAATACATCTCTTTTAGTCTCTATTTGGTTTGTGGATTCTACCAAGGAGAAAAAAAGGAAGGGAAAAAAATGAGAAGAAAAAAAAATAAAAAGAAAAATGAAAATCATATCAAGTCAAAATTATTCTAATTATCCCACTCCTTCTAATTTTCCATTGCAACCAAATAAGGAAGAGTATAATTTCTTGTATTTTTTTTTCCTTAATAAAATCCATGAACCAAATAGAGGGTTATGGAATTAATTAACAAGCTTTTAATTTAATTTTTTATTTTAAAATTATTCATATATTTAAAATTTATAGTTATTTTATGTAATGGAAAATCAAAATTTTATGTTATCCACATTAATAATGCCACGTATCATCAAGTTATTCGCATGTTATAAAATAAACCTTAGAAAGGTTGCTACACCATCCAATGGAGAACTGTATAGAGTAACACCAGGGAGCTAGGCAGAGGATCTGATCTCTTGTAAGATGGTAGCATTGTAAAAGCAAAAGCTCGTTGAGGTTCCAGCTCGTTGAGGTTCCACCTGGGAGGCAGAGGATCCGATCTCTTGTAGGGTGACATGTAAAGACAAAAGTTGGCTCGTTTGCTTGTTGATGACCTCCGTTGCGCTCCTTCGCTTCCTTTGCTTGTTGATGACCTCACACTGAGGTCATCAACAAGCAAACGAGCCAACTTTTGCTTTTACCATCCTACAAGAGATTGGATCCTCTACCTCTCCGGTGGACCTCTCCAGCTGAAAATATGACTAATTTTGATTTCATAATATTTAGTAAGTCTATTTTTTCAACTAACCAGTTCAACTTTTTTCTTAAAACGAGGTATAAATACAGCTTTTTTTTTTTTTTTTTTTTTTTTTTTTTTCAACTAACTATAAATTTGTTTATTTAAAAACCAAATACTCTATTTATTCCTAATTGACTGTCATATTTGAAAAAACACGATTTTTAAGGAAATATTTTTAAATGCTTTTACATTGATATATATGTTTGAATATTTCAATTTTACTGTCAAGTGTACAAAACATTAGAAAGAAGTAAAATGCTATTGACAAAGTATATTTTAGGAAATTAATTACAAAGAGTTATTGACTTTTTGAATGAGACAATAATTTTGGAACATCTCAAAAAAAAAGGAAGACAATAAAATAGGGACGGAGGGAGTAACAATTATGTTAGTTATGAACTGGATCCAATATAATCCAATTTTTAAAGTTCCCAAACTGGGCTTAAATATAAAATCCAGATGCATTTGTCTAAGGGTGCAGAGGAGGAGAGGTGCACCGTGCACATGGAAGTAGGGGATCACATTTGTCCTTTCCAAGTTAGCCCACGGGTGGGCCTAAAAGAAGTCAATCTGCGTGTTTTTCCGATGCAGCACGTTCCTCTCCCTTCCTCAGTTCTTCTCTATACATACTATTTCCTACCATTAGTCATGGTGGAAACGCAAGAAAGGAGGGCACTGGAAAGAGGAAGCCAGGTGATCGAGCGAGTTTAGGATTTGTTAGTTTTGTAGTTGAAATGAGCGAGACTAGATGTGGTAGTTCCGTAGATGTGGGTGTTTCCACGCAGAGTTTCGGCTCTAATCTTTCTCCTTCTACCCCCGAAAGGTTAGTGCTGCATTTCTCTCATATATATATATATATATATATATCCGCTCTTGTTGGTTCTCACTTCACATGCTACTTCTCTCTCTCTCACTCTGACACACCCACACACCACTATTAGTTTACCACCGTCGTCGCAATTCATATTGCCCCGTTTTTCTCTCGGTCCAAACACCACCGCAGTTGATTGCTATATGAACACTATTTATGATATCTTCTTGTAAAACTTCTTGGTTAATATCATGGTTTCCATTGCGGTTGCAACACCCGCACGGCGGCCTGGTAAAGGCCGTTACCAGCACCCTTTTCCATTACCTTTCCCTTTGGTGCCTAAAAAATCCAAGCACAAAATTTTAGTAAGATAATTTTCTCAAGGTCTTTGAACACAGATCTTGTGACACCAATCTTTAACGGGACCTTTGTCACCAGCATCTTCGTGCTGCCAAAATATTGCGTTCACTTCTTAACTGGTGTCCAACCCTAGCCGTTGGACTGCGGCTGGGCATTGGTGTTACGCGACCGGGTTTGAGACGGGCTAACATTGCAGATCGAATAGAGGTCAACATGCTAGCCCAAGCCCGCCCTCGTCTGACCTCAGGTCTACTCAATCCCAACCCAACCCAAATGCTTAATTGTGAGGCCCAGGCACAATTGTGATGGGGTATATTAATCAAAGATATTACATTTATTGTTAATTGAACATATTTTGACTTTTGGTCAATTAAGCATTATGGGGTTGTGACCAGGGCAAAAAGTAAAGATCCGAGCCTACCCAAAAATCATTTGGATATCCAGGTCCTAATGGGCAACATTACATGCCCAAGCCCATACAAGTGTTGGCCAGGATCCTTATCAGAAAAAAAACCAAAAAGGAAGTGTTGGGCCAGGATCTCAAACAAAGGGATTTATTTTCCAAATGGGAACGGCTATTGCAACCCCCCATTCTTATAAGTCCACCTTTTTTCTTTTGATTTTTAAGATTTCATGAAAAATATAAAAGGTTTTTGCAAAAACCTATCACTTGGTCCACTAAAAAACATAATTTTGAACAACTTTGTAGGAGAAAGTTTTTCCAAAATCTATCGTTTAGGTAGACTTTTTGGCAAAAAATGAAATAAAGACTATAAATGACTAAAAAGTATATTTAAACAATAGATTTAGGAAAAACTTTCTTTTACAAAGTTGTTCAAAATGATGTTTTCTAGTAGACAGCACGGCCGGTTCTATAAAAACTTTTTATATTTTGCATAAAACCTTAAAAAACCTAAAGGATAGGGGGTGGGGTAATAAGAATGGGGGGTTGCAATAGCCATTCCCTTGGGAAAATTTTTCCATGTAATGGGCATAACGTAATGCACCACTCAAGACCCATAGCACCCTGATCACGTGACAAAAACGCGTGTGTGCCTATCCAGTGGTATAATTTCTCATTTCTTGAACCATCCCCACCCTTGTGGTGGACATACTATAAGTCTATAAGTAATAGGCCTACACATGTGTATATGGATATGGATATAGACACTTTTAATTAGGTTAGTATGTATTGATCTAAGTTATATCAATACTCTGTATTGGAAGTTGTATCATATGCATTGGTCTAATGTACCTTATAACTGTTATGTTCTTTTATTCAAAATTTTCTTTTATTATTACTTAATAATTAGACGCTCTCAAACTATTAAAAAATGCATGGAATGTCACTTGAATCAAAATTTTTCTTTTAGGAGGTTTCAAATTCTTTGCACTTGACTAATCCCTCTAAACAAATGTAGTCCCCCCATTGCACATGTACTGGATAATTATAGGGCAAAATTCATAAAGATGGTTTTGAGGGGAAGTGGTTGGAGTGGAACCAAGACCTCTTATTTGGCAAGAGGCCTTGGACCACTTGGATCAACTATTCACATAAAAATGATAGCCCCTCAACAATTTGATGTCGTGCCACCCATTGTAGATGGTCCTTTATTGATCAATGGTCCTTTTAAAATGTTAACATGATATTATGATAATACAATATTGGGTTTGTGTCAAAATATATAGTAATGTTGGGTTTGTGTCAAAATATGTACCGAGTATTTTCTTTTTCTTTCTTTCTGTTTTTTGGGATAGTAAATATACGTAATTTAAATCAATTGTATATTATTTTTTATTGTTGTGCAGGGTGATATACAAATTCTTCTCCTCCAAACCATTCTTTGTGGCCTTCTCATTTCTCATTATGTTCCTGGTTAGTGTCCTCCAAACGATCGGTGCATCCCTAATTCGTATGTACCCTGCGAATTTGATGGCCTTTATCATTGCCACGGTCATATACAGCTTTGCTTTAGCAGCTACAATGGCACTCCTGCTAATTAACATAACCAACACTCAACTCACCTGCTTTGTCACTTTCTTCTCGGGAAATCTATCTGTGGGATCAGTTGTATTGATGTTTCTCCCAATCTGGCTTGGGTGGCTCATTTTCATCACGTGGTTCCTTTTGCTTGTAATGGTTGGATATGACTTATTTCAACACAGCTTTCAAATTATTTACCAAAAGACTAGAGAGAAACTGCGCAACACGTTAAACAGGCTCAGGGGACGGAATTTGGTAGAGCAACAACACGTGTCGGGTAGAACCATTCTGAATGTATGAATCTTTTGCAAATAAAAGGTGAGTGTGAATTTAGACAGCATCCTCTTATGTATTGTGATTCATTTGTGTATATTAGGGCTTTGTAATTCAAATTGCACAAAGATTCCTGTGAACAACTTTGTAGTTTTCTAAGTTATCCAACACGTACTAGACATTGATCATTGAAATAAATGGTTTTGGTTTCTATAGTAGTTACTATATGTATTACAGCTTGAAGAGAAGATATAGTGGACTCAGAACTTTCAAGATAGCTAGGTGGAACCAAGCAATTGGAGGCTTGAAGTGTTTAAGAAATGTTGATACATTATAACTTTTCTGATACGCTGCAAGAAGTCTATTAGGTGGGTCAAGCGTGCATCCGTTGTCTAAACTATGGTGTCTACATTACGTTCCAGCAAAAATAATACTAGTTTGGAATTATATTTGACACTATTTTTTTTTTACTATATTATTATGTGCGCGCATGTATTGTTGATTTCATTTGTGGATGTCTATAGCTAGTCGAATATGTATCTTTGATTTTGTTTTGACATACATCCAATTGTCGAATTATATCTTAATTAAAAACGTCTCTTTCTTCTCGATCATATGAATTCGTGCTTTGATTGAATTTCAGTTAGGCATTCCCAAAGTATGGTTTGAGTTTTTGGTGCTTCTGATCCCAGTTTCAGAGGACAAGGCTGGATAAGCCCCGATAGCTAGTGCTTCCCTCAGTTCGAGCCAAAGCTTATCATATCCTCACCTTGTATATCTATATATATAGTTAGTTTGTAAATTACATTCGGAGTTATTGCCAAAATTGAAATTGAAATTTAAACTAGTTTGGTTTCCAAGAAGACAAAAGGAGATGGTGGAAGCAAAATTTTTGAATCCATTCTTTCCTTTTTCCGAATTAATCTGCATGTTCTTTCCTTTCTCTCCACCTCCTCATTGTTTAGAGAGCAAATTATTTTGGAACTACTATATGGTGTGGCCGTGTGGGTTTGAACCAACTTTTAGGAACAGTGACTTCTCAATTGATTGACTTCTATGATAAAGTACTAATTCTCAATAGGAAACGTGTTTTTAGACCATGTCCTGTTCATTCACTTGAGGCAAATTTTAGTCTCAATCAATTCTAAAAGCAGCAGGTACCAACTGCAAAAGTGGTATATCCTTAACAAGACATTCATATAGAAATGATTACTGAAAATGGCATGTTCATGTTACAATCTGATATTCAAAATTTTTTAATTCCATGCAAATGTTGTTTAAAATGTAGGTCCCTGTTATGAAGATCTGGAGATAACCAGCCATCAAACGAGCAGACAAAGCACTAATCTGTGGAGAAGTACATGGCAGGAGTTTTGGTAGTTTGATGTTTGTCTCATCTTTTTGTGTAACACTGTACGATACTTATGGATGCTCTGGGGACGAAATTCCCCTGCTGTTATAATTTAGCTCCGGCATAGGTATCTTGTTTATATTAACTGTACTTCATCAATAAAAATAGGAATGATTATGCATATACATAGACATTGTGCACCATGGCAAGGATGCAATAAATGATTAAACACATGATTGCAAAACTTTCGTGGAGGTCTACCCAGATTTCTATGGCAGTGGTAGCGCAAATCACGCTATCACTCTATCAGATATTTATCAGGAAAGCGAGTTAACAATCCATGACTTGACCATATCATTGCAATGCATCCATGAAAAGAATGTAGCAGAAGATGGTGCCGGGATGTCAAGTGAGCTATCGATTAAACAGATTTTGCTTTTAGCACTGAGTGCCTGTGCGCATCGCAGATTTGCAGTATCGCACTCCAGGTTGAGAAATTATCTCCATTGAACAACTGAGAAACTAGCGTTATTCCAAGATTTTCAAAATGGTGATGGTGATAATGACTTGATAAATCAGGGATCGAGTTTCCAATGCTATCATTTGTGGTTGGTGATGAAGAGAGATTGGATTGTTCAATCAGTGCCATCGGTTAATGGATGCACGTAGAGAGAAAAAATTGAAAATTTAACGATTACTTGATCCAATTGTGCTTAAATACATGTTTAGGATCCTAGTGTATTAGGGATATTTACAGCCAGAAAGAAAAGAAATAGGTACAGCTAGTGTAAGATGTTACAGCTTGAAATATATCTAATTGCCACAGCTAGCCTGACCGAGATTTTATAGCTTGAGATTTTATAGCATGGGCTAGCATGGGACTGTTACAATCAATCTCAGGTAATCTAGAAGGCTTAACAACACTAAAAAACATAATTGGGGATGGTGATCAAGTAGATATATATTTTACATCTCAGAGGTACTATAATTGGAGATACCATTGTTTTTGGTACAAAAGTTCCAATAAAAATGAGAAATGCCCTAGCTTTGAGTGCGATTCGAACTATTGATTTATGTAATTGGAAGTAACCAGTTCAGTTTATGATGAAACCTAGAAATCGATCACTAATCAAATTTGAGTACCTCTACATGATAGATCTCAATCGAAAACTGATCCAATTTGAGTACCTCTACATGACAAGTAGCTGGTGCTTCCCTCAGCTCCAGCCAGAGCTTGTCCTCTATTTCATTGTGTGTGTATATATATAAATATATTTTGTTAGTAAATTACATTCGGAGTTATTGTCAAAATTGCAATTTAGACTAGTTTGGTTTCAAAGAAGACAAAAGGAGATGGAAACAAATTTTTTGAATCTATTCTTTCCTTTTCCGAATGTGTTCTTTCCTTTATTTGGAGACCAAATTATTTTGGAAAATATATGCATGGTGTGGGTTTGAACTTTGAAGCAACTTTTAGGAACAGTGACTTGCGTATTTGCGTATTTGCAGTATCGCAAGTTATTCTTCTTTGAATGAATTATTTTTTTGATTTGTGTATTTGCGGAAAATATAAGAACTGAAATATTTTGAAAAGGAGCAATAAGTCATTTAATTTATGCAACACTCACAGCCTCACAGGGCAATAGAACACTACACTAGGACTTTGGGATTGACATAGAACAGGTGTGGGAATGGTTTTTCAAGAGGAAGGAGGAGAGGAAAATTGTTAAAATGATGGCGATTTTTCATTTTGATAATCCAAAAAAAAAGAAAAGAAAAAACCTCATCGATAGTGATTGTTGTAGAAGAGGGGTGGTGTCTAATGTAACCATGAAGTTATATTGGACATTTAACCCTTAGTCCTGTTTTATTTTTTTTGGGAATTAAAATTCATTATTGACATTCTGAATGGAATCAGAGTTTTAACCCCTTTTTTTTGGTATTATTTCTAATTTGACCCGCCATTTTGTTGTTCTCTCTATATATAAAATTTACAGTAATGGAAATTCAAAATTTTATGTTACCCGTATTAATAAGTATTAATTACATGTTGTCAAATAAAAAGAAGGAAGGTTGCTCCACCATCCAATGGAGCATTGTGTAGTAGGGACGTGCAAAAAACCGCCCAATCCGCTAGATCAAACCAATCTGTTCCATTCCACATTCCGCATCGACCCAAACAGTTTGAGAGGTTAGGTGGTGCGGTTTGGGCGAATTGAGAAATAAAATTAGCGGTTTGGTTTGGTTGGTGAGTTGAACTTTGTTAAACCGCCAATAAACCAAATCGCCCTGCCTTTAATAATATATGTACAAAATTATAAAAATCAAATATCTTTAATTTCATAATAATGTATTATCTTATTAGTACTTTGCTAGGATGTTAGGTTTTGGATCTTTTAACTTTTAATAACATTAATTATCACTAATTTCATCAACATTGATCAAGTGTTTTTTTATCATACAATCATAATTTTCATCTTTAGAATTAAAATACTATGTATGTATCAAGTTTCACTTAACCACCTTAAATAATTATATTTTCTTGATTTATTAATTTATTTGCAATGTATTAATTAGCTGAGGCCCGATATATTAGAAATGCCCCAACTAGAAATTAAGGACATGATACAACTTGTCAAACTTGCCTAAACCATTAGTGACAAACCGACTAAAAAACTAATTAACCCATCGATTTTAACCACTTACAGTTTAGCAGTGGGTTAGAAAATTTGTAACCCGCTATGAGTGGGTTGGTTGATAATTTTTTTCTAAACCACTCCAAACCCACTTGCGCACAACCCTATTGTGTAGTGTTACACCAGGAACCAGGATCCTCTAGTTGGGTACTTAGGTACTTGGGTGCATCTAACAACTCTAAAAAGGTCAGAGGATCTGATCTCTCGTAAGATGGAGATAGGAAACATGAAAAAGCAATATGTAGAACTACAAATTGTACTTCCCCTGTCCCATTTTGTTTAATAACAATTTCTATTTTGAGAAGTTCCAAAATATTTGTTAATCAAGACAATAAATTATTATACTTTCCCATGTGCCCCTTCCTATATTTAAAATTACAATTACTATGATCATAATACAAGATAAACTAAAAGGCTAAAATTAAAAAGTCAAAATTAATGATTCACATGACAATGTTCACCTTAATATGCATGCCATAGTCAAACTAGTTCAAACAAATTAAAATGGAGGGAGTAGTTTACACTACAATAAGAAAGTAAATTAGATTAATCCGAAATCGTCTTCATCTTATTAAGGAGGTGGAGAGATCCACCTGAGAGGCAGAGGATCTGCATCTCTTAGATGGAGAAAATCTTTTCAGTTTAGAGAAGAAAAAGCGATTTGTAGAACCAAACTTGAAAAAGCGGGGCCACCTGGGAGGCAGAGGATCCAATCTCCTAGATGGAGAAAATGCTTTCAAGTTTCGGAAGATCTTTTAGTTTAGAGATGAAAAAGCAAATATGTAGAACCAAAGTTGAAAAAGCCAAAAAGCAATTTGTAGAAACCATCTCTAAACTTCAAAATGACCTTGAGGATATTTTCTCCATCTAAGAGATCGGATCCTCTGCCTCCCAAGTGGACTTCTCCTCCTCCTCAGATTAATCTAATTTACTTTGTAGTTTGTACTGTAAATGTATAATCCGGATGCATCTATCAAGGGTGTAGAGGAGAAGATGTACACAAGGGATGTAGGGGATCACATTTATCCTTTCAGACAGAGTCCCCAGGTGGGGCCTTGAACTTTTCCAAACCAATTCCTTTCAATGCAACACATTCCTCTCCCTTTTATTTAAAAAATATTCATATATATAAAGTGTAGTTATTTTATGTAATGGAAAATCAAAATTCTATGTTATTTATAATTTTACATTAATAATGCCACATATCATCGTGGTATTAACATGTTATCAAATAAAAAGTAGGAAGGTTGCTACACCATGTAATGGAGCACTGTTTAGCATTACACCAAAAGTTACGATGCTTCGGTGTTTGGCTACTTGGGTGCATCCAACAGTTCTATAAAAGTTAGAGGATTTGATTTCTTATAAGATGGAGATAGGAGGCATGAAAAAGCAATATGCAGAGGAGAAGAGGTACACAACGCATGTAGGGGATCACATTTATCCTTTCACACAGAGTCCCCCAGGTGGGCGCCTTGAACTTTTCCAAACGAATTTCCTTTTCAATGCAGCACATTCCTCTCCCTTTCTCAGTTCTTCCTAAGGAATTAATCATGGTGGAAACGGAACAAAGGGGAACACTGGGAAGAGGAAGCCATATGATCGAGCGAGTTTAGCATTGTTAGCTCTGAAGTTGAAATGAGAGCACTGGGAAGAGGAAGCGAGATGAGCGAGACTAGAGCAGGTAGTTCTGCCACGCAGAGTTTCGACTCTAATCTTCCTCCTCCTACCCCTGAAAGGTAAATATCCGCTCTTGGTGGTACTCACTTCACATATATACTCCTCTCTATTTCTTTCTCTGAGTGACAAGCCCACACCTGCACACCCACCCGACACAATTAGTCTCTACCACCATCATATCGTTGCCATTCCTACAGATCCTTGCTATTGCCCCATTTTTCTCTCGGTCGAAACACCACCGCAGCTCCATTGCTATATGAACACTGTCTATAATATTTTCTCGTAAAATCTTCCTAGTCGACACCATGGTTTCCATTGCGGTAACAAGGCGTTGGACTGCGGTTGGGAATTGGTCGGCTGCGACTAGGTTTGAGTAATTTTATTTCTGCCCTCACTTATTTTAATTTTTTAAGATTTTATGAAAAATATAAAAAACTTTGATGAAAAATAACCGCAATACCTATTAGAGAAAAAATCATTTTTAAAAACACTGTAGAATAAATTTTTTTTCAAAATCAGTCGTTTAAGTATACTTTTGGCCAACCATTTATAGTATATATTTATTTTTGATCAAAAAGTTCACTTAAAATATAGATTTTAGAAAAATTGTCTGAGTTATTGTCAAAATTGCAATTTAAACTAGTTTGGTTTCGAAGAAGACAAAAAGGAGTTGGAAACAAATTTTTTGAATCTATTTCATTTTCCAAATGTGTTCTTTCCATTATTAGGAGACCAAATTATTTTGGAAAATATATATATGCATGGTGTGGGTTTGAACTTTGAAGTAACTTGACTTGTCACTCCATCGACTTCTATGATAAAATACTAAATCTCAATCGGAAATGTGTTTTTGGACCATGTCCTGTTCATTCAGTTGAGGAATTCTAAAAGCAGTAGGTACCAACAACAAAAGTGGTATACCTTAACAAGACACTCATATAGAAATGATTACTTAAAGTGGCCTGTTCATGTTACAATCTGATATTCAAATTTTTTTAATTCCGTGCAAATGTTGTTCATAATTGTTGGTCCATGTTAGGAAGATTGGGAAAGCAACTAATCTGTGGAGAAGTACATGGCAGGAGTTTTTGTATTTTGATATTTGTCCCATCTTTTTGTGTAATTAACACAGTACTTATGGATGCTCTGGGCCGGGGATGAAATTCCTCTGCTACTATAATTTAGCTTCGGCCTAGGTATGTTGTTTAAATATAAACTATGCTTCACCAATAAAAATAAGAATTGATTTTGCATATATGTAGACATTGTGCAACAAATGATTGAATAAATTAATGTTTGCAAAACGTTCATGAAGGTCTACCCAGATTTCTATGGTAGTGATGGCATAAATCACGCTATCGGCTATCAGATATTTCTCGGGAAAGCGAGTTAAGAATCCATGACTTGACCATATCATTGCAACCATCCATGCAGAGAATGTAGCAGATCGAAGATGGTGCTGGGATGTCAAGTAACCCATTGATGAAACAGATTTTGTTTTTAGTACTGAACGCAAGTTAGAGAAATTATCTCCATTTAATAGCTAATCGAGAAACAAGTGTTTGTTTCAGGATTGTCAAAATGGTGAAGGTGAACAAAACTTGATAAATCAGAGATCGAGTTTCCAATGTTATCATTGGTGGTTGGTGATGAAGAGAGATTGGATTGTTTAATTTGTGCCATCGGAATGGATGCACATAGAGAGAGAGAGAGAGAGAGAGAGAGAGAGAGAATTGTTACTCCGTATTAATTAGTGGGAGTTTGTCTACTCTGATACCATGTAAAATTTGGGAGAAAAGTTAACGATTTTTCTTTGATCGAATTGTGCTTAAAATACATGTTTAGGATCCTAGTGTATGAGGGATATTTACAGCAAAAAATGAAAGAAATATGTACAGCTAGTACAAGATGTTACAGCTTGAAATATGTCTATCGACCACAACTAGTGTGACCATTACAAAGATTTTACAGCTTTGGATATACCTAGCTAGCGCATCTAGCATGGGATTATTACAATCAATCTGGGGCAATCTGGAAGGCTTCCCAACAATGCTAAAAAAACATATATTTTACTTCCATAGTGTTATATGGGCTTTCTCATTGTGTGTGGTGCGTGTGTGTGTGTGTTTTTTTTTTGTATGTTTAGCAAAAATAAACTAAAATAAAAAGTTTGAAGGTATAAGGTCCCACATGCCAATTGAGGTTTGGCCTTTAGAATTTATATAGTTTCACCTATTCTTCAAGAGTTAAACTCTTTTGGAGGTTGAGTGTGAGTTAACTTTATGGGATCTTGAACTCTTTTAACTGTATTCGTGTTTTGTAGGTTTTATCTTTGTGTGTCAATTAGAAACAATTTTTTATTTTATTTTATTTTATAAAAACTTATAGTTAATTTATTTATTTATTTATTTTTTTTATAGAATTGAAATAAACACTAAGATAGAGTAACAGCCTTGTTCGGTACAATTTTTGTTCAGCCAATTCAAACTTCAATACATATCTTTTATGGAATTAATTAACCAGATTTTAATTTAAAAAGTATCCATATATTTAAAATTTATAGTTATTTTATGTAATGGGAAATCAAAATTTTATTGTTATCCATATTAATAATGCCACGTATCATCATGGTGTTAACATGTTATCAAATAAACCGTAGGAAGGTTGCTACACCATCCAATGGAGTACTGTGTAGGGTCACACTGGGAGCTGGGCATTAAGACATGGGGAAGAAGAAGTGACAAAATGAAAATGGACAGTGGAGCAAAGTTACAAAATGAAAATGGAAAGTTGAAAACTTGACTCAACTTGACAACTTCTTGGCTTGGCTGAAGGTAGCCAAGAAGTTGAGTCAAGTTTTCAACTTTGCAAAAAGTATACTTATGGCTACCTTGGCTGAAGGTAGACAAAAAGTTGCCAAGTTCACCAAGTTTTCAACTTCGCATTTTTATCTTGGAACTTTGATCCCATGTCACCATCTATCACAAGGGATCGTGTTTCTAATGTTATCATTGGTGGTTGGTGACGAAGAGAGATTGGATTGTTCAATTTGTGCCATCGAATGGATGCACATAGTGAGAGAGAGAGAGAAAATTGATACTCCGTAATAATTAATAGGAGTTTGTCTAGAGATGGAACTATACTTAGGCTTGGGGTGGCCATAGCCCCCCTCACTTCCAAAAAATTGTCTTGATAAAGTATTTTTTGGTGACCAAATTCGAAGCTAATACCAAAACAAGGTATTACCTGTTAACTTGTTACAGATGGATTATCAACCTACTATGAAATGACTACTAATGAGTTTGGTTTTGGTATTATATTGCTAAATGATCACCAAAACGTAATTTATTAGTTTCGGTTTTTTAGGCACAATCGACCAATGGTCCCTCCCAATCAGCACAATGGTTCCTCACATGATCCCTTAAAAGTCAAATAAGCAACTTATACCCAAGGATAAAAAGCTAAAATTAATATATACAAAAGGTAAAATGTCCAAAATAATTAACAAAATACAAACACCTTCTCCTATCGATCGTTTTAACCCTTTTTTTAATTTAATTTAATTTATTATTAACGTTGGATTTATCCCAAATTTATGTCAAACAAAATCATTGAGCACACTAGAGAGTAACGGTTGGCGGAAAACATCTTGCCAGAGAAAATCATTGCTTAATTTCTACATATTAAGGTACACTTTTTTAGTTATTTATTTATTTATTATTTTTTTAAAAAACCTTCTTCAAATTTATTGCTACTGTCAACCCCTCTTCTTCTTCTTCTTCTTCTTTTTCTTTCTTTCTTTCTTTCTTTCTTTTTTTTTTTTTTTTTTTTTTTTTTTTTTTTTTTTTTTTTTTTTTTTTTTTCATGGTTTTAGAGAAGTATAAGTAAGGTCGAGTCATTTATCTTCCATTCAATGTACCAATATATTTAATCTTGAATCTTAGTATAATTCTCATACTTGAAAGGTAAAATTTTTATTATTCATACTTTGGCTACCCTTGAGATCAAATCCTGATTCCCTCCCTGAGTGTGTCTACTCTGATACCATGTAAAATTTGGGAGAAAAGTTGATGATTTTTCATTGATCCAATTGTGCTTAAAATACATGTTTAGGATCCTTGTGTATGAGGGATATTTACAACAAGAAAGGAAAAAAATATGTACAACTAGTACAAGACGTTACAGCTTGAAATATGTCTATCGACCACAGCTAGCGTGACCATTACAAAGATTTTACAGCTTGAGATATACCCAACTAGCACATCTAGCATGAGATTATTACAATCAATCTCGTGCAATCTGGAAGGCTTCCTAACAATGCCAAAATACATATATTTTACTTCCATAGTGTGTGGTGTTTGTGTGTGTTTCTTTTTTGTATGTCTAACAAAAATAAAATTACATAAAAAGTTTGAAGGTATAAGGTCCCACATGCCAAGTGAGGTTTGGCCCTTTAGAATTTATAAAGTTTTACTTATCCATCAAGAGTTAAGCTTTTTTGGAGGTTGAGTGCGGGTTAACTTTATAGGCTCTTGAACTCCTAATTTAACTGTATTCGTGTTTTGTAGGTTTTCTCATTGTGTGTGATGTGTGTATTTATCACAAAAGAAAAAAAAAAAAAAAACTACTACATTTAGACTTGTTAAGGATTTAATTGTAAAGGTTTTGAATAGAAATATTTTGTTTAATATTTAAGTTTTTGTATTCATATTACTTCAAAATTTTCATTAATCTTAATATTGTCAATTAGAAACAATTTTTTATTTTATTTTATTTTATAAAAGCTTATAGTTAATCGATTTATTTATTTATTTATTTTTTATTTATAGAATTGAAATAAACACTAGGATAGAGTAAGAACCTTGTTTGGTACAATTTTTGTTCAGCCGATTCAAACTTCAATACATATCTTTTGTGGAATTAATTAACCAGATTATAATTTAAAAAGTATTCATATATTTAAAATTTATAGTTATTTTATGTAATGGGAAATCAAAAATTTATTGTTATCCATATTAATAATGCCACGTATCATCATGGTGTTTAACATGTTATCAAATAAACCGTAGGAAGGTTGCTACACCATCCAATGGAGTACTGTGTAGGGTCACACCAGGGAGCTAGGCATTATGACAGGGGGAAGAAAGTGACCAAATAAAGTGGCAGGTAGAGCAAAGTTAACAAAATAAAAATGCGAAGTTGGAAAACTTGGTTGAACTTGGCAACTTTTTGGCTACTTTTTAGCCACACTCGGCTGAAACACTCGGCTGAAAAGTAGCCTTGTTGGCTGAATTTCCAAATTTGCATTTTTATTTTGTAACTCTGATCCCACGTCACCATCTAATCACAAGAAATCGAATCTTGTGCATCTCGAGTGTACCTCTCCACCTCTTTTATTAATTAATTAATTTCTTTATTATCAATCAAGAGTATCTCAAATTTTATTCTCGCCAACATTTTGATTCAGACTATTCTCCTAACGGATCATGTGAGACGCCATGCAATACCCACATTGGCAGCTATCTTTGTAAGGAGTTGAAACGATGATGTTTCCACCTCTTTAATGAGACGATTTCAGATTAATCTAGTTTATTTTTTAACTGTAAGGGTCGTTTGATAAAGTTGAAAAATTTGGCTTGTTGAAAATCTGGTCAGTTTTGATTTTATAATGCTAGGTAAGTCTTTTTTTCTTTCTAACTAGTTCAACAATTTTTTTCAAAGGTATAAACATAGTTTTTTTCAAACCAACTATGAGCTGGTTATTTAAAAACTAGATTCTCCCTCCATTCCTAATTGAACTATTTTTGAAAACAAGATTTTTTTCATATCAATATATATGTTTGAACATTCTAATTTTATCATCTATGTACTAAACATTGGAAAGATATAAAATACTCTTGAGAAAGTGTATTTTAAGAAATTAATTAGAAAGAATCATTAACATTTTGAATTGTGACAATAATTTTAGAACATCACGAAAAGGAGAGGAGGACAATAAAATAGGAAACGGGAGGATTAATAGTTATGAACTAAAACTAGCTTTGTCTAATTTTTAAAGTTCCTAAACATATCTTAAATATATTGTCTGGATGCATCGGTCAAGGTGCAGAGGAGAAGAGGTACACAAGTGACGCAGGTGGAGCCAAGGATAAAGTAAATATTCTCTTTTTTTGGTTGAGTATCCGTGTTTTTCCAATGCAGCACATTCCTCTCCCTTTCTCAGTTTTTCTCTAACGCCTATACATACTACTCCGTCCTATCATTAGTCATGGTGGAAACGCAAGAAAGGAGAGCACTGGAAAGAGGAAGCCAGGTGATCGAGCGAGTTTAGCATTTGTAAGTTCTGCAGTTGAAATGAACGAGACTAGTGGAGCTGGTAGTTCCGTAGATGTGGGTGTTTCCACGCCGAGTTTCGACTCTATTAATCTTTCTTCTTCTACCCCTGAAAGGTTAGTGTTGCATTTCTCTTATATATATATATATATCCGCTCTTTTTAGTACTCACTTCACTTGCTACGTCTCTCTCTCTCTCTCTCTCTCTCTTTGTGACATACCCACACCCCACTATTAGTCTACCACTGTCGTCGCAATTACTATTGCCCCATTTTTCTTTCGGACGAAACGCCACCGCAGCAGATTGCTCTATGAACAATGTTTATGATATTTTCTCGTAAAACTTCTTAGTTGAGATCATGGTGGTTTCCATTGCAACACCCTCACGGCGGCATGGTAAAGGCCGTTACCATCACCTTTTCCCGGTCATTACTTTTTCCGTTAGTACCTAAAAAATCCAACCACAGAATTTAGTAAGATAATTTTCTCAAGGTCTTCGGACACTGATCTTCTGACAGCAATCTTTAATGGGATCTTTGCCACCAGCATCTTCGTGCCGCCAAAATATTGCGTTCAATGCTTAATTGGTGGTCCGCGGCCGGGTTTGAGACGGGCTAACATTTCAGACTAGAGGTCAACATGCATGCTAGCCCAAAAGCGGCCTGCTATGACTTCAGGTCTAAGGGCCCGGCTATGCCCCCCATTTGGATCCGCCCCACACGTTTTAGGTTTAATTTGAAGGTTTTATGCAAAATATAAAAGGTTTTTATGAAAACTGACCTCAATGTCCATTAGAAAACATCATTTTGAATAATTTTGTAAAGGAAAGTTTTTCCAAAATCTATCGTTTAAATAGACATTTTGCCATTTATAGTCTTTATTTCATTTTTTGCCAAAAAACATACATAAACGATAGATTTTGGAAAAAACAATCTCTGCGAAGTTGTTTAAAATGATATTTTTTAATGGACAACGCGACCAATTTTTGTAAAAATCTTTCATATTTTGCATAAAATTTTAAAAACCTAAACTAAGGGGGGCTTGATCAAAATGGAGGGGGCAATAGCTGGTCCAGGTCCAAAGTTCTCAGTCCAAAACCAACCCAAAAGCTTAATTGCGAGGCCCAAGCACAATTGTGTTGGGGTATATAATTAATTATGCATATTTTACATGTCAAAATTATATTTATTAAAATAACTTTTGTATTGATTATTGTTAAAGTTTTGACTTTTGGTCAATTAAGCATTATGGGGTTAGGCCGACGACTAAAAATTAAGATCTCGAGCGTACTCAAGTATAATCTGGATAGGGAACGGCTATTGCAACCCCCCATTCCTATAAGCCCACCCCCCATCTTTTAGTTTTAAAAGTTTTATGCAAAATATAAAAAGTTTTTATGAAAACCGGTCATGATGTCCACTAGAAAACATCATTTTAAACAACTTTGTAGAAGAAAGTTTTTCCAAAATTTATCGTTTAGGTAGACTTTTTGGCAAAAAATGAAATAAAGGCTATAAATGGTTAAAAAGTATATTTAAACGATAGATTTTGGAAAAACTTTCTTCTGCAAAGTTGTTCAAAATGATGTTTTCTAGTGAACATCACGGCCGGTTTTCATAAAAACTTTTTATATTTTGCATAAAACCTTAAAAACATAAAGGATGGGGGGTGGGCTTATAGGAATGTGGGGTTGCAATAGCGGTTCCCATCTGGATATCCTCCACGTCGTAGGGGCCAATATTTCATGCTCAAGCCCATACAAGAGTGGGCCAGGATCCTTATCGGAAAAATAAGGAAGTGTTGGGCCAGGAACTCAGGCCAGGCGACTTATTTGGGAAAATTTTTCAATGTAATGGCATAAACCCATGTAATGGCATAAACCCATAGCACCTGATCACGTGAGAAAAACGTGTGTGTGCCTTTCCAATGGTATAATTTCTCATTTACTTACCATCCCCACCCTTGCGGTGGACATACAATAAGTGATAGTCCAATACCTGTGCTGGAAATTTTTTGAGTTGGGTTTTGATTTGAATGCTAATAATCACATCAGGTTTTACTTAATTTTGTTACTCTGAGAAATTAATTTTATGCAATCATATTTCATTTAAATTCTATATATCTTTCCTAGAGTTTTTTTTATTCAAGTTTTTGGTTTTGTATTTTTTATTTTTGCTGTGAGTATTTTCACTTACTTTTGATTTGATTGGTAGAGTTCATAAGCAATTTGCTAAAATACGTTTGTGTTTGAATGCTAAACCCTTTATTTTACGTGGTAAATCATCTAATTATATTTTTTCTTTTGATGAAAAATTGCTCTTGGAAATATCCGATGGGAATTGAAAAGCTATTTTCTTATGCTCATTTTCTTTCTGATTTTTTCTTGCTGATAAAAAATCCCTTGTAATAGGTATGTATTTTATTTTATTATTATTTTTTAAATGCTCAATCTCTATGTTGTATTTTTTCTTGGAGATTAAAATTTCATTCTTAAGACTATACTATTTATGGGTGATTTGAGGGGTGGGCGGGAGAACAAGGGCCTTAGGTTTCTAAATGTTCGTGATGAGGCATCTTGCCTTATTTTTTGTTTTGTAATTTTTCCCATTTTTTGAATCCTAAGATTAGTTTTCGTGCTATGTTATCTTTGGTTGTTTCAATTAATGGGGTGTTGAGCTCCAATGATGCATTGTGGAATGTCTTACTTCAAAGTGGGGATCTATAGATTCTTCAGTAAAAATAAAAATAAAAAAAAAAAAAAAATAAAAAAAAAAAAAAAGGTTAAAGAGAGGTAGTAGTAAAGTTTCATTTGGATGAAGTGAAATAATATCCCATGATAGTAATATAGTGTTGGGATTCTTATCTTTTTGAGTATGTACTTATTCTTTAAGTGATCCAAAATGTATTAGAATTTGTTAATGTGTAAGTCATATTATATAAACTACTAATTCATTAATAAATTTAATTTATTCTTTTGTATATAATTTCTACGATACAATGGACTTGTCATATAGTTAATAATTCAACCAAATTCAATTTTCTCTAGAGATTAAGTATAAACTTTCCCCATTTATTTTGGTTCTAATTATTCTATTTTTTATTTCTTCATTGATATGTTTCTTATTGTAAATGTGTAGAAAATTGGTAGACAATGAATAAGTTATTTGTCAAGATTCTTAATAGTTACGTGTCATTATGTATTAGTATTTCTTTTTGGATCATTTGATGTACACGGACTAAAACCTTTTACGGAATAATAAATAATTTCTTAACATCTCAAATCTTCACGCTTAATATGGATTAAATGTTAAAGAACAAATGGTCACATAACCTTCCTTAAGTAAATTAAGTTTATATTTAATCGATATGGACAATATTGAAGAGATAATTACCACTAGATGAGGGGCTATACAACATGAAAAGGGTTAATCCCTATTTAAGTTAAAAAGATCTTGGAAAGCATCGATCTTTTATATGTTTATTTAGGAAAAATCCACGTGCAACGAACGTGTGCAATAACTAGTATATATAAAAGATATAAATATAGATATAATTTTGAGGGGTGGACAGAGTGATCCTAGGGCCTCTTGCCAAGTAAGAGGTCTTGAGTTCAACTTTCACCACTTTCCCACAAAGCCACCCCCATGAACTTTGTCCTGTAATTGTCCGGTGCATGTGGGATAGGAGGATTGCGTGTGCTCAGAGGAATTAGTTTTATATATATATATTTTAAAAAGAAAAAAAAAAAAAGAGAAAGATATAGATATAGATATTGATGTAGTAATATTGGGTTTGTGTCAAATTACACATGGAGTGTTTTCTTTTTCTTTCTTTCCATTGTTTAGGGCAGTTAATAAACATAAATTAAATCAATTGTATATTATTTTTAATTGTTGTGCAGAGTGATATACAAATTCTTCTCCTCCAACCCATTCTTTGTGGCTTTCTCATTTCTCATTATGTACCTGGTTAGTGTCCTCCAAGGGATCAATCAAGGCGCCGGTGCATCCCTAATTCGGTTGCACCCTGCGAATTTGATGGCCTTTATCATCGCCACGGTCATATACAGCTTTGCTTTAGCAGCTACAATGGCACTCCCGTTAATTAACATAACCAACACTCAACTCGCCCGTTTTGTCACTTTTTTCTCGGGAGCTCTATCTGTAGGATCAATTGTATTGATGTTTCTCCCACGGTGGCTTGGGTGGTTGATTTTCATCACGTGGCTCCTTTTGCTTGTAATGGTTGGATATGACTTATTTCACCATAGCTTTCAAATGCTTTACCAAAAGACTAAAGAGAAATTGCGTAACACGTTAAACAGGCTCAAGGGACGGAATTTGGCAGAGCAGCAACATGTTAACCATAGCTTATCCTCTCCATGACTCCATGTATATATAGTTAGTTTGTAAATTACATTTGGAGTTATTGCCGAAATTGTAATTTAAACTTGTTTGGTTTCCAAGAAAACAAAAGGAGATGGGAACAAAACTTTGGTTCTTTTCTGTCCTTTTTCCGAATGTGTTCTTTCCTTTCTTTCCACCACCTCACTAATTTGGAGACCAAATTATTTTATAAGTAATATATGGTGTGGGTTTGAACTTTGAAGTAACTTCTAGGAACGGTGACCTCTCATTCGATCGACTTCTGTGATAAAGTACTAAATCTCAGTAGGAAATGTGTTTGTAGACTATGCCCTGTCCATTCACTTGAGGCAAATTGAGTCTCAATCAATTCTATAAACGGCAGGTACTAACAACAAAAGTGGTACAACTTTAACAAGACATTCATATAGAAATTATTACAAAAAACGAACAGTTCATGTCACAATCTGATGTTCACATTTTTTTTTCCTCCCATTAGTGGTACTAAATTCAAATACCGAATTTAGTAAGTTAGAATTTTCCCACGATCTTTGAACACAGATCTTCTGATACCAATCTTTGATGGGACTTTTGTCACCAGCATCCTGCTGCCAAAATCTTCCATTCTGTGCATAATTAGCGTCGCCACGACCGGGTTTGAGTTGGGCTAACACTGCATAGTGCATACTAATGGTCAATGAGAGCCGTTATTGCAACCCCTAGCCTGAATGTTATTTGCACAACAAACTTATTTTGATTTTTCAAAGTTAATGAAAAATATAAAAGGTTTTTATAAAAAATAGGCACGAGGTTTATTAAAACACATAATTTTGAACAATTTCGCAGAAATTTTTTTTTTCAAAATTTGTCGTTTAAGGGTACATTTTAGCCAAAAATGAAACAAAAAATATAAGTAGCCAGAAAATTCTACTTAAATGACAAATTTTCAAAAAAACCTTATTCGGCAAAATTGTTCAAAATAATGTTTTTTTTAATGAAATCTGCGGCCAATTGTAAAAAAACCCTTTTATATTTTTCATAAAATCTTAAAAATTAAAATAAAAGGAGTGTACAAGTAACATTGAGGGGTTGCAATAATAGTTCTCAATGGTCAACATGCCTGCACTCAATTCAAACCCGACCCAAAACCTTAATAGTTAATACTTAATAGTGAAGCCCAAGCACAAATGTGTTGGGTTAAATTAATTAAAAATATTATGATATCATTAATTAAACATGTTTTATGTATAAAAATATTTTTATTAAAATAAATTTTACAATGATTATCGTTGAATTTTTTTATTGATTCAGCGTCTAGGGGTTGAGCTGGGACTGAAATTAAAGAACCCGAGCCAGCGCCAGTATTATTCCTATTACCGGACTCTAGGGGGCAATATTACATGCCCAACTGCCGAAGCCCATATAATAGTTGGACCAGACCCTCACAGGAGGCACTGACGCAGGCCATTTTTTATTTTATTTTATTTTATTTTTTTTTTGCGCTAAGTGTACGATGGAGATGGGGAAGGGAAAATGGGAAATTTACAAGACCACACTTCGATCTAACAATAGTATCATATCCCCTTTTCTATGATACTAGTGATAGCACACGTGTGTTGCACGTGAATTTTTTTTGTGAGAATTGTTTTTTTTTTTTTTTTTTTGAAATGAAAATAAAAATAATTTATTTATAAAAAATCATTAGTATTATATTATATTAAATTTTGTTATAGTTTGGTCTTTCAATCATTAGCATTAACATATGAAGAATCAATAAAAATGTATGATGATTATCCATCAAAACTAAGCACAAAAAGTGTATATATATGAAAAAAAAATCAAAAATCAAAAATATTTATTTATATAAAATCATTAGTATTATAGTATAGAAAATTTTGTTATAGTTTGGTCTTTGAATCATTAGCACTAACACATGAAGAATCAATAAAAATGTATGATGATCATCCATCAAAACTAAGCACAAAAAATGTATATATATGTGAGTACGGTGCATGAATGAATAAAAAAATCATACAAGATTAACTCCATATACTTGGAAAAGAACAAGAAGTAAGTAAGGGTTTTTATTTGGTGTGTATAGTTCAAATTGATTTCAAACTTTATATTTATTTGCTAATTTTTCTAAATTTTGTTTGAGAGATTGTTCTTCAAGAAATGCGTCAAACAACAAAGCAAGAATGTCTCTGTTTTTTTTCTTGATAGGAAAACAACCAAATATAATAATAATAATAATAATAATAATAACAATAAATAAAAAATAAAAAATAAAAAATAAAGATCAAATTAAATTTATTAAGTAGAAATATAATTTAAGTCTGCAAGGAATTAGTCCCTTACACAAATTGAGACATCTTCCAATGAAACATACAAACCATCAACCTCCCTACTAAATTGTGCCAAACCAAGATTTGTTTGTGATCTTTGGATTCCCTTTTTTTTTTTTTTTTTGGCATGCATATTTTTTTCCTAAATTTTGCTAATAATTTCAACTGATATTCTCTTTGTTTTGTTTTGTTTTTTTGAATCATATGTTTATTCAGTGGTAGCAATGGATTTCTATACTTTTTATTTTATTTTTTATTTTTACATTAAGTTGTTTTAGGGTTTAAAATTCAAATGGAAATATTATATATATTATATTGTCAAAAACTAACTTAATGCTTTAAGAAGTACTTTTATATAGGGCTTAATCTATCTTATAAGAACATGAAAAAAAAAATAATTTTTCATTTTAATCCTTGCACATTATAATTTGCTAAAATTGGTGTAATCCTTATTTATCAAATCTAATGCTATGTAGATTCAGAGGCAAGGAGAATATATATGGGAGTTTATAATAGAATTGGAGATACTTATGAAGTGCATCCATTCTCCCGAAAACAAATAAATAAATGATCAAAATGATGCCATCACGGATTGATCATGCTAAGTCCCCTGCTGCTAGACAAACCACATTTATTCAACCTATAATGATATTCCACATCATAGCCCACTCAACTCATCAACGTGCTATTTCTTAGTTAGTAACCCACGAAAGCTGCGAATCATTGCTGCTGCTACCCTCATCAATCCCCGACGCACTTGTTGCACTACTACTACTACAATACTACCCCTCTTTAGTGTAACTGCTGTTGCTAGCTAGGGTTCGACAGGCTTCTATTATATTTGTAGCGTAACTACTACGACTCGGGTTTGACAGGCATCTATTATATTAGTTTTGTGGAGAATGGTAAAAAAGCCTAGAATTATAGTTTCCTTAGAATTCTTATTAAGGTATGTGTTTTATATTGCTATATTTCCTACATATGCAGAAGAGTAATTGTATAGTTTCCTTAGAATTCTTATTAAGGTATGTGTTTTATATTGCTATATTTCCTATATATGGAGAAGGGTAGTTATGTATTTAAAAATTAAAATAAGGGTATATTAGTCAATCAAAAGTTTTTCTCATATTCATCTTTTTATAGATAGTATAGATTTTCATAAAATTTCTTATCTTGTGCATTCTACGTTAAATATGACTTACATTTTTATTTTTATTTTTTCTATTTTTTAGGTCGGGCAAAATATGTAATCTGAAAGCAATTTTATTTTATTTTTCCTAGTTATGTAGACTAATATACAAATTATTTTTCTCAAAACCATACTTTGTTGCATTCTCATTTCTCATTTCTTATTATTATGAGCACGTTGATATATTGCGCGTGTCCACATGTCCATGAAATGAAGCTGAAAACATGGGAGTTTTACAAGGAAGTAGCAGAGCTGCTGCTCCTGCACTTCTTGTCTAAAGCCATGAAATTCCAACACAAAAATAACCTCTATATATAAGAGAAGACTCGAGATACAATACATTAAAGCATTACAGTTCTAAAGCACCTTGGAAGATGAACAGACAAAAGAAGAACAATATTACCCGATTGACACTTCCCAGCTATATATTGAAGGTATACATAGAGAAAATTCATTTTATTTATTTATTTAAATGGTCATGATTTGACTATCATGTAATCCCTTTGTTCCACCAACATTGACCATCTTTGATGGAATAACATATTATGAAAAGCATGATGCATTGACTTGTGATCCATAATACTTTTTCTTTCCAAAAGTACCATTTTCCTACTTAGGATTTGGTTTTGTATTGAAAGTAATTCTTAAACTAAAATAGGGGAGTATAGAAAAGTTATAAAATAAAATTTATGATTTGACTTTCCAAAATGGAGAAACATTTTGAGATAACAAAAGTATCAAGAATGGGTTATCATTGTGGGATGACGAGAATAAGATTTTTGCATTATCCTAACTCCTAATAATGGAGAAAATAATACAGAACTAAGGAGGAATAAAAAAAAAAGTGAGTATTTGGTTGCACAAGGAAATGGAATGACTATTCCTTTATGAGGGTCTATTCCCTCCAATGAGAGAATAGCCATTCCTTTCCAAACCAAAAGGAATAGACAATTCTTTTTTTGATAAGGTAAATGATTGTATTATAAGAATAAAAAGGGATTAGACCCTCGTACATAAGACATATACAAGAGAAAAGTAGCTCGTAAAAAAAGCCAACAAAAAACTCGACCCCCTTAACAATTAGATACACAAGGAGTCAACAAAATCTATAAAAGAAGGGTAATTCCCACCCATATAGCTACATGACCACCAATAAAGGGTTTTGACCAAAGAAGATTTGAGCTCCACAAAAGATGATTCCTCTTCTTCAAAAGTTCTCAAATTACGCTCTCTCCAAATACACCAAAATAAAGCATGAGGAACCATCCTCCAAACTGTTTTGATATCTTTCCGAATACCTTTAATCCACCAACCCGAAATCAAATCATAAGTAGAAGAAGGCAAAACCCATTTGATACCAAAAAGATGGAATATAAGTTCCCATAAACCCCTCACTACCCCACAATGAATGAAGAGATGGTCCACCGATTCCACCGCTTTTTTACACATTATGCATCTATTAGGGAGCTCCCACCTCAATCTAACCAAGTAGTCGATAGTAAGACACTTCTTATGAGCCACAAGCCAAGCAAAAAAAACCACCTTAGAAGGCACCAAAGGTATCCAAATGTTTTTGGCCGGCAAAAAAACATTCAAGTTGTGAGCCAAAGAAGAATACAAAGATTTCACTGAGAATAAACCTTTAGGATTTTTGCTCCATCTTAAGGTATCATTCCCTTCCAAAGAAATCTTACATCCATAAAGCTCTTGGAAAAAGTTTAACACAACTTCCAACTCCCAATCATTAAAACTACGATAAAAAATGACATTCCAATGAATTCCACTCTCTCCATCCACAAGATAGTCCATGATCCAAGCGTCCTTGTTGACCGCTAACTCAAACAAGCAAGGAAAAACCTCCATGAGATTTCTATTACCACACCACACATCTTTCCAAAATTTTATCCTATTTCCTCTTCCCACTTTAAAATTTACATAAAAAAGGAATAGACAATTCTTACTTTTGAAAGAGTAAAAATCATTAAAAATAGATTCCACTTATGTTTTTTCATTCCATTCCCACCCCTTAACAAGCATTGGGATGGAATGTCTATTCCCATTCTCATTCGCATTCCATTCCATTCCCAACTCCCATTCCATTCCATTCCCTCAAACCAAATACAACCTAAGACTAAAGATGAATTAGTTTGGAAAACAGTACTACAGAGTAGTTTGTATCAAAGTTAGTAGTTAGTTTGTTGCAAAATTAATAGTCAGGGATCCTTCTTGGGTATTAGTTTGCAAAATAGCCCCTAATGTGTAATTCTCCCACGAATCAAAACCAAAACCTCCCACACAAAAGAAAAAAAAAATGGGGGAAAGAAAGGAAAAAAAAAAGGCATAAAACGCAACCTGCTTAGCAACCTAGGCTGAAACGTACCCAAAAAACAAAGCCTGCCAAAAAAAAAAAAAAAAAAAAAAAAAAACTAACCAGATAGACCAAAACAAAACTAGACTTAGGAGAAAACTTGCAGAACCAAAAAAGAATCGAGTATCTTCACACCAGCCGAATGCAGCAGCTAGCCCACAAACAGAACACATTTTATTTGTTCAGCAAATAGGCCAAAAAGCCAAAAACAAATCAAATTTCAGTCCTTTATTTCTTTTCCTTGCCACGTGTCATCGATCCTATATTTATTGCATCATGCAGTAACTACACCAAATCCAAATCCAATTTCAATTTTTAAGGTCCCTATTACGAGGATTGGAATATAACTGCACCAGTTCAGGCAGGCTACCAACTTCATAAACAAACTAGTTAACCTCTAGAGAAGAATACTCATTTGAAACACTTCCACGGTTACTTGGATGAGGATTTTGAGTCTTCATTTGGAGACCTTGGGATCGAGTCTCGGCCCATCTTCACGACCCTAAGGAGATTCAATTTGCTCTATTGAATGGTGTATTCCTTGTGAAAGAACAAAAAAAATTTCATTTTATGGCCGTAAGGGTGGCGTTCGGATTCAATGCTGAGGCCATCTTACTCGTCACGGTGCCAAGGTGCCTCCAATTGCGCCACATGGCTTACCTTTTCATCCAACGGTGGAACAAATTTCTCTTGATAAAACGATTCATTCAGCTGCGGTTTGGTTCTCAAAACGCACTGTCAACGTCGCAGCTCCCATTACCCCCATTTGAACCAAAAATCCTCACCTGGCAGCAGTTCTCCTACGAGAAAATTTTCATTCTCCTGTTCAAAGAACCCATTGTCTTTGTCTCATTTTCATTCTCCCGCTCAGGGAACTTCTCTCTCTCAGCTCGCCTCTCTCTCGCTCTCATTTTCATTCACCCGCTCAAAGAGAGAACCCATTTTCTCTCTCTCTCTCTCTCTCTCTCTCTCATCTCACGCACCCCTGGACTGTGAGATCTGCCACCATCGACTTCTCTCTCTCAGCTCGCCTCTCTCTCTCGCCGTCGATGTCTGTCACCCCTTAACTACATCCTCAAATACCCACCAGAAAAAGGAAAAATCAAAACCTATTAAAAAAATATAGTAAATGAAAAAAAAAAAGAAAAAAAAAAAGGAGCCAGATTGTTAATGTTGCCCCCACTTTGGTTCGTTAATGTTGTTCAGAAAGGAGCCAGATTGTTAACCTTTTCTATGAGGATTGGGGAAGCATGTATATTGTGATACTAAACGCTGAGAAATTTCTCTCGCTTGGACTATGTGCTGTGTAAACCACCATGAGTGTTTTCTGTAGCTTTTATCTGGGATAATCTTTAGCTTACCTTGTTGGCTTGCCTTATTTTCTAGCCTTTTTAACTTACATAATGGAACAAGATATTCATTATCAATTGAACTGAGTTGAACATAATGAACTGGAATTTGACATTTCATAGTCCATACAACCCGTCGTGTGAAGAAAAAATTCTTACCATACAATTTTTTTTATAACAAAATTAAGATCGTTTCTAATTTGGGATAATCTATAATTTGGGAACTTGGGTGGAAGAAGCCAAGAATGGGGTTCATAAAGTTGATGATGGGTCAGTTCAAGATGATGGGGTTAAAGCTCCTACTTCAAAGTTTCTGAAGGATGAGGAAGATGGGTCTTTTATCACAATCATTGTTCCTAAGAACAAAGAAAGAGAGCTTAATTTCCATCACCATTTACCACAGCACCATTCAAGCTCTTCACAGGTATTTCCTTTGGCTTCTTCCCCTTCAACATTCAAACCACCAGCTAACAAGAAACCCATCTTACACGCAGCTCCATGAACTGAATTGAAATGGGTTTTCCTCTTCTTTCATTTTTTTTTTTTTTTTTTTTCAATTTTAATGTGAATTTACTATATTTTTTTAAAAGGTTTTGATTTTATTTTTCCTTTTTCTTGTGGGTATTTGAGGATGTAGTTAAGGGGCGACAGAAATCGACGGTGAGATAGAGAGGTGAGCTGAGAGAGAGAAGTCGACGGTGGCAGATGTCGAACGGCGGCAGATCTCACAGTCCAGGGGTGCGTGAGATGAGAGAGAGAGAGAGAGAGAGAGAGAGAGAGAGAGAATGGGTTCTCTCTTTTTGAGCGGGTGAATGAAAATGAGAGCGAGAGAGAGGCGAGCTGAGAGAGAGTTCTCTGAGCGGGAGAATGAAAATGAGACAGAGACAATGGCTTCTTTGAGCGGTAGAATGAAATTTTTCTCGCAGGAGAATTGCTGCCGGGGGAGGATTTTTGGTTCAAATGGGGGTAACGGAAGCTGTGCCGTTAACGGTGCATTTGAGAACCAAAACGCAGCTGCATGAATCGTTTTATCAAGAGAAATTTGTTCCACCGTTGGATGAAAAGGTAAGCCATGTGGCGCAATCGGAGGCACCTTGGCACCGTGCCAAGGAAACATGGCCTCAGCACTGAATCCAAACACCATAAGGGTGCTTGTTGAAGAAGCACATATGGCTGCACTTGTCTCGGTCTTGATTTGACATAAAGTTGACAAGCCTCCCAGAATGTGGTGTTGGAAACAAAATTTGCCAAAACTAGCCACAATAAGTTGGAAACAAAACCCACTTGAGGAGCCATACTCTGATATGCTGACGTTAAGTGTTGATTGAAGCCCAAAGAACACCACCTTAATGTACTATCATGATTCATGAAGTCAAAAAAAGGAAAATACAGCATTTTATCCCAATTCAATCAAAGAGATCAGCAAGTTAATTGTCTCTAAAATAAACTTCCATCTTGATAATTATTATGAAAAACAGAAAAAGCACAACACATTTGGTCTTCAAACATATGAAGTATAACCACACATACAAGGTAAAAAAATTTAGAAACCCTAAACATATACACCTATATGTGCATGAATATGCGTTTCTAAATACATACTTTTCTCTGCATTGTCCAAATTTATCCGATGTCTCTGAAGAGAATGTAGATATTCTCACATTGTAGTATTAAAAGACATACGTGAATTGATTCTATAGAGTAAATTTAACAGAAAATTAGTTATGAACCACAAAACTGAGTCGGTTCCTTAAAAATTATTAGCTATCAGTAAATATCAATACAAGGTGGCCCACCCGATGAGAAAAATTACGCTACTTTTCTGCTCATACAATTAGGATTTCTGAAAATATTCAAACCTATACCATAAAAACACATTATCTAAGTTAATTTCAGAGTAACACATCTTACTTTGTACATTTTACAGACGAACTCACACAAACAAGTCTCCAAGCTCTTCACACTCCTTCAGCCGAGTCATGTTGGTGCTAATAGCCTTATAATTATTACTTTAACAACTTTGGCATCAGTTGGTATGTAGCAATCACTGTAATGTATAGTAATTGTGGTGATAGAGGCTGTGTTTATAGTTATCAGTCATATATGTGTACTAAAAATGAAGTCATATACGTGTGAGTAGAATTCATAATCAATTGAATTAAAGATGAAGTAATTAGTAAAAAGTAATTCATTGTGACAAAATATGTCAACATTATTGCATACACCAGTACCAAATCCTAACTCAGGAATCCAAAATCTTCACACTCACACAGGCACTCCGACTGTAAGTATCCCCAATCTGAGTAAAAAAATTGCAGAGTGTAACTTCACTGACCCTTAAGTCTTTTTTTCTCCTCTCTCGCATAAGGTAGTATTAAACCCATGTTCTTTGCTTTGTAATGATCACAAGCTGAGCGAAGAGAATCCAGTCCTCAGATTTCGTTTATTATTCCTTAAAGTTTCTTTGAAGTCTAAGCGACCAAAGTGCAGAGTGAGAGCACCGAAGAACTAAATTTTCACAAGCCTGATTGAACATTTGATTGTCAAGTTGCGATTTGTAACTTGGCTTCAATTTGTTTACTTCTTACCATTTTGATTCATCAAGGGTGGCACTATCATGCAATTGGGATTGCATGGAAAATCATAAGGTACATAGATGCGGAGGGTGGGAAACAAAATATGGAGCCCCACCACCCCACCCCCCTCCTGTGGGCGGTAGGCACTGTTTAATATTGAAGGGAAGATTTATTCATAGGAAGCTTTATCTTGGGTGAAGAAAAGGCGGGGTCAGGGGGTCCTTATATGGGATTCTAATGGCAATTGGGTTACTGGGTTTGCTTGTCAGCTCAGAAGTTGTAATAGCTTGGCAGCTGAAATTCATGGAGGAAGGCAGGGCCAGCCCATGGCTTAATTGGGATCAAGGGCTGCATAACATTATTCTTGAAGTCGATGCTCAAGTAGCAGTGACTCTGCTGAAAGAAGATACAGTACGTAGATTGTCACCCTTGTCATAACTTGATTCAAGACTGCAGGGAGCGGTTAAATAGGAACTGGAGAGCAAGTGTGGCTCACACATATAGTGAGGGTAATATTTGTGCTGATTTTATGGCTAAAAGAGGGGCAAATGGAAGAGAAGAGCTGGGTATTTTTGAGGTTCCTCGTGAAGGGATAAACGTCTTGAAGCGTCTTGCTTATGGCAGATAGATGTGATATCCAGTTTCCTAGATTGGTTTCTGGTTAGTGTTGTTGTTTTTTCTTTTCCTTGTACTTCATTACCCCAAAAAAGACAGAAAAAAGGGAAATGCATGAAGGTAATTTTCCTGAAGAAAATTTAATATTTTAACAATTCATATAAGTACACAAACCATCATATATGCGAGAACCGGGCTAGCTATGGATCCAAAAAAACCTATCCGTAGAATGGAATTATTACAAATTAGAAAATAAAACTGCAAAGACCTGAACCAAAAACAGTAGAAGCAACCATAATTTGGTGAAGACATATTTAGGTTTTTTACACCCTCGTTCAATTGATCAACAGCTAAACACCCTAAGATTAGATTGAGTCGGAGCCAACAAAAAAAAGAAAAGAAAAAACCACTAAGGCTAGGGAAGGAGGGAGAGGAAAGGCTCTGTTTTTTTTCCCTTCCCCCTTTCCTTTGCCTTGTTCTTTCTCGAGAAATAAATGGAGGGTGAATGTCAACGAAAATGGAAGAAATATGGGGACATACCTGAATGAAAGATAGGGATCCAAAGAGAATCAGAAGTAATATTAGCAGGATGAGAAGCAACCTTGTTGCAGAGGCCTGCTCTGTAGTTCCTGAGTTTGGAAACAGCTCCGACGAGTAGGAATCCTTGTGCCGAGATGCCGAGTTAACTCCTCCAGTGACTACGGTTGCTGTTTTTCCAAACCCTAGTGTCTCACCTCTAACTCCCGTGTCTAATCTCGTTTTCTAATCACAGAAAACGAGATTAGACACGGAGAATTAGACTTACTGAATTAGGGTCACCGTTTTATAGTTCTCATCGGAGTAATTTGGTTACTCCTCCTGTCCCACGAAGGTACAGTACTTTTTTTTCACCAAAATATTTGTGTCCTTAAAATGTTAAACCATAATTATACTTAAATTTCTTATATTACGCTTCGTTTTATCAAGGATTTGTTTTTTTCTTCTTTTTGGTGGCCTTGTAGAGTTATAGTAAGAACTAAGCTAGAAAGGATAATTTTGAAAAAGAAAAATTAGTTAATGCATTAATTGTTTTTTTTAAATTGTGTATTTTATTAAATTTGATTTATCTTCTTAGGGAGGAAATATTAAATTATAAATCGTCTTAACTTATTCATCAAATCAATCTCAAGTATAAAACCCGAGTGGAGCGGTAGGCTCAAATTTTAATTAATATTAATAGAGAAAAGGAAAAGAAAGAGAAAAAGAAAAAAGGGCCTGCAAAAGACATAATTTCTTTCTACTAAGCTACTAAAATAATGTGGATTATTTGATTGTAAAAACCAAATTAATGACCATTGCACTAATTGGAGAATTAACAAAAATGGGGCGCCCAACTCAATTGGGCCCTAGGTGGCTAGCTGTAAACAGCAGGTTGTAAACTACTTGGAAACCCTAAGTCAGACCATTAGAGAAGGCCCAACGTGTATGTTGGCGTGGACGCACGCACTCATGACACCTCTCTCTCTTTCCCTCTCTCTCTCTCGTTTTTTTACCCATGCGAAGCACAGGTGAGTTTGATTAAATTAATGTTATATAATAAAATATAATAAATATAACTTGTAAACACAAATAACGAATAAGTGAGTTTTATATTAAACTGTCCAGGGAATAATTTGGATTAGGGTATTACTGTTAGGGTAATACTACTTTGCCCTATTTAGTGTTTTTAGGAGGGTTTCAATTTTTAAAATTTAACTATATCAGTGGATCTCACAATTAATGTACTAAATAGGACAAAATGTGGGGCAAAGTAGCATTATCCTTAGTTTTATCTCAAGTTTTGTATTTTGGTATTGGAATTCAAACATGCATGTTAGACAAAAAACTAAATAGAGCATATAATTAAAACATTGAACAACAAAAAATCTAAACATATCTCCTAAATTTTTTAACTGCGCAATGCCAAAATGTATGGTAAAAGACACTTATTAAGGGTAAAAATCATTTTAGTACATTAAATTTTTTTAAAAAATCCAAATGTGGTACTCAAACTATTTTTTTATCCTAATTTAATACCTAAACTTCACAGCCTTATCCAAATGTAGTCACAATTTCAATAACCGTCCAAATAGTTGACGGACACATCGCATACTATCACAAGAATGGATATGTGGCATCATATGTGGAGCTTACGTGTCAAGAGTAGTTAAAACATAATAATTAAATAAACAGTTTTACTATCCTATACTTCTCATTTAATTCCAATTCACTACCTAAACTTTAAAATTTTAAAAAAAAAAATTTCTAATTTGAACCTTAAACTACACTAAATTATACCAAGGGCTATGCTAGCATGACAACCAAATCATAGCCAAATGGATTAATCCACTTAAAAAAAATTCAAGATTTATTTTTTTTTTTTTTTTTGTGGTTATATAATCGTTTATATTTTCACCATTTCTGTAGTGATATCCTTGGCGATAGCTCCAAGACTTGCGATTGCGCTCTGAAGAAGGAACTTGTCCTTGCATTGCATATCGGGCGGTGCCTCTCTTTGTGCTTGCATTGTAACTGAACCATGAACAAATCAATTACTCTCTCTCTCTCTCTCTCTCTATATATATATATATATATATATATATATATATATATATATATATATATATCTATACGGATTGGGATTTGCTGCAGTTGGTGAAACAAACTGCAGCATCCAGTAGCCGTTGATGGACTGCCACGTGGATGGAGGCTTAGTGAACGGCTGAGATGAATGGCAGCCATTTGGGGGTTTAACCTTTAACGCCGTTTGCTGTTAGGGATGGAAAATAGCAAAACGTAGCGTTTTGTTGTTTTGGGTTGGAGCCAAAACAAATCGAAAATGGCTGGAACCATTTCAAAATCGAAATCTCTGCTCTCTCTCTCCTCCTCCATTCTCTCCTCCTCCACTTTCTCTCCTCTCCGCCCCCCATCGGACTGTCCCCGCTCCTCTCCAGCGACGTGCCAGGTTATCCCCTTTGCGTTCCCGTCGGAGAAAACCCATTTCTCTCCTCGCTCGTTTCTGCCGTAGGTGAAACTCCAACTCCCGTCGGCGACGAGCTCCTTCCCCTGGCGCGAGTACCTACCTTCTCTCCCCATGGAACCACCAGCAGCAGCAGACTCCCGCGCAGCCGCTATTTGCTAGCGTCGGTGACTCCCCCATCCACGCGGCACGGCACGGACACCAGATCTGACCCGGCGAGGAGCTCCTTCCCTTTCATCGATGGCAAGCTCTTCCAGTGGTGAGGTGAGGGTCTTTTTTTTTTTTTTTTTTTTTCGGTAGCCCTAACCTGAAATTTTTTTTATTTTTGTCAAGCACTTCTAATGGTCAGGTTAGGGGTTTTTTTTTTTCTTTTTTTAATTGGACTTGTGGAAAACAGGAAAAGCATTCATTTTTACCCATAAATTTGTTCAGTTTGATTGGTATCCGTTGTGGGTTTTGATCTGGGAATTGACTGGAGAAGAATGGGGGGTAAACGATAGGAGCTTTAGCTTCAGGAAATTATTTGTATTGGAAATTTCTCTGTCTTTAAATCCATAGTTCTCTTTGGTTTTCTTCTGTTGTTGAAGTTATAATTTGGATATGTTGAAAAGTTCTTCTTATTTTGTTTGATCTGTCTTAGAAGATCTGAGATTGTTTCTTCGGTAGATTACAATAATTCATATGCAAGAGTTACCTGCTGCGAATAGTTTGGCCATTCTATAATTCATATGCACATTCCTTTCTAGCTTCTCAACAGATCTTTGTTTTTCTTAATTTGCTAGCCAGTTCTGATGGAAAGGTTAAATTTTGAATCCTATTTCACCTATGTTGCCATACATTCTGTTGACCTTGTCATACCATACTATTCTGCAATTCATGCTGAAACTGATGTGTAGATCACCATTCTCCTAAAACCTACTAGATAGTTTCAGACTTTCAGAGCCGATCTCTATTTGAATTAAACTGGAAATAAAAGGGATTTTATAAGTGCTAGTCAGATTTGGATTTAAATCAACATGATGATGAGTATTACTAGTATTCCTTCTTAATTATATGAAACTCATATCATCTCATGATTAGCTGGCAAATTCAGATCATTCATTGAACTTGTAGGCTATGGGAGTGGTATTCTACATCATTGGTCCAATGTTGAATAACTGAAACAAAGACAAATTAAGTATATTATCACTACCTTTCGATGGGATAACAATTTCTTGCAGTCCATATAGCTTTATCTGCTTGTGTTGTGTTATACACCTCTTATATTGTCTTGTAATGCTTTGAAGCAATATAATTATATAAAATATATTATTCCAAATGTAACATACATAACTAACAGCTCATGAATTTTCTAAATTGTGCTGCATTACTTCTCTACCCAACATCATAAATCTTAAGTTTTTTTTTTTTTTTTTTTGACATACTTCCGTTGTGATTTACATTTGTTTGTTGATTTTGTTTGTTTTGGTTTTACAGTTGGTTAGTCATCCTATTAGTTTTTCATGATTTATGATTGAAAGGACCTTAAGTTTTATGGAATTCGATGGTGAAGTTGTTGAAACTCTATTGTGTTTTGTTAGTTTTGAGGTTTTGATTTGGAGTCTGGTGTGTATAACTTGCCAATTTTGTGGATTGGACATTTGCATGGCATTTTTCTCAAAGCAGTGAGGGACCTTTTTGACACCACATGAGAATTTGAGATTCTGAAATCACGTGTTTCAAGTCAAGGGTGACAGTCTTTCTATTTTGCAATTATCATGTGGTTTATATGGTGTTGATTTTCATACACAACGAGTTTGTACTCGTAGATATTGTAGGAATCAGGAAATCAACATTGAGAATTCATTTCCATATGGGTTTTTTAAATGCTGCACTAGATAATCACATGTTTACTGTATTTTGTTCTGTAAAAAACAGGCTCGGAGGTGGATGATGAGGCACTGTTGAAAAACATATACTCCTCAAAGGAAAGCAGTCTTAAGTACCCAGTGGAACTTGCGAAGTACCAGGAGAAGCCTGTCAAGTGCATGAGTTCGAAGTACAGCCCCAGACGCATCCAGCAGCCCCGTTGAAAGTAGCTTGCCAAGGCTTGCATTAGCTAGCAGTTTACATAATACCTGTAGCAAAGTTGTTTTCTGTAACTTCTGTTTAGAGCAAGGTTGCAACTCTTGTATTTCTCCTTGTTCATTCTCATGTCTTTCCTTTCAGTTAACCTAAGGAACTCTGGAAATGTGTAAAAATTGAGTAAAATGAAAAAAAAGGAAAAAAAAAAGGATCATTTTTTTAAGCAGCTGGCTTAAGAACAATTTTAACCTGTGGACCAGATCGTCCATCTCCAATTAAGCTAAGAGAGGATGACTCTTGTTTGGCCAGTTTCCTAATGATTATGAGCCATTTGGAACCAAAGTCAAGGAAGAATTGTGCTTAAAGAGGCGAAAGGATTGGTTATAAATTCATTTCGTTGTCTGCTTGCAGAAACATGGGGACGTGTTTCAATTTGCTTAAACATCATTGCAAAGCAATTTCTAGAAGTCACATTTGCAAAGCACTCAATACTACCTTTCTTGGGCGCTTATCCTCCGCCATTACCCCAATTCTTTTTGTTGCAATTCGAGCAATTACCCATGGCAGCAATCTCTTGGATTAAGTTTCCCACCACCAGTACTTCACTGGGAAGAGGGCCCCAACAGTCCATAAGGATTTCATTAATTCTAGAAATTGCTATAATGTATGGTAAATTACTTTATTTAAAAAAAAAAAAAAAAGGAGAGAGAAGCTAAATAGGCATCGTCAGTTTGTCACACTAATAAAATGCCTTGTGAAACAGTTTTACATTAGAACAGAGAAAAAAGAAAGGTAAAAAGGGCTTTGCACTATATCAGTATTACAATATATTTGTAATGTGAGAATTTGGCTTTCTCTGGAGTTGCAAAATAAGAGATTCATGAGGGCTTATCAAAATAATCAAAATACAAGCGGCAAGAGACATGATTCTTGATAAAAAAACAAACTTTATAATTATCCCCAAAAAAACAAAAGTGGATCTCTGTTTTCTATTTTTCCTTCCTCCTTTTAAGACATCAATTTATGGGCAACAAGCTGGGTATAGATATCTCATTAATCTCATATATTATGCAAATTATTGGGTGATATATGAGACTGACATTACATTAATCTCATATATTATGCAAATTATTGGGTGATAAATGAGACTGATATTACATTCAGATGCACATCTCATCTAACTTTTGTCACACATTCTTTCCTTGACTTCATATTTCATTAGATTGTCGTTTTTCTATTAATTTGGTAAATAATACATCTATAGTTGAACTACCCAGCTGACAAAACCTGGATGCTCTTAATCAGATTATCCATGTACACAAAAACTGATCTTTCTAAGCCTTTCTTGTTGCATACTCTGGTTTCTCCGAGCTTTAAGCTTGATCATGTTGCTACAAAAAGGAAAATGAATTGTGATCTTTTGACTTCAACCAGACACCTCCAAAAAGGATTCTTCCCTCTCCTCTTGAAGTTTTTGCCTTTTTTGAGCTTTGAGTTTAGTTTGGCTGCCAAGGGCATCAGATATAGCCTTTGGTAGCCAAAATCCGGGTCTCTCAAGGAATGGTGCCCGGTCAAGAACCAAAGGTTCTCACAAAGTTATCTCAATGCCATCATATGTCCACAATGTCAAGGTTGCCTCCCCTTTGAGACCCAAAGAAAACCAACCTAAGCCAGCTGCTACCACATCAATGCTGTTTACATCCTAGCTTGTTCCAGACACTTTGATTTCTCTCTCTGTCCATTTGCCAATTTCAGAAACTCGATCTACGCCAATGGGAGGCTGATAGAAGAATAAGCCAGAAGCAGTGAGAACATAAATTTTTGGATGGAGCATTTGGAACAAGTTCCTTTCACTTTCTTTTTTTTTTTTTCCCCATGAATTCAAACCCCTAGCTCCCCTGGCGGCAACCCCCCCTCCCCCCCCCCTCCCCCGCCCAAAAAAAAACACCCTGACACATGAAAAAGAAAAAAAAAAAAAAATCCTTCCATCTGCTACCAAAAGCAAAACTAAGTCATTTCAAAGGCCACAGGAAAAACAAAAAGACATGATTCTATTTCCATATGGTTAGCAAAAGCCTTCAAAATGTCCTATTTCACAAACAAATATCAATTGCCAAATGATCCAAAGATAATGTGATTATCAACATACATTTTTAGGATAGTAGATTATGGCTGCGATTAAGAAGACATGTAACTTTGAAGAAGAAAGATGAAACAACATCAAACTAGAAGGCTGACCATTGGAAGCCAATTACACATAATTATCAATTTTTAAGATACATTACCCTTAATAGAATCTTTTAAGAAAAAAGGCTTTAAATGTCATGCAGAAACAAGGAAAATGAAGTCCTAGCAATTTACTTCCCATATTTACTTCACATAATTATCAATTATCAAATTCAAGAAAATAGTAGTTATCATTACAAATATGAATGCAAGTTTAAAATAGTGGCACTTCATGAATTTCTTTCTACAAATTGATCCCATAACACTTATAAAAGTGAAAACTCTTTTTCTAAATAATGTAATTCAAGTTGATGGATTTGTGCCTTCAATATTATATAAAATACCATGAAGTGTTTAATTTCGAATTTGGTACCCAAACAGGCCTAATAATTTCAATGAACATTCAAAGCTAGGTGTGTAATAAAATAAAAAATGCAAAAGCAAATTCAACTGCCAAAGCTAGGAGCAAAATAAAAATTCCAAACATTCTTACACAATCATAAAAAAGTTTAAAACAATAGTTCCCAAAGAAACTTAAAAGTTTAACAACCAATATCATAATATGCTTACACAGAAATCTGGAAATGAATAATTAATCAGAATGTAAACTCTGGTGGATCCATTCTAGCTTGTAGCTTCTTCCCTGAAACAAATTGTGAATAGGGTGAACTCATAGCCCAATAAATAGAAAATCTACTACCCCTAAAGTATGGATTGCATAATCAAATTATTAATTCCAGTCATAAAAGCACATTAATTCCAAAGCTCACGGTCTTGTGTGACGTCAAACTTATATTATGGAACTCCCAATGACACATCTAGATTTGCTCTTCTGAAGCAAAGATATGAAAATTTGGGCATTTTTGTATGATTCTAGAGAGTCCTCTAATTTAATCTCAAGCAAATTTTATGTTGACGTGATTTTAAGGAAGAAACTTGTGTCCTCTGTTCTTAGGAGGTATTAGAAGAGCATATTGGTGTTCGAAACGAAGGAACTTGTTATTTGTCCAAGCACATCATAGGTAATCTTTGCTTAATTATATGGTTAAACTACAACAAAACCCAAGATAAGAATAACAGGCACTAGAGATATTTATTTGTTTAAAACTGTTAATCTGTTACATATTTACTTGGCAATCTGGGTTACAGTAGATTTCATAAGGCTAACAAACCATTAAAAACACTTCATGTAAGAGTTGAGGCCTATTTTTCTTTCTCCTTGTCATCTACCATGTCAAACTGAAGCAAATCAATTAAAATCCCCAACCATGTGAATGGAAACAAATTAAAAAACTTTCTTTACATACCAAAAAAAAAAAAAAAAAAAAAAAAAAAAAACCTTACCTCACCACTGGAAGAACGCGACGGGAAGGGAAGGAGGTCCTTGAGCTTCCTCAAGCTTTTCCTGTTTTCAACAAGTCAAATTAAAATCAAAATCTAGATGGAACACAAAAAAAAAAAATTTGAGGTTGGGGCTACCGAAGGGAAAAAAAAAAAAAAAAACACAAAACCCTTACCTCTAGTGAATGGCTTGCCGTCGGGGGAAGGGGACGGCTGACCACAACCTAAAGAAGTTTCGGGGGACCTCACCACTGGAAAGGGGGGAAGGGGCTTGCCGTCGACGAAGGGGACGGAGCTCCTCGCACGGGTCAGATCTGCTCCGTGCCGTGCCGCGTGGATGGGTCGTCACCGATGCTGGGACATTGCCACTGGTGCTGGTGCTGGTTCACGTGGGGACCAGATCTGGTGTTGCTGGAGACGCCGGAGACGAGCAGGGATAGTCCGACGGGAAGGAGAAATGGGATGGGTTTTCTCCCAGATGAGAGGAAAAGGAGAGAGAGAGAGAGAGAGAGGGGGGGGGGAAGACGCAGCACGGATAGGATTTTGAAATGGCTGGATCGCGATTTTCGTTTGCTTTTGGCTCTAAACGAAAACACCAAAACGCTGCGTTTTGTTTGCTAAATGGCAAACGGCGTTAACGTTAAAGGCAGCAAATAGGGTCTTTGATCTCAGCCGTTGGATGAAGCTAGCGCCACGTGTCACCCCATCTACGTCTACTGGACGCTGCAGTTGAAAGCCCAAACTGCAGCAAATCCAAATCCCCAAATCCTATCTATACTACCTATAAAAAGGTGAATGTCAGAAAAACTTTTGATTGACCTTTATATCCTTATTTTTAAACTTAATTACTTTTTTAACCTTATCCTTAATAAAATCCATAAAGACAAAAGTCCTATTATTTAGTTATTTTCTTATTAAATTCTAATTAGGTTTCTAAACTTTTATGGTCCTTTATCTTTTTCTTCTACTCCAACTCTCTTCCTTTTTTCATTCCTATGCTTTTCTTCCCTATTTTTACATTTCAAGTTTTGATTAGCCTTTTAAAATATATTGTTTATAAACTCTAATGATCATGAACTACTTGTTAAAATTATAATATATCATTAATATTTAAATAAACCACTACGCAAAAAAAAAAAAAAAAAGCAAATAATATTTTATAAAAAATCACGTACCATAATCTTATATTCCTTATGAGTTTACATTTGTCACAATTACACAAGATATGTAAATAATTGTTGATATTATTTTTATACTATTCTCCTTTAATTTTACAAAATGTACGTCTATCATAGTAAGTCATAATTACTATGACGATTGGCATGGTTGAAGAGGAGATAAATGAGATATGATAATAGGTGGAGTTCAGATTTTGAATAGTAAAAGAAAGAGTGAGAAGGGGATAAGATAAATGAGAGAGATAGAGAGTATAAAAGCAAGTAATATCATGTAGAGCAAAACAATATAAAATAAAAAACAATATAAAAAATTAAGTATTAATTTAAAAATACTACTTTTCATTACACGTTTAATATAACTTTTTATTTTAATTAATATTAATCTCTATCGATTTCTAATTGTTGCAGTGTTTTCCAAAATTTTACTTGTTTACGGATTATTTTTTTTTCTCTCTCTTTTTATTTATTTATTTTGTGTGTGATTTTTTCTTGAGAAATTGTATTTTCTTAAATTATTTTACATTCTATGAAGTGAGTTACAAAAATTATTATCATTTATGAAAACAACTACAAATCAAGATAGTCCACGTGCAACGCACGTGTACACCAACTAGTATATATATATATGACAATGAAACACCAAATTAATGAGAGAGAGACTGATATATGAAAAAGAGATATGACAATTAAAGAAAGAGGGGACTATTGCCATCACATAAAGTATTCTAAACCCCCCATTAGTTTACACTTGTTAAGGTTTAATGAAAAATATAAAAAAAAATTTACTAAAACTAGTCACATTGTTCACTAGAAAACATCGTTCTGAACAACTTTGTAGGAGGAAGTTTTTCCAAAATCTATCATTTAAGCAGACTTTTTGGCCATTTACAATCTTTATTTCATTTTCCAAGAAAAATGGTCAAAAAATGTACTTAAATGACAAATTTTGGAAACAAATTCTTCTACAAAGTTGTTTGGAATGATATTTTCAAGTAGACTACATGATTAGTTTTCGTAAATTTTTTTTTATATTTTTCGTAAAGCTTAAAAAATATATATTAAGTACGGGGCTAAAGTATTTTATGTGATAGCAATAGCCTAGCCCTTAAAGAAAAATTCAAACAAAAAGTTGACGAGAGAGATGATAATTATAGAAAAAATTAATGAAAAAAATGATAATTAAATACAAAATTGAAGAGATAGATCATAATTTAACACAATATTGATATATCTATGAAGAGAGAGAGAGAGAGAGAGATGAATACCTATAACATCGCATGTAGAGCATGGCAACACAATTCCAGTACTAGGCCGAACACAATACTTCTTCAGATTTGTCGTCTTCACCTGAAGGAAATCACCAATTTCATTCACAAACACACAAAATCAAACAATTAGACCTCTCTAGGGCACAATAAACCACAAAAAGAAAAGAAAAGAAAATTAATACCTTGAAAGCCACATGGTTATCGGTCTTATTGGACAATTGCAGAGAACACGAGATCTGCTTCCTCAATTCGACTATTCAAAAACGAAAACACAGATAAATAAATCACCAAATTATTTTTTTTAACATGAAAAACGAGTGTTGTATCAAGTAAAAAAGATTGTAGATATGTTAATAATTTTGACAAGGCTAATAGATGGTATTTAAACTTCACATTATATATCAATTTAAGTTCTTTCCAAAAACACCAAATTATTAAACCTTTCTTTCGGTAGTGCAAATAATTAATCTTGGGATTAGATCTAATAATAGATTAAAAATAATAATAATAATACTCTTCCCACCGACTTTCCCATCTCATTGTAGTAGTGTAGCACATTGATGTTGTCATAGTAAATGTCAAGTCAAGTAACCCATGATGGAGCAAAGTCACATAAATGTTTATGTCATTTGAAGAGAGAGAGAGAGAGAGAGAGAGAGAGAGAAGTTAAGAGAAGAAAGCAGTGTTCATTAAAAAGTAGTCTAATGCCCGATTCTTTGTTGTTCAGATTCTGTCTTAGAAAGCATCAAAACATACTGTAAGACCATAATTCTCATCCTTTAATTGGGTCTATAATTGGTTTAAGTCGAGGTGTAGCCGCAATAGCACCAGTTTTTATGTCTGTTGGCTTCACCCTTTTTTTTTTTAAAAGTATGTATGGGCCTAGTTCAAGTTTTCGGCCGATTGACTAGATTGACTTGATCAAAACAATTATGAGAGCTTTTCTCTTTGTTTAAGAGAGCAAATAAAATACATATATAGAAAGTATTGATATGCTTTGATAGTTTGATGACTAGAAAAAGGGATTATTCTGTTAAATCAACAATCGGACATGTGACCATAATCTCTGGAGAAAACATTTGTGAAACAATAAAAAATGGGACCAATAGACTGATTGGGTGATTGTAATGGCGAAAAACACATGCCAAAAAAACATGGCAAAGTGTGGGGACAAATTTACCAAAGACAAAGGTGAAGGGATCATTCTGTAGTCAGCAATTCGTAAATGCCGATGTGACTTTTCAATGTTGTGGCCCGGTGCAGCATGATAATTGGTGCCACAAAGAAGACTAAAATTCAAAGTTTCAAACCATTCATCGAACTGCCTTGGCCAAAACATCTATATATATATATATATATATATATATATATATATAAAAGTAAATAAATAAGTAAAGTCACCAAAGAAAAGGATAACATTGGTGAAGAGGCTTTTATTCAACTTCATTCAGAAATACAAGAAAGAATCAAACTTCTGGATGATGCAATTGGTAAAACTGTGGTACAAGACACTCCACAGAAATCTCAACCATCTACCAGCAAGACAATTACTGTAATAACGCAAAATCATAATATCGTAGATTTTGAAACAGAAGCTGATGATATTATACAACAATTTAAGCAACAAGAAAACACAGTTGTTAACGCAATAAGACATGCCCAACCAATAAGGAATATTTATCAAAATCCCTCTTTCCCCAATATGAAAATCGAAAATAGAGGCCAATACCATCAAGCTTCTTATCATGGAGGAACAATCTATGAGTGGAATATTGATGGGTTAACACAATATCAAATCGTGAATATATTACATCAAATGACAATGGTAAGTTCAGCTTACCAAATAAAAGATTCTGAAATAATTGATCACGCCATAGCTCATTCTTTAGTTGCTGGGTTTACCGGACAACTAAAAGGATGGTGGGATCATACTTTAACACATGCAAGTAAACAAGCAATCCTTTATGCAATTAAAACTGACCAAGAAGGCAATATAATCAAAACAGAAGAAGGAGAAGAAATAGAAGATGCTGTGGCAACTTTACTCTTCACTATCTCCAAACATTTTGTTGGAGATCCTTCTAAACTAAAAGATACTACTGCAGAAATATTGGCAAATCTCAAGTGTAAAAGGTTAGGGGATTTTAAATGGTATAAAAATGCCTTTCTAACGAGAGTCTTCTTAAGACCAGATAATAACCAACCTTTTTGGAAAGAAAAGTTTATATCCAGATTACCAACATTATTTGCAAAAACAATTAGGACAAAACTCAAAGATCAAAACAACGGGACTATCCCGTGGGAACAATTGACATATGGAGATTTAATTAGTACAATACATCAAGCCGGGATAGCCCAATGTACTCAATTTAAACTCCAACAGCAAATGAAAAAGGAAAAGATCCGAAATAAACAAGAATTTGGTTCATTTTGTGAACAATTTGGGTTTACTTCAATTTAGGCCAATCCTAAAAGACATCACAGATCTTCTAAAAACCACTATCATAAGAGGTATAGTAGGAGAAGATCACACAGCAAACCATCTGGTAATCAATATTATTAACCAACAACCTCTAGACAACAAAAAGACCATCACAGGCCAAACCCTAAGAAACAACATAGGAAAACATATAGTAATAATAGACAACAGGACATTATTTGCCACAAATGTGGTAAAAAGGGCCATTATAAAGCTCAATGTAGAGTAAAGCAAACCATTAATGAACTGCAAATCGATACTAACCTATCTCAAGAGGAGATAAAAGCAATAATTATAAATGCAATATATAATTCTGACTCTGAATATGAATCTTATTCAGAATCAGAAGAAGAAAGACAAATTGACGAAATTAATCAACATACAACAACATCAGATTCTTCTTTTGAATTTGAACAGCAATGTCAACAAGACTATAATCAGCAATGTTGTAACATGATTAACAGAAATGTCAATTATGATCAACAAACTCTTTTATTGGAAATCATTGATAGAATGTCTGATCCAATTTTAAAAAGAGAATATTTGCAAACTCTCCAACAGATAGTTAGCCAACCACAACAGAAATCTAAAAGGATTTATAATCTGCAAGAAATCTTTGAAGAAAAATATAGCAGCAACAAACTGAAGAAATATCTATCCAGGACTCAAAACAAGAAGTTAAACAGATAAAAACTGAACTAAAAGAGTTAAGACAACACACAAATCTGCAAAATTTAAGCATAAATGCTCTACAGCAACAAATTAATCAATTAAAACAACAACAAGCCTCCACAAGTAATGGTAAGCAAATTATCATTCAAGAGGTTGATAATGAGGAAAGTAAAGTCACCAAAGAAAAGGATAACATTGGTGAAGAGGCTTTTATTCAACTCATTAAGCAAATAGCATATCAAAAATGGAATACTACCATAAAAATTATGGTCCAAAATCCTAAGGACAAAAATGACCAATGTATATTTTTTATAACTGCATTAATAGATACTGGTGCAGATATGAATTGTATACAAGAAGGACTAATTCTTTCAAAATACTATCAAAAGACAAAAGAAGAATTAAGTTCAGCCAGTGGAGCTAAACTTAATATACAATACAAATTAGACAAAGTTCATATATGTAATGATGGAACTTGTGTTGAATCGACATTTATCCTTGTTAAAAATTTGAGTAGAGAAGTAATATTAGGCACACCCTTTATTACTCTTATTCAACCTTTTAGCGTTGATACAACAGGAATTACATCTTACATAAAAGACAAAACAACAAAATTTGAATTTCTTAATCCACCATCAGTTAGAGATGTCAATATTCTAAAGGATAAATTTGTTTATCCTGAAGAAAAACAAATCAATTTAATAACTAATAGGACAAAACATTTGAATTATCTTAAACAAGAAATTCAGTATAAACAAACTGAGCAGCAATTGCATGATTGGAAACTTCACTCTGCAATACAACAATTTGAAGAGAAATTAAAAAAGATAATTTGTTCTGATAATCCTCATACTTTCTGGCATAGAAACAAATACATTGTTAATTTGCCATATGAGAAAGATTTTCAGGAAAGCCAGATTCCTACAAAAGCAAGGCCTATTCAAATGAATCAGGAATTGCTTGAGACATGCAAAAAAGAAATCAAAGAATTGCTCTCTAAAAACCTTATAAGAGAAAGCCGCTCGCCATGGAGTTGTGCGGCCTTTTATGTTTTTAAAGCAGCAGAAATTGAACGTGGTGTTCCACGATTAGTCATAAATTATAAGTCTTTAAATGATGCTTTACAATGAATAAGGTATCCTCTGCCTAATAAGAAAGATTTATTAGGAAGGCTTAGCAAGGCAACAATATTCTCAAAATTTGACATGAAGTTAGGTTTTTGGCAAATTCAAATAGCTGAAGAAGATAGGTATAAGACTGCTTTCACAGTCCCTATTGGCCATTACGAATGGAATGTAATGCCATTTGGTTTAAAGAATGCCCCTTCAGAATTCCAGAATATAATGAATGCAATATTTACACAATACACCGAATTCACTATTGTATACATTGATGATGTATTAGTGTTTTCAAAATCAATAGAGCAACATTGGAAGCATCTTAACACATTCTTCCATTTAATCAAGCAAAATGGCTTAGCCTTGAGTCCTATAAAGATTAATCTTTTCCAAACAAAGATGTAGATTTTTAGGACATCATATCTACTAGGGAACCATTGTCCCTATAGAAAAGTCAATCCAATTTGCAGATAAATTTCCTAATGAGATAAAATACAAAAAACTGTTGCAAAGATTTTTAGGGTGTTTCAATTACATTGTAAACTTTTATCCCAACCTTAACCAAGAATATGCAATACTTAGAAAGAGACTTAGAAAAGATCCCCCTGCATGGACATAAGAGTACACCAACACTGTCAAAAGGTTAAAACAGAAGGCAAAAACCCTTCCCTGTCTTAGCTTAGCCGACCCCTCAACATTCAAAATAGTCCAGACTGATGCATCAGACATAGGTTATGGTGGTATCCTTATGCAAAGAGTGGGCAATACAGACAAAATTGTTAGATTCACATCTGGCACTTGGAACACTGCACAAGCAAAATATTCAACAATCAAAAAGGAAATATTATCTATAGTTTTGTGTATTTCAAAATTCCAAGATGATATTTTAAATCAAAAATTTTTACTAAAAGTAGACTGTCAAGCTGCAAAACCTGTTTTGAAAAAAGATATTAAAAACATTGCCTCAAAACATATTTTCGCCAGATGGCAAGCAATACTTTCAGTTTTCAATTTTGATATAGAATATATTAAAGGAGAAAACAATTGTGTCCTTGATTTTCTCTCTCGTGAGTTTTTACAGGGTCATAAATCCAAAGAACATGGCACTTCTTCAGAATGCCTAGACAAAACAAAGCCAAATCCAAAGCCCCTCAAGGGCAACCAATCCAAACCAACCAAGCAACAAGGTCATCTACCCAGCAAAAAATTATGGCAATCTCTGCAAAGAAAAAATGGTTCGAAGATCTTCAAGAAGAAGAAGAAATGCTTGACCAATACAAGCAACAACAATTAACAAAACAGCAATAACAACAACTCAGCTTCCAGCGAGTATCCCCAATAAATAAGTCACAGACTTATTTATTGGCAGCTTCCAGTGTTAGGAGTAGTGGCAAGCAAATTGCAACTTCTTCTAAATCTGAGGAGCCGTTAGGAGCATTCATTGCTCCATCTTCGCAACTTCTTTTGAAAAATAAAAGCAGTAATTTTCGAAAAAACCATAGCCCATATTTTGCAAAACCCTCTTCTTTGAACATTATGGTTCTAGAAAGGGAATTTTCACAAACAAATATTTCAAAAATCTTAGAATCCTATTTTCCTCCAGGATTCCATCATAAGACAAATGATTTTCGCAAAGACCAGGCATGGTATCAATATGTATTAGAAAAGGAACAAAATCAACAATTTTCAAACATAATAGGCATGAAGATGATCCCTTGGACATCTCTCATTCTACTTGCAACATTCTAAAAATCCTTAGTCCTTCAGACTGGGTCAACCTCTTTTCCAACCAAGAAAACTTCCAGGCAATATTCTACCTAATCTCGATAATTACTTTGATTATGAGAAGGCATGGCAAAACACCTTTTTTGTTCATAATAAGATCAACCGTCATTCATGGATGATCTACTTTAATCAAAAGTTTAACATTGAGGCAATCCCTTTATGGTTTCTCGACTGGTGGAATTACTTTGGCCCCATTCAAGAAATCCTTTCAGAGCAACCTATCAATATTAGTAATTCATACACTTACTATGAGCAAAGAATCCAGCCAAAACCTCATATGCAGATCTTCCCAAAACTTTTCTTATTCTATGCAAATTTTGGCCTAGCATGGATTATGTTTTGGAGATATAATTATACAGGTACACAGCAAATTCCTTGCATAGGGAGAACCTTCCATGTAAAATGGTGGGACAATGCAAGAGTAGACCACATTACCCTTGAAGCTATTCAGAGATGGTTCCAGAAACATCCAGCAATACAGTCAACAGTAGGGGACTCATCCAAAGCTCTCCTGTCAAAAAATCAACTAATGACAAAGTTAGCTGCTGCCCCTCCTAATAGCAAAGATCTTAAGGCATATCTTCAGGAGGCCCTTTCATCTCTCAAAGAAGAAGAAGATGAACAGGTTTCTCAAGGGTCCTGTGCTTCGGTCAATCTAGGAGACGACAATGAAGACGATTGCTTTGGGATTCTCCCTCCCATATCTCGTCATTAAGCAAAATCGAGGCCTTAGATCACCGACCAGATCCGTAATCTTTGGCCTCAGCAGTACAAAGCAAGCAAAAGCAATCAGGCGTGAATCTACAGTGTATATTATCATTGCACTTTCCGCCAAAACATCATGGCAACAGCACCTTCACATGGCTACAGCAGCATAAAGCAATCAGGCATGAATCCACAGTGTATATTATCATTGCAGTTTCCGCCAGAACATCATGGCAACAGCACCTTCACATGGCTACAGTAGCATAAAGCAATCAGGAGTGAATCCACAATGTATATTATCTTTGCACTTTCCGCCAGAACATTATAGCTACAGTTCCTCCATACGGGCATCAGACAAAAGCAACAAAACAGTATTTGATTCATGTGATTGAATAGTGTCTCCACTCAGCAACAAGACAAGCAATACAGCCTTGGACCCCATTATTAGGTTTAGGCACTCCTTTTCCTATATAAGGAAAGGAAGACCATTGTATTCGGGGACTGGAATCGATTAGTTTCTTCCTCTCCTGAAAACAACTTCTACTATAATATCTCCCTCTCCTTTCACTACTGTAATACCTCCATTTCCACTACTCTTTCTGGAAACCGCAATTACTTCCACAATTGTATCCCTGCAATATTTGTAAGTTTTTATGTGTTTATTATAAAAGCTTACTTTGATCATTTCTCTTTGCAAAGTTCTATTTATCTATTTTATATTCTTATTTTTCATCAGTAATTATCACTTCATTCCTGGGTGTTACACACACACACACACACACATATATATATATAAGTAAATAAATACACATCGCCATGTAGTAGCAGAGATGTCTTCTGTATATATTACAACTAAGAGAGTGAAAAACAGGGTAATTGATTTAACACATTTTCCAATCTACATTTTATTCAATTGAATATTCTAGAATCTATACTGAACACCAAAATCCTTTCTGCAGTCTTCGTGGTCTATAAATATTATTCACCATCAGCTAAAGTAGAAGGCTGTTGTTGAGGAGCTCTAGTAGTGAAGCAAGCAAACCAAGCAACCCTCATGAGCTGCATACCAAGGATCAACACCCACCAACACACAAGGCCCCTAATGGTATGCACCATCCATGCCGGTGCACTAAGCTCAGCACCAAGCTTCAAACCCCTCATCAGCTGCAAAACACGGTAAGCCCCGTACACAATTGGGGTTACCAGCCATACAGGTGACTGCCAATGCCATGTCAGCATCTCAATCAGAATCTGTACTGATAGAAGTAGAAGGTATGGACCCAATAGAACTGCAGATGAAATGAAAGGCAGCGGGGGTTGGAGGAAGCCCTTTTGGGAACCTAACAACACTGTCAAGGGGATGATGAATCCTGCTACAGTTGCAACAATGTTCCAAAACTGGTAACTGAAAGGAGCTTTGCTGTTGTGGGCTTGCGTCAGGTTTATTGGCTGGGCACAAGAATCGGCCATGAGGAGAAAAAGGGTCGCACCAAGATTGAAGATGCAATCAAGTCCTATCAAGGAAAGCAGGCTGGCTATGTTGGGGCCGAGGAAGATGGAAGATAATGGTAGCCACAAGGTAGGTACAATGCCTGTGATCAGGAGAAGAGAGGGCCCAGAAGCCAAATTGGCCATTTAAGGAACTGAAGCTGCATGGATGGCTGATTACTTGTGTTTGTATGCTCTTCAATGTTGGCTACTGGTGCTTCAGCTGTGGCTTCAGAATTAAGGGTTTCAAATATGTTGGTAGTTCCCTCCAAGAAGTTACCACCAGCTTCGTCAGTAGGAGCATATGTGACTGGTGAAGGTTCCCAGGGAGACAACTTTGTGCAGCAAACAAGAGTATGTTTAATGCCAATATGAGGGGAGGTGAGCCCATGGAGTGTGCTTGATGATTTCAAAACTTTCAAGCTTCTGAAACGGACATGGGGAATGGTAATAATTGTAGTGGACAGAGCCTGAGCCAAGGATGCCATCTTTTGTCAACGGTTGAAACTTCAGCAGCTTTGAGTACGAACTGTGATCTCACACTCTGAAAGATATATTGATTGAAATTTTTATCAGAAAAAAACATTCTGAAAGTATGAAGGAACTGATGTTCCCTAGTCCCTAGGTTAAAACAATCACAAACCATTACATATTCTTTGAGACAACAATAGAATCTCTTTCATAAAATTACATTTAGCAAGTTACTGACACAAATATTCCAGATTACTAAAGGATAAGGTTTCCTTGAACTGCTTAGAGAATCTCTCTTACATGTTACAACTATAACTTCACAATGACAGTTAATGTAGGTTATAACTTGATGGCAATACCACACCAATAAACTTGGGGATTTAGAGAAGCTACTGGTTTGAAGGAAAACAAAATGAAATTTATTTAAATACCATGCAGTTTGGTCCAAGTCCAATTACATTTCCCTTTCCAGGAAAGAATACATGTAATGAACAGTCAATTGTTGGCCAAGATAGTAAAATGAACACTAACAGTGAATCTTCCATTACAATGAACACTAACAGGTGACTATACCTAGTACGTCCAAATCTAGCGAAAAAAAGAAAAAGGATTTGATGCATCCAACTCAAGTTTTAAAAAATAAAAATAAAAATCATGCATTTAAATCTGATCCAATCAGCCAACAGGGTAAACGCAGGTGAATGATGCCCTTAAATTAAGAGCGACTGTTCCGGCTACAAAAAAACAGGGTGTTTCCAAATTATAGGCGTAAAAGCCTCAAATATAATGGTGTCCAGGCTAAGCAAATATGCTGTATGTATACAATGGTACATGTTTGTATACATAATAGTATAATACATACAAGAGTTGGATTTAAAATAAAAAATAAAAAAACTATATTAATGAGATTCAAAGTTTTATGAAATGTTAGACATTAAATACACCTGGAAATATAGAAAATATATTAGATATTAAATACATATTCATGTTTGGTGTTTCAGATTAAATTTGGTTAATATCCAACCCCAAGCTTAGCAACAACTTGCAGCTTTTCCATTCTTAAAAAAACATTCAACCCTATATCATTCCATGGAAAGAAGCAGCTCTATAGCTACTTCATGTTCCCTTATCCTCAAGTATCTTAAAATTAATGTTATATGAATAAATTAGTTACTTCCCCCCCCCCCCCCCCCAAAACAAAAAAAAAAAGTGCTTTCTAGGACCCATATTGGCTGAAGCTATCACGAGGAACATCTATTACAATGACAACAACACTGTAAAATTGACTGGATATGCTAATGCACTTGGGGCATTTACGAGTTAAGACATTCAATGAAATTGAAATTCTTCCATTTTGTTTCCATAGAATTTAAAGGGATTAAAACAAGATTGTATGTGCTGCATGTATTTGAATCAATGCTTGATTCAAACCATTTGATGTATTTCACATGAAATAAAACAAGTAATGATTGCTTTCACATGCAACATAAAAAATAGAAAAAAAGGATGAATTGATTTCAATTTGCAAGGACGTCCAACAGCCCCTTAGATAGAACAAGAAAGACCTAGAACCTCAGAGACTACTGATTACAGCAGGTACTTCTTGACACCATTAAAAAAAATGTCATTATTACTAAGGTACTCAACCTTTTGTTAGCCTCAACATGGTTGGTACATCACAGTATTGGAATTGACTTGTAAATTTCATCAAAGATTAACAAAATCTGCCACAATGACTAGCAAACAAAACTTGCCTAGGGAGCCATAATCTGATATGCTGACATTAGTTGTACAAACTTCAACCTCATTTTAATAGTACCAAGTACCAACCATAGGCCCTTTAATAACTAATCATTGAAATCAAAATGAAAAACATTTAACTTATTAAAATAAAATCTATACATAACTTTTTGGGTTTGCATTACTCACACAAATACGTGTATCATTCAAAGGATGAAAAAATAACTATAAATAACTTTTTGTGCATGCATTACTCGCACAATTACGCATATCATTCAGAGAGACATCAATACTTTTTTTTTTTTTTGGGGGGGGGGGGGGGGGGGGGGGGGGAACCCTTGATTGAAGCCCTAAAAACACCCATAATAAATTATCATGTCACAGGAAGTCAATATATGATTTAGGATTTTATCTCAATGAAAGGAAAGAGATCACTGCGAGAAGTCGATATATATGAATTTATAGCATTTTATCTCAATGCAAACAAGAAGATACTACACGAATGAATCCGGAAATTTTACTTTTCCAAGCATAAACACTGCTCATACTGCTCTATGAAAAGTTTAAAATATAAACATAAACCCATTTGTTCTTCAAACAAATAAAAAAACCACAGATTTGAAAAGTAAAAAGACATTTAGAGACCCAAGCCTTGAAAATCATGAAGCTGAATTAAAAATCAAGTTTCGAATCTAGAACAAACCTAGAATACCAAATACTACATTCATACTAATAAGTATTCATATTTTCATTACTACACAAACCACAATGCTTGAGAACTTAAAAAAATTGGAGGGAAATAATATTTTACTAATTGATAACCAAAACAAAAATGAGCCTCCTTGCTTTTCATTAGTCGATTACAAATGAAAGTACTTAAATCTTTAGTTTTATTACAAACCCAGGATTTTAACTTCAGATATAGTATGGGATGAATATGATTACTTACGTTATCGATATAACTATATGCGTGCATGTGTGTGTTTGTGATTGTGTGTAACTAAGGGCCTGTTTGGGTGTCCAATTCGAAATTAGAGAATTCAAGAAATTTTACATAATATTGAAGGCACAAATGCATCACCTTGAATAAGAATATTTTAAAAAGTAGGAGTCATTACTATAGTTGATGTTATACGATCAATTCTTAGAAATTCATGAAATGCCACTATTTTGGATTTCCACTCTTATTTGTGATTTTCTTGAATTTGCCAATTCAAGGTTATGGATTTATGCCTTCAAGACTATTTAAAATTCCTTGAATAGTCCAATTTCATATTGGACACCCAAGCAGGCCCTAAACATTTCTATGTATTGTCCCAAACTCCCAATTTTATCATATGTGTTTGAATAGAATGTAAAAATATTCTTGTATTTTGTAGCATAAAGGTATCAAAACTCATGGGGGCAGTTTGCAAGTAGCTGCGGTATGGCATGGATTGCTGAAAAAGCAATTGCTGCACTGGAGTAATTGTACAGTAACGGTAGTGGTAATTGTGGTGTTAAGAGAAATCAACGAACTTAAATTAAATGGTTTATGCTTTTGTCATCCATACATTCTTTCAATCATTTTTTCAAATGGTTGGTGGACTGGGCACCGCAGCCAACCCTAACCAAAAACCAAAAACCCAAAAAAAAAAACCAAAATTGATACCCGAAATAAAAAAAACTGCTGACATCTTACATGGATATTGAGCGAAGAAAATTACAATGCTTTCGTAAAATAGTATATGTACCAATTGAGTTCTCTGCAAAACAACAGCTTTCGTGGTAGAATGGAGCGATACAAAGACATTAGAGCTCTAGCTCTTCCAGCTCCCCTACAGGGCCGATTTTTAGCTCGGTGCGGCGAACGATGGTGAGCTTTATCGGACGGCTCGGATTGTCGGTCGAGGAAGAGGAGAAGGAAACGGAAATCGGAGACGCGAAGGGGTATGGTCGTATCACGTATGGAGGACTTTGCAATAGACAGAATATAAGTGGACGCATTTTTTTTAATTTTTTGAAACAATATATATTTTTATGACAGAAAAAATATATATATATATATTACATCTAGGAATAGAAGCTTTACAATCCTCTAAAATAATTGGATATTAACTATAATGAATTAATGGCCCATGCCCTCGGATCAAGTGGCATATTCCATCCTAACAGGGGTATGGAGTTTTAACTTCCACTATAAGTAAGTGCATGTGTGAGTGTGGATTTTCTTATTATTTAACCAAATAAATAAATAAATAATGATGTTAATAATTGGATATTTCTAATCTTATTATTTGAAAGATTTGGATCTACTCTCATGTTTTGAGCAAGTTGTTATGAAACATGTGTAAGTTAAGGTTGTCGATCGTGTAGTTAATTTAAGAAAGTACTAAGTCATCGTTTTAACTTCTCACAAGGATTGTTGCCTGTGTGGGTATCTAATCGTTAATAATTATTTTTTTTAAAAAAGCTTTGGAATGTTATTTGTAAGGATTATCGTGGTGTTCTTATACTGAAATGTAAACATTAATCTTGTTGTGTTTTTTTTTTTTTTTAAATGAATTAATAATGTTTCAAAAAAAAAAATTTCCTCTATTTCAATTTCCTATAAGAGTGTATTTGGATGAAAAATTTCTATGTGAAATGTGCTTTTAAAGTGTGTCTGGTTTGGGGTTTCTAAAATTTTAATAGAATTATTCACTCGGAATTTAGGAGGTTAAATTTTGTTTAGAAATTCTATCTACGTAAATGGAATTCGCCAAATTTTACCTTTTTTACATGAAAATTGTTTTCATTTAAAAATTTCAACTTTCAAAAAATTTAATCATATAAGTAACTTTACAAATTTGACACCTACAAGTCGTTAACCTTGACATCCCATTATTTTAGTCCTCTGTTTGGACCTTGAAAAGTATAAGGAGAAAGAAAAGCAGAGTAAATGCTTAAGGTACCCAAGGGAGTTAGTCCAGTTGGTAGGAGGAAAGCCCTTCTATTCTATCAACCTGAGTTTGATTTCTCTGGGAGCACTTTAGGAATTAATTCTTAAATGCACCAAGTCGATGTGGGGGTGTGCACCTTTAAGATCGCCTGGAGAGGGATTTAGTCGAGGTACGCGCAATCTAACCAGGACACCCTAATCATCTAACAAGAAACCAAAAAAAAAAAAAAAGGAAAAAAAAAATGCTAAGGTAGGAATTCTTCATTTTGGAGTTTCTTGATACCTAGATTAAGAGCTGTTACTAGACCATTCCTTAGGGTTGTGCCTTCTGCAACCAAAATTGCAAAATTAACGCATTATCGAGTTCAAAAGAAACTGCAGTAGATACCACACCTCTATCATCTTTTAATACATAACCACTACAAGTTTTATTAGCAATCTGACGTCTAGATCCATCAAAATTTAACTTTAATTATATGGTTGGAGGGCTTTCCCACGCAACAGACCTGCAAAAAGGGGAGCTAAAAGAAACTCACAGGAGAGATGAGGTGATACTGACTGGATCCGGCAATAGTCCCCACCAAGCAGTCATTCCGATAGGATTGCAAATTAGTCAACCTTCCCATTTAAAAAAAGAAAAGATCAAGAATCATAAGCGCACAATGGGAGCTCCACTAATCAAAGCCAGATTACAAAACAAATGGAATAAAGTGCCAACAATGGCGCTATTGTAATTGACTAATGGTAGAGCACAATAGTAATTGACTAATCACAATTGTAATTGCCTTGTAATCGGCAGCCTAATTTGGCTGCGTGCAGGCTCAACATCAATTACAATTGTGCCATTTGCACTTATTGATTTATTTATTTTTTAATGCATTTGCACTTAGGGCTCTAAGCACCCCACTTATTTTATACTTTTTAAGAATTTTTTAAAAATATAAAAGGTTTCTATAAAAACTAGTCGCGAAATTCACTAGAAAACATCATTCTGAACAATTTTGTAGAAGAAAGTTTTTCCAAAATACGTCGTTTAAATGGAGTTTTTGGCCATTTTTCATGGAACATTTTGTAAAAATAAAACAAAGATTGTAAATGGCCAGAAAGTCCACAAAAACGACAGATTTTTGAAAACATTTTTTTTACAAAGTTGTTCAGAATGATATTTTCTAGCAGATAGCGCGATTAGTTTTTGTAAAAACCTTTTATATTTTTCACAAAATCTTAAAAAATGTAAATTAAGTGGGAGCTTAGAATACTTTACATGATGGCAAAAAATCTCTCTGATTCTCACTGTAACTCTCTGTTGGCAGATCCACAGTAGTGCACGTGTGTGCATGTGCAATTACTGAAAGTTTTGATAATTTATATATATATATATAGATAAGTAATATCTGGTAAAATTAGTAAAAATGTGCAGCCGCAATCGTTTTTCTCCTCTTGGGATGTTTTCTAGTAACATTTTGCTTTTGCTTTTCTTTTGCTTTCTTTGTTTTTGTTGTTTTCCTTTAGTTATTTAGACTCATATTTGTTTAAATATTGTTCATTGTTGTGTCTATTTAGGCCTATTATAGTAATGAGTTCTAAATGTTGGGCTTGCATCATTTACAATTGTTTGATAAAAAAACCCCAATGAAACCTTATGGGAGACAAACGTGTAAATGATAAATCTTATTTGGGATTACACACACACACACTTTCTCTCTCTCTCTCTCTCTTAATTTATTTTGAAGCACTAATTATGCTTTAACTGCGTGGTTTTTTGGAAAGTATATTGTATATTGGTTATAGGGGTTATGGTTTTTATTTAGACTACTTGAAAGTCTTTCTTTGTTTCGTTTAGAGTTTCTTGTTGGACGCACTTTTTCAAATTGTAATTTTTTCTATTGAATGCCATTAAATTTTTTATAATAATTTTTTTAAAAAAAAAGTGAAATATATGTGTAAAGGCAAGACATACACACTTTTTGAAACATTATGATTAAAATTTTGAAATTCTTACTTTCTTGAATTTTGGAGTTAAATTCAGGGATTGTGATCAGGGATGAACATGGAAAGTTTATTGCAGGGATGGCTAAAAAATTCTAGTATATGGGTAGTGCACAGATGGTGGAAGCATTAGCTCTTTGTGAAGGATTTCAATTTGCTTTAGATATAAATATAAAGGGTCTAGTGGTTGAAACTGATGCAAAAAGTTTGATAGATGGCTTGAAGAATCGCCGGAACATGTCGGTAGAGGTGGAGATTGTGAGTGAAGATATCAAGCACTTGGCTAGAAAAGCAAGGTGCGAGGAATTTAGCTATGCGCCTAGGAAATGTAATTGGGCTACAGATGCAGTGGCAAAGTTTGCCCTTAGGGTAGATGTCCATGATGTATGGATTGAAATTCCCCCTTCCTGGCTATTCCCTTTTCTTGAGGAGGATATCCCCTTTTCTTTGTAACATTTCGGGTTTTCTTGAATAAAATTATATTCTATCGTTTAGAAAAAAAAAAAAAACAAAAAAAAAAAAAGAATTTTGGAGTTAAATGTGATATAAATTTGCTTTTGTAGATTATATAAAGTCCAGGTTTAATTCATCAATAGGTTCTTATGTGTAACCCATGAGAGAAAATCCCGGATCTGCCTTTGCTATCCGACAAACTCACTTTTTATCACTTATCTCCAAAAGGGCAACACTAGGAAGAGGAAGACAAATGAGGTGTCCCTTGAGTGTGAATGTTTTTGCGCAACTTGCAGAATGTAAGCTCAAATTTGGGTGCGTGTGCAGGCTCTACATCAAATTACAATTGTATCATTTGCACTTACTCTCTCCGTTCCACAAAGATAGACTAAGTGTGATACAAATTCGAATATGGATTTGTAGAGCCTGCAATTACATCACCCTCAGGTTTACTGGTAAAAAGATGTCTCTACATCAAGAAGGCAACACAAAGCTTGATAGAGTAGAGCTTAGAGCCCAGGTGTTTTGGCTCCACCGTGTGCCACGTGGAAGTCCACACCCTTGAAAGTGAAAGGGAGCAAACTTACCAAAAAAAAAAAAAAGGGACAATACTTGCCTCCACCCCAAGGTGGAGGAACTCCTTCCTCCACCTTAATGTGTTCATGCTATTCAATCAACACGTGTCCAACAACGCATGCATCTCACATGTTTCATAACTCTAGTTAAACAAAACCAATGTTAGAAGAGCAGGAGCATAGGTTCTCCAAACCGATCCTATTTAGTATTTACTGTGTCTCCCACCACACCTCCAGCAGGTGACGTTTCCCTTCTCGCCTCCGACAAGGACTCGTCGCCGGTAAGTTGCGCCCATTGGCGAAGACTTAACAAATGACGGTGGCTATAGGGGTCTAGATCTTATCACGGTGGCATCGACCCTATCACTCACCAGTGTCGGGAAAAAATGTAGAGGTGAAGGAACAATGTTTGGCATGGGCGTAGGGACCCGAGGATCTCTACCTCCACAATTGCTTAAAAAAATGGACTCACCACACGATCTTCTGCATCATCGCGGTGTTGGACTCACCACGCGATTTGGGATCTAGATTTGCAAATGGAGACCCCAAAAAAAAATTAAAAAAAAAAATGAGAATGAGGTCGATGGAAATCACATTGTTGCAACTTTCACCACGAGAAGAAAGAGAGTGTGAGATGAGAAGGGGGGAGGGGAGAGAAATCCTTCATCTTTGAAGTTTTCTCTTCAATGCCATTAGCCCATTAGAATTAGTGCTTCTGGATGTACACATAATGACATTTTGATTCAAAAGAACCGATGTTGGTGAAATCAGGCCCGACCTTGGGGTCAGGCTACTCAGATAGTATCCTGAGGCCCTCAAATTTAAATAAAAAATAGGCCCCAACTTAGTTGTTATACTTTTAGTAGGTCAAAAAAAAAAAAAAAAAAAAAAAAAAAAAAAAAACTAAAAACACATTTATATTAATACCTAGATTAGTAAAGGCCCAATCCAAATCTAAGGGCCCCAAAATAGTTCTTACTCAAGTCCATAGATAATAACCCATTGAAAATGATTGACTGGATTAACTATAGTGCTAAGCTATTGCCACCACATAAAGTACTCTAAGCCCTCACTTCGTTTACATTTTTTGAGGTTTTATGAAAAATATAGAAGTTTTTATGAAAACTAGTTGCATAGTTCACTAGAAAACATCATTCTAAACAACTTCGTAGAAGAAAGAAAGTTTTTCCAAAATCTATAGTCTGAATGGAGTTTTTGGCCATTTTTCATGGAACATTTTATAAAAATGAAACAAAGATTATAAATAGCCAAAAAGTCCACTTAAAAGATTGATTTTGGACAAAATTTCTTCTACAAAGTTGTTCACAAAAATGAATTCTAATGGACAACGTGATTAATTTTTGTAGAAACCTTATATATATATATATATATATATATATAGGATGATGATCAGGTAAGCACGTGCTGATATAACTTATATCAAAACCTGCATTGGGAGTTGTACCTTGTGCATTAGTGGGATGTGAGGTGTATTGAATCAATGCAAGGGGTACAACCCCCTATGCATAGTGCTGATTTAACTTATATCAGTACGTGCTGATGGGATCACCTCTATATATATATATATATATATATATATATATATATATATATATATAAATCCTTAAAACGTGTAAACTAAATGGAGGGATAGTACTTTATGTGGTGGCAATAGCCTCCTTCTTAGGGGTGCTCACGGGTCGGTTTGGGTCGGGTTTGGGGTTCATCCGCAACCCACTCACAACTCATCGGGTGAACTAAATTCCCACCGACATCCGCCCATATGATTGGGTGGTTTTAACCCACAAACCATGCGGATTGGTGGGTGGGTTGCGGGTGGATTGGCAGATTTAAGTTTAGCTAGACCTTGCTTTGCTTTTTAAAAATCCATCCATTTTATTTTGAATTTTTAAGGGCTTTCATACTGCATTTCAATTATTATAAATATTGTTTTGGTCAAAACAAGCCATACAAATTACAAAATAACAATTAACTTAGGAAAAAAATAAAATTAAACAAGCATAAATATAAAAACAAAAAGATAAAAGACTTTACAATGCAAAAAACTGATTTAATATTGGTAAGAGATAAGGTCATCCTCCATTTGCCATGTGTCCAATGTAATATGAAGAACCAATGAGACACTGCCACGTGTATAATCTAATAAAGTATAAAAATATGTGGGCGGGTGGTTTTAGTCGGTTTTTATATTTCAAAACCGCAACCACCCACGAAACCGCAAAAAAATAAAATTATAAACCGCTACCCGCCCACCCTATCGGTTAAAACTGCCCAATGCCTTCGGATTGGGTTAGATTGGGCGGTTTCTGCGGGTCTAGTGGGTGAGTGAGCACCCCTACTCCCTCTTACCTATATTATCCATTGAAAGTGATATGGTAAAAAAGGTTGATTATGCTAGCTTAATTAGTGATTCTATAGCTAAAATGCGAGAAGAATAATGTTTAAATGATACTTTTGATACAATTGGTTCATTTTTTCTTGGTATTATAGCTCTACATTTTGTTTGTTTTTTTCTTCTTTTTACATATGTGAATTTTACTAAATTATAAAGGAAGAAGATCGAATTTTATTTATTTTTAGTTCTTATAAAGATTCATTTTTTATCTTAATTTATATAAGAAAATTTTAGTAATCATATATGTATGCGAATTCTGTGTGTACTAGGGAAAAAAAATTGTTGGGTACAAATTTTGTTTGTGCGTGTAAATATGTATAGAGGGCTCATTTTAAGAATTCACCTAGGGCTCTAAAAAACTCAGGACTGCCCGTGGGCGAAATGGCTAAAACAAATTCTTCTCTTTGTTCTGATTTTTTTATTTTTATTTTTATTTTTAGAATCTTTATTATTTCAAGTGGGTCATGATTGCCGAAGTCAGGTCCTTGGTGAGACAAACCGCTCGTCGGAGGTGGTCCTTCACCTTTGAGAAACACCACTTGACGGAGGTGGGAGTGAGACGCAAAGTAGTAAGGATCTGTTTGAACCGCATAGTTTTGTTTTCAATAACCAAAATTTAGAGGATGTGAAATGCATGTATTGTTGGACAGGTGTTGATCAAATAGCACAGTTACGTCATCGTGGGAAAGGAGTTCCAAAAACTAATAAAAAAACTGGATGGGGTAAAGGTTGGGGTCAAGTCTTCGGTCTCCTGTGTGCCACAAAGTGAAAGCGAGCAAACTTACCCAAAAAACGAAAAAAGCAAAAGCTACGGTCAGTCTGACCGGGGATGTTAGACGTTGGATCTTCGCCTGCTGATTGGTGCTTGCCTAGAAAGTCCGTCGTCCGTTGCCCGTATCGTGTTATTGCACGTGGCTCTGGTGTACAACTAAAAATCATTCTCAACTCTCGGACTCACTTTTTCTGTGCACCATATTATAACCAGAAGAAATTTCATTACTACACAAAATTTCATTGGCTATGAATACTTTAGATATAATATGGGATGAATATGAATACTTACGTTAAAGATATAACTATATGCGTGCATGTGTGCGTTTGTGATTGTGTGTATCCTGCACGGGTGTCCAATTCAAAATTAGAGGATTCAATAAATTTTACATAGTATTGAAAATACAAATGCATCATCTTGAATAAGAATATTTTAAAAAGTAGGAGTCATTACTATAGTTGATGTTATACGATCAATTCTTAGAAATTCATGAAATACCACTATTTTAGATTTTCACTCTTATTTGTGATTTTCTTGAATTTATCAATTCAAGGTTATGGATTTATGCCTTCAAGACTATTTAAAATTCCTTGAACAGTCTAATTTCATATTAGACACCCAAGCAGACCCTAAACATTTCTATATATTGTCCCAAACTCCCAATATTATCATGTGTTTGAAGAGAATGTAAAAATATTCTTGTATTTGTAGCATAAAGGTATCAAAACTCATGGGGGAAGTTTGCAAGTAGCTGCGGTATGGCATGGATTGCTAAAAAAGCAATTGCTCCACTAGACTAATTGTACAGTAGCAGTAGTGGTAATTGTGATGTTAAGAGAAATCAACGAACTTAAATTAAATGGTTTATGCTTTTGTCATCGATGCATTCTTTCAATTATTTTTTCAAATGGTTGGTGGACTGGGCACCGCAGCCAACTCTAACCAAAAACCAAAAAAAAAAAAAAAACCCACAATTGATACCCGAAATAAAAAACTGCTGACATCTTACATGGATATTGAGCGAAGAAAATTACAATGCTTTCGTAAAATAGTATATGTACCAATTGAGTCCTCTGCAAAACAACAGCTTTCGTGGTAGAATGGAGCGATACAAAGACATTAGAGCTCTAGCTCTTCCAGTTCCCCAACACGGCCGATTTTTAGCTGGGTGCGGCGAACGATGGCTAGCTTTTTATCGGACGGCTCGGATTGCCGGTCGAGGAAGAGAAGGAAACGGAAATCGGAGACGCGAAGGGGTATGGTCGTATGGAGGACTTTGCGATAGACAGAATAAGTGGACGCATTTTTCTTTTTATAATTTTTTGAAACAATAGAAATTTTATTAAATAAAAGGAAAAAAAAATATTACATATAGGAATACAAGCTTTACAATCCTCTAAAATAATTGGATATTAACTACAATGAATTAATATTTCTTTCTCTTCGAGAAAAGAAAAAAAAATTATAATGAATTAATGGCCAATAGCCCTCAAGTCTAGTGGCATATTCTATCCCAACAGGAATGTGGGGTTTGCATAAATTTTGATTACAACTCTGGGTGGATGCGTGTGTGGGGTGTGCATGTTTTCATATCGTTTGATGAAAAAATTAAATAAATAAATAATGATGTTAATAATTGGATATTTTGAATCTTATTATTTGAAAGATTCAGGTCTACTCTCATGTTTTGAACAGGTCATTATGAGACATGTGTAAGTTAAGGTTGTCGATTGTGCACCTAATTTAGGATATTACTATAATAATTTTATTATTTGAGAGAATCGGTTTCCTAAGAAGCTTTGGAGCCCTTGTGGGGTTGGTTGAATGATCAGGTATTGGGTGTGCTATGTAGAAGTCATCATTTCAATTCTTTGCAGAGATCACTATCTGTGTGAGTATGAAGTATCTCACATGAGCCGTTACGGATATAGTCTAGACTAAAACTTTAGCAAGAGTAAAGCTTGGGGCTAATTGTTAACATAAAACAAAAAAAAACAAAAAAAAAAAAAAAGAAAAGAAAAGAAAAGCTTTGGAATGTTATTCGTAAGGATTATCATGGTGTTATTATACCAAAATGTAAACATTAATCTTGTTTGTTTGTTTGTTTTTTTTTTTTTTTTTTTTTTTCTTTAATGATTTAATAATGTCTCAAAAATAAAATAAAATAAAATAAATCCTCTATATTAATTTCCTATAAGAGTGTATTTGGGTGAACAACTTTTGCGTGAAATGTGCTTTTAAAGTGAAATTTCTCACATTCTTATAACCAAATTGTGTGTTCGGTTTGTTAAAGTTAGAATTTCTAAAATTCTAATAGAATTATTCACTTGGAATTTGGGAGATCAAATTTTGCTTAGAAATTCTATTTACGTAAATGGAATTTGTCAAATTTTACCTTTTTTACAAAAAAATTGTAAAATTTCAACTTTTAAAAAGTTTAATCAAATAAGTAACTTTACAAATTTGACACCTACAAGATGTTAACTTTGAAATCCCATTATTTTAATCCTCTCTTTGGAACTTGAAAAGTATAGAGAGTAGGAAAAGAAAAGTATTATAAAATGCTTAAGGTGGGAATCCTTCATTTTGGAGTTTCTTGATACCTAGGTTAGGAGCTGTTACTTAGACCATTCCTTAGGGTTGTGCCTTCTGCTACCAAAATTGCAAAATTAACGCATTATCGAGTTCAAAAGAAGCTGCAATAGATACCACACCTCCATCATCTTTTAATACATAACCACTACAAGTTTTGTTAGCAATCACGTCTAGATCCATCAAAATTTAACTTTAATTATATAGTTGGAGGGCTTTCCCTCGCAAACAGACCTACAAAAAGGAGAGCTAAAAAAAACTCACAGGAGAAGAATGGTTAGTAACGAAAGTATGATCCAAATCCTTGTTAACTTAGACTAAGATTCGAAATAGACCCTTTATAACAATTTAATTCCAATGGTCCCAACTTCCAATTACACTACAAAATAATAGTAACTTTTTCCATAACATAAGGAAATTTTCTACCATAGTAATGATAATTTTTATGTTGAAAAAGATTATTCCCTCACATTAAGTGGTTTTATATTAACACTAGTGCTTTGCTAAGGATTCAAGTGATTCTTCAGGGGATGATTTTGCAAAACTAGATGGGTGTTTTTTTTTTTTTTTTTTTTTTCCAAATCTATGGATTTTGGGTCCTCCTGCAGATTCGCTTGATATTTAAATCCATAGGATAAACCTGCATCTATACAAATAATTAACTCAATTCCAAATCCATCCCCTCCAAATTGAGGTTCCCAAACATAAGAAAAACAAATAACGGCTTGTTTGGGTGACCTATTCGAAATTAGATAATTCAAGAATTTTACATAGTAATGAAAGTACAAATCTACCATTTTGAATTAGAATTATTCAAGTAATTAGGAGTTATCTGTTGTCCCAAGCAATTAAACCTAGAGGGGGGGTGAATAGGGTTATAGGCCAAATAAAAATTAATAGTAATCTCAAAATCAGATTATTGCAAACAATGATGAATATAAAATAGAGCAATAATAAAGAGATTAAGAGTAAGAGAATGCAAACGATGTTAATGAGGTTCGGCTTCCCGCCTATGTCCTCACCTCAAAAGCTCGCTTGAGGATTCATCAATCCACTATCACGCTCCTTCAAGGTGGAGCAGCAAACCTTTACAACTCCAAGTGTTTTTCACCAACACTTGTTCAAGAAACACTTTTCAAGAGCTTACAAATGGGGGTTCTCTCAACCCTTGAATACAATATGATTTGAGTATGTTTTTGTGCTTAAGAAATTCTCTCAAAAGAGTAGATACACTGGAATTGAAAGCTCACTCAGCTATTGATTGATTCACAATAAATGCTCACAAGTGAAATTAGGGCTTGTAAATGAATGATCTTGCTTGTATATCAATGAATACCCATAAATGAGTTTAACTCATGTATATATAGCCCAAGGGGTCCAAGTGACCGTTTTGTAGCAATAAATGCTGGGAAAGAGGGTTTGGTGGGTATTTAATGCTCAAAAGACCGATTGAAAAACTAACCGTTATGGATCAGTCTCGAGAGATTCAGATGTCTGAAATTGATTTAAGACTTCTGATTCTGTTTAAGATGTCTTAATCAGGCGTCTTAAAAAACCAGAGGACTGATTTCTATAGAGGTTTTTCAAGGTCACTGTTCATGAGGATTCAGATGTCTTAAACTATTTTAAGACGTCTTATTCTCACATCTTAAGAATCCAGAGAGGATGTAATTTGAGGTCTGTTCATTTCAGATCGACGTCTTAAACAACTTTCAGATGTCTTAAAGTCCATTTTAGACGTCTGATTTAGACGTCTTAATAAACCAGAGAAGTATATATTTTGTCCTCATTCTTCAGACGTCTCAAGCCTATTTCAGACGTTTTAATTATGATTCAGACGTCTTAAACAGAGTTTCAGACATCTTAATCAGGTTTCAGACGTCTTAAATATTTTTAAGACGTCTTAAAACTCTACAATAGAAATTTAATACAAAGAGCTTAAGACTTGATTTTTAAGGGATCATATGCACGAGTCAAGAGACTTAAAACGTGATTGAATAGGTTCATTTTAAGTGTTACCATGTTAATGCATGAACCTAAAGCCCTTAAATCACCAATGAACATAAATTGGATTCAATCTTACATGAAATCTTATTTGTCTTCACTTGATCTTCGTTTGGCTTTGATATTGTCAATTTTTTTTTTATGTCCATCAAGTGTCATGCTTTTGAGTCAAATGATTTACTGTAGCTTGAATTTTAACCTGTCTTAAGCTTAATTTAAAATCATTAGTACTTAAGACCGTCTTATGCATTGTTGTCATCAAAATCAATGGTAATGAAACCATTTGGGTCAACATTATCACTATAGTTGATGGTATAAGATCATTTCTTAGAAATTTATGAAATGCCACTATTTTGAATTTCTACTCTTACAAGGGTGAGGAACGTGCTACGCACGTGCTTAATGTTATTTGCCAGTTAATCATGTTATATTTAGGCTTTCAAAGGTAATAATGCTATATGTTACATTATTATTTGTCAACTTGTGAAAAACTAACTATCAACATGATACACATTGACTATCAACTTTGTATCACTGCAATACCTCTAATAATACCCTTTAAAAAAAAGCACATATGTGGGAAAAAAATGGCAAATCTGTCATTATACTGTAGATGAACAGTGCATTTACAATAACATTATTGCTTGTCAACTTGCTACAAACTAACTATCAACATGATACAAATTGACTACAAACTTGATATCACTCAACACCTATAATACTCTTTAGAACAAGCACATATGTGGGAAAAAAGGGGCAAATGCGTCATTTTACTGTAGTAGAACAGTGCATCTATTGTAAACAAGGTTCATGTCAATTTGCTACAAATTGACTATCAACATGATACAAATTGACTACCAACTTGATATCACTCAATACCTATAATACCCTTTAGAACAAGCACATATGGGGAAAACAAGGGGCAAATGCGTCATTTTACTGTAGTAGAACGGTTCATAAAATGTAAACAAGGTTCATGTCAACTTGCTACAAACTGCCTATCAACATGATACAAATTGACTACCAACTTGATATCACTCAACACCTATAATACCCTTTGGAACAAGCCCATAAGTGGGGAAAAAAAGGGGTAAATGCCTCATTTTATTGGTTCCAAATTACTAGAAACTCACTATCAAGGTGAATCGTCTGCATTGTTTATGCTTTTATGCTTGTCAACTTGCTACAAATTGACTAGAAACTCACTATCAAGATGAATTACAAGTTCCAAAACTCACTATCAAGATGAATTACAAGTTCCTTGGTATTGTTGCAATACCTATAATAATCAAGGGCAAAACCATCATTTTACTGTAGACGTCTCTTTCATTTGCTACTGGTTCATTTGACTTATTGTACCTCAGGGGGAGAGATATATTGCCCATTGCTCAAATGCTCATTGCCCTCTCTCAATCTCTCTCTAACCTCGGGGGCGAGTTCCATACCCACAATTGCTCTCTCTCTCAATCTCAGAAAGGGCGACACAAGGAAGAGGAAGGCGAGATGAGCGAGACTGGAACTGGTAGTCCCTTGAATGTGGATGTTCCCACGCAGATTATCCCTTCTGATCGTTCTCCTTCTACCCATGAAAGGTTAGTATATACGTACGTGTTGCATCTTTCTCGTGCATATATATCCCTTCTTGTTGGTACTCACTTCACATGCTACTTCTCTTTCTCTCACCCACACAGCCACCCACCGCTATTAGTCTATCATAATCGTTGCCACTGTTATTGGCCCATTTCTTTCACTGTCAAAACACCACCATGCACCGCGGCTGACACATCGACCACCATTAATTGTCGTGGTTGGTGATTCCTATATGAGTTTTGTTTATGATATTATATGAGTTTTGTTTATGATATTTTCTTGTAAAACTTTTAAGTTGACATCATAGTTTCCATTACAGTAGCAACACCATCACGGCGGCATGGTAAAGGTCATTACCATCACCTTTTTCAATTACCTTTCCCCTAGTTCCCCTAAATCCAAACACAGATTTTACAAAATTTAGAGCGTCAGTGTTTTTACAAAACATTTTGAAAACGTGGTTTACAAAACATTTTGAAAACGTGGTTTTCAAAACATAAACAGTACCAGATTCGTTTTCGAAACATAAACGAAAACAAAAAGTGTTATCAGGTGTTTTTTGGACCTCATAATCTTGGGTTTAGTGGTTGGACTAGGCTATGCATGGGTGGGCCATGACCAGGTTTTAAGCCAGGCTAACATGGGATAGGGAACGGCCATTGCAACCCCCCATTTTTATCACCCTACCCTTTTTCTGTTGGGTTTTAAGATTTCATGAAAAAGATAAAAGGTTTTTACAAAAACCGGTCACTTGGTGTACTAGAAAACATAATTTTGAACAACTTTACAGAAGAAATTTTTTCCAAAATCTATCGTTTAGGTAGACTTTTTGGCAAAAAATGAAATAAAGGTTATAAATGGCTAAAAAGTATATTTAAACGATAGATTTGGGAAAAACTTTCTTTTACAAAGTTGTTCAAAATGATGTTTTCTAATGGACATCATGGCCGGTTTTCATAAAAACCATTTTTATTTTGCATAAAATCTTTAAAACCTAAAGGATGGGGGATGGGGTGATAAGAATGGGGCTTGCAATAGCTGTTCCCCATCGGATACTCGTGGTCAACATGCTGGCCCAAGCTGGATCGGCCTGGCCTGACCTCAGGTCCAAAGCACCCAACCCAAAAGCTTAATACTAGAGCCCAATCACAATTGTGTAACTTCTGTCAAGGTAAAAGGGAAAATAAAATAAAAAAAACAAACTAAAATATGATAGTATCATTAATTGAACATATATAACGCATTAAAACATACATGTTTATATGGGAGATGATCGAGTGCAGACCTGGTCTAGATAGGATCGTAGACATATATAATGCATTAAAACATACATGTTTATATGGGAGATGATCGAGTGCGGACCTGGTCTAGATAGGATCGTAGGGCTGGGAGTTGTGCATAGCTTTCACACACACGCGCGTGTTTGCCAGATGAGGGCTCACAACATGTGATCCATCGATCCAGACCATCCGGACAATCCGCACTTGATCATTTTCGTATTAAAATAACCTTTGTAATGATTATCTTCAAAGCTTTTGATCGACATAGACAATTAAAGTCTTTAAAGATCTCAAGCCCGCTTAATTATCATTCATTCATTTATTTATTATTATTTATTTATTTATGTATTTTTTTAGTACAAGTAGAAGCGTTCAAACTCATAACTTATCTTAAACCTATTTTCAACCCACCCTCTCTCATCACTAGGCTAATCTCTCATCACTAGGCTAATCTAGTGGCTTGTCATTCATTCATTCTGATATCCAAACTATTGGGCTAATATTACAATCTCAAGCCCATGCAAATGGTAGGGCCAGCCCCTGGCCAGGTGATTTACTTGGGAAATTTATTCCATGTGACAGTCGTAGCATTGACCTCGCGATTTGGTGCATACATCCTTCCATAGATTAATTTCAAGATAATTTGACCAAAACCCATCCTTGGACATATTATAAGTGATATAGGAATATAGGATGATATTCAGGTGAAGAGATACTAATATAAGTCCGCATTAAGGGTTATATCTTATGCATACCAGGGTTACGAGGTATAGTAGGCCAATGCACGGGGTACAACCCCTAGTGCATAGTATTGATATAACTTATATTAGCACATGTTGATTTGACCAGGACTGAAGTGATATATATAGTATGCCCAATGCAATGATGGTCATATGTCTAATGCAATGGTGATTATTTGCCTGCAAATAGCTTTAATAACCATCGAGAATCTCCCTTGCTCAATTTAACCATTTAATTCATCCTTTAATCTAAGCTGCCCTTTCCTCAGAGCGGTACACAACCATAAGAAATGATGCATTTCCCAAATTAAAGCCTGAAGTCAGCAAAGTAACACCCGCGATCGTCCCGAATAATCAATCCATCCGTGGCTCTTTTCCTCTAATAATTGCGACTACCATCAAAATTTAACCTTGCACCATGAGGGTAGAAAAGGTTCCTCTAAACATAAAAGTCTTTTTATACTTTGCAAAACAGAGTTACAATTTATAAAATTCTTATATATTTACTTTATTTCACACTAAATATATCCATTTTATATGACATTTAAATAAACTTTTTTATTTTTTGCATTATTGCAATGGTGTAACACTAATATCAATAAGGCCTCTCTCAACAAATGTAATTTTTATTTTTATTTTTCATTTTTCCATTTTTGAGGTTTTGCAAAATAGGTAATCTAAAGTAATTGTATTGTTCTTTTTAATGGTTGTGCAGGGTCATATACGAATCTCTCTTCTCTAAGCCAGTCTGGAAAGCCTTCTCATCTGTCATTATATTCATGCTTGCCATCTTCGAAGTGATCAATAAAGACAATGTTGTATCCTTCTTTGAAAAGCACCCTGCAATTCTGCGGGTTTTTATCATCGCCCCAATCATTCACTTCTTTGCAATTGCAGCTAAATCGGTACTCCCACCTGACACAAGAAACTCTCTAATCGCCGGCTTTGTCGCTTTCTTCTCAGGAGCTCTCTTTGTGATATTAGCAATATGGACGGTTCTCCCATCCTGGCTGGGGTGGCCAATCTTCGTCATGTGGTGCCTTTTGGTTGTATTGGTTGGATGTAACTTATTATTCCCTTGTAGCACTCAAAATCTTTACCAAAAGAGCAAAGAGAAACTATTCAACACGTCGAATTAACAAGCTCAAGGGACGCCATTCCACATATGATAATGCGTACAGTTAATTTCATTTATGGATGGCTATAATAGAAAATATATTGTTAATTTTGTTTTCACATCCAATTGTTGAATACTTCTGTTATAGAAACATCGCTTTCTTCTCGTACGAATTCTTTGTGCTTCTGATCTTGCAGACTTTCACACTTTCAGTAGGACCAAGGCTGGATAAACCCAGTTAGCGGGTGGTTCTCTCAATAATTGTGGAAATTGCAACTTAAACTAGTTTGCTTTCCAAGAAGATAAATGGAGATGGAAACAAAACTTTTGAACTTAAATTTTCTTCCGATTTGTGCTTTCCTTTTTCTCCAACTCCTAATTAATATGGAGACCAAATTATTTCGAACTTAATATATGGTGTGGGTTCGAAGTAACTTTCACAAAGAGTGACTTCTCAATAAAAAAAAAGTGTTTTCAGATCATGTCCTGTTCATTAACTTCAGGCAAATTTTTAAGGTCCCTATTACGAAGATCGGAATATAACTGCACCAGTCCAGGCAGGCTACCAACTTCATAAACAAACTAGTTAACCTCTGGAGAAGAATACTCATCTGAAACACTTCCATGGTTACTTGGCTGAGGATTTTAAGTCTTCATTTGGAGACCTTGGGATCGAGTCTCGGCCCATCTTCACGACCATAAAGAGATTCAATTTGCTCTATTGAATGGTGTATACCTTGTGAAAGAACAAAAAAATTCCATTTTATGGCCGTAAGGGTGCTTGTTGAAGAAGCATGGCTGCGCTTGTCTCGGTCTTGATTTGACATAAAGTTGACAAGCCTCTCAGAATGTGGTGTTGGAAACAAAATTTGCCAAAATTAGCCACAATAAGTTGGAAACAAAACCCCCTTGAGGAGCCATACTCTGATATGCTGACATTAAGTGTTGATTGAAGCCCAAACAACACCACCCTTAATGTACAATCATGATTCATGAAGTCAAAAAGGGAAAATACAGCATTTTATCCCAATTCAATCAAAGAAATCAGCAAGTTAATTGTCTCTAAAATAAACTTCCATCTTGATAATTATTATGAAAAATAGAAAAAGCACAACACATTTGGTCTTCAAACATATGTAGTATAACCACACATACATGGTAAAAAAATTTAGAAACCCTAAACGTATACACCTATATGTGTATGAATATGCGTTTCTAAATACATACTTTTCTCTGCATTTATCCGATGTCTCTGAAGAGAATGTAGATATTCTCACATTGTAGTATTAAAAGACACACTTGAATTGATTCTATATAGTAAATTTAACAGAAAATTAGTTATGAACCACAAAATTGAGGCGTTCCTTAAAAATTATTAGATATCAGTAAATATCAATACAAGGTGGCCCACCGATGAGAAAAATTACGCTACTTTTCTGCTCATACAATTAGGATTTCTGAAAATATTCAAACCTATACCATAAAAACACATTATCTAAGTTAATTTCAGAGTAACACGTCTTACTTCATATATTTTACAGACGAACTCACGCAAGCAAGTCTCCAAGCTCTTCACACTCCTTCAGCCGAGTCATGTTGGTGCTAATAGCCTTATAATTATTACTTTAACAACTTTGGCATCAGTTGGTATGTAGCATTCACTGTAATGTATAGTAATTGTGAAGATAATGGCTGTGTTTATAGTTATCAGTCATATATGTGTACTAAAAATGAGGTCATATATGTGTGAGTAGAATTCATAATCAATTGAATTAAAGATGAAGTAATTGGTAAAAAGGAATTCATTGTGACAAAATATGTCAACATTATTGCATACACCAGTACCAAATCCTAACTCAGGAATCCAAAATCTTCACACGCACACAGGCACTCCGACTGTAAGTATCCCCAATCTGAGTAAAAAAATTGCAAATTGTAACTTCACTGACCCTTAAGCCTTCTTCTTCTTCCATATTTTATTTTTATTTTTATTTTATTTTAAGGCATAAGGTAGTATTAAACCCATGTTCTTTGCTTTGTAATGATCACAAGCTGAGCCAAGAGAATCCAGTTCTCAGATTTTGTTTATTATTCCTTAAAGTTTCTTTGAAATCTAAGCGACCAAAGTGCAGAGTGAGAGCACCAAAGTACTACCACCGAAGGTTGCCCTGAGTGGAAGAGGCTTTGGTCGCTTAAGCAAGGGGTCTCGGGTTTGAGTCCTTTTGGATGCAGCAAACTTTATTAGGAGAGGTCCCCATTTCGGCGCCCGACAATACCTCAGAGGATTAATCTTAGGCGAAGCCCGGGGACACTTGGGAAACCCCCCCCCCCCCCCCCCCAAAAAAAAAAGAGCACTAAAGTACTAAATTTTCACAAGCCTGATTGAACATTTGACTGTCAAGTTGCGATTTGTAACTTGGCTTCAATTTGTTTACTTCTTACTATTTTGATTCATTAAGGGTGGCACTATCATGCAATTGGGATTGCATGGAAAATCATAAAGTACATAGATGCGGAGAGTGGGAAACAAAATATGGAGCCCCCACCACCCCACTCCCCTCCTGTGGGCAGTAGGCACTGTTTAATATTGAAGGGAAGATTTATTCATAGGTAGCTTTATCTTGGGTGAAGAAAAAGCAGGGTCAGGGGGTCCTTATACGGGGTTCTAATGGCAATTGGGTTACTAGGTTTGCTTGTCAGCTCAGAAGTTGTAATAGCTTGGCAGTTGAAATTCATGGAGGAAGGCAGGGCCAGCTCATGGCTTAATTGGGATCAAGGGCTGCATAACATTATTCTTGAAGTCGATGCTCAAGTAGCAGTGACTCTGCTGAAAGAAGATACAGTACGTAGATTGTGACCCTCGTCATAACTTGATTCAAGACTGCAGGGAGCGGTTAAATAGGAACTGGAGAGGAAGTGTGGCTCACACATATAGAGAGGGTAATATTTGTGCTGATTTTTTGGCTAAAAGAGGGGCAAATGGAAGAGAAGAGTTGGTTATTTTTGAGGTTCCTCGTGAAGGGATAATCGTCTTGACGCGTCTTGCTTACGGCAGATAGATGTGATATCCAGTTTCCTAGATTGGTTTCTGGTTAGCGTTGTTGTTTTTTCTTTTCCTTGTACTTCATTACCCCAAAAAAGACAGAAAATAGGGAAATGCATGAAGGTAATTTTCCTGAAGAAAATTTAATATTTTAACAATTCATACAAGTACACAAACCATCATATATTGTGTGTGCATTCAAAGTATGGGCTTTCAAGGCCTTATGTTAGAGGCAATCCTGTATAAGGTGGTGTCTAGAGAGGCTTAAAACACACGTTTAGGTGCTTCCAATGCATCATTTCATAGTTAATTCATAAAATAACAAAACAATATCTACAATTGAAACATTTAGGAAATAATTAATTCAAATTCGAATTTTTTGTCGCAAATGAGATTGTTTAAAATGTAATTGAGGTGTTACAATATTCTTAGAAGAAAAAAAGAAAAAAAGGAGGTGTTCCAATTGTCGAAGAGCTAAAGCTCCATTTATCTCAATAAATATATGATTGAAAAGCTTGAAGAGAACATATTATGCCTCTCCATTGGAGAATACACTTATTTATACCTTAAACAAATTTCTTTCTTTACAACAAAAAAAAAAAAAAAAAAAAAAAAAAAAGGGAACCCTGAAAAAATTTTCTATTGTAATAAATGAAGGAATTTTTTATTTTTATTTTTTAAACACAAGAGGAAAAATCTCAAACTAACAAGGCTTGCTGGACACTGCAACCTAGAAATTTTCCTTTAGTTGATAAGCAATAGCTCCATCCTATCAATTTTGCAGGATTTAGTTATTTCCAACTCTATTTATCATTGTGAAATAAAAGCCAAATCACTATATACTAAATAATATGTGAAAATGGAGATATATTGATCTTAACCACAAACACATGCGAGAACCGGGCTAGCTATGGATCCAAAAAAACCTATCCGTAGATTGGAATTATTACAAATTAGAAAATAAAACTGCAAAGACTTGAACCAAAAACAGTAGAAGCAACCATAATTTGGTGAAGGCATATTTAGGTTTTTTACACCCTCGTTCAATTGATCAACAACTAAACACCCTAAGATTTGATTGAGTCGAAGCCAACAAAAAAAAGGAAAGGAAAAAACCACTAAGGCTTGGGAAGGAGGGAGAGGAAAGGCTCTGTTTTTTTTCCCTTCCCTCTTTCCTTTGCCCCGTTCTTTCTCGAGAAATAAATGGAGGGTGAATGTCAACGAAAATGGAAGAAATATGGTGACATACCTAAATGAAAGATAGGGATCCAAAGAGAATCAGAAGTAACATTAGCAGGATGAGAAGCCACCTTGTTGCAGAGGCCCGCTCTGTAGTTCCTGAGTTTGGAAACAGCTCCGAGAAGGAATCCTTGAGCCGAGATGCCGAGTTCACTCCTCTACTGACTACTGTTGCGGTTTTTCCTAAACTTACTGAATTAGGGTCACCGTTTTATAGTCTTCATCGGAGTAATTTGGTTATTTTGTCCACAAAGGTAATTTACTTTTATTATAGTACCTTTTTTGTTCCAAAATATTTTTACCTTTTAAAATGATAAACCATAATTATACTTAAATTTCTTGTATTAGCTTTCGTTTTATCAAGAAATTTTTTTTTTCTTATTTTTGGTGGTCTTATAGGGTTACATTAAGAACTGAGCTAGAAAGGATAATTTTGGGAAAAAAAAAAAATTAGTTAATATATTAATTATTTTTTTTAAATTATATTTTTTTGTTAAACTTAGTTTATCTTTATAAGAAAGAAATATTAAATTATAAATCATTTTATCAACTTGACTTATTTGTCAAATCAATGAACCTGAAGGAAACAGTAGGCTCAAATTTTAATTAATATTAAGAGGGGAAAGAAAAAAAAAAAAAAAACCTGCAAAAGACATAATTTCTTCCTATTAAGCTGCTAAAGTGATGTGGATTATTTGATTGTAAAAACCAAATTAATGAGCAATGACCATTGCCCTAGTTGGAGACTTAACAAAAATGGGGCGCCCAACTCAATTGGGCCCTAGGTGGCTAGCTGTGAACGCCAGGTTGTAAACTACTAGGAAACCCTAACTCAGACCATTAGAGAAGGCCAACGTGTATGTTTGTCAACCTAACAGACATTTACGTGGACGCACGCACTCATGACACCTCTCTCTCTCTTGCTTTTTACCCATGCAAAACACGGGTGAGTTTGACTAAATTAATGTTATATAATAAATATAACTTGTAAGCACAAATAACGAATAAGTGAGTTTTATATTAAACTGTCTAGGGAACAATTGGATTAGGGTATTACTTTTTTTTTTTTTTTTTTTGCTGAGAATTAGGGTATTACTTTTAGGGTAATGTTATTTTGCCTTGATTAGTGTATTTAGAAGGGTTTTAATTTTTTAAGATTTAACTATATCCGGGGGTCTCACAACTTTACTCTCCTAAATATACTAAAAATAGGGTAAAGAGTGGGGCAAAGTAGCATTACCCTTTAGTTTTACCTCAAGTTTTGTATTTTGGTATTGGAATTCAAACATGTTAGACAAAAAACTAAATAGAGCATACAATTAAAACACTAAACAACGAAAAATCTAAAAATATCTCCTAAATTTTTTAACTGTACAATGCCACAATGTATGGTAAAAGACACTTATTAAGGGTAAAAATCATTTTAGTACATTAAATTTTTTTAAAAATCCCAACGTGCTACTCAAACTATTTTTTTATCCTAATTTAATACCTAAACTTCACAGCCTTATCCAAATGTAGTCACAACCTCAAAAACTGTCCAAATAGTTAACGGATGCATCACGTACTATCACAAAAATGGATATGTGGCGTCATATGTGGAGTCTACGTGTCAAGAGTGGTTAAAACATAATAATTAAATAAACAGTTTTACTATCCTATACTTCTGATTTAATTCCAATTCACTACCTTAACTTTTTTTATATATAAAAAAAAAAAAAAAAAAATTCTAATTTGAACTTTAAACTGCACTAAATTATACCAAGGGCTATGCTAGCATGACAACCAAATCATATATGGCCACAAATGGATTAATCCACTTTAAAAAAATTCAAGATTTATTATTTTTTGTGGTTATGATTTGACTATCATTGCTATAGCAATGATAGTATGTCATACCATCATTTCCCTTATACCAATTTGGTCCAAACATAACTTTTAACAAAATTGATTTTTTACCATTAATTTTATTAAAAAAATCAATAATATATTATAGTAGGTTTTCATGTAAATGTCTATCATCCATTATAGTCGGTTTGGAGGGAAAACCACCACCAACCAATCCACCCACAATAGGTTGTAAATTTTTTGATTCACCACCAAATAGTTGGTGTTAAAAATCAGTGGGTTGATTGATTTTTTTAAGAGATTTGTCAATAGCAATTGGAGTAATTTTGGTGGGTTCTATCATGCCATTTTAAATTGGAACCTTTCTATTATATTAGGCCTTAATTGATTAGTTGTAAATAAATCTAGAAAACATAACCATTTAATGTGGTTATGTAAAGTTCAATACACTTACACAGTATCTCAATACCAAAAATGCAAATTATGACTTTATCAGAATAAACAACTAATTGATGTTGATGAAATTAGAATTGGTTAACGTTAAATTAGCTTTGAATCTTGCCGGAGGACCCAAAGCCTAATAATCTAGGAAAGTAACAATAAAAAAATATATATATATACATTAATATGAAATTGGAGATATTTTATTTTTACTATTTCATACATATATATTATTAAAGGAGAGTTGGTTTGGTTTATTAATAGTTTGACAAAGTTCGACCCATCAATTGAACCAAATAGATAATTTTATTACTCAATCTGTACAAAACACATCGTCCAACCTCTCAAACTGCTTAGATTAGTGCAGAGTAGAGCATATTAGTTTGGCTTAACCGAATTGGACGATTTTTTGAACATCCCCACAAAGAGGTAGAGGATCCGCCCTCTTGTTAGAAAATTAAGCAAACAATTAGATTGGTTGTACATGAGTGAAGTCAGAATTTTCGGCTGATTCCTAGAGAGTGGATCCTCTGCCTCCCATGTTTACCTCGACATCTAGCCTAATTTAATTGGACGATATTAGATTGATCTATCATTTACTTTTTAATTGTAATTATATAATCGATCTGGATCCATCTGTTAAGTGGGCAGAGAAGAAGAGGTACACAATTACACAAAGGAAGGCAGGGGATCAGATTTCTATTTTCCAGTGAGCATAGCCCATATCGGGACTAAAAGAAGTCATCGCGCATCGCGCGTTTCTTGGATACATGACATTCCTCTCCAGCCCTCTGTTCCTCTAATACTATACACTACCCAAGTTTCTCACTACCATTACCCGTGGGGAAACTCCTTCAAAACGCAAGAGAGGAGAACGCTGGGAAGAGGAAGCCAGATGAGCGAGATTAGCATTACAATTTCTGCAGTACGTACGTTGAATGAGAGGAGCGGTGTGAAGGGGAAGCCAGATGAGCGAGACTGGATTTGGTAGTCCCATACGGCCATGCATGTGGGAGTTTCCACGCCGAGTGCCCAGTCTGGTCTTTCTCCTACCCGTGAAAGGTTGTTATTCCATTTCTTCTTACTATATAATTATATCGATCCCATCTTGTTAGTTACTTCACATGCTATACCTCTCTCTCTTTCTTTCTTCTCGCAAGCACACACACATCCACCAGTACCACTATAAATATTGTCCCATTTCCCTCACTGCTGAGAGCCTCCGTGTTCGCAACCATCGTCGCCGTCAATAAGAACACTGTTTATGATTGATTTTGTCACAAAACGGGCACGACGGCATGGTAAAGACCATTCACCGTTATCCTTCTACCATTACCGGCCTTTCCCTTAATTGAGTGCCTCTATGTCCCTACAGAGACTTTAGTAGGTTAAATTTTCCCCAGGTCTTTGAACACGGATCTTGTCATACCAAGCTTGGACGGGAACCTTTGTTACACTAGCTAGCATCCTCCTGGTGGTTGCTGTTAAAATCCTCTATTTCAATCCTTAATTGGCGTCGAACGTTAGCCGTTGAACTAAGCTAGGCATGGGTGGACCACGATCGGGTTTTGGCCAGATATTGCAAGACTGCAATATCAGTAATATGGATGTTTCTCTCGCTTTGGGTTGGGTGGCTCATCTCCGTCATGTGGTTTCTGTTGCTTGTAATGGTTGGATGTGACTTGTGTCGTCATAGCTTGCAAATCCTTTACAAGAAGTGCAAAAAGAAACTACATGACACGTTGAACAGGCTCATGCATAGAACACAATTTGACAGAGCAGCAACATGTGCCTGTGTAGAACCTTTATGAATGTTGTTATGAGTCTTTTCGAATAAGGTAAGTGCGAATGTTTTAAGACAGCATCCTCTATGTACTATAAGATTCATTTGTAAATTACATAGAGGATGTATTAGTTCCAGCCAGAGCTTATCATATCCTCTAGCTCCTCGTATGTATATGTAGTTGGTTTGTAAATTACATTCCGAGTTATTGCCGAAATTGCAATTAAACTAGTTTGGTTTCCAAGAAGACAAATAAGAGATGGAAATAGAACTTTTGAAGTTCTCTCCATCTTTACCCACAAATCTATATATATATATATATATATACATATTTTGATTCTATTCTTTCCTTTTTCCGAATGTGTTCTTTCCTTTCTTTCCACCTCCTCATTAATTTGGAGACCAAATTATTTTGGAAGTAATATATGGTGTGGGTTTGAAGTAACTTTTAGGAACATTATATTAATGACTTCTCATTCACTTCTATGATAAAGTACCAAATCTCAATAGGAAATTTGGTTTTAGACCATGTCCTGTTCATTCACTTGAGGCAAATTTAGTCTCAATCAATTCTAAAAGCAGAGGGTACCAACGACAAAGGTGGTATAACCTTAGCAAGATATTCATATAGAAATGATTACTAAAAATGGTCTGTTCTTGTTACAATCTGACATTCAAATTTTTTACTTCCAAGCAAATGTTGCTCATAATTGTAGGTCCTTGTTATGAACATTGGGAGATAAAACCTATGGAGATGTTAATGGCAGGAGTTTTTGTATTTTGATTTTTGTCCCATCTTTTTGTGTGACATAGTACTTATGGATGCTCTGGGGATGAAATTCCCTCACTACTATAATTTATCTTTGGCTTAGGTACGTTGTTAAATTACTCTCTCCGTTCTTAATTGATTGTCATTTTTGAAAAAACACACATTTTTAGAAACCTTATTAAATGTTTTCACATCACTATGTATATATATATATATTAACATTCCAATTTAATTATCAAGTGTACAAAGCATTGAGAAAAGATAAAGTATTTTAGGAAACCAAAGAAAAAGAATCATTGATTTTTTGAAGGGGACAATAATTTTGAAATATCCCACGAAAGAAAGTAAGCCAATAAAATAGGAACGGAGCAAGTATAAACTATACTTCACCAATAAAAAAGGGAATGATTATGCATCTATGTAGACATTGTGTAGCATGGGAAGGATGAAACAAATGATTGAATAAATGATTGCAAAACGTTCATGGAGGTCTACCCAGATTTCTGTGGCAGTGATAGCACATCTAGCATGGGAATGTTACAATCAATCTCGGGTAATTTGGAAGGCTTCTTAACAATACTAAAAAACATATATTTTACTTCCATAGTGTACGTTATGTGGCTTTCCTCATTGTGTGTGGTGCGCGTGTGTTTCTTTAAGTATGTTTAGCAAAAAAAAAGTTTGGAGGTGTAAGGTCCCACATCGGCTAGCTGAAGTTTGGCATTTAAAGTTTATAAAATTTCACATCTCCTTCAAGAGTTGGGCCTTTTTGGAAGTCGAGTGTAGGCTAACTATCTTTATAAGCTCTTGGTCTCCTTTAACTGCATGTGTTCGTGTTCTATGGGTTTTCTCATTGTGTGTGGTTTGTGTATTTAGCCAAAAAAAAAAAAAAAAAAAAAATCACTTAGACTCGTTAAGGATTCAAGGATAATGTAAAGGTAAGGTTTTGAATAGAAATATTTTAATTAATTAATATTTAAGTTTATGTATTCATTTTACTTGGAAATTTTCTTTAATCATAATATTATCAATTAGAAATAATTTTTTATTTTATTTTATCAAAACTTATATTTAATTGATTTATTTCATTTATAGAATTAATTGAAATAAACACTAGGATAGAGTTACAACCTTGTTAGTTACAAGTTTTGTCCAGATTCAAACTTCAATACATGTCTTTTATGGAATTAATTAGCAAGTTTTTAATTTCTTTTTTAATTTTAGAAGTATTCATATATAATATATAAGGGAAAATAATAAAATGGTGGGTCAAAATAAAAATAATTCCAAAAATGATTAGAACTCTCATATTCCATTTTTAATGGTAACTAGATATGGACACACGTGTGTTGCACATTAATAATATTTAAATAATAAAAGATATATCACAATTCATAAATTCTAACAAGGTATTGTTGCCCACTGGCCCAGTTAGGTGAAGCAATTTCTCAAACCCGTTTCCATCAAACAGGTAGCATGCACCGTCCATAGATGCTCAAAATTCAGCAATATTTTGACATACAAAGATTCATATATATGAAAGGTTATGCAATCTTCAACGATTGAGCACTACAAATTAATAAATAAATAAAATTCAATTCAATTCCTTTTTCTTTTATTTTATTTTCTTTTTTTTATTTAAAAAGGAGCTTCAATTTTAACCGTAAGCTTTCAAATGAAACGCGAAACCTGAGGATTGGGTTAGGATTAGGGGTTTGTGGAAAAAAAAAAAAGGGGGAAATTGGCGAATAGTCCATTTTTTGGTAAAATATTGACAATTAATCAAGTATGAGTTTTTCTAACTCAATTAGTTAATGAAACTAAACTTATTTATCAATTAATCACACATTTTTTAAAAATCCCTGGTTTGCCCTTATTGTTACTAAGGGCACTCATTTTTTGGTTATGAAGGGCATCCTATGTAACTAATTTAACTTTGTAGTATTATAATTTTTAAAAACTTATAACTTACAATATACATATCCGTTTTTAAAACAAATTATATTTTTGGAACCTACTCGTTGACATCTTCGAGAAAATATCCATATTGATTAGGTAATTATGAAAAAAATTAAAATCGTAAAATTTTACTACTTGACATAGTTTAATGTAACACTCATAAAACTGTAAAATTTTACTACTTTCTGAAGTAGTAAAATTTTACTACTTTACGAATAAATTTTACAATGAAGTAGTAAAATTTTACAACGAAGTAGTAAAATTTTACTATGAATTATTACTTCAAAAGTTGGGGTTTGTAATAATTTAAGATTTGGTAATGTACTTAATTAATGATGGTGTTTCTTCACTTAGGCATGTAGGTTCGTGACAACTTCTTACAAAGCTGGGATTGTTCCCAGCATATTTCCTTATGGCAAAAACTATATGAACCCAACTGAAAATAACCACGATATAGGATTGGAAGAAAAACATGAGAATGGTGGTAATTTTTTTTTTTTTTTTAATCCAAAAAAAGTTTGTATTATTAATGAAGATGTAAGTAGCATACAAAGAAAATCCCCAAGGGTCCCAATGGCAAAACAAAGAATAAGACTTAACACCTAACCCCAAAAAACAACAAACCCAAAGACTACACAAACAGTACTGAACTAAAGATGAGTTGAGAATGTTGGTAATAAAAGTTTTGAAGACGAGTTGTAGCCAACAAAGGGTCCTAGTTATGGGGGATGCGATCATCAGTGATAATAGTTATTTCTGGTGGCAGAAGAAATCATTGGAATCTAAGCTCGCTAGTAAGGTTCAGATCTATAAGAGAGAAAGAACGAGAGAGCGAGAATACAGAAAGCGAGAGAGGCAGAGAGAGGTAGGGAAGTAGGGAAGCCATATCTGGTGAGTTTTAGATCTGGTTTCTTCAAATATGGTGTTCGTCTTCAGATCTAGTTCATAAGAGCGACGAACTTCATAGCCAGTCGTCGTTGCAAGGGGTCATACATCGATGGAAATTAGCCACCACTGGAGTTGTTGTTTGGGTTGGGGTTTGAGAAGAAAGAGATGGTGATAAGGTGGTTTCAGGGTAGAGGATGGAGGGGGTAGGTGAAAAGAAGGATAAATAAATAACTTAATAAGAATAAGGGTATTTTGGTCAGCTACAAGCTAAATGAACTAAGTGAGTTGAAAAAAGAGTTAGGTGACTATTTGTTAAATAAGTTATAATTGGTGAACTGATGACCAAATCACCCAAAAAAAAAAAAAAAACTCACAAGAGAGAAGAGAAAGTAAGGGAGAAATTTTCTACCTAAGCTCATCGGTCAAGCATGGAATCGAGTTCCCAGTCGAGCTTCGGGTTGATTCTTCAGGGGATAAGTATGCAACGCTTGATGGGTGTCTTCTCAAATCTATGGATTTTGGTTCTTCTTATGGATTCGCTCAATATTTAAATCTATAGGGTAAAATGCCTGCTCCTCCAGTCGTCGGAATCACAGTGGCCTGTAATTATCTCTCTCTACGTGTCCTTGTAAACCCAAAGAACATAGCCCACCTGAAGGCGATTAGGGTTTCGAATGGCCAAATCAACTCAATCCCACTGCCACCGATGCCACTGTCAATCCATATGGTGGTGGATTTTACCACCGCTGTGGTTCCAACAGGAGATTAGTGGCCATGGCTGATGGAATGTGAATTCCATGGAAAAAACCCACACATTGATGAAAGCAGGGCCGGCCCTGAGTATAATTTTCCAATGTGGTCGCTTAGGGCACCACTTTTTTGGATGAAAAAATGGGCCCCAACACTAAATGTAATCACTATGATTGGGTTAGCTCTAGAGAAAAAAAAAATGTAAGGGGGGCCTCTATTGGCACCCCATGATTTGTTTTTCATTCCCACTTATTTTACACTTTAAGTTTTTATGAAAAAATATAAAAGGTTTTCATAAAAACTTATTGTATATTCTATTAGAAAACATTATTTTGAATAACTTTTTTTAAAAATGTTTTTTCAAAATTGATCATTTAAGTAGACTTTTTTGCCATTTATAGTATTCACTTCATAAATGACTAAAAAGTTCACTTAAACGATAGATTTTGGGAAAAAAATTTCCAAAAAGTTGTTCAAAATGATATTTTCTAATAGATAGAGTGATGAGTTTTTATGAAAACTTTATATGTTTTTCATAAAATCTTAAAGTGTAAAATAAGTGGGGGATGAAAAGCAAGTCTTTGGATGCCAATAGAGGCCTCCAAAATGTAATGATTGTGAAGAAAGCCCCAAAATCAAATCTAAGGACCCAAGTCCATCCCAAAGAATAAGTTTAAAACCCAAACAAATATTTAAGTGATACTTCGATGCATTGGGATTTTTGTTTTTTGGTATTATAACTTTAGATTTTGTTTTGTGTATTTTTCCTATTGTAACAATGAATTTTGCTAAGTTATGAAGCAAAAAGTATGAATTATGGCTTTTGAAGTTCTTGTAATGATTTTTTGTTACCTTTATTTATATAAGCAAATATTAGTAACTATATAGGCAAGAAAACTTTGATTTGATACTAGAAAAAAAAAATTTTTGAGTACGTAGAAATGCTTTTTTTTTTTTTTTTTGGTGTGTGAATAAGTATAAGGGGCCTCATTTTTTAAGTTCGCTTGGGGCCTCCAAAAAGTCAGGGCCGGCCTTGGATGAAAGCAAAATTGATGACAGCGATGGAGTTCATGACGATGGGGAATTTGGGTCTTACCGGCGGTGGTAAAAAGCCCATAGATTTGATTGTGTAGACGACCCTCTTCATTTTTGGATCATCGATGATGACTTTCATAGTTCTGTTACCTTTCTGTAAGTGGTGTCATCTTCCTCAACAGAGAATTGGGGCGAATTACCACTGAGGATGCCACGTGGCCGGCGATCCTATGTGGCAGCCATGGCTGGCAGAGCTAGACCAAAACCCACGAACCTTCCACTCACCAATCTTCCTTGCAATGAGTTCCAGCACTCCTTTTTCACTCCCTTGACCCAAACCTTTGACCCAAACCCTAATCTTCTAGGAATAGTGTCCAACTCAGTCTCCGTCACCGGAGTTGTTTGAAGACGGAGTCTCCACCTTGGTTCAAAGTTGAATCCCGATCAAGGTTCAATCGAGATCTCGGTTTCGGCCTCCAGTGGGCATCGCAGAAGGAAGAATGTCATTAACGAAAACGTTGGTAGACGAAAGATTGTCGTTAAGTTTTGCCAGATCCTCCATCAACTGATGGCACTCTCTTAAACCTCAATCAGATTAGTTGATCCACCTAACAGCAACCCCAACACCTCTCGCACCTCCGTTAACATCACACGAGAACCTCTGGACATCAATCATTAGACTTGATCAAGACCCTATTTGGCCCCAAGACTGTTGAAACCCTCCAATCAGTTTATAGCAAAATCTCTAACACTATCGCACCACTTGAGAGAAGGGTTTTATTCTAGTTGTGGTGTGAAGATTAGGATTCTAAATTTTTTGGGGAGGATGAGAAGGGTGAGATTGATGGCAGGAGATCGATAGTGTTGGGCAAAGATCATCGCACCTCTTCCTCTCTCGCCTCAATCTGCTGTCCGAAGACGACGTTGACCCATTTCTCTAACGTACCTCTTTCTCTCTCTCTTCTTCTATTCGACGTTGATGGAAGGGTGGAGTCCGAGGGTGATCGGAGTTGTATCTCGGTGGTTTTTCAGATCGATAATATCAATAGTGGTAACGACTATGGAGGACGAGAGAGAAGAAGAAAGAGAATAAGATTAGATTAAGGCTGTGTTTACTTGAGGGAATGAGGGAGGGAATGGAATGATGATTTCATTTCTCTAAAAAAAGGTAAATGTTTGGCAGGACAAAGGAATGGTTGCCATTTCTTTGTGAGGGTGTATTCCTTCTTTGGAGGGAATATCTATTCCTTCCCAAGCAAAAGTGAATGACTATTAAGCCACTAGGATTAGCCTAGTGGTAACAGAGGGTGGAGAAAATGATAGGAGTAGCTTAGGTTTGGGTTCGAACCCCTCCCAATAGCCCCCTCCTCCCGCCGAAAAAAAGAAAAAAAAAAAGAAAAGAAAGAGGAATGGTTATTCCCTGTTTTTAAGGAGTGAAAATCATTAAAAGTGGGTTCCACCTATTACTTTTCATTCCATTCCCATCCCTAACCAAATATTAGGCATGGAATGACTATTCTCATTCCATCATTCCATTTCCACTCTCATTCTATTCCATTCTATTTCATTCCATTTCATTCCATTCCCTCAAACCAATGCAGCCTAACTTTTGATTAAGGATCAGCTGGCCAGGATATTGCCACCATATAATTGAAGTACTCTAAGCCCCACCTGGTTTACACTTTTCAATATTTTAAGAAAGATATAAAATGTTTCTATAAAAACTATTCGCATTGTTGATTAGAAAATATTATTTCAAACAACTTTGTAGAAGAAATGTTATCCAAATATGGCGTTTAAATGGAGTTTTTGATTATTTTTTATGGAACATTTTATAAAAATGAAACAAAGATTGTAAATAGCCAAAAAGTTTACTTAAATGATAGATTTCAGGAAAAAATATTCCTACAAAGTTATTCGAAATGGTGCTTTCTAGTGGATAGTGCTACTAGTTTTCATAGAAACCTTTTATATTTTTCATAAAACCTTAGTAAGTGTAAACTAAATAGGAGTTTAGAATATTTTATGTGATGATAATAAACCTTCTATTAGATTAATTAATTACATAATTAAGGGCAAAAACATCATTTCATTAGGGGAAATGGTAGTTTTGTCTTTAAAGTCAACAAACAACGTCACATGCCAATTATGTGATACATTTTCGTTTTCTTAAAGCCGAGATGGAGGGTAGTAATATATCAACCCTAGACAATATAAGAAGTTTTTTGTTGAGTTTTAAAATAGAGGAGTTAAAGTGAAAAATGAGTATAATAAGAAAGGATTTATTGTATTTTACTCAAATCCATATGGTAAAACTGCATCTAAACAAAGAAATTGGATTTGGAAACCCCTCCAAATCCAGTTCCCATACATAAGGAAAACAAAGAAATGTTTGCAGTCATTTTGCATGTTACTTTGTCACCGAACAACTTTGCAAGTTTTTTATTTTTATTTTTGGGTAATTAACAACTTTGTGAGTTTTTTTACAAAACTCCCCACTTGAGATTTAGTGAGATGCATTCCACTACCATTTCTTGGCAAACTTGCAATTCTATTAGGCTAAGTGTGAATTTTTTTTTAAAAAAAAGTTTTTAGGAGTTGTAAACCCTACTACTCCCACGTAGCTCTGGCCATTGATTTATGGAACCACGGGGCAATTCGTGCTAGTAAGATGTTCTCTACCATAGTAGAGGAACGGATTCTGACTGACAAAATTCCGCAACCCACCTTAATCTGCATTTTTTACATGTTCAGTTAACCTGGTGGGTTCGCCTAGATTCCCTTTCTCAGGGTCTATTTGGGAACTTAAAAAAAAAAAAGGGTTCAGATTAGATTTAATCCATAACTGTTATCTAGTTTTTAAACAAACTAACTTATAGTTGGTTTGAAAAAAACTGTATTTATACCTTATTTTCATATCAAAACTAAACTGTTTAGCAGGAAAAAGAAACTTATCAAACAATGTGAAATTAAAACTGACCAGAATTGTCTTCAACTGACCAGATTTTCAAGTTTGCCAAAAAACCCGTCAGTCTCTCTTTCAAACCCCCTCTCTCTCTCTCTCTAAAAGGCTCTATCTAAAGACTTTTCTCCACTAAAAGTTTCCCCCACTCACTTTCTCGACTCAATCTCTATCGATCTCTATCTCTCTCTAGCAAATTCATTTTCTCTATTTAAAAATGTTTCTCTTTCTCTCTCTAAAAGTCTATCTAAAAAATTTTACCCACTTGTCACTCTCTCTTTCTGTGTCTCACTAGGAAACTCACATCTCTCTCTAAAAATCTCCATGATTTACTTTTTCTCTATAAAAGTCTCTCTAGCAAACTCACTTTCTCTCTCTATAAGTCTCTCTACCAAACTTTCTCTTTCTATAAGTCTTTTTAGCAAACTCACTTTCTCTCTCTAGCAAACTTTCTGTCTCTATAAGTCTCTCTAGCAAACTCACTTTCTCTCTCTAGCAAACTTTTGTTAAGTTTCAAATTTAAAAGCTTAAGCTTGTAAGTGGAGGGTCCAAATAGGTATATGAAGACATGTTAAACTTGATATTTAATCGATATGGAATGTGGGACTTTCCAACACTCCCTCTCACGTACAAGTCTAACAAGATTCAAATGGCCTATCACGTGGACAACAAAGATGGGTTCACGAGCAAAACAGGTCCAGGAATGACATGCTCTGATACCATGTTAAGTTTCCAACTTAAAAGCTTAAGCTTGTAAGTAGAGAGTCTAAAGAGATATATGAAAACATGTTAAACTTGATATTTAATCGATGTGGAATGTGGGACTTTCCAACAACTTTCTCTCTCTATAAATCTCTCTAGCAAACTTTCTCTCTATGTAAGACTATAAGTCTCTCCAGAAAACTCACTTTCTCTCTCTAATATCTCCCTGATTTAGTTTCTCTCTCTAAAGTCTGTTCTTACATACCCAGAAAAAAACCCACCTTCTCTATCTAGCAAACTCAATTTCTCTCTCTAAAAATCTCTCTCTAGCAAACTCACTTTCTCTCTCTAAAATCTCTCTCTAGCAAACTAACTTTCCCTCTCTAAAAATCTCTACTCTCCTCTCTTGATTAAATAAATTAAATAAAGAAAAAAAATTCAAAGCTTCTTCAGTTCCTCTGTCAGAGTGGAAGCTATTGTAAAACGCAAGGAAAGACAACACTAGGAAGAGGAAGCGAGATGAGCGAGACTGGAGCTGGTAGTCCCTTCAATGTGAATGGTTCCACGCAGATTATCCCTTCTGATCGTTCTCCTTCTACCCACGAAAGGTTAGTGTTGCATCTCTCTTATGTATATCCCCTCTTGTTGGTACTCACGTACTTCACACACTACTCCTCTCTCTTTCTCTCACCCACATAGCCACCCACCGCTATTAATTAGTCTACCACCATCGTTGCCATTGCTATTGGCCCTTCTCTCATTTTCAAAGCACCACCATCGCAGCTGCCACATCTACCACCATTGTCGTGGTCGGTGATTCCTATATGAACTCCGTTTATGTTATTTTCTCGTAAAACTTCTAAGTTGACATATCATGGTTTCCATTTCGGTAGCAACACCTTCACGGCGGCATGGTAAAGGCCATTACCATCGCCTTTTCCATTATCTTTCCCCTAGTTCCCCTAAATCCAAACACAGATTTTATAAAATTAAGAGCGTCAGTGTTTTTATAAAACATTTTGGAAACGAAACATGCGATCCACATAGCGTCTGTGTTTCGTTTTCTAAACTTGTTCGACAACAAAAAGTTTATTGGGTGTCTTTTTGAACAGAAAACTCGTTCCACATAATCTTGGGTTTAGTTGTTGGACTAGGCTAGGCAGGGGTGGGCCCTGACCAGGTTTGAGCCAGGCTAACATTGGATACTTATGGTTAACATGCTGGCCCAAGGATGAACCGGCCTGGCCTGACCTCAGGTACTCTAAAGCACCCGACCCAAAAGCTTAATACTAAAGCCCAATCACAATTGTGTAACTTGTGTAGAGGTTAAAAAATAAATAAATAAATAAGAATATTATAGTATCATTAATTGAACATATATTACGCATTAAAATATGTTTATATGATAGATGATTGAGTGCGGACTATCACAGACAGTCCAAATGTGCTTGCAGGGGTTCATAACTATGCAATCTATCCAGAACATCCAGGATGGTCTGCATTTGATATTTCACATTAAAGTAACTTTTGTAATGATATCTTTAAAGATTTTGATCGGTGGAGACTAAATTAAAGATCTCAAACCCCCTCAAGTATCATCCATTCGTTCTGATATCCAAACTATACGGGGCCAATAGGGTCCGGCTATTGCCACCCTCAATTTTATTTGTACCCCTACTTATTTTAGGTTCTTAAGATATTATGAAAAATATAAAAGATTTTTATGAAAACTAGCTGTAGAGTCCACTAGAAAACATCATTTTGAACAACTTTATAGAAGACAGTTTTTCCAAAATCTGTTATTGAAGTGGATTTTTTTGGCCCTTTATAGTCTCTACTTCATTTTTGGCGAAAAAGCCCACTTAAACGATAATTTTTGGAAACACTTTATTTAGTAAAGTTGTTCAAAATGATGTCTTTTAATAGACAAGGGGACCAGTTTTATAAAAACCTTTTATTTTTCCTTATAAAACCTTAAAATAATTAAAATAACGAGGGGGTGAAAATGAAATTGAGAGGTGGCAATAGTAGGACCCAGGCCAATATCACAAGCCCAAGCCCCTGCAAAGACAGGGTCAGGCCCCTTGGGCAAGTGGTTTGCTTAAGGGAGCTGATATTGCAAGTTCAAAACTTTGTTTGTACACCCCACTAATTTTGATTTTTTTAAGGTTGAAGAAAAGTATAAAAGATTTTTATGAAAATTGGCCGCATACGTCATTTTGAACAATTTTGTAAAAGAAAGTTTTTCTAAAATTTGTCATTTAAGTGGATTTTTTGGCCATTTACCATATGTGTTTCATTTTTTGCCAAAAAGTCAACTTAAACTATAGATTTTGGAAAAACTTTCTTCTGAAATGTTGTTCAAAATGATGTTTTCTAGTGAGCTGCGCAAACACTTTTTATAAAAACTTTTTACATATTTCTAAAACTTTAAAAAATCAAAATTAGTAGAATGTAGAAACAAAATTTTGGGGTTGCAATAACCGTACCTTTTACTTAATTACTTGGGAAATTTATTCCATGCAAAAGTTGTAGCACTTTTCATGTCCTCAAGTTAATACATCCGTCTACAGAATAAGTGATGTATATATATATATATATACTAGTTAGTGCACACATGCGTTGCACATGAATACTTTCGAATTATGAAAGTATACCATTATGATTTTGACAAAAACTCATGTTAGAATATATTCAAAGTCATTGTATTGTCTATCTTGGAAAGCACAGGATTCAAAACGTCGTAACTTAGACATAACTTTCTTGGGCCTATGTTTGGACAGTTTTGGATGGGTATCAAAAGCTTGTAATGCACTTGAAGACACCACTTCTTTTTTTTTTTTTCCTTATTTGTTTATTTATTTATATTTATTTTTTTTACACACATATAAATAATTTACACATAACACACAAATGAAGAAGTCCATATATATATATATATATATATATATATATATTTTTTTTTTTGCATGTTCTTATCACGTTTTGGATGACACTAAAACCATTTAAAGCACATTTAAAAGAAACTGTTTAAGAATAAGATTTAACAAAATATAATCTCAACTTTCAATCTTTTTTTCCTTTTCTTTTTTATTGGGGCTAGGGGATGATGAACATAGGAGTATGACATAGGATATCTTGGGCCTACTCCGCCATGTTTTTTGTTCAAACAAATTCCCATGTGATGTACGGAATATGCGTAGAACTTCTTTTTATCAAAAATAAAAAATAAAAAATAAAAGAGACAAAGAAAAAGAAAGCTTACTTTCTCTTGGAATGTTAGGAGTTGTTTGGGATTTTCAGAAAATGGATCGGACAAGGCCCCACCCCTTTTCACTATCTGGTTTTATTGGAAATAAACTAGTGAAATGATGGTTTGCAATTCACGCCTTTTCTTGGCACTAGTTGGTGCCCACGTGAAAGTATTTAATTGATAGATTTGTTTTTCTTTCAAAGGAAAATATACGTTAATTTAATAAATTTAAATGTTAGATCCGCGCCAAATGTTTTATCTTAGGAAAATACTACTTCTTTTATCCTATCAATTCATGCATTAAAATCATAAGAATATGATAGGATAAAAATCAATGTAAAGTGTACAGTTTCGGTAGGTGGACTATCCATAACTTATGAGAATTTTTTTTTTTTCCAAAATAAAACACAAAAATAAATAGGTATAGTTCTATTGAAATAGAAAATAAAAAAAAAATTTCTTGCTATCTTATTTTTTCTGCAAAATCATATAATTAAGGGTCTGTTTGGATGTCTAATTAGAATTTAAACAATTGAAAAAAAAAATTATAGTATTTTAGACACAAATCTATCATTAAAAAAAAATTAGAGTGATGAAGATATGTGTTATAGGATCAATTCTTGGAAATTCATGAATTGCCATTATTTTGAATTTCTACTCTTATATGTAATGATGACCATTACTAAAATATTATCTAAAATTTCTTGAATTGTCTAGTATCGAATTTGATGCCCATATAGAACCTAATAAAAAAAATTCAAACCACACAATCTATTGCTAAAATGTTATCAAAATGAACCTATAATAATAAAAATAATACGAAGTAATATTAATTAAAATCTCACAGAGCATGCTCACAGTTAAGACTCTCATTGAACCAAATTGGAACATGCTTGTACGCACCTTCACTTTGCCTAGTTGTCTTAGATGGAAGAGTGTGGAAAACGAACCACGAACTAATAGCGTTAAAAAAAAAAAAAAAAAAAAAAAAAAAGAGAGAGAAAGAAAGAAAGAAAGAAAGAAGAAGAAGAAATAAATGAATATAGTTCATATTATGCATGATTTAAAACGCAAAATTAGTAATAATAAGAAACCCTATTAAAGGGAAATTTAATTGGAAGGAGACTTCCATCAATGATAAAACCAAAGACACTGTGTCTGTATATGCACTTGTTAAGAGTAGAAGATAAAAAAAAAACCATGCAGTTTACACACCATCTTGAAGACAAAATAATAATAATAATAATAATAATAATAACAATAATAATTTATAATACATATGAAAATTACATAGCAAATAGTATAAGATGCCAAGTCTACATATTTTACAAATGCCATAATTCCATACTTCGTATATACCAATCCAATGATTTCATGATAGCTTAAACAATTTGTATCTTGGAGGCTACACATGCGGCTGTCATTAGTCCTGGGATATAGCAAATTTCAAATTATATGGGTTTTTGTTAGGATTATGTGTTAATTAAAGAATCAGTGTTATAGAAAAAGAGTTCCTATCAAAGACGTTACAAAGAAAGATTTTCTAAAGACGTATTCTTGTGGTTGAAGAGTAATTTGCAATTATTTATCTTTTTAATGCATCTTTTTTCTTATTTTATTTAATTATTATAAGAATTATAGTTTCCTTAGAATTCTTATTAAGATATGTGTTTTATATTTCTATATTTCCTATATATGTGTGGTCGCACCGACCTTTTCCACCGCTGCCACGCGCGCTCGCGCATTCCCCCCAGTTCACCTGTATTTACCTAATTTTCTGCTTTCTGATGGTGCTAATCCATTTAGGATTAGCGTACAAATGAAAGTCGCCACCTGGAAGGGTCCAGGACCAATTTTATTGACCAGAGATGGGTTCGTAGCTAGGGTACATGTTGGGAAGGTATTAGGCACCCAACAATGCCCGGTAATAAACCGGCCCTCATTCTTGTATTCATTGACCATATTTAATATTTTAATAAAATCCGGATCACCTGTTAATCATACAATAAATAAATGGCACACACGAATGATGGATTAATGGCATAGAATAAATAAACAAAGCATAAATATTTAATAACAAAGTATAGAAGCCTTAACAGAATGAAAATAAGAGAAAACGCACTGTCGCGAGTACTCGCGGTCTTACCATGCGTACGCACATACCATGCATATGCATAATAAAATTATGCGTACGCATGATATTTCGCGAGTACTCATGGTTTCACCAAATCATCTTCTCCGCGGATTTGGACCTCCCGAAGAACATTATTGGCCAAAAATGGACAGTGTATACAATAAATCAACTTCTAAACATCCTACATAATTATATAAATAAATAAATACTGCGTACCTCTTAAAAATAAAGCAAATTGAAATTAAATCCTTCCCTCAGGTCCACCGTCAACCCGGCAGCGTCTCCCCTGTTGCGCAAAACAAGCTTTTCCCAGTCTCACTGGTCTAACTCTCTGTTATATTTTCCTCTCTTTTCTCTCAGTTTATTTCTCTCACCTTTCCCATATTTCTCTCACCCTCAGAATAACTAGCAGTTACTCAAAATGCTGCCCCTCATTATTTCTCTATCTATTTCCTCTCACTGACCTCCCCCCGTTTCTGCCTTCTCCGTCCGTCCCTCCGTCCGTCTCTTTTCCCTCTGTCCTCCCTGAGCTCCCAAGAGCTCCTGCTATTTATAGGAGAAATCACCCGAGCGAGGTCATCATGCATGACCTCAAACCCCATCTTCTTTGACCCCCCCACGCTCCCCTTGTTCAATGGTCGGGCCAATTCAAGGCCAATCAAGTTCCCCGACAAAACTTTCGGTCGAAGTGGGAAGTGAATGATGAATATAGAATCTCATGCGTACGCATATTCATTTTATGCGTACGCATGGCTATTCATGCGTACACATGAAACCACCATGCGTACGCATATTATAAATATGCGTACGCACCACATTCCTCGGCTGTCCAATTTAATCGTTTGAATCCCCATTTGCTTGCTTTGCGCGTAGAAAGAGACCCGAGTAGACGGCAAACATTGTGGACCTCATCATCGGGAAATCATCATCAAATGTAGGGACAAAATGGGGTGTCTACAGTTGCCCCTCTTTCGAATTCTCGCCACTTCGTGGGGAGGATTCGAAAGAAAATCTCTAGACGAACATTTTGTCCACATGCAAATCACACGCACTCATGCAATGTGTCGGGTCGTGCTAGACGCATCTAGCTGCCTACGTACTCAGCAGAGATCAGACCCTTACGTAGTTCGAAATGATCAAAGTGGGATTTCCGCAGAAAATCCCCAGAGTGTGACAAATACCTCGTCCTTATGTATGCAATCAAGTAACACATTGGGTCGTGCCGGACGCATCCAGCTGCCTACGTACTCCGCAGAGATCAGACCCTCACGTAGTTCGTGTTATCAAAGTCGAATCAATCCTAGGGAAGATTTCTTCAACGAATTCTAAGACATGCTAGAACCCCGCAGCAATTCTAGTTAAAACATTCCATCAAGGTTTGACTGGTCCCGCAGCACCCCAGTCAACCAATTATAAGCCTGCCCAATCAAGGCAAAGCGAGACTCCCGCAGCAAGTCTCAGGCATCAATGTTGGAATTCCGCAGCAATTCCTTCCAAAAAATTAGGGACGGGCCCTCTCAAGGCAAATCAAGTTTTCCACAGACAAACTTGAGTCAAAATTTTCGACCTCAGTCAAACCATGCGTACGCATATTCTCAATATGCGTACGCGCAGCATACCATGCGTACGCATGCTATGGGGAATCAGCATCCCAAAAGTCGCGCTCCTTTTTCAAGTTTCAAAACTACCATGCGTACGCATGGTCAAACCTGGTCAAATCATGCGTACGCATTTTAAAATATGCGTACGCCTGGAATCTCCATGCGTACGCATGGTTTTAATCCCCTCAGCATTCGCACGCCTTTCGAGGCGGTACTTATAAAGGGTTTGAAACCCTTTCTCCTTCTCATTCTTTTCAGCCGTCTTTTCTCATTCTCATTCTTTACAACTCCTCCTTCTTCCAAAACTCTTCTCTTTCTTGCATCCACTGTGCTCTTCTCATGGCTCCCAAGAGACAACGACAGCATGGGTCCTCTCACTCCCAAGGGGATGATTCTGTCAACAAAAGGTGGCTGCCTACCATCCATTCTGGCGAGGTCATCACACCTACTTTCCGTCCAGCGGAGCACTTGTCCCGGCGTTGTCGGGTGGGCGAGGTACGCTCTCTTTGTACCTGTTTTCTTTCATAAAGCTTTTGTCAATATATGGATCTGAAATAATGCCTGAAATATCTGTGGAATCTGGATTGGAAGCATTACCAAAACCATTATTTTATCCTTTAATCTGTAAATGAACCTTAAAAATCAAATCTTTTAATTGTTTTGCTGTGTAAAGTCCACTGTACATCCACCCTATTCAAAACTGAGCGTATATTTTGATGAAACCAGGAGAATAATCTTTGACCCTATCTGACATACGCGCGTAGGAGGAAAAAACTCATTTTTGAACCCAAGATTGGCATAAAAATCAAACCTTTCATTTACAGACACGATAAACAAATAAATAAAAAACTCTGCACCGAACCAGGCGTACGCATGGTCTCATGGAGCGTACGCATAAAATAATATGCGTACGCATGAAGACTCATGCGTACGCACAGTCTTATCATGCGTACGCATATTAAATTATGCGTACACATGACTCGGGTGGTGCCAACTTATTCTCCTGTTTTCCTTCTTTTGGCACTTTTGAAGCATCCCCTATTGTTACTTATCACATACCTGTGCTGTCATTTACCTGTTTGGCTCTTGGCAGGCGCGTCGCGATCTCTCCACTCGAGGGAATGCTTCCACTGCCTGGGCTTGGTGGAAGAGGTTGAATGACAACACCAAGGGGTACGTCATTCAGGCCGGCTTTGGATCAGTCGTGGATCTCCTGACACATGACGGGAGCAAATCCCTTTGCTACTGCATCGGTGAGAGATGGTGGGACTCTACCCACACTATGCATATCGCTGGTAGAGAGCTAACTATCACTCCTTACGACATCTTCAGATTGACCGGGCTAAGGGTGGTGGGCTCCTCCATTCCATCCTCATATCCTTCCGGGGAGGAGGTCGCACAGTTTCATCGCCGGGTGATAGGGACGAGCTTTACATCGGGCCACTGTCATTACACTGATGTGGCGGAGGCCTTTCAGTATGGACCTCAGGGGACTACCCGGGAGCAACAGATCATGGCGCGGAGTTTCATCCTGTACTTGATTGGTGCTTTTCTATTCCCAAACTCTGCCCAATCTATGACCACTGTCTGGCTAGTAGCTTTGGAGGATTTGGAGACTTGCAGTCAGTTTGCTTGGGGTCAGGCAGTCCTGTCTTATCTGTGTACCTCTATGGATTCGTTGAGTAGGGACCAGATTTCTTCCATCACGGGATGTTGGCGATTATGGGCGGTAAGCTTTCTTCCATTGCTTTGTTTATTACTTGCTTCCATATTATATTCTGATGCCCGTCATTTTTTTTTTTTTTTTTTTTTTAAACACAGCTTTGGGCCCGTCGCTACATCGACTTCACTGGGGATGATGGTCGTCCCATATCGAGGTATGACTGTATACGCGAATTCTTGGACACTGCGCCCTTGAACAAGGTATAGTCCTTTAGAATTCTCTAACCAAGTACCTTGATTTCCTTGCAATTTTCTGACTTTTCTTCTTACAGATTCGACCCCGCCCATGGACCGGTGTCCCCTTCACTGGCGACCAGGCCATGCATGATGCAGCATTGAGGGCTTCACTGACCTGCTCTATACTCGATTCTCCTATTTCCCGAGCTGTTTACTTGCCGGAGAGGGTCATGTGGCAGCTTTCTGATGAGGTCCTTGCATGGCAGCGGGTGCCTATGCTTCCTCCTTCCTTCATGATCTACCCATACAATATCAGTGAGGAGGACTTGGGCGTCTGGCAGGCAGGTATACCTTGTGATGCTCGTCTCCTTCCCGATGGTGATTATGACATGTTTGCAGCTGAGTTTCTCATGCCCCGGCTCCTTGGGCCCCAGGTATATATTCCTTTTCATTTCACTATCTCAATTTACTGTACAACCTGAACTCTTGCTGATTGCATTTCTTCCTAAGTTGCTCCTCCTGCTGATGAGGGTGAGGATGAAGGGATTAATCCGGTGTTGCCTGGCTGGCGTGTGACTGAATGGTCGCCCGCTGGATATTTTATTGAGAATGAGATCCCGCGCCGGGACAACGTCTTGGGCTATCCCATGGCTCCTGGCACTCACAGAGTGCATACCTGCTCTTCTTCTCTTTTTTTTTTTTTTTTTTTTTTTCTTCCTGCATTGTGAATTTGTTTGCAAAATATGCGCACATGTATGTATGACTATTCGCATTCTCCCCCCATTGCAGCTCAACATGGCTGAGTCCGCAGACATGATCCAACTAGTGGGAAGCCTGAAGGCTATGGTGACGGATTATTCTATGAGACTGCATGGAGGTCCAATGGCACCTGGTGGTCCACCTGGAGGTCCCCCTGGAGGTGGTGGTGATGAGGCTTCGAGCGCTCAGCAGGGTGGGAGCTCATCTCATGCCCCTAGTGTTAGGAGCAGGAGTACTCGAGGGCGAGGGCGTCGTGGAGGGCCCTTTTAGCTTTGCTTTCTTAAAACAATTTATTATTTGGGGTGTAACTTAAACAATTTCTTTTTCTTTTGTTTATTTGATCTGCACATGGGTGCACCTATCCTCCCTTTTGACTGAATTAGGCACATGGGTGCCTCGTACTTTCTATCCATATGATTGATGTTCTTGCCTTTTGTTTGCATCTTTCGGTGGTGATATCTCCCTTTTGTCTTTCCCTTTTTACTTTATTTATTGTACCCGCATCATTAAATGAGAAATATGCTCAACAAAGCCATCAGATGAATGATAATGAGTGGATTGAGGACCAAACATACCAAAGCAGGAAACGAGTAAAAAAATGGATTTGGCCTTGGGGTGCGTACGCATAATCAAAATATGTGTACGCATGAATAGGGGTGCGTACGCATGAAGAATGGTGCGTACACATATTACAAATATGCGTACGCATGAGAAACCATGCGTACGCATGGGGAATGTCAACCTCATTTTTTGGTGCTTTGACCAACACAACCCGCCTTTTCATCATGAAAAACGACTTCTGGTGCATGGAGCATCTCCCTATTTCAGCCAGTATCGTCATTCTTCCTTCTATAAATAGGTGATCCTTCCCATTTACTCTCCCATCCTTTCAAAATATCATGGCAGTCTCCTTTTCTCTCCTGAATATCAAAAGGTGGCTTCTGTCTGTCCACCGGCAAACAGCCCATCTTCTTGAGTCAACTCATCTTTCTTCTTTAATCCACTACTGCCAAGTGAGGATCAATGAAGGTTTCCTCTCAACAGCTATGAAATATTGGGACCCTCTTCGTCATGTGTTCCGTTTTAACAACATAGAGATCTGCCCCACCATAGAGGAATTTAGTGCAATTCTTAATTACCCCGTTTCCCATGATCCCTTGTTTCCTTTTCAAGCCATGCTCTATTCTCCTGACCTTGCCTTGGCTCTAAACATTTCTGTAGAGCAAGCCAGATCATGGTGCATTAATTCTACCATAAATCTCGAGCCTCTTGTGCAGCACTTTTCTACCGCTCTTCCTTTACCAGACAATTATGCATTCCGGGCTCTTTGCCTATGATTATTAGGGGGGTATCTTCTCATCAGTGACCTCCACTCAGTTGACCTGGCTCTCCTTCATGTGGTACAACACATTTCTTCCCATAATCCATGCATGATGATTCTTGCAGAAACCCTCAATGGCCTTGACGATGCAGTGCGAAAAGGGACTTCTTTACTGCGTGGCAGCCCTCTTCTATTACAGGTAATCAGTTATTCCCATACCATTAATCTGTCAAATCAACACAATTTTTTTTTTTTTTTTTTTCGTCTTCTTTTTTTTTTTTTTTTTTTTTTTTTTACTTTTCCCATCCATCAGATATGGCTGCATGAACGTCTCCAATTGGTTGAAGCGCCAACGGTATATCCTTTTCGTCCAGAACATTATCGTTATCGCAAGCTAGCTGAACCCTTTCCCAATCATGAGAAACTGCAAGAATTTTTGGGCTCTTTGTCTTGTCACCACATCCTTTGGCACTGCCCGTGGTGGCATATCGATCAAATGACCACCGAGTTAGTATTCCCCGGGAGTGTAATGTTGATTGGCCTGCATGATATCTCATACTGTCCTGCGTCCCGTATTGCACGTCAATTTGGGAAGAATCAATATGCTCTTATTAAAGATCATGCTGGATACACCTGCCCCATCTTTTCTCGAGCCGTTGAGCAAGTTCGATCATCATGGGAAAATAGGTCCCGGATGGGCAACCTTCGGGCTTCGACATTAGTGAGCCCACCATCATCCTATTATGACTGGCTGGCTAGAGATTTAGAAAATTCCAAGAAAGTGGAACCAAAGTCTCTCCATAAGAGGAAAGAATCAGCTGGAGAAGAAGGGCCTTCAAAGAGGATAAGAAAGTGAAAATGAAACGTATGCCGATGCCTCTTTCTTCAGATTTCACTGCACATTTCATCGTTTCCTTCTTACATTTTTAATTTAAGTAAAAATGATCAGGATGTACTAGTTATCCATTCTCAAGAATTCGCTTTTAATTGACCCATGTATTTAACAAGAATCGTGATAATTACGGATTGGTTCCACCATTGCCTCCACAGATTATAACATCTCATTTTCCTTCCATAATATGGACCGCACCCATTCAGGGCTGCTTACGTATTCCCAATTTAAACGCTGCGATATCATGATTTGTTTCTTTCTCTTTTTCTTCTTCTTGGGAAATCAGGTCCTCGTAGTTCATATGCTTCTTCTCATACATAGTACTTCCGTAATCGATCCATGTTGACTGGTTGCATGAGTTCATTACCGTCCTGTGAACCCCGGAAATTGGGCCCACGAGGGATTGAAAAGAAAGTGGGTTTGAAAAAGAAAAAGGAAAGGAGTCGCCACCTTATTTTTTAAAGGAAACAAGGAAAACCCTAAAAATAGTTTGTTTTAGGAAAACAATTTGAATGACTCCATAAAAAAGGAAAGGCAAAAACCAATCTTTTGAAAACCAAAGAAATCGGGGATTCGGAGGCTAAGTTATGACATGGGAAGGTTCTAGGCAAAGCCTATAGGCACCCATGTCACCCTTTCGGTCTCTCAGTTCATTTGGGCTAAATTAAAGTCTTTCCATACAAAAATCAGCAAGTATATCATCACAAGAATTGCATGCATATCATATATTTCATTCATCCATCCATGCATAATAAGCAAATAAAAACAGAAAATAAAAAGAAGAAAAGAAAACATAAATAAACCTAGGATGCTTGGATCCTAGAACGGACTTGAGCCTCACGAAGAGCGCCTACGTACCATGCAACGAAATACATGGATCAAAGTCCACGTAGTTCGATTAGAACTAAGGTTAAATCCTAATACAAACCTATGGTAAAAACCCTAGGTTTCCTTATTTGATCAAAAGAGTTGAATATGATAGAAAGTTTGATTTTAGGAAAGAAATCCACAAAATGGAAACTTTAATAAAAACCAGAATTTTTTTGGTTAAGGAAACCTCTAATTAAACCATAGGATCATATTAAAAATTAACCCTAAATAGGGAGAAGAGAATGAGTTAAGAAGAAAGGTGAATTGGGGCACCTTCACACCCACTTACCTGAGCGCAATTAGCTCCAAGCATTTAGCCATTTCAGACATAAGCAGCCCTATTTGCCATGGGACAAATACCACACCTATTTGCACCCTTACAAGTGCTCAAAACCATGCAAAAACACTAACATGCAAATCTGGACAGAATAGTATTATGACCTAAAATCATCCACTAAGCATGCCAATAGCAAAAACAGCGAACAATAATAAGTCCTAACATATTCCTAGAACCATATCATGCATAAAAACCCTAAAACATACTAACATGCATGCAAAACTATCATGTTTACTCCATATGAAAAACATATACAGCAAACACGAAGAAAAACCAAATAAAAAAGTCTACTTTATCATGCTATATGAAAACAAACACGAAACAATGACTCTAAAACCCTAAACTCACAAATATGCTTAAAAACATACAACACATACTTTAATCATGCTAAAACCAAACTAAACAGAAATTAAATCATGCATATTAACTAACTAAAGCAATATAACATGATGAAAATCCTAACTCTAACATGCAATGACACTAATCCTAACACAAGGACAATAGGAGCACACGAATCATAACTATGCATTAAAAACCTAAAGGACAGCCCTAAAGCATGCTAAACAGTAGATAAAAAATAGATATTCCATGTATATTAACTAGCTAGAGTGTTAATACATGATAAAAAAGTCACCTTTAACATGCAATAAGCCTAACCCATATGAGAACCTAGTTTAAGCTTGAATAGAGAAGGAGAATACCTTAGGAAGTGGCTCCCCTTGTGTTTGTAATTGTTCGTGGCTCCTCAGGTCTTTAGGGTGAATCAAACCAACACGAATCCTCCTCTTTGTCAAAGTGGTATCACAGCAAAGAGATCAAAACTCATTCAACTTTGAAAAGAAATAGAAAACAAAAAGAGAACAAGAGAAAAGAAAAAGTGATTCTCGTCACTTTGCAGCAGCAGCAACTTCAATCGCGTTTTTGGGTATGAAAACGTTGGATTTGGACAAAGCTTGTGAAATACAAAGTTGTAGAGAATTGAATTATCTTTCTAACAAGACCAATTTCATCAAATTCTGACTTTGGATGAAAAAGTTATGATTAAAATACGACTGCTGGTTTTCAGAAAATCTGCTGCTGAATTATGACGAATTTCACTCCCTCTAAACCCTCTTCTCTTCCCCCCCTTGTTTAAAGACATTAAGAGAGTATTTATAGCTGAAATCTGGAGTTTCCCTTTCCTTCCTGGACTAGGTTTCCTTGGAGAATAATCAAAAGGTATTTTATAATGATAAAAGACTTCTAATCTGAATAGGAAAAGGAAATTGTCTTTTATAAAAATTGGGAGACTGACCGCTAACACGCATGCACATGTATCGTATGTGCGTACACACACTCATCACATACGTACACGTGTTAGTGTCATGATAAAAATGGCTAATTTAATAAAATAATTTTCTTTTCATTTTAACCAAAAATCTCATGCTGTGATTCGCACTAATTCTTCAAGGATAATCCGTAAATAACCACACTAAACTCATCATCAGGCCATATCAAAATTGAACTTCATGAAACACTTTTGAGGGTAAAATGATGACTAATGAAAGTCAATTTGAAAAGATTTGGTTGGTAATTGTGAGTCAATTAGAGCTAACCCAAGGAAGGGTCAATTAACCAACTTGAACCACATCGAGCCATTTTAATCCCGAGCTATTGACTTACCAAATTGAACCTAGAAATACCTCATATGCATCCATATGAACTCCAATTGACAATTTGGAGATCATTCCAAGGTCAAATGAAAAGTTTGGGACTTAAAAGACGATTATGCCCCTCAAGTCACAAAAGCTCTTATTATCCCTCAAGATCAACTCCAATTTGAACCAAAATTCATATCCATTGTCCTTGTGACTCTAGAAAACTAATGCAAGTGACTAGACTTAAAAACAAAACAAAAACATGCATGAAATGATGAGCCCTAGTAAGGTGGTGCAAAAATGGGGTGTGATAGAAGCCCCTCATTGGCGAACAAGTTACACTTGTGAACCAATGATAAAGAACAACCCATTTTTGGCCAAAAAGCCCGGAGAAATCACACACTGATACCAACAATGATGGGAGGTTGAAAACCTGAGACTGAAATAAGGAAGTGTACTCAAGTCATGAGTATACTTAAACCACTGGGGGTTGATGATTGTCAAGAGAAGCATATTCAAGCCACTACGAATGAACATACTTTTGAAATGGAGAAATATATTCTAGTCACGAATATATTTAACCAAGTGATGAGAATGAGATCTGAGAAGTACGTTCAAGTGATGAACGTACCTTGGAAATGGAGAAGTATATTCAGGTCACGAATATATTTAACCAAGTGAGTGACAAAAAATCTGAGAAGTATACTCAAATGATGAGTATACCACTGAAATGGAGAAATATATTCAGGTCACGAATATATTTAACCAAGTAATCTGAGAATGAAATCTGAGAAGTATACTCAAGTGGTGAGCATACCATTGAAATGGAGAAATATATCCAAGCGATGGATATCTTTAACCAAGTAGGATAAGAATAATCTGAGAGGTGTATTCAAGTGATGAGTGTACTTTTGAAATGGAGAAATATATTCAGGTCACGAACATATTTAACCAAGTGATGAAAAAGATGCTGAGAAATATACTCAAGTGATGAGTATACTTAATGATTGAAAAAGACTGAGAAGTACGTTCAAGTGATGAACATACTTTTGAAATGGAGAAATGTATCCAAGTGATGGATATATTTAACCAAGTAAGCTGAGAAGTACACTCAAGTGATGAGCATACCATTGAAATGGAGAAATATATCCAAACGACGGATATATTTAACCAAGTAAGATAAGAATAATCTGAGAAGTGTACTCAAGTGATGAGTACACCATTGAAATGGAGAAATATATTCTAGTCACGAATATACTTAACCAAGTAAGTGACAAGTATGTTTGAGTGATAAACATACCATTGAAATAGAGAAATATATCCAAGTGATGGATATACTTAACCAAGTAAGTGACAAGTATGTTTAAGTGATAAACATACCATTGAAATAGAGAAATATATCCAAGTGATGGATATACTTAACCAAGTAAGTGACAAGTATGTTTAAGTGATAAACATACCATTGAAATAGAGAAATATATCCAAGCGATGGATATACTTAAGCAAGTAAGATAGAGAATAATCTGAGAAGTGTACTCAAGTGATGAGTACACCATTGAAATGGAGAAATATATTCTAGTCATGAATATATTTAACCAAGTAAGTGACAAATAATCTGAGAAGTATGTTCAAGTGATGAACATACTATTGAAATGGAGAAATATACCCAAGCGATGGATATACTTAACCAAGTAAGTGGCAAAATATCTGAGAAGTATACTCAAGTGATGAGTATACCATTGAAATGGAAAAAAAAATATACCCAAGTGGTGGATATACTTAACCAAGTAAGTGACAAATGATCTGAGAAGTATGTTCAAGTGATGAACATACCATTGAAATGGAGAAGTATACCCAAGCGATGGATATACTTAACCAAGTAAGTGACAAAATATCTGAGAAGTATACTCGAGTGATGAGTATACCATTGAAATGGAGAAATATACCCAAGCGATGAATATATTTTACCAAGTAAGTGATAATGAGGATCTGAAACTAGGAAGCATATTCAATGGGTGAACATGCTTTTGAAATGGAAGAATATATTCAAGTGATGAATATATTCAACCAAGTATGATAGAGAATGAGAATTTGAAGCTGAGAAGCATATTCAAAGAGTGAATACACTTTTGAAATGGAAGAATATATTCAAGTGATGAGTATATTCAACCAAGTGGGATGGAAAATCAAGAATTTGAAACTGAGGAGTATATTCAAAGGGTGAATACACTTTTGAAATGGAAGAATATATTCAAGTGATGAATACATTCAACCAAGTGAGATGAAAAATCAAGATTTGACATGAGGATATATGATCAATTTATCAAGATTAAACAAGCATGGTGCAAGAGGAAAGTGTCTTAACACATTGTCACTTGAGTTGGCATGGCACAGGGGAAATATATTCAACCCTTTTGAACATAAAATCAATTCAAGGAATTGATTTCAAGATGGAATTTGATTGATTTTAGGCTCAAAAAGTGTTGAATATCTCATTTGGAAGGAGGTTTGATCACGCGTCAAGGCGAGACAAAGCGAGAAGCAAAACCAAAACAAAGTGGCTTGGGTGACCACCAGGCCTCGGGAGGCTAGCCGCCCAGGCCTGGGTGGTTACCCGAGCCCGAAGCGGAAATCCCACTTTGAATAGGAAACTTCCTATTTTGATGGGTTTTTTCCTATTTGAACTTGGATTTGTGACCTTTTCCCTATAAAAACACATCCAAGAGGTTCCTAAACCTATTTGTATTCATTCATTAGAAATTATGGAGGCTCTAGACAAATTTTTAGGAGGGTTTTTGAGAGTTATGAGTGCTGAAGCAAAATCTGAGTTCAAGTGCTTTGGCTTGGATCCATTGCTCTCCTTGAGGCATGTGAGGCTTGAAACGAACCTCTTGACTGCTGCTACATATTTTTGGGATCCTCAAGTTCATGTGTTCCGCTTCAACTATGAAGAACTGTGCCCAACCATGGAGGAATTCTGTGCATTGTATGGAGTTTCAACGGTAGGTCCTTTCATTCTCCCTACTCCTCACCCAAGCTTTCTTACTTCTTTCTCCAATCTACTTGGGATTCACTCACAATATGCCTCTACGTTTGTAAAGGACCATATGGTAGACTTGATGAAATTGGCAACCTCTTTTTTAGCTTGTGATAGTAAAGGTATTCTGAATTTTACCTTTCCTATTAAGCATGCACTTGCCTTTTGCCTCATTGGTCGTTTTCTTATTTCCACTGGTACTCCACATGTTCCCGTTCAAATCTGTGACTTGATTCCTCTCCTTGCCAAGGGCCATAACTTGATTCCCATGGTGCTAGCTGAAACCCTGAATGGTTTGGATAAAACTCATGAGGACCCAAAGGTTCCTTTAGGAGGTAGCCCCATTCTACTGCAGATATGGTTGCTTGAAAGACTGAATTTCTTGTCACCAGTTGCCATTACACCATACAAGCCCCAGCATTACTGCCTTCGCCGCATTGAATTACCTGGGCAATTTTCATTGAGAGATTGGCTAGGTTACTACCAAACCCTTTCTTGGAGGAGTGTCAAGTGGTTTGTATTCATATGGGGCTGCAGTGACCAGGTGCTTCTGCGGACTTCTGGATGCGCCATGGTGAGACTCATAGGACTGAGGTCTACTTCCTTCTATTGGCCTTCAAGGGTTCTGCGTCAGATGGGCGCCATGCAAACCATACCCACTTCCTTGAAAGGTGACTATCCTGTGGTGCCCGCGGGTCTTTCTGTAGTGACTTGGGCGAAGGACCGATGGCCTAGCAAGTTGATACTAACCCAAGTTACGAATACTGATGGTCCATATATGATGAGCCCCGAGTATAAGGAATGGTTGAAAAGCAATTTAGGTGAGAGAGAGACTACTCGAAGAGAAAGGATTTTTGGACTTATCAAGAACAACGAACTTGGATCTTGCAGAGAAGATATTATGGAAGCAGTGACAGCAGCTTATGAACATGACTTGAGGAAGAAAAGAAGACATGAAAGAGAGAAGAAGAAAGCTGAGGAGCGAGCTGCAAAGAGGCTCAAGAAAATAGAATAGGATATTTATGGCATATTTATAGTTCTTTTACTTAATACCAATGAATTGCTATGTCAATCAATTTTAGTTTTAAATAAATTGCCAATAATAAATCAAATTTGGGATTTTCTTGTTTGATTTAGACCGCACCCAAGGTAACTTTATGGGTTGCCTACGTATCTCCATGGTTTTTTCTTCTTTTTTTTTTTTTTGTTTTTGTTTTGTTTTGTTTTGTTTTTTTTTGTTTTTTTGTTTTTTTGTTTTTTTGTTTTTTTTGTTTTTTTGTTTTTGTTTTTGAATGGAGAATCAGGTCTTACGTAGTTCTTATGCCTTAACTTTTGCCTAGGCCGCCCTTACGGGTTTTCAACCTAGCAGGCCTCAAACATGATATTTTTTCAATTGGTCCAAATTAGTTGGACGAGCGAACTCAATACCATCTAAATCCATGAGGTGAACAGCCCCTGCTAGCAATATCTCTTTGATAATGTATGGCCCACCCCAACTTGGCTTGAATTTTCCCCGCGGATCGAACACTAGAGCTCTGATTTCTTTCAGCACTACATCCCCTTTCTTTAGACCTCGATCTTTAACATGCTTGTTGAATGCTCTGGCAACTCTCCGTTGATACCCCTGAACATGATACAGCGCCCTTAAACGCCTTTCATCCAGCAAAGCTAACTCATCATAGCGGCTCTTAACCCAGTCCACTTCTGTTATCTGGCTCTCCACGGCAACTCTTAGTGAAGGAACTTCCAATTCAACTGGCAACACGGCCTCCATTCCATAAACTAGAGAATAAGGGGTGTTAACACCCCATTTTGTACCACTTGACACCTCAAGCCATTTTCTGAGACCCGATGATGAAGGGCAGTAGCCAACGGACCATCGCAAGCACGCCCGAAGGACTCACGAAGACACAGCAGGCCGCTGGCCTTGGTTCGATACCCCATGCACGTACGTGCATGGGATATGCACGTACGTGCATAGACCATGCACGTACGATCATGCCCTCTCTTTTTGAATTCCATCTCTTTCCCCCCGAAATTGCCTCTTACCTTATACAGCCCCCACGCTGACAGCTGCTCGGTGGCGGTTGGGAAACCCTAGAAACCTCCGAATTAAACCCTAATTCCCGCCTATAAATACCCTGCTTTCATTCAAGAGAAAGGGATCCCGGATTTTGGCTACAAAACGACCACTCTAAAAAAACCGATATTGGCGGCTGTGTCTACGGGAAGTCCGGAGAGGAGGATTGACGAAGGAACCGTTGTCGCTGCCCGCCCTGAGGGTAACGGTTCTTAACCCTCAATTTCGATTTTCCTTCAATGATTTGATGATATTATTTAGGATATTGCATGAAATGTACATCTTATGCATCCTTTCATTCACTGCCTGAATACATGATGCATTTAGACTCAACATAAATTCATTTTTACGTTCATAGATCTAAAATAGGTCCTCTGTCATCTCCTTTGCATACGTCGTATCTTGACATTTAGATCTAGGCTGTTTTTATGTTTTCAAAGCATGTTTAAATGATTTCTGTACATACCCTGATCATTTGTAGTGTCACACAGGTATGATAATTGCACAATAGGTTTAGATTTGCATTTTCGCATGGATTTCATTTAGGGTATGCACGTACGTGCCTTGCATATGCACGTACGTGCCTCCAATATGCACGTACGTGCATGACCTTATTTTTTCAGTTTAATACTCTTTTCTCTCTTACAGGCAGTACAGGCAGTGTAAGTTCTCCGTTGATTTCACCCCCTTTCTCTTATATGTGTATATATGCAATATTTCTCTTTAAATCCTTTTTATTTTTCATCATTGCATGCCTTCATTTGATTTTACCTAGTTGTCTGCATAGTGGTCAAGTTTGATTAAACCCTTTTAAATTAAAGCCAATAAGTGTATGTGAGGCCGGATTTTAGCCGGGCGCAGACGGGTGCCTAACACCTTCCCGTCCGCGTACCTTAGCTCCGAACCTTGATTCTTTGGGTGATGACGAGTTGGGCCCTTGCTAGGGGTCTATCGGTTCCCGAGGCCAAAATCGGGTGGCGACTCCTTCTCCGCCCTAATCGTCCGCGGTTAGTGGCGTACTCTCGAGACGGGCGTGGTGAAAGGACACGGCGCTCACAATGGCGACTCCACTGGGGAATAGAGAGCTTGACTCCGAAACATTTATTGGCTTTAATTAATTAGGAAATTTAATTGAATAAGATCGAAATTGCACACACGCGCACGATATTTGGCACTTGTTATCCCTCGATGGCAGTCTGATTAGAGACCCGGGTTCCATTTAGTTCCTATGGGCAACTCGATTCAGCACCATCAACCCACGGCCTGTGCCACTAGCCTGTAATAAGCTAGTGAGTACGCTAACGGGTCGCTCTTTGAGCACCCTAGCCTGGGTAACCCTTGAAGAAGAAGTACCCATTGACCAACCACACTAGTGTCCCCCAAGACCTTTGCATAGCCTTGTTTGAATGTATGTCATATCACATGTCATGTTGCATCCTTACTCATTTGTATAGCGCGGGTATGGGACGAGGCCCACGTTGTACATGAGCTTTCTAGTTTGAGCCCAAATTAAGGGGAGATCGAGTGCTGTTGTAATTGGACCTAGGCCCATTGAAAAAAAAAAAGAGAAAAGAAAATGATGATAATGAACAGAATGGGCCTAGAATCCAAATGAGGTGCAAGGTGTGGGCATGACGGGCTCAAACGAAAAAGCTGATGGACCACGTAGACTTGCTGAGAGTTAGGAACAAGACCACTATGATGAATGAACACGACCCATCTAAAATTGAACATAGAAGTCCAATATCATTCTACCTAAGGTTTGATGAGTGAGAGGTAAAATAAAGTGTGATCTTGTAATTGGACTAAGCCTATCTAAGTGAAAACAATGAAATGGGCTTGGATCCAAAGTGAGCATGTGAGATATGTGTGAACTTGTAACGAGCCAAAGGTAGAATGATGTTCGACTTCGTAAATTAATATCTGCCCATCATAGACCCTTGGAAGATTTAGTGAATATGACAAGGCTCTAGCAATGGGTTTAGATAAGGGGTTTGAAGGCATTCGGATTGGGCTAGGGGAGAAAGTTTAATGGACATGTGCTCATTACGCTCAACTCCTGTTTCAGTCAAGATTGATTCACCAGGGAGAGAAGCACCAAGTAGTGTTTGGGCCCGATCTCCGACCACTAACAGGTTAAGAAGAACTCCTGCTGGAAGAATGGCAGAATAAGTAACTTTGGCTGATATCCTTGAACAGATGAGGAGCGATAGAACCGAGATGAAGGGCTTCATGAATGAAATGCGGGACCGGGTTACTAAGCTCGAGAAAGGGAAAGGGAAAACAGAAGAACCACCCGAAACTGAGGAGAAAGGAGAGCCCAAGGTTAATGAGGAGGAGCACCCGAAGTGGGAAGATGATGACTATGAGGACTACTTGAAAAGGAAGGAAACCAAGGAAAAAGACACCAAAGTGGAAAAGTTGGCGACAGAGAACGCTGAGATGAAAGCTCGGATGGACCGAATGCAAACAGCATGGCAGAAATCACAAGGCATGGATGACTACATGTATTCTATGGCAGGGATTACGGCCGACTCCAAGGTGCAACTCCCTCCGAAATTCAAAATAGCCGATTATGAAAAGTTCGATGGCACCGGTGACCCCAAACAGCATTTGTGCCAGTACTTGAGCATTGCCCGGATGAGAGGGTTGACCGCCGATCAAGTGTTGCACGCCTTCCCTTTGTCTCTCTCGGCAGATGCCTCGAAGTGGTACTATGCGCTTGATCCAAAAGTCACGGACTCTTGGGAACTACTGGCTTCAGAATTTACAAACAAGTATGCGTACAACACTATGTTAGATGTCACTCTGCGGGACTTGGAAATGACTAGGCAAAAGACGGATGAAACGTTCTCAGAATTTTTGACTCGCTGGAGGGCTAAAGCTGTCAAGATGGTAAATAGGCCAACAGAAATTGATCAGATAAACATCATTTTGAGGAACCTGACACCCGTGTACTTTGATCGCATGTTGACTTCCTCTATCATGAATTTTGAACAATTATACCAGTGTGGAACTCGCATCGAGGATGCTATTCACCGCGGTCAGATGGATAGGCAGAAGAAAGCATACGGTTCCGGTAGTGGTGGTGGAAGCGGAAGTGCTAGAGTTAGTGGAGGAACCCAGCCGCAAGCTACAGTGGGAGCCATCCAGCAGGCACAAGCAGTACCAAAAGCGCCAAGGGTGTACCATGACTTGGGAGTCCCGTTGTCCAAAGCCTTGGCCAACTTGAGCAAAAGGGACTATCTGAAGCCTTTGGAACCAAGAGCACTGCCGAACCCGATTCCCTCGTATTGGAGGCAGAATGAATTTTGCGACTTCCACCAGCGGATCGGGCATAAGACGGACAACTGCATGCGCCTAAAGAACGAAATCCAAGACCTGATTGATTCAGGTAAACTACCTCCTCCAGGCGGCGACAAGCCCAATATTCAGAACAACCCTCTCCCCAATTATCGAAATACACCGCCCCCTGCCTACATGAATATGGTTAGTGATACGAAGGAAATGGAGGATCCATCACAGTTCATTCTCATGATCAGCATAAAGAAGGCTCCATGGGAAGATTACGATAGTGGGGAGGAAGATATTTGGACAGAAATGAAGAAGGATTCCATGCATTTAACCCGCTCGGGGAGGCATTACAAGCCTAATTATCTGGAAGGGGATCATCCCGGAAGAGAATTGAACCAAGAAGTAAGAGAAAGGATTGAGCAGCAAAACGAGGAGGAGGAGGACAGGATACTGAAGCAGTTAAAGAAAACACAAGCAAGTATAAGCATTTGGGGCTTGCTGATCGCCTCAAAGAAGCATCGCCAGGCTTTACTGGATGCATTGGCAAGGAAGGAAGTACCAATGGAAACCACACCGGAGCAGGTCCTATCACTTATGGGGGTCAGCTCGGTGAGCAAGGCTGTGATAACCTTTTCCCATGAAGATTTGCCGCTTGAAGGGGCCGGGCATGCCAAGCCACTCTATGTCATGGTGGAATGTAGGGATTTGAAAATACCCATAGTTCTGGTCGATAATGGGTCCGCATTGAATGTTTGCCCGATGCGCACTGCGACCAAACTAGGTATTGGCAAGGAGGAGTTGACGCCTTCTGTTGTGACAGTGAGGGGTTATGACAACAGTTGTCGGAGTGTAATGGGAACTTTCAAGGCCGCTTGTAAAATAGGGCCCGTTGAGTCAATGGTGGAATTCTGCGTCATAGACATTCCCGCCAACTACAACCTGCTGTTGGGAAGAACTTGGCTACACCTTTTGCAAGCTGTTCCCTCAACCGTGCACCAGAAAATAAAATTGCCCTGGGATGAAGGAGTTCTAGTGATCCATGGAGATGGAGAAATAACTGGGCAAATATCAGGAGTGAAGGAAGGAAGCGGAGAGTTGGAATGGAGAGGTTTTGAGCTGGTACAGGTGATTGAAAGGAAGGAAACTGGAAGAGAGAAGGTGTCTCCCGATTTTGGGGAGGGGGTTAGCCATATCGTGACCCATATGATGAGAAAGCTGGGGTATATGCCCGGGATGGGGCTAGGCCGAAGGGGAGAAGGGATAGCTGAGTTCCCGGATTTCCACATGCAAACCAACCGGCGAGGGCTAGGATACACTGAAGAGGACGACAAATGCGTCCGCAAGAATGGAAAAACTCTCAATGGTAATTTTATGAAGGAAGGAGATGATTTCCCCTATTGTGGATTTCCTGAGCCATGGATAGACCGAGGGAGCGGAGAAAGGAAGCCTGGGTTGGAGGTATTCTTTAGCGAGAAATTGAATCTGGAGGATACAGACAGGGGAACCCTGGAAGAGGAAAATGAAGAGCGAGACTGGGCGGAAAATGTGGATCAGACAAGCTGGAAGGTCTTATTGTCACCTAAGAGCGGCGAAGAAGTGTTCTCTCTAACTGATGAAACCGTCCCCACCAAGCTTATTGTTGTGGCTGATGGGGATACTAGCACCTGGATCTGGGAACGTGCGGCTAGGGTCACGTATGGTGTCAAGGCAATTAATAAGCATACTCAGGAGAAGTCTAGGGTTGGGTCTAAGTCTGAGTCCGGGTCGGGGTATGGGTTTAAGTTGTCCACTGATGTAATTTCCAATAATTCAAAGAAATTTGATTCTGCTTACTCTGCTGTGTCCCCTAACAATCAAATTGCACAAATGCACGATCTTTTAGACCCAGATGAGCTAATTAATGAAAATCAAGATGTGAAAATTGAACCCATTAAAGAAGAGACTATCATTATTAATATAAGCACTGATGAGAAAATCAAGGAAATCCAAATTGGCTCTACTCTGTCCATGCAAGAACGTGCAGATCTTACAACTCTGCTGCGGGAGTTTTCTAATGTGTTTGCTTGGTCTTATGAGGACATGCCTGGAATCGACCCCGCTATAGCACAGCATCACATTCCTATTAGGGAGGGAGCAAGGCCAGTCAAACAAAAGCTAAGAAGAATGGCACCAGAATGGTCGTTGAAGGTTAAGGAAGAGGTGACTAAGTTATTAAAAGTGGGGTTTATCAAAACGGTAGATCAGGCGGATTGGATAGCCAACATCGTGCCGATACCAAAGAAGGATGGAAAGGTGTGGGTGTGCATTGACTACAGAGATCTTAACAAGGCTTGCCCTAAGGATGACTTCCCCCTACCTCACATCGATGTGTTGGTAGATAACACAGCAGGGAGCGCTCTAATGTCATTCATGGATGGGTTCTCGGGATATAATCAGATACGGATGGCGCCGGCAGATATGACTAAGACCACCTTCACAACTGGGTGGGGGACGTATTGTTACACGGTAATGCCATTTGGACTTAAAAATGCCGGAGCTACATACCAGAGGATGGCTACCACGCTACTCCATGATATGATGCATCAGGAGGTAGAGGTGTATGTCGATGATATGATTGTTAAGGCAGAGACTCGAGAAGGGCATTTAGAGAATCTTAGGAAGTTCTTTGGACGAATCCGGGAATACAGTCTGAGGTTGAATCCACAAAAGTGCACATTCGGGGTCACGTCAGGGAAGTTGTTGGGATACATTGTGAGTAGCAGGGGCATCGAAGTAGATCCAACGAAGGTCAAAGCGATTTTGGAGATGCCACCGCCGAAAACAGAGAAGGAGATTAGGGGGTTTCTGGGGCGATTATAGTACATTAGCCGTTTCATAGCCAAGTTAACCCCTACCTGTGAGCCCATTTTCAAATTGCTTAGGAAAGGGGAGCCTAAGGAATGGAATGAGCAATGTCAACAAGCTTTCGAAGCCATCAAAAGATATCTCCTGAATCCCCCGGTGTTGGTTCCCCCACGCCCTGGTAAACCTTTGTTACTCTACCTATCCATCTTTGAGGAAGCTTTAGGAAGCATGTTGGCGCAAGAGGATGATCGTGGTATTGAACATGCGATCTATTACTTAAGCAAGAAGCTACAAGGTTACGAAGCAAAGTACAACGCGATAGAGAAGTCCTGTTTCGCTTTGGTTTGGGCTGTGCAGAAGTTGACGCACATTCTGCTAAATTTTGAGGTATGGATAGTGGCAAGAATGGATCCGCTTAAATACTTGTTTGAGAAACCGGCTTTGAATGGTCGTCTATCTCGGTGGTTGATTCTACTGGCAGAATTTGAACTTGTATATGTGACACAAAAGTCTATTAAGGGAGGGGCCGTTGCCGAGTACTGCGCAGAACACCCAATCCTAGGATATGGACTTAACGATGAATTCCCCGACGAGAACCTTCTAGTTGTCGAGTGTGACGAGGCGTGGAAAATGTATTTCGATGGGGCTTCGAACCAGTATGGAGATGGGGTAGGGGTCCTGCTAATAGCTCCTGATGGTTCTCACATGCCGCTATCGATAAAGTTGAACTTTCAGAACTCCAACAACACGGCAGAATATGAGGCATGCGTCGCTGGACTAGAAGCATTGTTGGCATTGGGAGTCGAAGAAGTGGAGGTATATGGGGATTCAGCCTTAGTGATATCTCAAGTACAGAGGATATGGAGAACCCGAGAAGAACACCTGAAGCCTTACCAAGGCTACCTAGAGAAATTGACCCAGAAATTCCGGAAAATAACCTTCACACCCTTACCCCTAGCTCACAACCAATTCGCCGACGCCTTGGCTACCCTGGCTTCCATGATTCAAATGCCTGCTGGAACCCAGATAGAGCCACTGACCGTCCAACAGAAGTTTAGACCCGCACATGAAGAAGGGATTTTGGTGATTGACGGAGAGCCAGATGATGGGCACCCTTGGTACTTTGACGTTTGGAACCTCTTGGAAAAAGGAGAATACCCGGAAAATGCCAATAAGAAGGATCGTAGGGCATTAAGGCTGTTCGCCACGCAGTTTATCATCTGCGGAGGGAAATTATTCAAAAGGTCCTATGATGGGATACACCTTCTTTGCGTAGATCGCCGCATGGGAGAAACACTCATGAGGGAGGTGCATGAAGGGGAGTGTGGGTCACACATGAATGGGAGGATGTTGGTTAAGAAGCTGCTGAGGTTGGGGTATTACTGGACAACTATGGAAACTGACTGCGTGCAGTACGTCAGAAAGTGCCATCAATGCCAAGTGTACGCCAATGCAAACTACATGCCGCCGGTGGAGTTGCATCAACTGGCATCTCCCTGGCCGTTTTCAGTATGGGGGATAGACATCATCGGAGAGATTAAGCCATCTGCAACTGGTGGGTATAAATATATCCTGGTAGCAATCGATTATTTTACCAAATGGGTAGAAGCGGCGGCGTATGTAGAGTTGAAATCGAAACATGTGGCCAAGTTCGTCGAAACCAACATAATCTGCCGGTATGGAGTACCCCATGAGATTATTTCAGATAACGGAACGCACTTCGAAGATGAGGTCAAGAAGTTGTTCACAAAATTCGGTATCCAGCATCACAAATCTTCACCCTACAGGCCCCAGACTAATGGAGCTGTAGAGGCTGCCAACAAGAACGTCAAAACCATCCTCAGTAAAACGGCAGTAACCTACAAGGATTGGGTGGAGAAGCTTCCTTATGCATTATAGGGGTATCGGACGTCCGTGAGAACTTCCACAGGTGCTACGCCCTATTCATTGGTATACGAAATGGAAGCCGTATTACCCGTGGAGCTGGAAGTACAGTCCCTTAGGGTTGCGTTGGAAAGTCAGATTCCAGAGGTAGAATGGGCAAGAGAGCGGTATGAACAGCTGGCGCTATTGGAGGAAAGAAGGCTCAAGGCATTGTACCATGTGCAAGGTTATCAACGACGAATAGCTCGGGCTTTCAATAAAAGGGTCAGACCGCGGAACTTGAAGGAAGGGGACTTGGTTCTTAAGGAATTTAGAGCACCTGTGTTCGATCCTCGAGGGAAATTCAAGCCCAATTGGGTGGGGCCCTACGTCATCAAGACAATTTACCCGGGTGGTGCGGTCAAGTTAATGGATGGTGACGGGAACGAGTTGGTGAATCCAGTGAATATGGACAGACTCCGTAAATATTATGTGTAGGCAGGGTAGTGACAATTTGGCAAAGTACTAAGTGCTCAAATTAATAATAATAGTTTTTTTATTGATTGGGGAAAATCATTACATCTTTCTGATGCTTATTCATTAACTCATAAGGGATTAAAAGCAAATGCGGGGGTACAATAATTGATAGGGGTACGGGGGATAGTCAAGTTCACTTCTTCCTCGTCTCTGTTTCGACCTCTGTTTCCCTTTTCCTCTTGTGTTCTTCTTCTTCCTTTTCCTCTCTCTCCATGTCAGTAAACAGCCAGTTATAGTAGGACCCAGGGGGGCTAATCACTTCAGAGGGGGTGACGGCCCAGTACACTGCCTTGCTATACCAGTCATTCTCCACGCGATCCACATGGTTGGGTTTCCAGGGGCAGGTGTAACCAAGGTGACCCCATTTAATCGGATCTTGGCGTAGCCCTTGCTGACGGCGGATGCGTAGGGGAGAGTAGAAAGAAACCTCCTTGAGACCAATCAGCATGACACTATGAGGAAGGATCAGATTTCGAACAGCATGAGAGGTCCTCCACCAAGGACAGAGCCAGCGGATGTTGTGGCAGGATATGGATTCTAGCAAATCCCGGGCTTGCTCGACGTTTGGGAAAGGTTTGGTGACTTTCCTATGGCGATAGTGCTGCGGATGATATGTCCAGATACTCATGGCAGGGTCTTCGACCAGTTTTAGGCGTTCAAACAGCCAAATCTGCATCACGAAGGAGTAAAGGTGGAAGGGTCATCAGACCATGCACGTACGTACATGGGTTATGCACGTACGTGCATGGACAATGCACGTACGATCATGGCATAAAAAAAATATATATATATCCGAGAAAATAAAAGGAGAAGAGAGAGAAACCTGTAGAAGGAGGGGGCTGCCGCCAAAGGAGAAACTGTCACTTCGCGCCACGCGATCGAGCCCGTTCAGAGTATCTGCCAAGACAACCATGCTGGGGTTGAAATCCTTGATCTCCGGGATCATGCGCACAATAAAAGTCTCCAAACTCGATGACTCATCTCTGAAAAAGAGGGCGGCAAGAGCACAGAAGCACGCCGCGCGCAGGTAATAGACCCGAGCCTGGCCAGCGGGAGGCATAGGGCGGGACATGAAATATTCAGCGAGTTTCGCCACGTCCACCTTGAAACTCGAAGTCCACCCTTGCACCAGTCGCACAGAAAGGCCTAGGAACTAGGCCACCTCGGCAGCAGGGACCTTGTCAACCGGGGGAAGGAGCAAGCCGTTGAAGCTAGTCCGCCCTATGATACCGCCAAAATCTTCAAGTGTGGGGCACAACTCATTCAGATTGAATCGGAAGACATGGCGAGTTGGTTTCCAATATTCTGAAGCAACAAGGAGGAAGGTGTAGTTGATTTTCACCCGACAGTAGTCAAACAAGCATGGGAGGCCAAAAGCTTCTTTGAAATCATCCCGAGCCTGGTTATCAAAGGACAAAAGCCATCGTTTTATGTCTTTGACGAACTTAGGGTCTTCCATCGTAGGGTTTCAGTGGAGAAGAACGAAGAAGGGGGCTCGTTTTATGCAGCAAAAAGTTGCCAAATCGACGAAGTGCGAGAAAAAGGAAAGAGATGGACCCATGATCGTACGAGCATAATCCATGCACGTATGAGCATGGACTGTGCACGTACGAGCATGGCCTATGCACGTACGTGCCTAGACCCCTTTTCGCGTATTTTCATCCCCTTTCTCAGTTTTACAATCTTTTTTGCTGCCATATGAGGTTTTTTGAGGTGCTCTCCTTGTATTAAACGGCTGGCTATTTATCCTAGCGCAATAGAGGAAGCAAGAAAGGAAAAATGTGCATCGCAGTGTAAGAGAAGAGGGGAAGAGAAAAATAAGCCATATTTGATATATCACAGGAGTAACAGTCATGTCCAAAATATACAGAAAGGGAAGGAGAAATGAGTACATGTCCAAAATTTACAGAAAGGGGAGGAGAAATGAGTACATGTCCAAAAAAAATAAATAAATAAATAAAATAAAATAAAATAATATATAAATAAGTATCCCCTAATGTCCAAAACGAATACATCAACGCGGAACATATAGTGGGGTCTGGGCAGGAGAAGCTGGCGGGCTGTCATCACCATCATCACCACCGTCATCACCACCATCACCACCATCGCCGTCATCACCGTCGCCGGCATCCTCGTCAGCCCCGAAGCCGTCCCAGTCCTCCCCCGCAGGAGCCTGCTCCGCAATCACTAACCTGCGAGAGAGAGACGTGACCATGACCTTTAGGCTCCCCACCATTCGCAAAAGTGTCGAGGACTCCTCACGGGTGAGCTGCGAGTAGAAAGCAAGGGGCAACCGTTAGGACATGCATGCTTTACTTGCGTATATAACTAACAAATGCAGGAACTTGGAAACTCACCGGCCTAGTACCCTCAGCCATCGGGTACCCAATGCACCTGTTCAGCCTGGGGATATCCTCCTCCATGGCTAAATTAGGTGTGACATGGAAAGGCACGCTCCACCCCGGCATGATGGGGGCCAGCCCAGCGGGCGCATCTGCAGCAGGAGCAGCCTGTGGAAAGAAGTCAAGCACAGTTGGTAAAAAGAAAGCAGAGATGGGAAATTAGCAAGACTCAGAAAGGGGTATACATACCGGCGCGACAAAGATGCTGCCCATCAACCGCTCCCGCGCAAAGGAGGCATAGTCGATCTCCTCGGTAGAAAGGCGATCCGTATAAGGAATCATGGCCCGCCAGGCAGCCAGGTCACTCGATGTCGCCTCAGCAGGGATAGCGACAAAACGGGGAGGATCCACTAGGACTGGAGGACCACCCGCGCCCACATCGGCAATCTGCCATACCACCCTCTCCGCAAGATAGAAAGAGCGGACCCCAGGGCACTCGAACACCGTGGACAGGGTGGAGAGCGTCAAGGCAGCAGCATCCCACTCAGCAGGGGCACGTGCGGGGGTACCCTCCCAGGGCGCGGGATGATCTGTGGAAAAGCAGTAATAGGGTGAATACATGAGTATAATGCTATCAGCCGTACCGTTAAAGTGAGATAAGACTTACCCGGTCAACGGTCAGCTCGTCCAGGAAGCGACGGGAGCTCCAATAGTCGTGCTTGTCGACGGGGGAATCTGGGTTCCCGCAGAAGTACCGACCTGCCCAAAGCTGTACAAGTAGATGTGATAAGGAACTAATATGGAATGACAGGTAAGGAAAGGAGAAAAGAGACAAAAGAGGAGGAAAAGGAGGGGATATATACCGCCCAGACCCGCCAGTGGCTAACCATGGACTGGACAGCCATCCGACTCAGCGAGTCCATAGCCGAGATCACGTGGCCGTACACCGCCGCTCCCCAGCTGAACTCGCAGGCCCTCCCTAAGTCCCTCAAGGCCAGTAACCAGCCAAAAGGGACCGTCTGCGCTGCATTCGGGACTAGATAGCCCCCTATCAGAAACAGCAGATACCCGCGCGCCATCCGGATCCGCTGAGCAGCTGTACCCTGCCCCTGGGTGGACATACGGTCATATACATCCAGGATGAAGATGGAGGCGCTGTCGTACTCAATCCCCAATAGCTCCTGGGAGAGTCTCTCCCTCTCACTCTCATCGTGGTCAAAAGGAAGTGGGAGGCCATCCATGCGCAGACCCGTGAGGCGGTAGAAGTCGTAGGGAGTCAGGGTCAGCTCCCGACCCGCAATGTGGAAAGTATGGGTGGTGTCCCACCATCTCTCAGCCATGCAGTGAACGAAAGCCCGGTCACTATCGTCCACCAATCCCGAGATCACCGTCCCGAAACCGGCACCGGTAACCAGGGCCTTCGTCTCCGCTGTGAGACGAGCCCACCACGCCTTCGCGTTCACCACGCCTCCACGGGTGACGGGCAGCTTGGGCAGCTGTTGCACAAGGAGAAACCAGGTAAGCACAGCACAGGTATGTATATTTGCAGCAGAATAAAAAGGAAAAATGCGGAAATAAGGAGAAAAACACAGCAGGCACGTACGTACATGCCTTAGGCACGTACGTGCATAAAGCAGGCACGTACGTGTCTGTGACCATTTTTTTGCATTCTTTGGACCCACCCCACATTCATTAAAAAAAAAAAAAAAAAAAAAAAAAGAAGAACGTATAAAGGCCAAGCACGTACGTGCATGCCTTAAGAACGTACGTGCATTAGGTAGGCACGTACGTGCATCAGGCTGTTTGCCCCTTTGGTTCCCAGTTACACCCACGCGAATCCCTGAGGTTCCGCCCCCCCCGTGTCCGTTCCGAACCTCGGAGAGGCTCGAGTGCGTCCTATTCCACGATTAACTGAAAGGAACTGGGTTAAGTCTAGGTAAAGACACGTGCGCACGCATACGACGCACGTACGCGCATTCGGTACGTACGTACGTGCCTTTAGCTAGGTTTTTTCCAGTCTTTCTTCCATTTCGGTAACATCCCGACCAAATCCCCAGATTTTACCCCCTCACATTCGTTTTTGTGATAACCCAAAGTCAAGGTTTTTGTTTTGATAATCGAAAATGAAATGAACATTGCGGAAATGAACACTTACTCGGCCTAAGACGGCAAGATGGGAGGCGTGCTCGGTGGGACGGAGGAGAATCCCACCCTCACTACGTCGAAGGCGAGGCTGGGGGCGCCATCTCTGAATCGCAGGCCTCCCTAGCTCGTCGGGGTCCCTCGCCGGTGCGACACCTGATGTGCTCGCCTTCGCCGACGTGCGCTGGCGTTTGGGTGCCATGGGTATGCTCGAGTGGGATCGAGAAGCAGGAGGTGAGGATGGGAGATGTAAGGTCTCTTGCTCTGTAAGAGTGTACGTGAGGGGTATGGGACGTAGGTGCGAGTTTATAGGCGTTTTCGCGACTTTTGAACTGCCCCATAACCATGCATTGGAAACGACGCCGTTTGGGGAGTCCCTTTGAATACCCACAAAAAACCGGATGCACGTACGTGCATTGGGCATAATCGTGCGAGCGTAACCGAGGCACATGCGATCATGGACTTCAATTGTCGATTTATTTGCGGTTCGACTCGGTAATCAACCAATCCAAACTCGTTTTGAAATATCCCTTCAATTAACCCGGATTTAATTGGAATTCACTCCGCGAATTTCAATTCGGAACTTAATCAACCCGGATTTAATTGGAATTCACCCCGCGAATTTCAATTCGAAATTTAATCACTATGGATTCGGAACTTAATCAACCTGGATTTAATTGGAATTCACCCCGCGAATTTCAATTCGGAACTTAATCAACCCGGATTTAATTGGAATTCACCCCGCGAATTTTAATTCAAAATTAAATCAACCCGGATTTAATTGGAATTCACCCCGCGAATTTCAATTCGAAATTTAATCAACCCGGATTTAATTGGAATTCACCCCGCGAATTTCAATTCGAAATTTAATCACTCTGGATTTGAGACTTAATCAACCTGGATTTAATTGGAATTCACCCCGCGAATTTTAATTCGAAATTAAATCAACCCGGATTTAATTGGAATTCACCCCGCGAATTTCAATTCAAAATTTAATCACTCTGGATTTGAGACTTAATCAACCTGGATTTAATTAGAATTCACCCCGCGAATTTTAATTCGAAATTAAATCAACCCGGATTTAATTGGAATTCACCCCGCGAATTTCAATTCGAAATTTAATCACTCTGGATTCAAGACTTAATCGGTCTGAATTGGAATTCACCCCGCGAATTTCAATTCGGAACTTAATCAACCTGGATTTAATTTACCCCGCGAACTTCAAAATGCTGGATTCCCCGGAGGCCATGCATTACCTTCCGATTGCCCCGGAAAGGTATCACCATACACTATGAACTACGGTAGGTCTGATCCTCGTTAAGAGGTACGTAGGAAGTAGGGAACTTCCCCCGATCCGACCTTTTCATACATGCATTTGCATCATTTAAGGTTTGCATGAGCCAATTAGTCCAAAATGAGTGTTTCCGGGTCTTTTAATTTTGTTCATTACACGAGCAAAATCAAAAGAAGGGGCAAACTGTTAACACCCCATTTTGTACCACTTGACACCTCAAGCCACTTTCTGAGACCCGATGATGAAGGGCAGTAGCCAACGGACCATCGCAAGCACGCCCGAAGGACTCACGAAGACACAGCAGGCCGCTGGCCTTGGTTCGATACCCCATGCATGTACGTGCATGGGATATGCACGTACGTGCATAGACCATGCACGTACGATCATGCCCTCTCTTTTTGAATTCCATCTCTTTCCCCCCGAAATTGCCTCTTACCTTATACAGCCCCCACGCTGACAGCTGCTCGGTGGCGGCTGGGAAACCCTAGAAACCTCCGAATTAAACCCTAATTCCCGCCTATAAATACCCTGCTTTCATTCAAGAGAAAGGGATCCCGGATTTTGGCTACAAAACGACCACTCTAAAAAAACCGATATTGGCGGCTGTGTCTACAGGAAGTCCGGAGAGGAGGATTGACGAAGGAACCGCTGTCGCTGCCCGCCCTGAGGGTAACAGTTCTTAACCCTCAATTTCGATTTTCCTTCAATGATTTGATGATATTATTTAGGATATTGCATGAAATGTACATCTTATGCATCCTTTCATTCACTGCCTGAATACATGATGCATTTAGACTCAACATAAATTCATTTTTACGTTCATAGATCTAAAATAGGTCATCTGTCATCTCTTTTGCATACGTCGTATCTCGACATTTAGATCTAGGCTGTTTTTATGTTTTCAAAGCATGTTTAAATGATTTCTGTACATACCCTGATCATTTGTAGTGTCACACAGGTATGATAATTGCATAATAGGTTTAGATTTGCATTTTCGCATGGATTTCATTTAGGGTATGCACGTACGTGCCTTGCATATGCACGTACGTGCCTCCAATATGCACGTACGTGCATGACCTTATTTTTTCAGTTTAATCCTCTTTTCTCTCTTACAGGCAGTACAGGCAGTGTAAGTTCTCCGTTGATTTCACCCCCTTTCTCTTATATGTGTGTATATGCAATATTTCTCTTTAAATCCTTTTTATTTTTCATCATTGCATGCCTTCATTTGATTTTACCTAGTTGTCTGCATAGTGGTCAAGTTTGATTAAACCCTTTTAAATTAAAGCCAATAAGTGTATGTGAGGCCGGATTTTAGCCAGGCGCAGACGGGTGCCTAACACCTTCCCGTCCGCATACCTTAGCTCCGAACCTTGATTCTTTGGGTGATGACGAGTTGGGCCCTTGCTAGGGGTCTATCGGTTCCCGAGGCCAAAATCGGGTGGCGACTCCCTCTCCGCCCTAATCGTCCGCGGTTAGTGGCGTATTCTCGAGCCGGGCGTGGTGAAAGGACACGGCGCTCACAAGGGGTAGCCCCTGTTGACGATCTTATTGATGTTCTGTAACCCCATAGAGCCAATGGCAACTTCTCATGCCAATCTGTGTGTGAGTCCGCAGTCTTCTGTAGTATCTTCTTGATGTTCTTGTTAGCTGCTTCCACCGCTCCATTAGTCTAAGGACGGTATGGTGACGACAGATGGTGGGCTATGCCGTTCTTTTGCAAGAGCTCATGGGTTTCTTTCTGAAAGTGCTGGCCATTGTCTGAGATAACTTCATGCGGTACCCCATATCGATAGATGATGCTGGGCTGTATGAACTGTGCTACCTTCTTGGAATTCAAGGTCTTAAAGGACGCTGCTTCCACCCACTTAGTGAAGTAGTCGATGGCAACCAGGATGTATTCATGCCCATTTGACGCCTTTGGCTTGATCTGTCCGATGATATCTATCCCCCATACCGCGAATGGCCATGGTGACGACATACTTGTTAAAGGCATAGAAGGCAAATGTTGTCCACTGGCGAACAGTTGGCATTTGTGGCACTTCTTGACATGTGCGTGGCAGTCTCTTTCCATGGTAGACCAATAATAGCCTAACCTCATGATTTTCTTAGCTAACATATAGCCATTCATATGCGGAGCCCCTGTCCCTTCATGGATTTCTTTAATCAGATGCTCGGCTTCTTCCTCGGTGACACACAGCAGGTGGATCCCGTCGTATGATCTCCGATATAGCTTTCCTCCACAAAGTACATAGTGACTTGCCAACCGCCTTAGGGTTTTTCTATCAATGCGAGATGCTCCTTCTGGGTACTCCCTTTCTTCAATGAACTTCTTTATGTCATGGAACCACGGACGGCCATCATTCACTTCCCCTCCTCGGATTGCACAACAGTACACAGGCTTGTCTCGGCATTCTATTACCAACGGCTTCACATTTCCCCCTTCAGGTATCTCCACCATGAATGCTAGGGTCGCCAAGGCATCGGCGAACTGGTTCTTGTTTCTTGAAAGGTAGTTGAACTCTATCTCTGAGAACTCCTTGGTTAGAGCTTCCAGATAGGCATGGTAGGGTAGCAGCTTCTCATCTCGAGTTTTCCATTCCCCTTTTATCTGACAAATGATTAGCGCCGAGTCCCCGAACACTTCTAATTCTTTGATCCCCAATTCAAGTGCCGCTTCCAATGCTAGGATACAGGCCTCATATTCAGCAATGTTGTTGGTGGCTTCGAACCCCAACTTGACCGCCAACGGTGTAAATGCCTCTTCGGGTGAGACCAGCAGGACTCCTATCCCATAACCTTTCTTATTGGCTGCCCCATCGAAGTATACTCTCCAAGTTTTTCTACCAATCTCTAGCACGTCCTCATCTGGGAATTGATCGTTGAACGGAGCAGATGATGACACAGGACAGCTGGCTAGGTAGTCTGCGATGACGCTCCCCTTGATAGACTTCTGATTCACGTACTTGATGTCGAATTCGTTGAGGAGAATTGACCATCGAGCAGTTCTGAATGACAATACTGGCCTTTCTACCAGGTACTTCAACGGGTCCATGCGACTTATCAAGAACACTTCGAAGGACATCATGTAGTGCCGGAGTTTCTGCGTCGCCCATACTAGTGCCACACAAGCCTTTTCAATTGCATTGTACTTCACTTCATAGTCTGTCATTTTCTTGCTTAAGTAATAAATGGCATTTTCCTTTGTAGACCCTTCAAGATATTGAGCTAACAAAGCTCCCGTCGCGGTTTCGGTGACCGTTAAGTATAACAAAAGTGGCGCGCCTTGCCGTGGGGGAACTAAGATTGGAGGATTGCTCAAGTATCTCTTAATGGTCTCAAAGGCCTCTTGGCATTCTTCGTTCCATACTTTTGGCATACCTTTCTTGAGCAATTTGAAGATTGGTTCGCAAACCATGGTCAAGTTGGCAATGAATCGGCTTATGTATTGAACTCTTCCCAGAAAACCCCGGATCTGCTTCTCAGTGCTAGGCGGCTCCATCTCCACAATAGCTTTTATCTTCCCTGGGTCCACTTCGATACCTCTCTGAGTGATCATAAACCCCAATAACTTGCCTGCAGTGACACCAAAAGCGCACTTCTGTGGGTTGAGACGGAGATTGTACTTTTTTGCTCGCTCTAGGAATTTCTCTAGTGCCTTGAAATGCCCTTCTCTATTCACGGACTTTACGATCATATCATCGACATAAACCTCGACTTCCTTATGGATCATATCATGCAATAAGGTCGTAGCTGCTCTTTGGTAAGTAGCCCCAGCGTTTCTTAAGCCAAAAGGCATTACCTTGTAACAGTACGTTCCCCATTGCGTGATAAAGGCTGTTTTCTCCATGTCTTGAGGCGCCATCTTCATCTGGTTATACCCGGAGAATCCGTCCATGAAGGAGAGGAGTGCATGTCCCACTGTACTATCCACCAACACGTCGATATGGGGTAAAGGAAAGTCATCCTTAGGGCTCGCGGCGTTGAGATCTCGGAAATCGACACACATCCTTACTTTCCCATCTTTTTTTAGGCACAGGCACTATATTTGACAACCATTCGGGGTACTCCACAACTTGGAGGAAACCCGCGTCTAGTTGTTTAGTTACCTCTTCTTTTACTTTTAGAGCCCATTCTGGTTTTAATCTTCTGAGTTTCTGCTTTACCGGCTTCTTTAGGGAATTAGTGGGGATATAGTGTTGCACAATATCGGGGTCGATGCCAGGCATGTCTTCATAAGACCATGCAAAAGCCATAATGTTGGCTTTCAAGAGGGAGATCATCTTTTCTTTTTCAACGGGGGAGAGGGTTTTCCCAATTTTAACTATTCTTGGCAATTCATTCGTCCCTAAGTTGATTGATTCCAATTCATCCATATTAGGTTCGGTGACGCCCCTTTTCCTTTGCTCAACGAGCTCCGAGGGGACATCGTTCCTAGGATCTATATCCATGCCATAAATATCCATAGAGGAGAGAAAAGAGACACTGCATATATAGAGAAAGAAAGCACACTTTATTGACTAGGAATAATGGGAATGACACACAAAAGAAAGAAGGAAAACAAACAAATCTGTATCAATACTATGACTCCACAAAGTGAGTAAAGTAGATACATCTTATTGAATTAGGGAAATATTACTAAACTAAGACACCTACAAGCTGCTATCAGGTAGGCCAAGGTCTTCTTCTTCATGGATCTCCGCAATGACACCACATTCAAGGTACCAATTCAGGAATGGCACGGTAGCATGGCTAATGGATGAACCCTAGAGTTCTTCAATGGTCGAGTCTTCCACGGTGAGGATCATGTCTTGGAACATTTCAGTCATAGCCCCCGCATCAAGGTTCTCTGCCCAGTCTTCCTCTTTCAAGCTTCCATATAGATCTTGGATAGAGTGGTACCAACTTGTCAAACTTTGAGGATTCGGCCCTTCTGTGAAGTATCTATCACCAAAACTTTTATCTGCCACGGCTGGGTCGGAACTTGGATAAAAAGTATATGGGATGTACTGCTTTATAGAAAAGTAATGGCGTGATGATTCATTCAGCTCTTTCTCAATGCATTGGACATAATCAAACCCAGATAGCGGTATCGCTGCTGATTCAGGTTGTATCTCACATATAGGCACACCTGCGAGTTTCAATTCATAGTCCCCTTGAAGCGTTACTATGGCTCCTTCATATGGAAACTTCACCTTTTGATGGAGTGAAGATGGCACAGCCCCAGCGGGATGGATCCAAGGTCGGCCCAACAGCAAGTTGAAACATGATGGCACATCTAACACTTGGAATTCCACCCTAAATTCAGTGGGTCCCATGATAAGAGGCAAAGTAACCACCCCTATTACTTCTCGGCGGGTGTTGTCATAAGCTCTTACGGTCTGCCCAGATGGCGTGAAATCAGTGGGTCCCAAACCCAAAACAGTGGCAGTTCGGAGAGGACATACATTCAGTGCGGACCCATTGTCGATAAGAACGGTGGGAACCCTCTTCCCCATAGTGTCAACGGTCACATAGAGAGCTTGAGAATGGCTCGGCCCGCTTTTAGGTAGGTCTACATCGGTGAACACGATGGTTGAGTTCTTGGGAGTTGGATTCACCAAATGTACCAATCCCTCTGGGGATGTGTCAACGGGCACTTGTATCTGATTCAACAGTTTCAACACGGTCTGTCTGTGCTTATGCGAGGCCATGAGCAAGCCCCAAATAGTAATGTTGGCATTGGTCTTCTTCAGCTGCCTAAGCACTTAATCCTCTTCTTCTTGCAAGCTAGGACGCCTTTGCCCTTCCAAATCTTCCAACGGATTTTCAGATTCTAGGTGGGGAGGCTTGAAATGACGACCCCCTCTGGTTATATGGTCCAACTCATCATCGCTAGCCCATATGTCATGGACTTCCTTGGAGTCATTCATCAAGTCATCCCATTCTATCATGTCGATGCTCTCCATCTCTGTCGGCAAGTCATCCCAACCTGTAGGGACTATCGGCTCATTCGATATTGGACTTGGGCTTGAGTACAGCACAAAGTAGTCAAATTTCCCCGACGATTCACCCAATAGGCCAACCTGAGGGTCCCCCGCTTTATATCTTTCTTTCAGCTCTTGTTGGATAGATTTCTTTGGCAACAACAAAACCTTTTGGTCAATGAGGTCTTGAATGATCTTCTTTAGTATAGAACAAGCCTCGGTGTCATGGCCAGGTGCACGATGGTATTGGCAATATTGGTGAGGGGTTGAGGGCCTTGGCTTTGGTGGAAGTGGCATGATAAGTCTGTTATTGCGGCAAATGGTGAAGAGACGGGTTAAAGTCATGGGGAGTGGAGTGTATTGTCTTATGGGACGGCGAGGGCGAGAGGATTCAACCCCAATGGCATTTATGGTGTTAGGTGGGGGTGTGTTGTTATGAGATGGGAGAGGATTACGGGTGACATTTGGACAGGTTGGTGGTGAAATGACTTGCTTGTCAATGAGGTCTTGGACTTGGTGGCGAAGGCGAATACAGCGATTGGTGGCATGGCCTTTGGATTGGTGGTACTTGCAGTACTCATTCTCATTGTAGCTCTTGGGTAAGGGATTTGGTGGAGGTCTTGGGTCGAGTGGCTTTAATAGGTCACGACTTATGAGCTTTTCAAGGACTCTTTCGAGTGGCATGAATAGGTCAGTGAATTGGCGAGGTGGGTTGACATCATTGAGAGAAAAGGGTTGGATGGGTTGAGTTATGGTGTTGACCTCGGCATTGTTCTTTCTAATAAAGTTTGTCTTGCGACTCCTCATTTCCTCAGTTTTGATTGTTCCATCATTGATAGCATCTTCAACCTGCGTGCCAGCCCCAATGAGAGCTTTGAAATTTGGGAAATAGTGGGCAAATAAGTGCTTGTGATATTCGGGTAGCAAGTTCTTAACCACCAGCTGAATTTGGTCCTCCTCATTCGGCCTATCCGTCATTCTCGACGCCTTTTGTCTCCACCTTGTAATGTAAGCGGAGAAAGTTTCATGAGCCCCTTGCTTGGTAGTTTCTAGGTCCCTTCGAGTAACGTCCACCTCTGTGTTATACTTGTAGTGCTCTGAAAACTCATTGCATATGTCTTCCCAAGTCAGGGTTCTATTCTCATCCAAGGATAAGAACCATTTCAAAGCAGAAGTGGCCAAGGTTTCATGGAACATTTGAGCTAAAAGCTCGTCAGTAGCCCCTCGAGGGTGCATAGCTCGCACGTACATCTTCAAATGAGTCTTAGGGCAACCCGTCCCATCGAACTTTTCTAACTCCGGCATCTTGAATTGTAGTGGAATACGAGCCGTTGGAAACAGGGATAGAGTCCGCACATCGACCATGTCATCAGCCCTGCGAATCCCTTTTATAGTTCTCTCCAATGCTTCTACCTTGCTAGCTAACACGGAATCACTGCTAGAACCTTTCCCCTTGGCTTCCCCTTCTAGGTCGGTGACCTCAGGTTTCGAGCTACTTTCCCCCCTTGTCTTGGTGTTCTCATTGGATTGAGGTCCCTCTTCGGTGCCAGCCCCATGAGGTATACCCGAGGAATGGGCCTTAGAGCCATTTTGTTCAAGATCCGCCATCTTCTGTTGGTTCTCTTGAGCCATTTTCAATGCGGTATCGGATGTCTCGGCGGTATGGTCAAGCTTGGCCATGATGGCTTTCAGGCAAGCCTCAAGGTCAAAGTGCCCCTCACTAGTTCTTTCGTCGGCCATGTCTGTCTGATGGGTAGACTCAACACTCACTAGACGCCCTTGTGGATTGCGGATCCAAGCCAGCACGTCTATGGATAGAAAAGTTTTAACCTTTAGCCTAAGGACTTGTCCTAAACCTCCATATTTTCCTTAATGAACTCGGTCTCTACACCATGTTCAATTAATTCATTCCTTTTATCCAATTACCTTTACAGGGATCATGGATTAAGGGTATGTTTTAAAGAATAGGGCATAGAGTCCTTCAACTAGGTTTAATTAATCCCCTAGGACTAGCACATCACAAACATAGCTTTACATCCTATTTCCTTAATTTATTCCTCCTAACCCATGGCCTTAACGAAGGCTAGGGTTTAAAGGTCTATATTAAGGGCATAAGATATGAAGCCTCATACCACAAACACAACATAGCATCATTACAAACAATTGTGGGTGCATAAAGGTGAGACCGTAGTGTCCTACAAGTCTGTCTATATGGACTAATGATAAGGGTAGGCTAGGGTCCTTCACTTGCTTGAGCAATCCTTATACCTAACCACATGTGGCATCAGGAACGCCGCGTGGGTCCAGCAGTATGTGATTAACTCATTTAATATACCCAAGGGCAAGCCCAAGGGTACTAGGCAAGAGAGGTTGATAGCTTTCGCCCCAACACATGGAATCAGGAAAACCAAGGTTGAGACTAGGCCGATCGTTGGCAAGGATACATCGAGGGACATCGATCCTAACATGCAAGAGTTTGCGCACACAATGTAATAAATGAAAGCACACAATCAAGCGGATGCAATGTGATTTATTTTAATTAAACATAAGAAATTAACCTAGCCCAATTAAACTTTATAGAGTCTAGCCCACAAATTCCCAGTGGAGTCGCCAAACTGTGAACCTCGGAAATTGGGCCCACGAGGGATTGAAAAGAAAGTGGGTTTGAAAAAGAAAAAGGAAAGGAGTCGCCACCTTATTTTTTAAAGGAAACAAGGAAAACCCTAAAAATAGTTTGTTTTAGGAAAACAATTTGAATGACTCCATAAAAAAGGAAAGGCAAAAACCAATCTTTTGAAAACCAAAGAAATCGGGGATTCGGAGGCTAAGTTATGACATGGGAAGGTTCTAGGCAAAGCCTATAGGCACCCATGTCACCCTTTCGGTCTCTCAGTTCATTTGGGCTAAATTAAAGTCTTTCCATACAAAAATCAGCAAGTATATCATCACAAGAATTGCATGCATATCATATATTTCATTCATCCATCCATGCATAATAAGCAAATAAAAACAGAAAATAAAAAGAAGAAAAGAAAACATAAATAAACCTAGGATGCTTGGATCCTAGAACGGACTTGAGCCTCACGAAGAGCGCCTACGTACCATGCAACGAAATACATGGATCAAAGTCCACGTAGTTCGATTAGAACTAAGGTTAAATCCTAATACAAACCTATGGTAAAAACCCTAGGTTTCCTTATTTGATCAAAAGAGTTGAATATGATAGAAAGTTTGATTTTAGGAAAGAAATCCACAAAATGGAAACTTTAATAAAAACCAGAATTTTGTTGGTTAAGGAAACCTCTAATTAAACCATAGGATCATATTAAAAATTAACCCTAAATAGGGAGAAGAGAATGAGTTAAGAAGAAAGGTGAATTGGGGCACCTTCACACCCACTTACCTGAGCGCAATTAGCTCCAAGCATTTAGCCATTTCAGACATAAGCAGCCCTATTTGCCATGGGACAAATACCACACCTATTTGCACCCTTACAAGTGCTCAAAACCATGCAAAAACACTAACATGCAAATCTGGACAGAATAGTATTATGACCTAAAATCATCCACTAAGCATGCCAATAGCAAAAACAGCGAACAATAATAAGTCCTAACATATTCCTAGAACCATATCATGCATAAAAACCCTAAAACATACTAACATGCATGCAAAACTATCATGTTTACTCCATATGAAAAACATATACAGCAAACACGAAGAAAAACCAAATAAAAAGTCTACTTTATCATGCTATATGAAAACAAACACGAAACAATGACTCTAAAACCCTAAACTCACAAATATGCTTAAAAACATACAAAACATACTTTAATCATGCTAAAACCAAACTAAACAGAAATTAAATCATGCATATTAACTAACTAAAGCAATATAACATGATGAAAATCCTAACTCTAACATGCAATGACACTAATCCTAACACAAGGACAATAAGAGCACACGAATCATAACTATGCATTAAAAACCTAAAGGACAGCCCTAAAGCATGCTAAACAGTAGATAAAAAATAGATATTCCATGTATATTAACTAGCTAGAGTGTTAATACATGATAAAAAAGTCACCTTTAACATGCAATAAGCCTAACCCATATGAGAACCTAGTTTAAGCTTGAATAGAGAAGGAGAATACCTTAGGAAGTGGCTCCCCTTGTGTTTGTAATTGTTCGTGGCTCCTCAGGTCTTTAGGGTGAATCAAACCAACACGAATCCTCCTCTTTGTCAAAGTGGTATCACAGCAAAGAGATCAAAACTCATTCAACTTTGAAAAGAAATAGAAAACAAAAAGAGAACAAGAGAAAAGAAAAAGTGATTCTCGTCACTTTGCAGCAGTAGCAAATTCAATCGCGTTTTTGGGTATGAAAACGTTGGATTTGGACAAAGCTTGTGAAATACAAAGTTGTAGAGAATTGAATTATCTTTCTAACAAGACCAATTTCATCAAATTCTGACTTCAGATGAAAACGTTATGATTAAAATACGACTGCTGGTTTTCAGAAAATCTGCTGTTGAATTATGACGAATTTCACTCCCTCCAAACCCTCTTCTCTTCCCCTCCTTGTTTAAAGACATTAAGAGAGTATTTATAGCTGAAATCTGGAGTTTCCCTTTCCTTCCTGGACTAGGTTTCCTTGGAGAATAATCAAAAGGTATTTTATAATGATAAAAGACTTCTAATCTGAATAGGAAAAGGAAATTGTCTTTTATAAAAATTGGGAGACTGACCGCTAACACGCATGCACATGTATCGTATGTGCGTACACACACTCATCACATACGTACACGTGTTAGTGTCATGATAAAAATGGCTAATTTAATAAAATAATTTTCTTTTCATTTTAACCAAAAATCTCATGCTGTGATTCGCACTAATTCTTCAAGGATAATCCGTAAATAACCACACTAAACTCATCATCAGGCCATATCAAAATTGAACTTCATGAAACACTTTTGAGGGTAAAATGATGACTAATGAAAGTCAATTTGAAAAGATTTGGTTGGTAATTGTGAGTCAATTAGAGCTAACCCAAGGAAGGGTCAATTAACCAACTTGAACCACATCGAGCCATTTTAATCCCGAGCCATTGACTTACCAAATTGAACCTAGAAATACCTCATATGCATCCATATGAACTCCAATTGACAATTTGGAGATCATTCCAAGGTCAAATGAAAAGTTTGGGACTTAAAAGACGATTATGCCCCTCAAGTCACAAAAGCTCTTATTATCCCTCAAGATCAACTCCAATTTGAACCAAAATTCATATCCATTGTCCTTGTGACTCTAGAAAACTAATGCAAGTGACTAGACTCAAAAACAAAACAAAAACATGCATGAAATGATGAGCCCTAGTAAGGTGGTGCAAAAATGGGGTGTGACACGTCCCCATCAATCAACTTAACTGCCCCTCCTGTCATAATCGTCTTTATAATGTACGGGCCCATCCAAGTGGGCCTGAACTTGCCCCTTGGATCAAATATCTGCGCTTGCATTTGTTTAAGCACCAAATCTCCCTCCTTTAGTCCTCTAGGCCTCACCCTTTTGTTGAAAGCTCTGGCGATTCTCTTCTGATAGCCCTGGACATGATACAGAGCCTGTAATCTCTTCTCGTCAATTAATGCCAATTGTTCATATCTGCTCTTCACCCATTCTGTTTCTGGTATCCGATTCTCCATCATGACCCTCAGCGAACCAACCTCCATCTCCACTGGCAGTACAGCTTCCATCCCGTACACCAAAGAGTATGGTGTTGCACCAGTTGACGTTCTTACAGATGTACGATATCCCCATAGTGCAAATGGTAGTTTCTCCGCCCAGTCTTTGTATGTGACTGTACTCTTCTCCAGGATGGATTTGATGTTCTTGTTGGCAGCTTTTACCACTCCATTCGTCTGAGGCCTATACGGGGAAGACTTGTGATGCTTTATCTGATACTCTTCGAGTAGCACTTTGACCTCATTTTGGAAATGTAACCCATTATCTGTGATTATTTCATGCGGCACTCCATATCGACATATAATGTTCTGTTCAATGAATCGAGCTGTATGCGACGACTTCAACTCCGCATAAGCAGAAGCTTCTACCCATTTTGTGAAATAATCTATGGCAACCAGAATATACTTGTGCCCACCCGTAGCCTTGGGTTTAATTTCTCCAATTATGTCGATGCCCCAGGTGGAGAATGGCCAAGGTGAGGTCATTTGATGCAATTCCACTGGCGGCATGTAATTCAAATTGGCATATACCTGGCATTGATGACACCTCTTTACGTACTCCACGCAATCTCTCATCATGGTTGTCTAGAAATACCCCATTCTGACTATCTTCTTGGCTAACATCTTGCCGCTCATGTGAGGCCCACAGACACCTTCATGCACCTCTCCCATAAGAATTCGAGCCTTTTCTTCATCCACACACATTAAATGGACCCCATCATACGACCTTCTATACAAATCTCCCCCGCATAAGATATACTGAGCGGCCATAAGGCGTAACGCCCTTCGATCTTTCCGATTAGCGCCTTCTGGATATTCCCCTTTTCCAATCACATTCTTGATATCGTAGTACCAAGGTTTCCCATCATCAGGTTCTGCATCTATTAGCATCACAGCCTCTTCATATGTAGGTCGAGACCTCTGGTTTATACTTAACGGCTTTATTGGGGCTCCTTCTGGCACATTGATCATGGATGCTAGAGTCGCTAGAGCATCGGCAAACTGATTGTGTGACCTAGGGAGTGGAGTATAAGTAACTTTATCGAACCTCCGAGCTAATTTCTCCAAATACCCCTGGTACGGCTTGAGATGTTCTTCTCTGGTTCTCCATATCTTCTGAACTTGAGATATTACCAAGGCAGAATCACCATAAACCTCCACTTCTTGTACCCCCAAAACCAATAGAGCCTCCATTCCCGCGATGCATGCTTCATACTCTGCTGTGTTGTTTGAATTCTCGAAATTCAACTTTACAGACATTGGGATATGCGAACTGTCTGGAGCAATTAGTAATACCCCGACCCCATCCCCGTATTGGTTTGAGGCTCCGTCGAAGTACATCTTCCACATCCTTCCTTCTTCAATTGTCAAAACATCTTCATCCGGGAAATCGTCATCAAGAGTTTGCCCCACGACTGGATGCTCTGCACAATGTTCTGCTATTGCTCGCCCTTTTATGCTCTTCCGAGTGACATATTTCAATTCATATCCTGCCAAGATTATTGCCCATCGCGACATTCTCCCATTCAGCAAAGCCTTCTCAAACAAGTATTTCAGTGGATCCATCCGAGCCACCACCTAAACTTCATAACTCAGCAGAATGTGTCTTAACTTCTTTGCAGCCCACACAAGAGCGAAACACGATTTCTCAATTGGGGAATAACGTGTTTCATAATCATGCAACTTCTTGCTGAGGTAGTATATGGCATACTCACCTCCTTGTCCATCATCCTGAGCCAACATACATCCCAATGCTTCCTCGAATACTGATAAATAAAGCAATAAGGGTCTTCCCAACCTAGGAGGCTGTAGAATTGGTGGTTTTAAAAGGTACTCTTTTACTGCATCGAAAGCTCGTTGGCATTGGTCATTCCATTCTTTGCTTTCTCCTTTCTTCAGTAACTTGAAGATTGGTTCACAAGTAGTGGTCATCTTGGCTATGAAACGGCTGATATACTGCAATCGCCCCAGGAATCCTCTGATCTCTTTCTCAGTTTTTGGAGGCGCCATTTCAAGGATGGCTTTGATCTTTATCGGATCTATTTCAATACCTCTGCTACTCACCACGTAACCCAGTAATTTCCCAGTCGTTACCCCAAAAGTGCATTTTTGCGGGTTCAGCCTCAGCTTATATCTCCTGATTCTATCAAAGAACTTCTTCAGATTGGCCCAGTGTTCTTCTCTAGTTTCTGACTTCACAATCATGTCATCAACATATACTTCCACCTCTTTGTGCATCATGTCGTGTAAGAGTGTTGTAGCCATCCTCTGGTAAGTCGCTCCTGCATTCTTCAGGCCAAAAGGCATGACTGTGTAGCCATAGATTCCCCACTCTGTCACAAAGGTTGTCTTGCTTACATCTTCCGGAGCCATCTTAATCTAATTGTAGCCTGAGAACCCATCCATGAATGACATCATTGCGCTTCTAGCTGTATTATCCACCAGGACATCAATGTGAGGCAATGGGAAATCGTCTTTCGGGCATGCCTTGTTGAGATCCCTGTAGTCTACACACATTCGTATCTTCCTATCTTTCTTTGGAACCGGTACAATATTGGCCACCCAGTCAGTTCGTGTCATCGTCTGAATGAACCCCACCGTGAGAAGTTTAGTGACTTCATCTTTGATTTTTATCATCAACCCAGGCTTCATGCGGCGAAACTTCTGCTTCACTGGCTTAGCGTCTTCTTTTATTGGTATGTGATGCTGTGCTATCTCGGGGTCAATACCAGGCATATCTTAATAAGACCAGGCGAACACATCATTATACTCATGCAACAAAGCTGTCAATTTGCCCCGCTCCTCTTCAGATAAGGTGGAACCAATTCGTATTTCTTTATGATTCTCATTAACACCTAAGTCTATTAAAATAGTTTCTTCTTGAATAGGTATTACTTTCCTTTTTTGATCTTTTTTAATTAATTCTTCAATGTAATCAATATCCTGTGATAATGCAGTTTCATCATAGAAAGACTCATCGAAATACGCGGAATTAAAGATGTTATTTCCAACAAAAGGGGTGGTCACATTTTTGGGTTTGAGCTTATTCTCAGTTATGATGCTAGTTACAATTTCAACCCCCTTTTTCCATTCCCATGTGCTGGTACTTCCATCAGCAGAAGTGATCAGATTAGCAGAGTCGTCAGCAACATCTTCATCAGTCAATGCATTAATCCTCTCAGTCTGCTTGGGTTCCAGTAGTGCTTGCATCGTTTCCCCTTCCAGAAGATCCTTCCAGTCTTCAGTCTTAGACTCTTCCTTCTTCACATCGGTCATCTTTTCTTCCTCGATTTTCAGCACTGCTTTGAAAAAGATTTCCAATCCTGGGACCATTTTTCCGGTTATACGATCGAACCAAGGTTCTGGGAATCCACAGTAAGGAAAGTCATCTCCTTCTTTAACAAAGTTCCCATTGAGTGTGCCCTTGTTGATCGGTAAGCTGTTATTTTCGCTATTGTATCCCACACCAAGACGATTATCCTGCGGTTTGAAATTAGGGAACTCAGCTACTCCTTGATTATACTTTCCCAAACCCATCCCAGGCATAAAATTCATCTTTCTCATGAGGTGAGCAGCAATATGACCAACACCTTCCCCAAGATTTGGTGGAATCATTTCTATCCCATACGGTCCTTCTTTTTCAATAACCTGTATAATCTCAAATCCCCTCCAAGCCATTTCAGCTTCTTTTTCCTTTACCTCGCAGACCGGAGCAGTGATTTCACCATCCCCGTGTATTATCAGAATTCCTTCTTTCCATGGGAGCTTAATCTTCTGATGAACAGTGGAGGGTACGGCTCCTAGTGGGTGTAACCATGTTCTACCCAATAGGAGGTTGAAATTGGTATCAATGTCCATCACGCAGAATTCTACTTCGGACTCGACTGGTCCCACAATACATGCGGCTTTGAAGGTCCCCACAATCTTGCGACATCCATTATCATAGGCTCGCACAGTTAAGGCGGATGGCATAAGTTGCTCTTCAGTGAGTCCTAACTTGGAGGCAGTGCGCATTGGGCAGACATTTAAGGCAGATCCATTGTCCACTAGGACCACCGGTATTTTCTTTCCTCTGCACTCCACGGTGATATACAAGGGCTTGGCGTGTGCTACTCCTTCAGCTGGCAAATCTTCTGTTGAGAATGTCAATACAGCTTCACCTTCTGGGTTTGTACCCATCAGTGCTACAACTTGCTCTGGTGAAATTTCCATAGGTACTTCTTTTTTGGCAAGGGCCTCCAAAACAGCTTGTCGATGCCTTTTGGATGCTACCAAGAGTCCCCATATAGAGATATTTGCCTGAGTTTTCTTTAATTGTTTCAGCACACGATCCTCATCATCTTCTTCATCTGACTTCTTATTGTTCCTTTCTAGCTCAGCTTCTCTTCTTGGGTGATCTCCCTCCAGGTAAGAAGGTTTGAAATGCCTCCCAGATCGAGTCAAATGCAGAATTCCATCCTCATCATCCATAGAACCCCAGAAATCCCTTTTCTTGACATTGACTTCGCCGCAGTCCTTCCAAGCATCAACATCTAATACCATTATTTCTCTTATAAGACCGGAGGGATCTCGTATCTCGGTGCCTTGTTCTATAAGCCCCACATTCCTCTGGTATTCTGGTAAAGGGTTCTGATGAATGTTTGGTTCGGCTCCTTCTCCCGGCTTGGGAATCTTCTTATTATCAATCAAGTCCTGGATCTCATGCCTCAGCCTGGCACAGTTGTCTGTCTTATGCCCTGCCATTTGATGGAAATGACAAAATTCATTCAAATTATATCGTGGTGGGAGAGGATTAGGCAGAGGACGTGGTGCTAAGGCTTGCAGATGTCCTCTCCTCATCAAATTGGCGAAAGCTTTAGATAGAGACATTCCCAGATCATCGAATTCTCTTCTAGCCCCTTGGTTCATAGCAGCTACTGTACTTGAGTTTGGAAGCGGATTGGCAACCCTGTTTCCTCCCTGACTGCTACCATTTCCTCCAGCCCCGTAAGTTTTCTTCATCGCCTTCCCTTTATACCTATCCACCTGACCACTGCTTATGGCTTGTTCGATACGGGTCCCACAATCATACAGCTGCTCAAAATTCATGACAGGAGATGCTAACAATTGGTTGAAATACACAGGCTGTAAATTTTTTATGATCAAATTGACTTGATCTCTTTCTGTGGGCCTGTTCACCATCTTGATCGCCTTTTTCCTCCATCTGATTAGGAAGTCAGAGAATGTCTCCCCAGACTTTTGTACCGTCATTTCAAGATCCCGCAAGGTTGTGTCCAGCATGGTATTGTAATTATACTGGTCCTTGAAAAGCTTCATTAAGGTTTCCCAAGACGAAACTTGTGCATCATCCAGACCATAGTACCATTTAGAGGCTTCTCCGACAAGTGATAATGGAAAGGCAGCCACAGCTTGGGCTTCGTTCATCCCTTTCATTCTTACAATGCTCATATATTGGCGAATGTGCTGTTTGGGATCTCCACCCCCATCAAACTTTTCCGTGTCAGCAATTTTGAATTTGGATGGTAAATTTGCTAAAGGATCAGAGGACGACCCTCCAACAAACATGAAATCATCCATGCCTTGAGATTTTCGCATTGTTGCATGCATCTTTTCCACCTTCTCTTTCATCTCCTCCTGCTCTGCCGTATACCTCTCCCATTTTTCCCATTCTTTTTTCTTCTTTAAATAATCAGCATAATCATCTTCCTCCCACATTTCACTTTCAACTCCCTTTTTTTCTTCTTTTCCCTTGCCTTTTTTATCCCCTGAGGCCCCTTCCTCCTTTCTTTCTGCTGAAGGTATCTCTTCACTTGTCGTTTCTCCTTCTGGCTTTTCGTTCTCTTTTTCTTTCTCCAAGACTTGGAGGCGGTTTTCTATCCCAGACAAACGCCCATCCAATTTTCCCATTGTTGCCTCCATTCTGGTCAACACTTCCATCATTGCAAAATCTGCCATGGCCCTATCTTTTCTTAATCTGTTTGTTGTCGGCGACCTAACCCAAGCAGTACTGAGGTCTTGTGATCTTGTTGAGCGACCAATTGTGTTCTGCCAGTCGAGAATTGTTTAGGTTCCACCCCAACATAATTAATATTTTAAGAATCCATTTATCTTATGCCAATTTTCGTCATGTCTACTAATTCTTCAGAGAATTAGCATAAGATAAATCAAGAGAAATCCAATGTCATTGTGAATTTAAGCCCTTTACAATGCACTCATCCTACTCTCAATTGGATCTCAGCCCCCTTTTTTTTTATATATATATATTTTTTTTGTTGGGCATGAGTTCCTTACACAATTTTTGTACAATCCTCACACTAAATGGGCTTAAACTCAAATAACATTGGGCTTCAAGATTATTACCCAGGCCAGATTCAATAGTTAAATCCAAATCCACATGCCGAGTGGGTCGGTTAGTCCAAAGTAGGCCACATCATTGTTTAATTTCTTTTCCTTAAAGGCCCAATTACTTGTTTCAATCTTGCAATAAGTTTTTCAAACCTATCAGAAATTCGAATCAACCTGGGCTCCTATTCTTATTGACGGACGAGTATTGGGCTAATAGCCCAATAACACAACTTGTTCCTATGGGTACTTGGTATGTCCAAGTCCCTGGGCCCAAATATGGAAGCCTATCTCTCACCCAACTGCCCAAGATTCCTACCGACACAGACACTGTGGCTGACATATTGAGTCTTAGCCACTTGTCATCAAAACGGTGATACTGGCCGACAAATGCAAATCTCGAGATGATTAAAATAACTCTCAAACCCTAATACCGTTGGATCCTCTGATGACGCGCTGGGTGCCCTAATAGCGCATTAATTGTCAAAAACCCTCTTTATGACCCCTAATCTTTCTAAAAAACAAAGATTGGATTGCCAGTGACTCACAGTTCCCCTTCAATCATTCAACACTCAAAAAACTCTTCACTCTCATGGCACCTTCCTCTTCCTCTCCAAACCACCTAGACCTAAACATTGTGCCAGAAGCATTACCGGCGCCAGAAGTACAGACAAACATCTGGCGCCCGGTATTCCCAACCGGTGACCAACCAGTCATGGTGAGTGATACCTTGGCGTACAACCCTACGAACGCAGCTGCAGTGGGTGCAAAGCTTATCACTCCTCGCGATGAGGTGCTACTGAGTACGAGGTCGGATGTGGATATCATGAGGAGTGCCTTGGCCCTAAATGTTCAGGCAACCACAGTTGCCGCTAACCTGACTCGACGCCTATATGCTAGGGGCATGGAAGTTCAGAGGTTGAACGACCATATCCAACGCCTCCAGCGAACACTCCATCGATCTAACCGGACAATGAGGTCCCTAAGAGGAGAGAACGACGAACTGAAAAGAATGATAGATTCCTATGCTACAGGCCTTGTGCCCAGGGTTGTGCAGCTAGAAGGGTTCGGGGAACAGATTCGAGAACAACTTGAAAGGCTTCAGAAACAATCTGAAACAGGGCCTTCAAATTCTCCTCAGGATGCTGCTAACAAGTAGCAATTCTCTCTCTCTTTCCTTTTTTTTTTTTTTTTTGATTTCTGATTTTGGACTTTTTGATGTACAACACCCTCCCTTCTTTTTTTTTTTTCTTTGTGTGTATAAATTCTCTCTCTTTTTTTCTTTTGTGGGAGCACAACAAAAAACAAACCGATGAACACAAAGGAAGCCTATCATTTATTCACATAAAATGATCGGAATACATAGCTAAAACCGGCAAAACACACTTACATGGAACAAACCTCTAAAGACCTAAGAATAAAGGGAATACATCAACACGAGTGACATCATAAAAAATGTCACAAATGAAACTGCCACCTCCACTGGAACCCCCTCACGTAAACAGAAGCTGACCATTAAGATGAAAAGGATGAAGTGCAAGACGACAGCTATAAGGCACTCAGAAGAAGTCATAGTTGCAGAAACGCAGATCTAAGAGGCATAACAATGGATACTTAAGGAACAAACCTACAACGGCTAGAAATAGCAGATCCCAAAAAGCTAGAAAGAGTGCACTCCAAAGGCTATAACTAGTAGGTTTCCAACGACTATGAACAGTAATCCCTATACAGTAGGCACATGCAGTGGTCTCATAATTCTCTAATAGGTGTGAACTTATTGCAAGATTGACTCTTTGTTTGGGTTTTAATTAAAAGACTTTAAACAATATTGGGCCTCGCCCCATTCCCAATCCTAGAAACGATAAAAAACCTTTATACAATTTTGGGCCTTGCCCCATACCCGGTCCTAAAAATGAAAATGATGCATGTCACACATTCACACAGGATTGTACAGAAAAAGTAAATTTACCCATGTTTTTAACGTGCAGTTCAAACCAAGGGTCTCCTTATATCCTCCGCCTTCAATGGGTTACCCAAGCTAGGATGCCCGAGAGCAATCCGTTAACGTACTCACAAGCTTATCACAGGCTAGTGGCACAGGCTGTGGGCTGATGGAGCAGATAAGAATTACCCAAGAATCGAGTGGAATCTGGGAACCCTCACCCAACTACCATCGGGGTTTAGACACAAGCCAGTGTGTGTGTGCAGTATTTTATTGTAAAAAACAACATTATATATTTTTTTTTTCAAAAAAAACATTTATTCATTTTTTTTTGGTTTTTCGTATTAGATTAAAATATTAATTATGGTCAATGAATACTTTGAGGTTGAGCTCAGTCCCCAGCAGAGTCGCCACTGTGGTCGCACCGACCTTTTCCACCGCTGCCACGCGCGCTCGCGCGTTCCCCCCAGTTCACCTGTCTTTACCTGCTTTTCTGCTTTCTGATAGTGCTAATCCATTTAGGATTAGCGTACAAATGAGAGTCGCCACCTGGAAGGGTCCAGGACCAATTTTATTGACCAGAGATGGGTTCGTAGCTAGGGTACATGTTGGGAAGGTATTAAGCACCCAACAATGCCCGGTAATAAACCGGCCCTCATTCTTGTATTCATTGACCATATTTAATATTTTAATAAAATCCGGATCACCTGTTAATCATACAATAAATAAATGGCACACACGAATGATGGATTAATGGCATAGAATAAATAAACAAAGCATAAATATTTAATAACAAAGTATAGAAGCCTTAACAGAATGAAAATAAGAGAAAACGCACTGTCGCGAGTACTCGCGGTCTTACCATGCGTACGCATGGTATTATCATGCGTACGCATGGTCTCACCATGCGTACGCACATACCATGCATATGCATAATAAAATTATGCGTACGCATGATATTTCGCGAGTACTCATGGTTTCACCAAATCATCTTCTCCGCGGATTTGGACCTCCCGAAGAACATTATTGGCCAAAAATGGACAGTGTATACAATAAATCAACTTCTAAACATCCTACATAATTATATAAATAAATAAATACTGCGTACCTCTTAAAAATAAAGCAAATTGAAATTAAATCCTTCCTTCAGGTCCACCGTCAACCCGGCAGCGTCTCCCCTGTTGCGCAAAACAAGCTTTTCCCAGTCTCACTGGTCTAACTCTCTGTTATATTTTCCTCTCTTTTCTCTCAGTTTATTTCTCTCACCTTTCCCATATTTCTCTCACCCTCAGAATAACTAGCAGTTACTCAAAATGCTGCCCCTCATTATTTCTCTATCTATTTCCTCTCACTGACCTCCCCCCGTTTCTGCCTTCTCCGTCCATCCCTCCGTCCGTCTCTTTTCCCTCTGTCCTCCCTGAGCTCCCAAGAGCTCCTGCTATTTATAGGAGAAATCACCCGAGCGAGGTCGTCATGCATGACCTCAAACCCCATCTTCTTTGACCCCCCCACGCTCCCCTTGTTCAATGGTCGGGCCAATTCAAGGCCAATCAAGTTCCCCGACAAAACTTTCGGTCGAAGTGGGAAGTGAATGATGAATATAGAATCTCATGCGTACGCATATTCATTTTATGCGTACGCATGGCTATTCATGCGTACGCATGAAACCACCATGCGTACGCATATTATAAATATGCGTACGCACCACATTCCTCGGCTGTCCAATTTAATCGTTTGAATCCCCATTTGCTTGCTTTGCGCGTAGAAAGAGACCCGAGTAGACGGCAAACATTGTGGACCTCATCATCGGGAAATCATCATCAAATGTAGGGACAAAATGGGGTGTCTACAATATGCAAAAGGGTGGTTTTGTTTTATTTAATTATTATAAGAATTATAGTTTCCTTAAAATTCTTATTAAGGTATGTGTTTTATATTACTATATTTCCTATATATGTAGAAGGATAGTTGTGTATTTAAAAATTAACATAAGGGTATATTAGTCAATCAAAAATTTTTCTCACATTCATTTTTTTATAGGTAGTGTATGTATATATATATAGATGTTTTTAAAACAAAGTGGAACCTCCGTACAATATATAAACCTTTACCAAACACTTAGAAATTAAAACCGGTTACTTATATCCTCAGATAACCGGGTTATCTAATTTGCCAAGCACCCCCTTAAACATTCAAAAAGGAGTGATCAAGAACTCCACCTTTCACACAAAGATGCCATAAGTTACAAGTAGTAAACAAGATGTTTTCTTGGCTTCAAAAAATTTTCCCTGCAAATTAATATATGAGACATGCTTCTACGAAGTATTTAAACGAACACTTTGTATACGAAAATGATACGAAAAATGTTAGCCAAAACCTAAAAATCCCCAAAACATATATGAATAAAGCAATATTAATAAATAAAAAATTTAAAAAAAAAAAACCTAATTGAAGGTAATTGGGCTGACAAATTTTTTTAGGGACTTTGGCCATAAGTCCATAAAGTTAGACTTGTACAGTCATAAGTCTATCATAAAATCTTATGTAGCCAAAGGTCCCTCTTAGATATTTTCAGACGATATTACCCCTTTCTACTATGTAGCAAAAGGTTCCTCTTAGAAAGTTACATATAATCAATGTAACTGTTTTTTTTAATATTTTTTTATACATAATTTTATATTCATCATGAGTCTTTTTCCTTATCTTTCCCTCAAAAAAAAAAAAAAAAATCAATCAATTAAATTTAGGCAAACATCTGCTTGTAACTGAAGTATGTACTCAACCCATAGAAAAATAGTTACATGAAAAAAATTACTTTTAAGTCAATTGTGATTGAATTTTAGTCACAAAATATTTAAATTTTACAAATTTTTAGTTTCAAACACATCAATTTAACTGATTCAATAGTTACATCTAATAAATTTAATAATTTTGTATAAGAAATTGTACAAAATTGAACCCACATTAAAATAGTTACATGTTTATTTAAAACTGATACATGTAAATATGTAATCAATGTAACTATTTTTTTTTATACATAATTTTATTTTCATTATGGGTCTTGTTTCGAAAAGTTCGACGAATAGATTTCAAATATATAAATTTTATTGGAAATCGATATCTAGATCAAAAGTTATGTCATTTTAAAATTTAAAAACAAAAAATAACACTTAAAGGTAAACTTTATTTTATCTATTTACCACGGTTACAAAAGTAAACTCATTTTACTTAAAAGTGGACTTATGACTGTAAAAGTTTGCTGCATAGATTTATGCCTCTATAAGTCCTATAAAAATAGACTTCTCGCTAATTTCCCCAAATTTTTTTTTTTTTTACAATGATATACATGCATGCTTTAAAAAGGCTTTTGCACTATAATTTTATCACAACTTTCACACACCAAAAACTACATAGATAGAATAGAATTCAACGGACAACACGAAATTAACATTAAAAGTGATTGAACAGAACTTATAGATCTACAAAGCATCCCAACCCTATTTTATTATTGGTAGTGACTGGAGAAGACTTCAACATTAAAATATAAATAAATAAATAAATAGCAGTAGAAGAGCAGGTTCAGCGATTTGGACTGTTTGGATGATAGGTGTGAACCCCGGAAATTGGGCCCACGAGGGATTGAAAAGAAAGTGGGTTTGAAAAAGAAAAAGGAAAGGAGTCGCCACCTTATTTTTTAAAGGAAACAAGGAAAACCCTAAAAATCAGGTTGTTTTAGGAAAACAATTTGAATGACTCCATAAAAAAAGGAAAGGCAAAAACCAATCTTCTGAAAACCAAAGAAATCGGGGATTCGGAGGCTAAGTAATGACATGGGAAGGTTCTAGGCAAAGCCTATAGGCACCCATGTCACCCTTTCGGTCTCTCAGTTCATTTGGGCTAAATTAAAGTCTTTCCATACAAAAATCAGCAAGTATATCATCACAAGAATTGCATGCATATCATATATTTCATTCATCCATCCATGCATAATAAGCAAATAAAAACAGAAAATAAAAAGAAGAAAAGAAAACATAAATAAACCTAGGATGCTTGGATCCTAGAACGGACTTGAGCCTCACGAAGAGCGCCTACGTACCATGCAACGAAATACATGGATCAAAGTCCACGTAGTTCGATTAGAATTAAGGTTAAGACCTAATATAAACCTATGGTTAAAACCCTAGGTTTCCTTATTTGATCAAAAGAGTTGAATTTGATAGAAAGTTTGATTTTAGGAAAGAAATCCACAAAATGGAAACTTTAATAAAAACCAGAATTTTGTTGGTTAAGGAAACCTCTAATTAAACCATAGGACTTGTATTAAAAATTAACCCTAGATAGGGAGAAGAGAATGAGTTAAGAAGAAAGGTGAATTGGGGCACCTTCACACCCACTTACCTGAGCGCAATTAGCTCCAAGCATTTAGCCATTTCAGACATAAGCAGCCCTATTTGCCATAGGACAAATACCACACCTATTTGCACCCTTACAAGTGCTCAAAACCATGCAAAAACACTAACATGCAAATCTGGACAGAATAGTATTATGGCCTAAAAATCATCCACTAAGCATACTAACAGCAACACAGCGAACAATAATAAGTCCTAACATATTCCTAGAACCATATCATGCATAAAAACCCTAAAACATACTAACATGCATGCAAAACTATCATGTTTACTCCATATGAAAAACATATACAGCAAACACGAAGAAAAACCAAATAAAAAAGTCTACTTTATCATGCTATATGAAAACAAACACGAAACAATGACTCTAAAACCCTAAACTCACAAATATGCTTAAAAACATACAAAACATACTTTAATCATGCTAAAACCAAACTAAACAGAAATTAAATCATGCATATTAACTAACTAAAGCAATATAACATGATGAAAATCCTAACTCTAACATGCAATGACACTAATCCTAGCACAAGGACAAACAGGAGCACAAGAATCACAACTATGCATTAAAAACCTAAAGGACAGCCCTAAAGCATGCTAATCAGTAGATAAAAAATAGATATTCCATGTATATTAACTAGCTAGAGTGTTAATACATGATAAAAAAGTTACCTTTAACATGCAATAGGCCTAACCCATATGAAAACCTAGTTTAAGCTTGAATAGAGAAGGAGAATACCTTAGGAAGGGCCTTCCTTGCCGCTGTATGCAATTGTTCGTGGCTCCTCAGGTCTTTAGAGTGAATCAAACCAACATGAATCCTCCTCTTTGTTAAAGTGGTATCACAGCAAAGAGATCAAAACTCACTCAACTTTGAAAAGAAATAGAAAACAAAAAGAGAACAAGAGAAAAGAAAAAGTGATTCTCGTCACTTTGCAGCAGCAGCAACTTCAATCGCGTTTTTGGGTATGAAAACGTTGGATTTGGACAAAGCTTGTGAAATACAAAGTTGTAGAGAATTGAATTATCTTTCTAACAAGACCAATTTCATCAAATTCTGACTTCGGATGAAAACGTTATGATTAAAATACGACTACTGGTTTTCAGAAAATCTGCTGCTGAATTATGACGAATTTCACTCCCCCCAAACCCTCTTCTCCCCTCTCCTGTTTAAAGACATTAAGAGAGTATTTATAGCTGAAATCTGGAGTTTCCCTTTCCTTCCTGGACTAGGTTTTCTTGGAGAATAATCAAAAGGTATTTTATAATGATAAAAGACTTCTAATCTGAATAGGAAAAGGAAATTGTCTTTTATAAAAATTGGGAGACTGACCGCTAACACGCATGCACATGTATCGTATGTGCGTACACACACTCATCACATACGTACACGTGTTAGTGTCATGATAAAAATGGCTAATTTAATAAAATAATTTTCTTTTCATTTTAACCAAAAATCTCATGCTGTGATCCGCACTAATTCTTCAAGGATAATCCGTAAATAACCACACTAAACTCATCATCAGGCCATATCAAAATTGAACTTCATGAAACACTTTTGAGGGTAAAATGATGACTAATGAAAGTCAATTTGAAAAGATTTGGTTGGTAATTGTGAGTCAATTAGAGCTAACCCAAGGAAGGGTCAATTAACCAACTTGAACCACATTGAGCCATTTTAATCCCGAGCCATTGACTTACCAAATTGACACTAAAAATACCTCTTATGCATCCATATGAACTCCAATTGACAATTTGGAGATCATTCCAAGGTCAAATGAAAAGTTTGGGACTTAAAAGACGATTATGCCCCTCAAGTCACAAAAGCTCTTATTATCCCTCAAGATCAACTCCAATTTGAACCAAAATTCATATCCATTGTCCTTGTGACTCTAGAAAACTAATGCAAGTGACTAGACTCAAAAACAAAATAAAAACATGCATGAAATGATGAGCCCTAGTAAGGTGGTGCAAAAATGGGGTGTGACAATAGGCATATGAAAAAAAGAAAAGAACAGAGAAGTTCTCAGCGGATCCAATCCAGGGGATTCGATCAACCGTGGGACAATCTTCTCCTTTCTCCTTTTGGCACTGTTGTTCCATCAAAAGAAGATTTCTCGATTTCAAAGGAATGTATTCAAAGAAGCAGAAAACTCTTCGGGATTGAAGGAAGGATATGAAGTGGTAGGCGGACGACTCCTGTTTTGATTTTTGGGAGAAGAGAGAGGAGAAAAGACGGGGATGTTACAAAATATACGTTTGTTATGGCCTTATTAAAAAGGGCAACTTAGTCTTTATGATTTTAGTTGATGACAATATAGGAATTCAAAAGTTTTTCTAATATTCATTCATTTATAAGTAGTATAGATATAGATTAACCATGATAAATTGGACCCAAACCCACCAACCCGTCCAAACCCACCCGCAATAAATGGGTTTGGGTAATGATATATTGTTAAATGGGTTGTTTTTGGGTTACCCAAATCCAACCCAATTATAATTGGGCGGTTCCAGGTTTACAAGCAAATCCATCGGGACCCATTTAGAAAAATAAGAAGGAAGCAAAAATGAAAAACATTCCTTTCAAAACCCACCAAACACGAAATTATTAAACCCACCAAACAAGAAATTATTAGGTAGTATTAGTGGCCGATTTTCTGACGCCGAGGCGAGTCCAAGCTAGCTCCTTGCCAGAGTTGAGAAGCTTAAATTCGACGAGGATTCTGACGGTGCCGACGAGCATGGAAAGCTCCGACTAACGACGATGATGGGTTCCAACGAGTATGGGTTCCAATTGACGACGATGATGGGTTCCGATTGACGACGGGGATTCCGACGGTGCCGACAAGTATGGAAAGCTCCGATTTTCTTTGAGGGTTTCGAGTTCATTGACGACGATGAGTTCCGACATGGGCGGAGCCAGGGGGGCCTTTGGGGGCACGTGCCCCCACTGGCTTAACCAAGTTTTTTTTTTTTTTGGGAGCAATATTACCATTTGATGACTATTTGTGAGCATAATGCCAAAAAGAGGAAGATTGTAGTCATTTTAAAGTATATTTACAGTCAATTTATAATAAGTTGACAAAAAAATCCTTTTTTTGGTATTAAATTGAAATTTGATTACTAAAAAGTAACATTTTCAAAAAAAAAGCTTTATAAGGCTTTTAGTTCCCAATTCCCACTTTACAAAATCATAGCACAGTGCCTCCATTGGAGATAATTCCTGGCTTCGCCCTTGGGTTCCGACAAGCATAGAAAGCTCCGATTGCTATCTATCTTCGTCTACACCACCGTCGTCTCGTCGTGATTGGTGGAGCATTTGAGACGGAAATCGAACTCTAAATGCTAGTTCTCAGTTTGAGAAAAAGGAGAAGGAAATGTAGTGTGTTTGGAAATGGTGCAGACGAAGAGGGGTTCGAGTCCATTGACAACGATGGGTTCCGACGAGCATGGAAAGCTTCGATTGCTATCTATCGCACTGACATTGCTCTCTCTCTCACTAAATGATTTGGTAAGTTTGAAGATTTAAACCCAATGGGTCTTGAAACCCATAACCAACCCATTTATAATTGGGTTGGTTTTGGGTAACCCATTAACAACCCACTTAAAAATTTTATGAACCCAAACCCATTTATCAGGTGGATTTGAGCGGGTTTATGGGTTTGGGTTGAGATTGCTGGGTCTAGTTTGAGGGATGGAATGGAATCCTCATTCCCTTGATAAAAAAAAGTGGAGTGTTTGGTTAATAAAGAGGAATGGCTCAGTGGAGAGAATTTTTAGGATGAAAAAAAAAAAAAAAAAACAAACAAACAAACAAACCTAGGGCACAAAACGGGTTGGGTCAGAAAAACGGGTTGGGTTTAGATATGGGTTAGGTCATAATTGGGTCGATTGTCCATTTATTTTACTGTCTGTGTACATGTTTTGTAACTTGTAAGCTGATGGAATGGCTCAGTGGAGAGAATTTTTAGGATATTGGGGGAAAAAAAAAAAAAAAAAACCTAGGGCACAAAACGGGTCGGGTTTAGATATGGGTTGATCATAATTGGGTCAGTTGTCCATTTATTTTGCTGTCTGTGTACATGTTTTGTAACTTGTAAGCTGATGGAATGGCTTAGTGGAGAGAATTTTTAGCATATTGGGGAGGAGGAAAAAGAAAAAAAAAAAACTAGGGCACAAAACGGGTCGGGTCAGAAAATGGATCGGGTTTAGATTTGGATTGGGTCATAATTGGGTCGGTTGCAGGTTGGTTTTGGGTATGCACAGTAATTAGGTTGGGCATAACCCAACCCATTAATAACATAAATTACATGACCCATTAATGACCCAACCCAAACCCAACCCAACCCATTTATTCCCAACCCAAACCCACCCAACCCGCCCAAATTGCCAGGCCTAATATAGATATAGATATATATAGGATGATATTAGGTGAGAACATGCTAATATAACTTATATCAATACGTGCATTAGAGGTTGTACCTCTTGCATTAATGGGGTACATTGAACCAATGCATGGGGTACAATCCCTAATGCACGATGCTGATATAACTTGTATCAACACATGTTGAGCTGATCGAGATTATATATGGATGATCGTCAGGTGAGCACATGCTGATATAATTGATATTAACACCCGTATTGAGTGTTGTATCTTGTACATTATTGGTTTACAAGGTATATTAGGTCAATGCCAATGCACGAGATACAATCCCAATGCATTAGTGGTTTACGAGGTATATTTTGTGAAACTCATCGTTGGATTGGATAGTCTTCCCATATAAGTCATGCATGTCAAAAATCAAGTTGATTCGAAATTGAGAGCCATTTCATGCATAAATGTGAGATTTTTAGTGATTAAAAAGATAAGTTTTTTAATTAAATGATCACAAGTCTCAAATTAAGTTGGTATTTTTTTTTTTTTGTTGCGTGTATGACCTGTATGGGAAGATTATCTAATTCAACAATGGGTTTCACAAAGTATGAGTTGAAAATATATATTATCTAAAAACTTGTGTAAGAAGATGATTTTTTTGGATTGAATGGCAACAAGTCTCGAATTAAGTTGATTTTTTGCATGCATGACCTACATGGGAAGACTATCTAATATAACGGTAGGATTTACGAAGTATGAGTAAAAAATAAGTTATAGAAAATTTTGTGTAATAATTTATGTAAAAACTTGTGTGCATTGATCCAAAACCCATTTATACACAAACACACACACGCATATCCATCCCATAGAATAATTTCTGGATAAATTCATCCAAGCGCCCATCTTGGACATACTGTAAGTGATATATATATATATATATATATATACAGGTCTGTTCCAGTCAGCTGAAGCTGACTGGAAGTTATATCAGCTGGACAAATCTTGGCCTTTCATTTCTTTTAACTGGCATCCAACGGCTGTGATAAAAAACAAACCACATCTGGATCTCTCCCCGGATCGACCCGTTAACAAACACACCTTGGCTCTGTAACAAACACAGCCCCTTATCAGTGTGGCGAAGCTACAAGGCTGGTGAGTTAGATTTGAACGGGATGCCTATGGCTGCTGGCATCCATGGCCCCCCCTCCCCCGCCCCTTAGATCATTTCCCCCCCTTTCTTTTTCCCCTCTTTCTTTGAACTCAAGAATCAGATTTGGACATCGTTTTTACCACAAAAAAAAAAAAAACAAAAAAAACATCAAAGCAAGTCATTCAGCAAATTTGGATTTTACCAAAAAAATTAAAAAATTAAAAAACGAAGAAGGAAGGAGACCATGGACACCAGCATCCATGGCCCCCCCCTCCCCCTTTTTTTTTTCCCCTCTTTCTTTGAACTCAAGAATCAGATTTGGACGTGGTTTTTACCAAAAAAAAAATAAAAACAAACAAACAAACAAAGCAAGCCATTCAGCATATTTGGATTTTACCAAAAAAATTAAAAAAAATTAAAAAACGAAGAAGGAAGGAGACCATGGACACCGGCATCCACAACCCCCCCTCCCCCCGCCCCTTTTTTTCTCCTTTTCTTTTGGTATCCATTTTGCCCAACCATGTGAGGGTTTGTAGAGAAACGGAAAAATAAATAAATAAATAAATAAAAATAAAAAAAGAAGAAGCTAGAAACCCAATTGGATGACTACCCTCTGGTTTGCTAGCTGTGTGCTTCACCGGATCCGCCGGAATGTCGCCGGATGTGAGAAGGAAAGGGTTGTGGAAAGGGAAGGGGGTTAGATCTGAACGGGACTAACCACGAAGCCGCACCAGTTCGCCGGCAGTGTGAAGGGAGAACGTGAAGGTGAGGGAGAGCGTGAGGTGAGTCACCGGACTGGTAAGGCTGTGATGGAGAGTGCTTCGCTGACGGTGAGCTTCTTCGCGGCTGTGAAAGGCAGAGGAGGCTGAGGGCTTCGTGTTTGTTTTTTCAGATCTCAGACGATTGTGAAAGGGAGAGTGTGTATGTTAGCGGGTCGCCCCAGGTGAGAGATCCAGATGTGGCTCTTTTTTATCACAGCCATTGGATACCAATTAAAAGAAATGAAAGGCCAAGATTTGCCCAGCTGATATAACTTCCAGTCAGCTGAAGCTGACTGGAACAGACCTGTATATATATATATATATATAATGACTAGGTTAGCATGATCAACACCCACATTAGGAGTTATATCTCATGCATTGGTGGGTTACAGAGTATATTGGATCAATGCATGGGGTACAACCCCTTATGCATGGTGCTGATATAATTTATATCAACATGTGTTGACTTGATCAGGACTATAAGAATGTGTTTACATAAGTTATATCATCACCATATATTGAGGTTTGTACGTACTGCATTCATTGGTCCCATCTATATTGTAACCCACTAATGTATAGGGTATAACCCTAATGCAGGTACGAATGTGTTTACATAAGTTATATCAACACTATGCATTTGGGATTGTGCCACGTGCATTAGTCTCATCTATCCCGCAACCTACCAATGTATGGGGTATAAACACAATGCGGGCGTTGATATAACTTATATTAACACGTTCAACATACACATGCGCGCACACACAATTAATTATATATATAAATATATTCATCTTCTTATGAGGTTAAAGTAACCTAACTTTACATTAGATCACCCTTCAAAACTTACATGTGATTCATATTTTATGAAACCAACTATTGGATTAAATAACCTTATCATATAGGTGATTCACACCAAAAATCAAGTTGATCCGAGATTGATTGCTATTCGATCCAAAAATTACATTTTTTAATCAATGACAATCGCTCATTTTGGACATTTATGAATGAAGGAGTCCTTAATCTCGGATCAACTTGATTTTTGGTATGCATGACCTTCACATGAAATAAATCTAATCCAATGGTTGGTTTTGAAAAATAAAAATCAGTGATAGAGTTTTGAAAGGTGACCTAATGTAAAATTAGATTAGGTTAATCTCATAAAAAAGGCTCTCTCTCTCTCTCTCTCTCTCTCTCTCTCTCTCTCTCTCTCTATATATATATATATATATACTAGATATAGCACACGTGCGTTACACATGAATATTTTTAAATAATTTTAGTTATACAAAATAATAAATACATAAACGTTTTATATTTTTTTCATAAATATTTTTAAAGATAAACATTTTATATTTTTTATATTTTATATTTTATATTTTTAGGTATGTGTTTTAGAATTATAGTTTCTATATTCTTATATATTTCTATTTATCATATAAGAATTATAGTTTCCATTTCCTTTGAATTCCTATTTGTGTTTTATATATTAAGGTATGTGTTTTAGAATTATAGTTTCCATATTGCTATATTTCCTATATATGCAGAAGGGTGGGTAGTTGTGTATTTAAAAATTAAAATAAGGGTATATTAGTCAATCAAAAGTTTTTCTTACATTCATCTTTTTATAGGTAGTATAGATATATATATATATATGGAGAGGAATCCATTGACATCTAGTGTACACACAATTAATGGATACAATTTTATACAATTTTTAAGTTATAGTAACCAATATATATATGGAAAGTGATCCATTGACACCTAGCTATAAATCTATACTACTTATAAAAGTTTCTTAGAAAGAGAACTTTTGATTGACAATTATACCCTAATTTTTTTTTTTCCCCATTGCTTTAAGATACAGATGATCTACATGTATGATTAAGATAAAGATTATTCTTTATTTTTAACAAAACAATAAAATCCTAAAAGATATTAAAAAAAAAAAAAAACACTAAAACCCTTAAAAAAAAGAGTTTAACACCAATTTTAAGTATTAGTTGATACCCTTACCATGACTCTAGCCATGCAAGGGACACCATGTATATACACACAAAATAAAAAGCCTCTATTGGTCATAGTTCTTTCATTTTCGTACAATTTATTTGTCTTCTTCTAAAAAGTCTTCGCCAGGTATGTAGCTATGAATTTTTTTCTTTATGCACCACACTCAACATATGCATATGTATTAGGGGTATTCGTGGTTCAATTTTGTTTGGTTTTAGGGTAGATTTCAAACCAAACCATTATATTTCGGTTTTTTTTTTCCCAAACCAAAACCAAACCATACTATAAAAAAACCAAACCAAACCATAAAATTTCGGTTTGGTTTGGTTCGGTTTTGGTTTTATCCTATCAAGTAGTAACAAATAATTGAAAATGGAAAAATGACAAGCCGAACTCTAAATAAAAATATTTTTAATAGAATCATTACATTAGCAACTAAAAAAAAATTAAACATTATATCAAAATGGAAAAGTATTGACTTATGTCAATCCAAATTCAAATCTCCAATTTAATACGTGCCAATATCTCACACAACATTAATAGCCAGTTTAATACATGCCAATCTAATAAAGGAAAAACAATAAGAAAGTTAAAATCTACAAAAACAAGCCAATTCCAAACGTCTTTTTTCCAACAGTGTACTACTATTTTGAATCTATTACCTATTCTGCCCTTATTAGAATAGAAAATTTACAAACTAAGTTTAATATGTAATATATAAAATTATATATATATATATTTATTCGGTTTTTTCAGTTTTTCGGTTTGGTTTGGTTTTTTAAATATGAAAACCAAAACCAAACCAATTTAATTTGGTTTTCTAAAATTGGAACCAAAACCAAACCTAATGACAAAAAAACCGAACTAAACCGACCGGTTTGGTTTGGTTCAGTTTGGTTTTTGGTTTTAACCAAAACCATGAACACCCCTAATATGTATCCATTCTCTACTTTTGGTTTTGATAGATGATTATGATAATTTTTTTATGTTGATTTTTAAAAGAAATTTTTTTTTCACACAAATTCACGTGCGTTGCACGTGTGTATAGTATGCCCAATGTAATGATGGCTATATGTCTAATCCAATGGGGGTTATTTGCCTGAAAATAGCTTTAATAACTGCTGAGAATCTCCCTCAATTTTCAACCATTTAACTCTAAGCTATCCTTGAACCATTCCTCAGCGCAGTACACTCCACCATAAGAAATGATGCATTTCCCAAAATAAAACATGAAGTCATCTAAGTAACACCACGATTATCCCAAATAATCAATCCATCCGTGGCTCTTTTCCTCAGATAATTGCTCTTTTCCTCCTATAATTGCGACTACTATCAAATTTAACTTTGCACCAAGAGGGTGGAAAAGGTTACAAGGTTACAATGCTAAACAATATTGCCAAACATGCTAGTCTTTTAATACTTGGCAAAACAGAGTTACAATTTATAAAATTCTTATATATTTACATTATTTTGTTAAGTTTCCAACTTAAAAACATAAGTTTATAAGTAGAGGGTCCAAATATAAGTATCTATTACATATTATAATTAAGAGATATATGTTGACATCAGCATTATAATGACATGGCTTCTTAATAAGCCTTCCCTCCAAATTCCTACCTTCTCCTCATCTTTGGGCCCACACCATGATGTCAGCAACTCTCTTTCCTCTTTTTTTTTTTTTTTTTCATACACACTCCCTTCTCTCTTACCCTCTTCTTCCTTTTTCTCTCCTTTTCAAATTTCAAACATGAAAACACTTACCTCCTGGTCGTGTTAACAACACTAGCTGTGATTAGCATCAACTTTTTTGACCACTTTGAATATTTTTAACATCCTACTATGAGCAGCAGGTGACAAGTCTTGATAGCCTTATTGTGAGGAGCTTTGTATATTGTACTCCACTTTACCTCTGCTTTTGAAGCTTGGATGCAGTTTTTTTTCATGTTATTTATATTGTTTTTTGGGTGGAGGATATAAGTTAAGAAAATGTGTGGACCCTTATTGGTTGTCTTTATATTTATTTGTGATTCCCGCGCATCGCGCGGGTTCATACTAGTATAAAGATATGTTAAACTTGATAGTTAACTGAGACTTCCACATACTCTTCCTCACATGTAAGCCTAACAAGATAGAAACAGACTTGTTATGTGAAACAGTCTGATACCATGTTAAGTTTCCGATTGAAAAGTTTAAACTTGTAAATAGAAGGCCCAAATAGATATATAAAAACATGTTAAACTTGATATTTAACCAATGTGCGATGTGAGATTTCCCAATATATTTCACACTAAATATCTCCTTTGTAGAGTCCCCTTCTTATAAGGTTAACCTAACCTAACTTTGCATTAAGTTACCCTCCAAAACTCTACTTGTGACTTGAATTTTGCAAAATCAACCGTTAGATTATATCTACTTCGTATGAAGAGCATGCATGATAAAAATCAAGTTGATCCATGATTAAAAACTGCTTCATCCATAAATGTCCAAAATGAGTGATTATTATTGAATAAAAAATTGTGAGTTTTGGATCGAATAGTAATCAATCTCGGATCAACTTGATATTTGGCATGCATCACTTACATGATAAGGCTATATAATTCAATGGTTGGTTTCACAAAATTCAAGTCACAAGTAGAGTTTTGGAGGGTGACCTAACGCAAAGTTAGGTTAGGTTAACGAGACTCCTCCTTTGTATATCTATACTACCTATAAAAAGACGAATATAAGAAAAACTTTTGATTGGCTAATATACCCTTATTTTAATTTTTAAATACACAACTACCCACTCTTCTACATATATAGGAAATATAGTAATTTTAAAACAAATACCTTAATATATTCTAAAACACATACCTTAATATATAAAACACAAATAAGAATTCAAAGGAAACGGAAACTATAATTCCTATATAATAAATAGAAATATATAGGAATATGGAAACTATAATTCTAAAACACATACCTTAATATATTCTAAAACACATAACTTAATATATAAAACACAAATAGGAATTCAAAGGAAAAGGAAACTATAATTCCTATATAATAAATTCCACTTTCTCCATCAAGAGTAGTTGTGACTTCTCCCTTCTCTGGTTAACAACGACTTCTCCATTCTCTGGTAAGTTTTGCTCTACAAATTATAATATATATATATGGTACTATTAGATAACTGTAAATTATAATATATATATATATATATATATATATGGTACTGTTAGAGAATAAGTTTGATTTTTGATGAATTTATAAGTTAGATAGAGGAATTTATAAAACTGAAAAAAAAAAATTTGCTATTGTAATAAATAAAGGGAATTTTTTTTTTTTTGAACGCAAGAGGAAAAAGCTCAAACTAAAAAGGCTTGCTGGACACTGCAACCTGGAAATTTTCCTGTAGTTGATAAGCAATGACTCCATTCCTATCAATTTTGCAGGATTTGGTTATTTCCAACTTTATTTATCATCGTGAAATTAAAGCCAAATCACTATATACTAAATAATATGTGAAAATGGAGATATGTTGATCTTAACCACAAATATATGCGAGAACCGGGCTAGCTATGGATCCAAAAAAAAACCTATCCGTAGATGGAATTATTAAAAATTAGAAAATAAAACTGCAAAGCCTGAACCAAAAACAGTAGAAGCAACCATAATTTAGTGAAGACATATGTAGGTCTTTTACACCCTCGTTCAATTGATCAACAACTAAAAACCCTAATATCAAATGGAGTCGGAGCAAAAAAAAAAAAAAAAAAAAAAAAAAAAAAAAGAAAGAAGAAGAAAAGGAAAAAACCACTAAGGCTTGGGAAGGAGGGAGAGGAAAGGCTCTGTTTTTTCTTTTTTTTTTCCTTCCCCCTTTCCTTTGCCTCGTTCTTTCTCGAGAAATAAATGGAGGGTGAATGTGAACGGAAATAGAAGAAATATGGTGACATAACTGAACGAGAGCTAGGGATCCAAAAGGAATCAGAAGTAATATTAGAACGATGAGAAGCAACCTTGTTGCAGAGGCCTGCTCTGTAGTTCCTGAGTTTGGAAACAGCTCCGAGTAGGAATCCTTGTGCGGAGATACGGAGTTCACTCCTCCAATGACTACTGTTGCTGTTTTGAGAGTGAAGGCTCATCGAAGAGGAGGGCGTTAATCATAGATGATAAAGGCATTTATGTCGTTTAATTCGTGGAAAACGAGATTCGGCAGTGTGCAGTTAGGAGAATAAAATTATGGGATTCACTAATAGGATTAAAACCTAACCCTCTATTTGGTTTGTGAATTTTATTATGGAAAAAAATAAGAAAAGGAAAAAAAATGAGTAAAGAAAGAAATGAAAAGAAAATATGAAATCATATCAGGCCAAAATTATTTCAATTATTCTTGTTCTACCAATTTTCTATTATAACCAAATAAAAAAAAGTACAATTTTTCATATTTTATTTTTTTTCCTTGATAAAATCTACGAACCAAATAGAACCTAAAAATTGAAACCCTCCTAAATGCACATAGTAAGACAAAGTAGAATTATCCATTAGGGGTTCTGAATTAGGGTCACCGTTTTATAGTTCTCACTAGTTTATAACCCGTGCGTTGCACGGGTGAGGTTTATAAATATAAATATTGTGAACAATATAAATTAATTATATATATATATATATAAGGGAAAAAGATAGATAATATGAGCTAGAACCACAGCCGTCATAGTAGTTCAGATGGTAAAGAACCATGGCTCCAAAATCATAAATCTTGAGTTCGTGTCTTCGCTCTTCTATTATCGAATGTATGGACTTGAGAATGGTTTATCATGAAAATTAGTTTGGATCTAATAGTTTGAGATACCCCTCGTTAGGCAAAAGTGTATTTGCACAAATTTTTAAGCATTTTAATAGTTTTCTAAGCAATTTGATATGTTAATACATATTTCGGTATGTCGCGTTTTCTTTTTTAATCATTATTGCCTTTATTTGTCTCCCTTTCTGATTATAAATATTTATAATTTTATACGTTTAACTTTTGGGAAATGAGATGAATAAACATAAAAAAAAATAATGAAGAAATATAATATAGTCTACTAAGTTTGGATTGAAATTATATAATATAGGTTTTTCGATTTTCCCACATAAAAACAAAAAGATATGCAGTGTACACCAAACGTCAACCTACTTATACAGTGTGAAAAAGAGCAGCGAAAACCAAAAATAAAAAAGTTAGACAATTTACCTTTTGGTGATCACTTCCCAACTTAATACCAAAAATGAAACATTAGTAGTCCCTTTGAAGTATGTATATAGTTAATGTGTAGCAAGTTGGCAGAGAATATTCTTTCTTTGGCATTAAGTTGGAAATTGATCACTAAAAAGTAATTTCTCCAAAAGTCATATCTTTTTGGGAAAATTACTTTTTAGTGATTCTTTCCCAACTTAATACGATAAAAAGAAAATTGATAGTTATTTTGACGTAAGTATACAGGTAATTTGTAGCAAGTTGATAAATATTGTCCTCTTTTGGCATTAAATTGAACAATGGTAACTAAAAGATAATTTTACCTTTCCCTAACTGTTCACAAACGGACACGTGGCACAAGGAGGTTTCCTTTCCTCCGTTTTAGTATATATATAATAGATTAGAGTTGTTTGGTTACTCCCTCTATTCCACTAAGATAACCTATTTTTATTATAGTATTCCTTGGGTCCCACAAAAATAGGTTAAGTTTGACAAAATATACAATTTAAGCAAAGAGTAATCATTATATTGACTTCTCATTTATTAAACTCCATATTTCCAAAAATATTATCTTCTACTAATTGTTATTGGGATGTGTGAAAAGTAATTCTTGAGATAATATAGGGTAGTATAAGAACATGAAAAATAAATATGATTTGACTTTTCAAAATGACTTAATATTTTGAGACAAAAAAAGTTACAGAAATGACCTATCTTTGAAGGACGGAGGGAGTACTATTTTTGCTCTAAAATATTTGTGCCCCTTAAAATGTTAAACCATAATTATGCTTAAATTTCTTATGTTACCCTTTGTTCTATCAAGAATTTTATTTTATTTTTTTTGTCTTGTAGAGTTATAGTAAGAACTAAGAAAGGATGAATTTGAAAAAATTAAAAAAAAAAGTTTAGTCAATGCATCAATTATTTTTTCTTAAACTGCCTATTTTGTCAAACTTAGTCTATCTTCATAGAAAGGAAATATTAAATTATAAATCATCTTATCAACTTGACTTATTCATCAAATCAATCAAGTATAAAACCCCAGCGGAATAGTAGGCTCAAATTTTAATTAATATTAAAAGGGAAAAGGAAAAGAAAAAAAAAACCTGCAAAAAACATAATTTCTTCCTACTAAGCTACTAAAGTAATGTGGATTATTTGATTGTAAACACCAAATTAATGAGTAATGACCATTGCCCTAGTTGGAGAATTACAAAAATTGGACGTACACACTCATGACAGCTCTCTATCTCTCTCGTTTTTACCCATGCGTTGCACGAAAAAAACTCCTATGTAACTGTGACACGGCTGATGTGGTGTCATGGGTCAATAAGAGTCAAGTAAAGTGGGATTGTTAGAATACTTTTTGGCTCCACAATCCCACTTTGCTAGACTCCTATTAAACCGTGATACCACGTGGCCATGTCATAGTTACATGGAAGACGCACTCGCGATGCACAGGTCAGTTTAACTAAATTTATATTTTATAATAAAATATAATAAAGGACTATGCTATTTCATCCATATTCTCCCACTCATCCATATGTGATAGTTCCTCCTTATTTCATACTGAACTCTACATGTTTGCTTTCACCTATACACTTTTGACACATTAAGTAGGTGATAAATATGGGTGGCAAAACATGGGTGAAAAAGCATTTTCTTATAATAAATATAACTTGTAAACACAAATAATGAATAAGTGAGTTTTTTATTAAACTGTCAAGTAACAAAAGGATTAGGGTATTATTTTTACCTCAAGTTTTGTGTTTTGGTATTGGAATTCAAACATGTTAAACAAAAAACTAAATAGAGCATACAATTAAAATACTGAACAACAAAAAATCTAAAAATATCTCATAAATTTTTTAAAGGGGATTTGACCATCAATTCAACAAATAAGACTTATTTAGTAAATAGTCATCCAACTCTTTTTTTTAATTCGAATACTCCATTTTGTTATTCTATGGTAAAAATACCTTTTTGTACACTATCTACTCATGAGACCCTTTCTCCTCCTCTTCCATGGATATATCACTAGCAACCTGTGAGTAACGACCACCACCAATTTTGACCAAGTTTCGGCGACATCTGTTTACCTCCAGCAACCTCCGTCCACTTCCGGAAACCCTCGTCCACCTTCGCTCACCCAACCTCAACTGGATAGATCCTCTTCATCTAGTAGAGTGGGTACGCTAACTTTACTGTTTTGAGTTTAGTTTGATGCAAAGCTACCATTTTTTGATAGACACATAATAGCTATAGAAATCATGATCACTGAGAAGAAATGCTATATACTAGCACAGCTTAAACATTTCAACATGACATTTTGATGCTACATTATTTCAACCAAAATTATCCTTCAGTAGTACTCTCTAATTTGACCCTGACATGCCTACTATACAGTTGCCAAAATAGAAGGTTAACAGGAATTTTCAACAGTTCGGTTAAAGGTCAACCCATTCGTTCTCTGTTACCATTTTATATCTCATCCACACAGATAGCCAGGTAAAGTAAAAGCGCGCGCACACAAAAACTTTAGCAGGTAAGGATTTAATATAGGTATGATTTCATAATTACAATAAAATCTTCAACCTGTTCTCTGGTGAAGAAAAAATCATAACGCATATGTGCAAAAATAAATGTAAAATAAATGTCAGATTAGGCAATGGTTTGCGATACAGATACTCACTCAAGCTATTGGAAAACTTAACATAAAGATATATTAGATATCAGCTGGAAAATTTATCAAACTTAGAAAAAAGCATTATAAGATTTACATATATCTTTCTAATCATATAACTTAGAACTATAAATTTTACTACTTTATTACAGTTTTACAAAGTAGATCATGTCAAAATGTAAAAGTCGTAAAATTTTACAATTTTACGAAATAGACCATGTTAAATTGTAATATTTTACTACTTTGTAGAAGTAGTAAAATTCAAAATTTTACAGTTTTTATTTTTTTAATAATTACTTAAACAATATGGATCTTATTTAGAAGATGTCGACGAATAGGTTCTAAAAATATAACTTTTTTTGAAATCGGATGTATAAATTGCAAGTTATAAGTTTTTTAAAATTGAAACATTAAAAAATTACTTATCCAAAAAAAAAATTAAAAAATTAAAAAATTAAATTAGTTACATAAGATACCCTTAATAACAAAAAATAGAGTGTCCTTAGTTATAATAAAGGTAAATCAGAGATTTTATTTTTAAATGTGACGAATTGTTAAATAAGTTTCACCTATATTGACTAATTGAGTTAGAAAAACTCTTGTTTGACTAGTTACTAATATTTTATTTAATTATGGATTAATCGACAATTCCTCCATTTTTTAACTGCATGATGCCACAACGTAGGGTTAAGATCCCCTCCAGTCCCATAACATCCGGTTCAGTCCAGTGGACGGCCCTCAACAACCCAGCTAAATCCTAGCGTTCACAATCTGCCACGGCATCTACAAAGCTTCCATTCACGTTATACTCTCAGCACACACGGCGTTAACTTCTCACGTCAATAGAATAGGGAAAATTCCTTCCGAATTCGCAGGACCATTTTTTCCTTGCTTAGCAAAATCCCTTCCTATCATTGGGTCTCTGCAAATCTATTCGATTTTATTCTTGGAGCCATGAATGGAATTCTACCAAATTTACTTAAATTTAGATCTGTATTGATTCAAGATTTCATCCTCAAGTGGATTGGAGAGTCTTTGGCGATGAAAATTGGTTCAGAAGTCAGAACTCTTCAGATCGAACTTGAATCCTTTCCCATAATCAGGTTTGTGAGTTATTCTAATCTTGCTGAGTTTCAGTAGGGCAAGGCTAGATAAGCCTAGCCAGCAATAAGAGGAGACAAGGTCGGGCCAGGTTTAGGGTAAGGCTCTGAACATAACCAAATACTCTCTCTGTACATGATCATGTTGATTCTTGGTCCGCACAATTTCTCAAGGTAAGGACTGAGGACCATACTGACATGTTCAATTGTGATCCAGGTACAACTACAATGATTAAGTGCCCAATTTATGAAATAGAATATCCAGATGCCCAGGTGCCTATTATTTCGTTACCCCGCTGGTAAAGTGAGTCTTCCATGTAACTGTTATACTACCACATAGTGTTACGGGTCAATAAAAATCAAGTAAAGTAAGATTATAACACCAAAAAATATATTGACAATCCTACTTACTTTGATCCCTATTGACAAATTAACCCATAATATCACATCAGTCATGTCACAATTACGTAGAAATTTTTCTCCTTATCGGTATCACCACCGATCACCTAGCTACCACAGTTCGGCATAGGAACCAAGGCAAGGATATTGGTGGCCCACTGGCCCCGTTGGGTGAAGCGATTTCTCAAACCCGTTTCCATCAAACAGGTAGCATGCACGGTCCATAAATGCCCAAAGTTCACCAATATTTTGACATACACAGATTCATATAAAAGGTTATGCAATGTTCAACAATTGAAGTACCAAAAATAAATAAATAAATTCAATTCAATTCCATTTTTTTTTTTTTTTTTATATATCTATTGTTATTCTATAAAGCAAGAAAAATAACCGGTGTCGTCCGGCTTTTTGTCGTCCTTTCCGGTTTTTTTTCGTCACTCTCTGGTTTTTTTTAGTCTCAACTCTCATCCTTTCCGGTCAGAAACCCACGCTCCTTTCCAACTCTCACCCTCTCCCGTCAGAAGCCCACATCCCTTTCTGTCATCCTCCGTCTCCCTCTCTCTGTTTAGCCATGCCCCTTCTCCCTGTCTCTCCTTTTCATCCGTTCCCTTGGGTCAGGCCTGCTCTCTCTCTCTCTCTCTCTCTCTCTCCTTTTGTTTTCTCTTCTTTTCTCCCCTCTGCCTCCTCATTTTTCCCCATACAAGTCAGAGACTCAGAGGAGACCCATATACCCCTCCCATCTGCCATCAAGCCTCCGTTCCTTCCTCTCAGTCTTCAACCGGGAGAACCAAAATTCTTTCTAGGGTGAGCTTCTCGGTGGATTCAGAATTTTTTAGCGAGATGCAGCGTAGCCCCTCCACTGACACCGCTTGACTTGAGGCGACAGAGCCGTGTGGATGCGTTCGTTGGGCACAAACAAAAAGATCTGCGGTGAGGACGACCATCTCAACATCTCCCGCCCTCCTCTCTCAAGCTCTCAGTCTCAGGTCAGTAGTTGCATTTTTTTTTTCTTCATTTTCCCCCTTTTTTTTGTTCATTTGATTTGTTTGCCTATTGACAACTCCCTCACTCCATCTCTAAGTCGATCGACATCTAGGTGATGTCAGCTCAGGTATGGTGTCTCTTCTCTTCTTCTTTTTCTTACTTTCAGAGGCAAATTTTTACTCTATTGTTTGATTTTAGGATTTCCCTTTTGTTTGATTTTGAATTTTTTTCACAGGTCCATTTAGCCGTCCAGCTCAATCCTGGTGAGATGAGCTTCTCCGCCTTTTGCTTCTTCATTTCTTATTTTTCCCTTTTTTTTTGCCCTAAATTTTTCTGCCGACTATAGTTTTTGCCTCCTGGTTCATTAATTTTGCAGCATTTCTAATTGGTGAGGAGTTGAGTTGAGAACCTGTAAAATGGGTGAATGCTGAAATTGCAATTACTTGGGTATGTGTGTTATTTATGGTTCCCAATTTGATTCCTGTGAGATCTGAGCGCTATGGTTTTCTTCTGTGCTTTTCTTCGGTTTGTGTTTCAAAACAAAAAGGGACCAAAAAAAAAAAAAACCCTTGTTTTGGTTTGCTTTGATTGTGTTTGTGATTTTTATCTTTCCTTCCTTTGAGGTAAATAACTAAAAGGGGAAAAAACTCTGATGTTTAAGAAAATATATTAGATGTTGGACCATTGGATTTTTCTTTTGTATGCCTGATATTTGTTATTAAAAATTAAAAAAAAATTCTTTTTCCCTGTGGGTTTGTTGATGGGTTTTATTTATTTATATTTATAAGATTGTTGATGGGTTTTATGGATTGGAAATTATGTTTATGAATTTCCCTTTGGTTGGTTGCTGAGGGATTGGTAGGAAAAGAAAATACGCTTGTATTTGAATGTGCTTTTGATTTTCTCTATGATAAAAAGGAGTTTAGAGTGTGGGTTTTTTTGTTTACATGGAGTTTTGTTTTCCTTCATGTATCAAACCATCAATGAAGTACCCCAGGTGGTGTTTCTCTTTAAAAAAAAAAAAAAAAAAAAAAAAATTTGATCAGGGGTACTCAGGTATATTTGCTTTCTGTGAACAAAGTCAACAAATCTTTAGTGCAAGAGGTATAAGAGGTAGTGGCCATTTTAACACTCCTATTTTTGTACAGTGAATGGAGAAAGCTATAACATGAACTTAGATATAGTTGTTGATAAAAAAAGAAAAAAAAAAAAACAAAACAAAAAGAACTTAGATATAGTTTTCTAAAAGTATGACGACATCTTAAATTAGACTACAACCATCTATTAAGTTCTTATTAAGCTTTGTATGTCAATTTGGACTTTCGAATTTGCTGTGTGTCATATGCTTCCTTTGGATATTGATCAGTTGTTAATCTGAAGGGACATGATCCAAGTTACATTGGGTTTAATATATTGAAGAGCAGTGTTGGTGTGATCAGTCCGAGGCCTCCCTTTCAGTATGAGGACAGTTTTATATTCAGTTCTATTCTACTGGTCAGCCATTTTTGGTACCACAAAATTAAAACACGTGATACCCACACACAATGATGGTTAAAGTTTAAACCATACTTTGAAGAGAGTAAAGAGACTGTAGGTTGAACCCCCGCCTGCTCAAAAATAAATAAATTTATAAATAAAGGTGGAGAGATGGGAGATGGAAGTTAGAGATGTGACTTCATTGTTCATTGTGCAGTTATACTATCAAAATTCTTTTAATTTTTTTCTTAATCTTAGTCTTTGTATAGGGTTTGCTTTTGGAAAACTAATTGTGACAGGGTTAAACATTTATTTTTCCTCATCAATGCGATTGATCCTATAACAATTCTTGAGTGCTGTCCTGTCACTTCTTTTGATCTGTTCTGCACCAACACGTTCGGTTTCCAAGGTCATGTTACGCTCTGCTTCCCTGCTTATAGATATGAGATACCTGATCTAAGTTCATAAATAGGAAATTGCATACGTTAGTAGGTATATGTCTAGGAACAGGGGTTGTTAAGTAGTATTCTAGAAAGAGTTTTATCAATCTAAATGTTTGAAATTTTGTGGTTTCTTAGAAATTTGAGTACTAGCATGTAGAAAGGCAGTATGCTGACTACTAACATTTATAGAAGGCAGTATGCCATTGCAAATGTAAAGAGTTTTATAATCTGAGGCAGTTTGCTCGTGTTGCAAGAACTTTCATATACTCTGCACTGGTGGGGTCGGGTTTATGCCAGTTTAAGGGCTTTAAAGATTTGAAAAATGCAGATTCAACTGTCTACTGAGAACTTGATTGGAATCCTATAGGACTGAGTCTTTTACCAGGTTTCATGCACCTTTCCCACAATTGCTAGGAAATGATTACAGTTATATGCTCTAATTTAATCAATTTTGTAAGCTTGGGGTTTCATAGGTTTGCTTGCTTTTCTATACTGCCTTTTCTGGAAATAAATTTCAGAGGTCGAGCTATGATTTTCAGCGAATTATTTGTTAGTTATATTTAGATTGTTTCTATTTAATTTTATGCTGTTCATTTATTAGGTATATCAATGAGGATACCTCAATAGTGCCCATGATCAAAATGCTCAGAGATTCTGGTCATTCGACATTCTTGGTGACAAATAGGTAATCACCGTTTTTCTTAAATTGCTTTTAATATGATATATTTTATTGTAAACAAAACGGTCAATGATAAAAAGTTATGATGTTTGTTATTTGGTTTTGTGCTTGAAAAAGTTGAAATGGTAAGAAGAGCTTGTAATCTACACATCTGTAATCAAAGAGGTCCATACAATAGAGAGTCAGGCGTATAATTTTATTGAACACCAGATTTTTGAAAATATGGGCACTACTTTACAATTTTCCCTACTTTGTAGGCCTGGAGACCTTTTTGTGTGGTCTGCTATGCCAGTTTATCGTGATGATGAAAGAGATCAAAAATATCATATGTACAGCATGTGGATGAAGTAAACCTGCGCTATCCCAGCCCTCCGACGACGAAGCTCTGATCCAACTATATCAGCCTAGCATTGGTTGGTATTTTTTATTTTATTTTATGAATTAGGCTTTTTTTTTCTCCCTGTAAAATTTTGTGAATAATTGGTTAAATTTACAGTAACCCAGAGCTAATCTAGAAAAAAAATTGTGAATTAGGCATGTTCTCATCGTTTGTGTTTGTGAATATTTGTGCGGACAGAAGGGAAACACTTTTTGAACCTAGAGAAGCCTTCTTTCCTCTCAGATCTTTTGGAGTGAACAAGATACTCTGATCTTCTCACTGGTAAACTCAGATCTTCTCCTTCTATCATTTTCTCCATCTAATTTTCCTGCAAAATAAGAACACCATTTGTTGGGTGCTAATTGAAATTTTGGGGTACGGGAAGAGTTTAGGGTTAGAGAACAGGGTTTTGGGAATTTTCAGGTAGAGGAGAGGATGAAGGTGATAAAGGAGATGAGGGAGAGGTTTGGGAGGTTCTTCTATTGGTTTCCAGAGGGAGAGTCCGCGACTGATGTTTATGATTGTGTTTCAAGTAAGTTATATTATTTGTTTTTTGTTTGATTATGATGTTTTTGTTTTGATTGCTTTTGCTTGATTTCTTTACGTGGGTTTCTGTTTTATTGTTAGATTGGTTGGTAGGAAATTGTAGGAAAAGAAACTAAAGTTGTGGAAATTTTTTTTAAAAGGTTGGGGTTGGAGTGGCAGTTGTAATATTTTAAGGGTCCTTTGCGGGAAAATAACTTTACAAAGCTTTTTACCAAAAAATAAATAAATATTATTAAGCAATTTTGGAGAATTAGGAACTTGGTTATTTATTTGTTTATGTATTTTTGAGACAATGTTATTTTCAGTGGTTTTATGTTTCTAAAATAGAGAACAGAAAACAGAAATTGAGCTGAAAATGAGCTGTTTTGAAGAAAAAGTTTCATAAAACAGTTTTCAAGAACCCCTTTTTTTTTTTTACTCGCTGGGAACAGAAAACTGTTTCCAGTACATGACCAAGCATGCTCTTCTTGAAAGACTAATCACTTGTGTTTTTTGTATCATTTTTTTTTCCCGTAGTCTAGAAACACTTTTCAAGAACGATACAGAGTGAGTTTAATTTTCTTTTCCTAGAGTTCATGAGCAATTAAATGGTTTGTTGGGATTGCAGATGAATCCAACTGTTTATGAGTTGCTTAAGCTCGATAACAAAATTGTCTCTGTTTCACATGACTCGAGCTCCAGCTCTGTTTGAAGGCTTGTTATGTAACAAGGGGAGTCTGAGGTGATCCAAGCTGGGTTTGGTTAGGTTTTGTGAACATGGGAATGTTTAAGAATTTAGGAAATTAGTGTCTCACTTATCTTGTTCTGGTTATGATCAGATAATTAACATTACTTCCATAGACATTCTAACATAACCTATAAATTCAAGCTTGAGCTTTGGTTGTTTCATCAAGCAAGCTAAGTCGAGCTGGGCCCAAGGTTCATTAATCATTGGTGAATTTAGCTCGAACTTGCTTTTTTGAGCTTGAGCTGAAATTGAATCGGAGCTCAAACAGCCCAATGCTCATTTGCATCCGTAATTTCCATTGGTCTATTGGGTAAAACTTAAAAATGGTTAGAATTTATTTTTGGGTTGTAATTAGGAGGTGCATTTTATGCTTTTGGAATGTGAACTTGCTTTACTTGTTGCTTTTTGATGTTTAAAAAGAAACAACCGTCAACTCGCATAGTGAAGATGTTTTTATATGCGAACTTTTCTCTCATAAATCCCACAAATTTAATGTTGCGGCAGCTTTTGTGCCAATTCACGTTGGCACTTTTTCATTTATGCCACTCAGAGAAGTCTTATGAATTGCAGTTAGCCATTGTTCACTTTATTGCAGTTAGCTATTATTCAAATTAAGTGAACACCGGTTATATACGTACTTATTTGACAGTGTCTTATGTCATGAAAACCTTTCAGCCTACCCTGCATGAAGACGTGGCTTGCAAATTTGACTCAAATTACAGTGTTTTTATGAAAGTTTAAAAAATTTGTTATTGTAGTATAAAAATCTATTAAACAATATAAAAGATGTGGGTTTTCTTAACGTGTGCCCTAAGGGCACATGCTAAGCTCCAATTAATTGCTCAATCATTACATGGAAAAATGTGCTTTCACAGTTTTCCAAGCATTTTCATATTTTTCCAAGCAACTTTCACCATTTACAATACATTTTCACCATTTCCAATACAGTGCTGCATTAAAACTTGTGAGTGAAATCGTTTGTTTGATTTTCATTTTCCGTTGCCACATATGATGTATATATTTAGTCTCCTTTCATTGATTTCGAAACAATTGTTTGACAGAAAGAGCATATGGAGAGATTGTTTACACGTAGTTTTAATTTGCAAGTTTCGAGGCAAATTTTTTTGCCCTAAAACTGGACTTGTAGAATTTCCTTCCATATATCTATATATATATCAATTTTCAAGTTTAATGAGCTATTTGTGACATTACAAGATTCTAGAAACTTTTGATTCTGGCCAATTTGTATTTTATAATTATTGTTTTTTGTTGTTGTTTTTTTTCAATTTTTAATTTATGTTTGATGATTGCAACTGCTCCACTGCTTTTAATTTTCTATGACAAAAATCACTGTCTTTATATTGCCTCTCATCCGGGTCATCTCTTTGAAGGTTTTATTTCTCTGAATTTTCAGTTCTATCTGCTCTGGTAATCAATTTGACCAATACCCATATTGAAATTATGGTGGAAGATGATGGAAATGATTGTTTGGGTGTTTTTGGTCAATCTAGAAGGATATATCTGGGGCTGCTACTCTTTTAATTCTCTATATAATAAATGCCTTTATTCTTTGCCCACCAAAAAAAAAAAAATTTTCAGATTCATTCTTGTTCTTTGCAGATAAAATACCTAAAACACTTTGTATCTTTCTTTTTGTAATGGTTTTCAGTTAATATGAGTAACTATAAAAGATATGGAATTTCATTTGTGTCATTATGATATAGATTTAGTTATCTTGTAGGTTGCTTCTATTATTGCTAAAATATTGAATCAGATATGGGAAAGTGGGCTTTTTGACATTTCCTTTAGACATTTTATTTTCTTTCTTCTTTCTTTTCCTTTTCTTTCTTTCTTTTTTTTTTTTTTTTTTTTTTTTTTTTTTTTTTTGAAATGGAAATTTAGTATGACTGCTAGCTTGGTGAAATATTGTTCAAAGGCCATTGGTGGTTGTTATACTGATTAATGTAAGTAATGCTTAGACTATCTCTATCTATCTCCTACTTCCTCTCTTGTTGGAATAGATTTCATGGAGGATGAAATTGACACGGGGATAAAAGTTAAGAAGGAACCTGGAAAAGCTCATAACCTGCCATTTTTGCTAGAGAAAGAAGTAGAAAAAATGTTGCAAGAACGTTACAAGAATGTCTCTGGATTTGTTACATATGCAGAAGATGATTATGAGACCAAAGGATCAGTTCAGAGAAATATTCTTATGCCTTCTGCTAAGGATCCAACTGTCTGGAAAGTGAAATGCATGGTATAATGTTTTATAATTCTAGCTATTAAGTTCCAAAATGACTTTGCTGCTGACCCATCTCCCCTTTACTTGTTTCCTCTTTTGTTTGTTTTTAATCACAGAACTTATTGGCTGTAGGTTGGACGTGAGAGCCACTTAGCTTTTTGTCTGATGCAAAAGTATGTTGACTTGCAATCTTTTGGAACTAAATTGCAATTGGCAAAGAGAAGTGTCTTATATATTGATGAGAAGAAACGACCTTGTTCAAATTTAAAGTGCAACATGGACGAGCAATGTGTCTGTTTATGTATAGCTATGTATTTGCATATGTACACTCAAGAATATAATGACGAATCCCGACACCCTTTTCATTGAAAGTAACTGGCATTTTTTACATTTTTGCTGATGATTTTGCATTAAAAGTTATTTTAGAATAATAAGTGGATATAGTATTCTACTCCGTTGTTTGTAAAAGACACCAAGTGGCTTTTAATTTATGGGGTGGGGCCTGTGCATGAAACAACAATTTTTCCTGTCAACATATATAATATTTGTCTAAGGGACCTGCCCAGTTACGGGTATTCCATATTGAATAAAGGGTAGTTTGCCTATATTAAATTTGAACTTGACTATGGGTTGTCCCTTTTGAATATGGTGACAGGAGCATGTGAACAATGAAAATGGTGGTAGTGATCATATAATAGAGGTGAAACTACAACAATGTTTTCCGCCTTGGTACCGCTGACAGGGGTATTCCATATTGAATAAAGGGTAGTTTGCATATATTAATTTGAACTTGACTATGGGTTGTCTCTTTTGAATATGGTGACAGGAGCATGTGAACAATGAAAATGGTGGTAGTGATCATATAATAGAGGTGAAACTACAACAATGTTTCCCACCTTGGTTCCGCTGATTAAACATTCTCTGTATAATGGAATCGTAGGCTGTGTTTGATTTGATGGAATGGAATGAAATGAGAATGGGAATGGAATGAAATGAGAATGGACATTCCATCCCAATGTTTGGTAAGGGTTGAGAATGAAATGAAAAAGCAAAGGTGAGACTCATTTTTAATGATTTTTACTCATTGAAAGGAAATAATAGCCCCATTCATCTTGGTTTTGAAAGGAATGGCTATTCCCTCATTCGAGGAAATAGACTCCCACAAGGAAATAGTCATTTCATTCCTTTGTGCAACCAAACACACTTTTTTTGGGAGAATGGAATCACCATTCCATTCCTTCCCTCATTCCCTCGTAACAAACATAACCTTAACCTCAACTTCTTTTCCTTTATGATTTAACCATCCCTGCAACCAAGGGCCGGTTTATTTGACAAAATCTGGCTTCAGTTGGACTCATTCGGCAGGGCCACAACTTGTTATTCTACGCCTTGGATCATGGGCCATGCCATCCCACCTACAAGGCCTGTGGTAAGTTAAACAGCCCTAGCAAAAATTCTTTCTGCCATTTCTCCCTCTTCCTTTAAAAATAACTTTCACAAACACCGGGCACGCGCTTTGCCTTGAAAGGAGCTTGAATTTTAACCGTAGGCTTGCAAATGAAACGTGAAACCTTGAAATTTTATGAATCAAACCAGAAGCTAGCTTCTACTTGTGAACTTACAAAAATGGGGTAGAATCAAGGTTAGATTTAGGGGTATCAAAGCATCATGGAAGAAAGAAGAAAGGTTGGCAAGGACAGCTCAGATTCCAAGCATGGAATTGAGGATTGGGTGAGGATTAGGGTTAGGGTTTTGGAAGAAAAACACTCACAGGAGAGGGAGAGGAGAGATTAGGGGACAGATAGCGAAGGAGAGGAAAAAGAGAGTGAGGGGGAAATTTTCTACCTGAGCTCATCGGTCAAGCATGGAATCGAGTTCCAGGTCGAGCTTCAGGTTGATTCTTCAAGGGATGATTCTGCAACCACTGGCAGGGGGCCTTTGGGGGCACGTGCCCCCACTAGCTCAACCAATTATTTTATTTTTTTGGGGAGAGATATTATCATTTGATGACCATTTCTCAATATAATGCCAAAAAGAGGAAGATAGTAGTCATTTTAAAGCATATTTACAATCAATTTTTAATAAGTTGACAACAATATCTTTTTTTGGTATTAAATTGGAAAATGATTATCAAAACGTAATGTTTTAAAAAAAAAATGCTTTCCAGAGCTTCTAGTTCCCAATTCACACTTCACAGAATTAGGGCACAATGCTCCATTGGAAATAACTCCTGCCTCTACCCCTGTCTACAACGCCTGATGGGTGTTTTCTCAAATCCATGGATTTTGGGTCCTCCCGTGGATTCGCTCAATATTTAAATCCATATGGTGAAACTGCATGTAAAAAAGGAAATTGGATTTGGAAACCTAAATCCAATCCATCCCCTCCAAATCCAGGTTCTTAAACATAAGAAAACAAAAAAAAAGGTTTGAAGCCAATTTGCATGTTATTTTCTCATCGAACAACTATGCAATAACTTTTTTTTTTTTTTTTTCATTAACAACTTTGCAAGTTATTTTTATAAGGATTTAGTGAGATGCATTCCACCATTTGGGGGCTACCTTCACCATTTCTTAAAAAACTTGCAATTCTATTACGCCAAGTGTCAAGTATTTTTAATGTTTATAGGAGCTGTGCCCCCTACTCCCATTTTGTTAGCCCTTTGGTAGCAGGCTAGGCCATGGCTTGGCTGGATGGCTAGGCCATGGTTGGCTTTGTGGGATTCATAAAATTATGTTATGTATTTTATGAATGTTTAAGTATGTTTGTGAAGTTAGATTAAATTTGGAATACTGTTTGTATTTATTTAATCCATTATGCTTCTTTGTAACAATTGATGTATACCCCTAACGGTCGGGTGATCGTCTTAAGGGTTCTTTAGGGGGGTGGTGATCGAAGCTAGGTGCTTGACCATAGGGCAGCACCTAGGCCATGGCCAGGCCAAGGCATGGCAGGTTGCTAGACATCAGTTGGCTATGTTGGCATTACAAGGCTTGGGTGACACCTTGCGACATCGAGGCATAAGCATAAGCTTGGCTGTGGGGCTCGCTTCACATCAGACTTGTAGTTGGGCCATGGCATGGCATGGTCCCAACAGTGGCGGCAAAGACCAAGGCCATGGGGTAGGCATGGCTTGGCATGAGATTGGCTTGAGGGTAATGGTCATGGCAGAGGCTCATGGCATAGTCTCAAGAGTGGCAGCAAGCCATGTGATTAGCATGGTGGCTTGGTTGGTTAAGGGAACGTTGGATTGAAGCAAATAGCAAGGCCATGGCTGGGCATGGCTTGGCAGAGATGAGCGTGGCTTGGTAATAGATGGCTTTGGCAGGTTAGCCAAGCATCATCTTATGGCTAAGTAGCAATGGGCTTAGGCATGTTTGAATTCGTGGGAAGCACACAGGCAGCATGTGATGTGATAGTTAACAGTGGTTGTGACTGTCTTGTGAGAGGCATAAGCCAAAGTGTGTAGGCATGTGAGCAATGCTTGTTGGAACAAGGGCAGTTAGCTAGACATCTCAGCATGGCAGTTTGGAAACTGCCATGCCATGTGGTTTTTGTTAATTGGTGCTGCTTTCCTTTATTGTTGGGGATGTCAATAGTGCACCTTAGGCTGTTGCGGGTGTTAACAGCATAGTTTTGCCTAATGCAGTTGGGTTGTAACTGCTGGTTGGTTATTCTTATGCCTATTTAAAGGCATTGCCTGGTACAGCAGGAGGCCATGGGATGTGGGTTGTACCAAGGTCGATTTCCTTTGTAATCTATTGAGTTAATAGAGAAAAGGTTGGGCAGGGTGCCCATAAATTTGTGTGGCTTTGTTGTGTGTACAGTGGTGCTTTACATTCTGTCAAATCCTCATTGTGGGTATAGGGAATTCGAGCAGGCTGGCTAGGCAGTGGCTGCTTGGCACCGCACTAGGTTGAAAATTCTGGGTGAAAAATTTGGCCCTGTGACACATGTAGCGCTGGCTATTGATTTATAGAACCACGTGGCAATTCGTTCTAGTAAGATGTTCTCTGCTATAGTATGGGAACGGATCTAGACCCGACCAAAGTCCGTAACCCACCCTAATCCGCCTTTTTTTTACACGTCCAGTTAACCTGGCAGGTTCACCTATATTCCCATTCCCTTTGTCAAGTAGAACTTCCATGTAACTGTGATATGGCCAGGTGGTATCACAAGCCAATCACATTCAAGCAGAGTGGGAATGTCAGTGTATTTGTTAGTCTCACTTTCCCACTTTGCTTGAATGTGATTGGCTTGTGATACCACCTGGCCATATCATAGTTACATGGAAGATTTTGCCCCCTTTGTCAGTCTTTCTAAAAATGTCTCTCTGGGCAAGTATCAAACCAACTTTCCCTCTCTAAAAGTCAAAAAAAGGACAAAACTCTACGGAAAGTTTCCCCGAATCTCCTTCTGTCCCTATAGCAAACTCACGTCTCTCTCTAAAAGCCTCGTACTTTTTTCTCTCTCTAAAAGCCGTTGATTTATGGAACCACGTGGCAATTTGTTCTAGTAAGATGTTCTCTGCTATAGTACAGTATGGGAACTGATCCAGACCTGACCAAAGTCCGTAACCCACCCTAATTCGCCTTTTTTTTTACATGTCTAGTTAACCCGGCGGGTTCACCTATATTCCCATTCCCTTTGTCGAGTAGAACTTCCATGTAATTGTGATATGGCTAGGTGGTATCACAAGCCAATCACATTCAAGCAGAGTGGGAATGTCAGTGTATTTGTTAATCTCACTTTCCCACTTTGCTTGAATGTGATTGACTTGTGATACCTGTGAGCGCCACGCCCTTCACCACATAGCTTGAGAATACGCATTAGCCTCAAAGGTCTAACACGGAAAGGAGTCGCCACCCAATAATGGGAACGAGTGAACCTTAGCAGGGTCTAGCTTGTCATAACCAGAGATTCCAGTTCGGAGCTAGGGTACGCAGCTGGGAAGGTGTTAGGCACCCAGCTACGCCCAGTCGGAACAGGCCCGCACACATAATTAATGGCTTTAATTAATTTAAATGCTCGATTAAAATTAACCCTATTCATCCAACCACAGCAACACACAAGTCATGATGATATGGCAGAAACAGAAGTACGAAATAAACATAAAAAAGATGGAAATACAAATTAACCAACTATCAGAATAAATACAATAAAGAAAGAAACTGTCTGCCAATACTTCATGTACGTACGCAGCTAAGTTACTGCGTATGCATACTTTATACTGCATACGCAATATAATCATTGCGTACGCACCAGTTGGCATTTATGTCAAATCTCAGAAGTCCCACCTATATACCATGAGAAAGTATACACGTGATTCTCCATAGATTTATACCCAAAATTGTTTTCATATTAAAATAAAGTAGAAACTAACACCCCACATGCTGTTTTATGAGAAAACAAATTATCACATAATAAAACCCTAATCCACTATATGATGCTTATGTGGAAATATGCACGGAACCCTAGGTTCTCTCATGAGGAGAGTCTACTACGTGATGAGATTTGCAACTGAATATGCATAGTAAACATGGCATTTATAGTAATAGCATTATTCTATCAAAGAGATTATCACACTAAACAAATATATTATAAGGTTAAACTGCTGACTTTACCCTTAGGGTTATGCATTCAATCCTCTTTAGAATCCTTCCTCGTGAATCTTCGGAATTGCAGCCATCTCCTTTTCCTGCTTTCTCTCTATTCTCTCTAGGGTTTTCTCCCTCTGTCAAAAGTCCCTCTCTCTAGGTTCATAGTAGGGTATATATAGGCATTAGAGAGTTTAATTAGGGTTTCTCCTAGCTTTCTCTGAAGTCTGGGTCTCCTAAACGTACCATAACATATCTTCCTAAAAAAAAGATTAATTTTAGAGCAAGAAATCCCGAAAATAGGTTCTGAAAACATTAGCTGCGTACGTACCTCCTTAACCTGCATACGCACTTTAGGTGGTGCGTATGCAGTATACTCCTAAAGTTTTAGTTCATTTGCTAGCTGCAATTCCATTAGTCCATTTGGACATTTTCCAAGGTTTATTAAAGTGTATAAACTAACCTCATCATAGGATGTTTCCAATTTGACTCATTGAGGACAAAATAGGGGTGGCTACGGTACCACAGACCATAAGGTAGAAATATTTTGCCAAAATGGATTTTGGGTAACAGACCATGAGGCAGAAATGTTTTGCCAAAATAGATTTGACCATAAGGCAGAAATGTTTTGGCCATGAGGCAGAAGATGTTTTGCCAAAATAGATTTGACCATTTCTGCCAAAATAGATTTGACCATAGGGCAGAATTGTTTTGCCAAAATAAATTTGACCATAAGGCAGAAAAGGACAAAACTCAACGGAAAGTTTCCTCGAATCTCCTTCTGTCTCTATAGCCAACTCGCATCTCTTCCCAAAAAAAAAAAAAAAAAAAAAAAAAAAAAAGGCGCCCTCTCTAACTTTTTTCTCTCTCTAAAAGATATCTCGTACTTTTTTCTCTCTTTAAAAGCCTCTCTCCATTAAAAGTCTGTTCTCACATGCCAGGAAAAAAAACCCACCTTCTCTCTCTAAAAGTCTTTCTCTAGCAAACTCACTTTCTCTCTCTAAAAATCTCTCTCTCTCTCTTGATTAAGTAAATTAAATAAAGAAAAAAAATTCAAAGCTTCCTCAGTTCCTCTGTCAGAGTGGAAGCTATTGTAAAACGCAAGGAAAGTCGACAATACTAGGAAGAGGAAGCGAGATGAGCGAAACTGGAGCTGGTAGTCCCTTCGATGTGGATGGTACCCCGCAGATTTTTCCTTCTGATCGTTCTCCTTCCCATGAAAGGTTAGTACGTGTTGCATCTCTCTTATGTATATCCCCTCTTGTTGCTACTCACTTCACACGCTACTTCTCTCTCTTTCTCTCACCCACACAGCCACCCACCGCTATTTAATTAGTCTACCACCATCGTTGCCATTGCTATTGGACCATTTCTCTCACTTTCAAAACACCACCGCCGCGGCTGCCATATTTACCACCATTGTCGTGGTCGGTGATTCCTATATGAACTCTGTTTATGACATTTTCTTGTAAAACTTCTAAGTTGACGTCATGGTTTTCATTACAGTAGCAACACCTTCATGGCGGCATCGTAAAGGCCATTACCATCACCTTTTTCCATTACCTTTCCCCTAGTTCTCCTAAATCCAAACACAGATTTATCAAAATTTAAGAGCGTCAGTGTTTTTATAAAACATTTCGGAAACGAAACATAAAATATGTTTTGTTTTCAAAACATAAACGTTTTCACACGACAACAAAAAGTTTATTGGGATGTCTTTTTGGATGGAAAACTAGTCCGAGATAATCTTGGGTTTAGTTGTTGGACTTGGCTGGTCATGGGTGGGCCGTGACCAGGTTTGAGACAGGCTAACATTGGATACTTATGGGGGGTTGCAATAGCCGTTCGTGATTTCCACTAGAAAACATCATTTTGAACAACTTTGCAGAAGAAAGTTTTTCCAAAATTTATCGTTTAGGTAGACTTTTTGGCAAAAAATTAAATAAAGGCTATAAATGGTTAAAAAGTATATTTAAACGATAGATTTTGGAAAAACTTTCTTCTATAAAGTTGTTCAAAATGATGTTTTCTAGTGGTCCACACGGCCCGTTTTCATAAAAACTTTTTATATTTTGCATAAAACCTTAAAAACCTAAAGGATGGGGGGTTGGCTTATAGGAATGGGGGTTTGCAATAGCCGTTCCCGGATACTTATGGTCAACATGCTGGCCCAAGTCTGGACCGGCCTGGCCTGACCTCACCTCAGGTCTAAAGCACCCGACCCAAAAGCGTAGTACTAAAGCCCAATCACAATTGTGTAACTTGTGTAGAGGTTAAAAAGAAAATAAAAAAAACTAAAAATGTTATAGTATCATTAATTGAACATACATTACACATTAAAATATGTTTATATAAGAGATGATTGAGTGCGGACTATCTCGGACAGTCCAGACGAGACCTCATGGCTGGGAGTCGTGCATAGCTTTCACACGTACACGTGTTTGCTAGCACAGACTCATAACTATACGATTTGTCCAGAACATTCGAGATTGTCTGCACCTAATATTTTCATATTAAAGTAACTTTTGTAATGATAATCTTTAAAGCTTTTGATCGGTGTAGGCTAAATTAAAGATCTCAAGCCCGCTCAAGTATCATCCATTCATTTTGATACCCAAACTCAATCTAGGGGGGAAATAGGGTACGGCTATTGCTGCAACTATTTTAGGTTTTTAAAGACTTGCCAAAACAGAATTACAACTTATAAAAATTATTACATATTTATAAAATTTATCACTATATTTACTCTATTTCACAGTTAATATCTCCTTTTTATATAAATAACATAAGCAGTTGGGCCTATGTTAAAAAATCTGAATTTTTTTTTTCCTTCTTTCCATTTTTTAGGTCAGGCAAGATATATGGGTAATCTAAAGCAATTGTATTATCGTTTTTAATGGTTATGCAGAGGAATATGCAAATTCTTCTTCTCTAAACCATACTTGATCGCCTTCTCATTTCTCATTACATTCCTGATTGGTGTCCTCCAAGTGACCAATAAAAACAATGATGCATCCTCATTTGCTACGCACCCTGCAAATATGCGGGTCTTCATCATTGCCACAGTCATCTATAGCTTTGCATTTGCAACTACATTGTCACTTCCGCCAGACACAAGCAGCTCTCTACTTGCCGGTTTTGTCGCTTTCTTCTCGGGAGCTCTATCTGCAATATCAGTAATATGGATGTTTCTCCCACTTTGGCTAGGGTGGCTCATCTCCGTCATGTGGTTTCTTTTGCTTGTAATGGTTGGATGTGACTTATATCGTTATAGCTTTCAAATTCTTTACCAGAAGTGCAAAGAGAAACTACTTGACACATTGAACAGGTTCATGGAACACAATTTGACAGAGCAGCAACATGTGCCTGTGTAAAACTTTTATGAATTTATTATGAGTCTTTTCAAATAAGGTAAGTGTGAATGTTTTAAGACAGCATCCTCTATGTATTGTCTGATTCAATCGGGAATGATACTCCTATTAGGTGGGTGCAGTTGTTGTCGATCCAGACCGTATGTATTTGGTGCCTACATTATGTTCCAACAGAAATGATATCCCTAGTTTGGAATTATATTTGACACTATATTTTCTAAATTATACGGAGTATTATATAATGTGAATTCTTGATTTAATTTATGGATGGCTATAATAGAAAATGTATTATTGATTTTGTTTTGACATCCAATTGTTGAATGGTGTCGTTATATCCTAATCGGAAACATCACTTTCTTCTCATATGAATTCGTGCTCTGATTGAGTTTCAGCTAGGCATTTCCAAATTAATTAAAGAGTGTTTTGAGTTCTTGGTGCTTCTGATCTTGCTGAGTTTCAGTAGGACAAGGCTAGATAAGCCCAGTTAGCTGGTGCTTCCCTCAGCTCCAGCCAGAGCTTGTCCTCTATCTCCTCGTGTGTGTATATATATAAATATACTTGGTTAGTAAATTACATTCGGAGTTATTGTCAAAATTGCAATTTAAATTAGTTTGGTTTCGAAGAAGACAAAAGGAGATGGAAACAAATTTTTTGAATCTATTCTTTCCTTTTTCTGAATGTATTCTTTCCTTTCTCTCCACCTCCTCATAATTTGGTGACCAAATTATTTTGGAAGTAATATATGGTGAGTGTTTGAAGTAACTTTTAGGAACAATGACTTGTCATTCGATCGACTTCTATGATAAAGTACTAAATCTCAATCGGAAATGTGTTTTTGGACCATGTGTCCATGTCCTGTTCATTCAGTTAAGGCAAATTTTAGTCCCAATCAATTCTAAAAGCAGAAGGTACCAACAACAAAAGTGATTACTAAAAATGTTGTTCATAATTGTTGGTCCGTGTTAGGAAGATTGGAAGATAACCGGACCAGTCCAGGCGGGCCGACCACCAAACGCGCAGACAAAGCAACTAATCTGTGGAGAAGTTCATGGCAGGAGTTTTTGTATTTTGATGTTTGTCCCATCTTTTTGTGTAATTAAGACAGTACTTATGGAAGCTCTGGGGATGAAATTCCCCTGCTACTATAATTTAGCTTCGGCCTAGTTATGTTGTTTAAATATAAACTATACTTCACCAATAAAAATAAGAATTGATTTTGGATATATGTAGACATTGTGCAATAAATGATTGAACAAATTAATGATTGCAAAAACGTTCATGAAGATCTGCCCAGATTTCTATGTTAGTGGTGGCATAACAACACTAAAAAACATAATTGGAGATGGTGATCAAGTAGATTTATATTTTACATCTCAGAGGGACTATAAATGGGGATACCATTGTTTTTGGTATAGAAGTTCCATTAAAAATGGGAAATGCCCTACCTTTGAGTGTGATTCGAACTATTGATTTATGTAATTGGAAGTAACCAGTTCGGTTTATGATAAAACCTAGAAATTGATCACTGATAAAATTTGAGTACCTTTACATGATAGATCTCAATCGAAATCTGATCCAATTTGAGTACCACTACATGACAGGTAGTTGGTGCTTCCCTCAGCTCCAGCCAGAGCTTGTCCTCTATTTCGTTGTGTGTGTATATATATAAATATATTTTGTTAGTAAATTACATTTGGAGTTATTGTCAAAATTGCAATTTAAACTAGTTTGGTTTCGAACAAGACAAAAGGAGATGGAAACAAATTTTTTGAATCTATTCTTTCCTTTTTTGAATGTGTTCTTTCCATTATTTGGAGACCAAATTATTTTGGAAAATATATGCATGGTGTGGGTTTGAACTTTGAAGTAACTTGACTTGTCATTCCATCGACTTCTATGATGAAGTACTAAATCTCAATCGGAAAAGTGTTTTTGGACAATGTCCTGTTCATTCAGTTGAGGAATTCTAAAAGCAGCAGGTACCAACAACAAAAGTGGTATACCTTAACAAGAGTTTTTGTAAATGTTACAATCTGATATTCAAATTTTTTTAATTCCATGCAAATGTTGTTCATAATTGTTGGTCCATGTTAGGAAGATTGGGAAAGCAACTAATCTGTGGAGAAGTACATGGCAGGAGTTTTTGTATTTTGATGTTTGTCCCATCTTTTTGTGTAATTAATACGGTACTTATGGATGCTCTGGGCCGGGGATGAAATTCCTCTGCTACTATAATTTAGTTTCGGTCTAGGTATGTTGTTTAAATATAAACTATGCTTCACCAATAAAAATAAGAATTGATTTTGCATATATGTAGACATTGTGCAACAAATGATTGAATAAATTAATGTTTGCAAAACGTTCATGAAGGTCTGCCCAGATTTCTATGGTAGTGGTGGCATAAATCATGCTATCGGCTATGAGATATTTCTCGGGAAAGCGGGTTAAGAGACCATATCATTGCAACCATCCATGCAGAGAATGTAGCAGATCGAAGATGGTGCCGGGATGTCAAGTAAGCCATCGATGTAACAGATTTTATTTTTAGTACTGAACGCAAGTTGAGAAATTATATCCATTTAACAGCTAATAATCAAGAAACGAGTGTTGTTTCAGGATTGTCAAAATGGTGAAGGTGATAAAAACTTGATAAATCAGAGATCGAGTTTCCAATGTTATCATTGGTGGTTGGTGATGAAGAGAGATTGGATTGTTTAATTTGTGCCATCGGAATGGATGCACATAGTGAGAGAGAGAGAGAGAGAGAGAGAGAGAGAGAGAATTGTTACTCCCTATTAATTAGTGGGAGTTTGTCTACTCTGATACCATGTAAAATTTGGGAGAAAAGTTAACGATTTTTCTTTGATCGAATTGTGCTTAAAATACATGTTTAGGATCCTAGTGTATGAGGGATATTTACAGCAAAAAAGGAAAGAAATATGTACAGCTAGTACAAGATGTTACAGCTTGAAATATGTCTATCGACCACAGCTAGTGTGACCATTACAAAGATTTTACAGCTTTGAATATACCTAGCTAGCACATCTAGCATGGGATTATTACAATCAATCTGGGGCAATCTGGAAGGCTTCCTAACAATGCTGAAAAACATATATTTTACTTCCATAGTGTTATATGGGCTTTCTCATTGTGTGTGGTGCGTGTGTGTGTGTGTGTTTTTTTTTTTTTTTTTTGTATGTTTAGCAAAAATAAACTTAAATAAAAAGTTTGAAGGTATAAGGTCCCACATGCCAATTGAGGTTTGGCCTTTAGAATTTATAAAGTTTCACCTATCCTTCAAGAGTTAAACTCTTTTGGAGGTTGAGTGTGAGTTAACTTTATGGGATCTTGAATTCCTTTAACTATATTCGTGTTTTCTAGGTTTTCTCTTTGTGTGTCAATTAGAAACAATTTTTTATTTTATTTTATTTTATAAAAACTTATAGTTAATTGATTTATTTATTTATTTTTTTTATAGAATTGAAATAAACACTAAGATAGAGTAACAGCCTTGTTCGGTACAATTTTTGTTCAGCCGATTCAAACTTCAATACATATCTTTTATGGAATTAATTAACCAGATTTTAATTTAAAAAGTATCCATATATTTAAAATTTATAGTTATTTTGTGTAATGGGAAATCAAAATTTTATTGTTATCCATATTAATAATGCCACGTATCATCATGGTGTTAACATGTTATCAAATAAACCGTAGGAAGGTTGCTACACCATCCAATGGAGTACTGTGTAGGGTCACACTAGGGAGCTAGGCATTAAGAAATGGGGAAGAAGTGACAAAATGAAAATGGAAAGTGGAGCAAAGTTACAAAATGAAAATGGAAAGTTGAAAACTTGACTCAACTTGACAACTTCTTGGCTTGGCTGAAGGTAGCCAAGAAGCAGTTGAGTCAAGTTTTCAACTTTACAAAAAGTATACTTATGGCTACCTTGGCTGAAGGTAGACAAAAAGTTGCCAAGTTCACCAAGTTTTCAACTTCGCACTTTTATTTTGGAACTTTGATCCCATGTCACCATCTATCACAAGGGATCATGTTTCTAATGTTATCATTGGTGGTTGGTGACGAAGAGAGATTGGATTGTTCAATTTGTGCCATCGAATGGATGCACATAGTGAGAGAGAGAGAGAGAGAGAAAATTGATACTCTGTAATAATTAATAGGAGTTTGTTTAGAGATGGAACTATACTTAGGCTTAGGGTAGCCATAGCCCCCCTCACTTCCAAAAAGTTGTCTTGATAAAGTATTTTTTGAAGACCAAATTCGAAGCTAATACCAAAACAAGGTATTATCTGTTAACTTGTTACAGATGGATTATCAATCTACTATGAAATAACTACTCATGAGTTTGGTTTTGGTATTATATTTCTAAATGGTCACCAAAACGTAATTTATTAGTTTCAGTTTTTTAGGCACAATCGACCAATGTTCCCTCCCAATCAGCAGAATGGTTCCTCACATGATCCCTTAAAAGTCAAATAGGCAACTTATACCCAAGGATAAAAAGCTAAAATTAATATATACAAAAGGTAAAATGTCCAAAATAATTAACAAAAAACAAACACCTTCTCCGATCAATTGTTTTAGCTCTTTTTTTTAATTATTATTTATTTATTTATTATTAGCGTTAGATTTATCTCAAATTTATGTCAAACAAAATCATTGAGCACACTACAGAGTAACGGTTGGCGGAAAATATCTTGCCAGAGAAAATCATTGCTTAATTTCTACATATTAAGGTACACCTTTTTAGTTTTTTATTTATTTATTATTTTTCTAAAAAACCTTCTTCAAATTTATTGCTACTGTCAACCCCTCTTCTTCTTCTTTTTTTTTTTTTTTTGGTCATGGTTTTAGAGAAGTATAAGTAAGGTCAAGTCATTTATCTTCCATTCAATGTACTAATATATTTAATCTTGAATCTTAGTATAATTCTCATACTTGAAAGGTAAAATTTTTATTATTTATACGGCCACCCTTGAGATCAAATCCTGATTCCCTCCCTGAGTGTGTCAACTCTGATACCATGTCAAATTTGGGAGAAAAGTCGATGATTTTTCATTGATCCAATTGTGCTTAAAATACATGTTTAGGATCCTTGTGTATGAGGGATATTTACAGCAAGAAAGGAAAAAAATATGTACAGCTAGTACAAGACGTTACAGCTTGAAATATGTCTATCGACCACAGCTAGCATGACCATTACAAAGATTTTACAGCTTGAGATATACCCAACTAGCACATCTAGCATGAGATTATTACAATCAATCTCGTGCAATCTGGAAGGCTTCCTAACAATGCTAAAAAACATATATTTTACTTTCATAGTGTATGGTGTGTGTGTGTGTTTCTTTTTTGTATGTCCTAACAAAAATAAAATTACATAAAAGTTTGAAGGTATAAGGTCCCACATGCCAAGTGAGGTTTGGCCTTTAGAATTTATAAAGTTTTACTTATCCATCAAGAGTTAAGCTTTTTTGGAGGTTGAGTGCGGGTTAACTTTATGAGTTCTTGAACTCCTAATTTAACTGTATTCGTGTTTTGTAGGTTTTCTCATTGTGTGTGATGTGTGTATTTATCACAAAAGAAAGAAAAGAAAAAAAAAAATACTACATTTAGACTTGTTAAGGATTTAATTGTAAAGGTTTTGAATAGAAATATTTTGTTTAATATTTAAGTTTTTGTATTCATATTACTTCAAAATTTTCTTTAATCTTAATATTGTCAATTAGAAACAATTTTTTATTTTATTTTATTTTATAAAAACTTATAGTTAATTGATTTATTTATTTATTTTTTATTTATAGAATTGAAATAAACACTAGGATGGAGTAACAACCTTGTTTGGTACAATTTTTGTTCAGCCGATTCAAACTTCAATACATATCTTTTATGGAATTAATTAACCAGATTATAATTTAAAAAGTATTCATATATTTAAAATTTATAGTTATTTTATGTAATGGGAAATCAAAAATTTATTGTTATCCATATTAATAATGCCACGTATCATCATGGTGTTAACATGTTATCAAATAAACCGTAGGAAGGTTGCTACATCATCCAATGGAGTACTGTGTAGGGTCACACCAGGGAGCTAGGCATTATGACATGGGAAAAAAGTGACCAAATAAAGTGGAAGGTAGAGCAAAGTTACAAAATAAAAATGCAAAGTTGGAAAACTTGGTTGAACCTGGCAACTTTTTGGCTACTTGTTAGCCACACTCGGCTGAAACACTCGGCTGAAAAGTAGCCAAAATGTAGGCTGAATTTCCAAATTTGCATTTTTATTTTGTAACTCTGATCCCACGTCACCATCTAATCACAAGAAATCGAATCTTGTGCATCTCGAGTGTACCTCTCCACCTCTTTTATTAATTAATTAATTTCTTTATTATCAATCAAGAGTATCTCAAACTTTCTTCCCGCCAACATTTTGATTTAGACTATTCTTTTAACGGATCATGTGAGACGCCATGCAATACCCACATTGGCAGTTATCTTTGTAAGGAGTTGAAATGATGATGTTTTCACCTCTTTAATGAGATGATTTCAGATTAATCTAGTTTATTTTTTTATTGTATGGGTTGTTTGATAAACTTGAAAAATTTGGCTTGTTGAAAATCTGGTCAGTTTTGATTTTATAATGCTAGGTAAGTCTTTTTTTTCTTTCTAACTAGTTCAACATTTTTTTTTAAAGGTATAAACATAGTTTTTTTCAAACCAACTATGAGTTGGTTATTTAAAAACTAGATTCTCCCTCCATTCCTAATTGATTATTTTTAAAAACAAGATTTTTTTCATATCAATATATATGTTTGAACATTTTAATTTTATCGTCTATGTACTAAACATTGGAAAGATATAAAATACTCTTGAGAAAGGGTATTTTAAGAAATCAATTAGAAAGAGTCATTAACATTTTGAATTGTGACAATAATTTTAGAACATCACGAAAAGAGGAGGACAATAAAATAGGAAACGGGAGGATTAATAGTTATGAACTAAAACTAGCTTTGTCTAATTTTTAAAGTTCCTAAACATATCTTAAATATATTGTCTAGATGCATCGGTCAAGGTGCAGAGGAGAAGAGGTACACAAGTGAGGTAGGGGATCACATTTACCCTTTCGAAGACCAGGTGGTGCCATGGGGCCAAGGATAAAGTAAATCCCTTTCAAAACCAGAGGTACACAAGTGAGGTAGCGAATCACATTTACCCTTTCGAAGACCAGGTGGTGACATGGGGCCAAGGATAAAGTAAATATTCTCTTTTTTTGGTTGAGTATCCGTGTTTTTCCAATGCAGCACATTCCTCTCCCTTTCTCAGTTTTTCTCTAACGCCTATGCATACTACTCCGTCCTATCATTAGTCATGGTGGAAACGCAAGAAAGGAGGGCACTGGAAAGAGAAAGCCAGGTGATCGAGCGAGTTTAGCATTTGTAAGTTCTGCAGTTGAAATGAACGAGACTAGTAGAGCTGGTAGTTCCGTAGATGTGGGTGTTTCCACGCCGAGTTTCGACTCTATTAATCTTTCTCCTTCTACCCCTGAAAGGTTAGTGTTGCATTTCTCTCATATATATATATATATATCCGCTCTTTTTAGTACTCACTTCACTTGCTACGTCTCTCTCTCTCTCCCTCTCTCTTTGTGACATACCCACACCCCACTATTAGTCTACCACCGTCGTCGCAATTACTATTGCCCCATTTTTCTTTCAGTCGAAACGCCACCGCAGCAGATTGCTATATGAACCATGTTTATGATATTTTCTCGTAAAACTTCTTAGTTGAGATCATGGTGGTTTCCATTGCAACACCCTCACGGCGGCATGGTAAAGGCCGTTACCATCACCTTTTCCCGGTCATTACTTTTTCCGTTAGTACCTAAAAAATCCAACCACAGAATTTAGTAAGATAATTTTCTCAAGGTCTTCGAACACTGATCTTCTGACAGCAATCTTTAATGGGATCTTTGCCACCAGCATCTTCGTGCCGCCAAAATATTGCGTTCAATGCTTAATTGGTGGTCCGCGGCCGGGTTTGAGATGGGCTAACATTTCAGACTAGAGGTCAACATGCATGCTAGCCCAAAAGCGGCCTGCTATGACTTCAGGTCTAAGGGCCCGGCTATGCCCCCCATTTGGATCCGCCCCACACGTTTTAGGTTTAATTTGAAGGTTTTATGCAAAATATAAAAGGTTTTTATGAAAACTAGCCTCAATGTCCATTAGAAAACATCATTTTGAATAATTTTGTAAGGGAAAGTTTTTCCAAAATCTATCGTTTAAATAGACATTTTGCCATTTATAGTCTTTATTTCATTTTTTGCCAAAAAACATATATAAACGATAGATTTTGGAAAAAACAATACCTGCGAAGTTGTTTAAAATGATATTTTTTAATGGACAACGCGACCAATTTTTGTAAAAATCTTTCATATTTTGCATAAAATTTTAAAAACCTAAACTAAGGGGGGCTTGATCAAAATGGAGGGGGGCAATAGCTGGTCCAGGTCTAAAGTTCTCAGTCCAAAACCAACCCAAAAGCTTAATTGCGAGGCCCAAGCACAATTGTGTTGGGGTATATAATTAATTATGCATATTTTACATGTCAAAATTATATTTATTAAAATAACTTTTGTATTGATTATTGTTAAAGTTTTGACTTTTGGTCAATTAAGCATTATGGGGTTAGGCCGACGACTAAAAATTAAGATCTCGAGCGTACTCAAGTATAATCTGGATATCCTCCACGTCGTAGGGGCCAATATTTCATGCTCAAGCCCATACAAGAGTGGGCCAGGATCCTTATCGGAAAAATAAGGAAGTGTTGGGCCAGGAACTCAGGCCAGGCGACTTATTTGGGAAAATTTTTCAATGTAATGGCATAAACCCATGTAATGGCATAAACCCATAGCACCTGATCACGTGAGAAAAACGTGTGTGTGCCTTTCCAATGGTATAATTTCTCATTTACTTACCATCCCCACCCTTGTGGTGGACATACAATAATTGATAGTCCAATACCTGTGCTGGAAATTTTTTGAGTTGGGTTTTGATTTGAATGCTAATAATCACATCAGGTTTTATTTAATTTTGTTACTCTGAGAAATTAATTTTATGCAATCATATTTCATTTAAATTCTATATATCTTTCCTAGAGTTTTTTTTATTCAAGTTTTTGGTTTTGTATTTTTTATTTTTGCTGTGAGTATTTTCACTTACTTTTGATTTGATTGGTAGAGTTTCATAAGCAATTTGCTAAAATACTTTTGTGTTTGAATGTTAAACCCTTTATTTTACGTGGTAAATCATCTAATTATATTTTTTCTTTTGATGAAAAATTGCTCTTGGAAATATCCGATGGGAATTGAAAAGCTATTTTCATATGCTCATTCTCTTTTTGATTTTTTCTTGCTGATAAAAAATCCCTTGTAATAGGTATGTATTTTATTTTATTATTATTTTTTAAATGCTCAATCTCTATGTTGTATTTTTTCTTGAAGATTAAAATTTCATTCTTAAGACTATACTGTTTATGGGTGATTTGAGGGGTGGGCAGGAGAACAAGGGCCTTAGGTTTCTAAATGTTCGTGATGAGGCATCTTGCCTTATTTTTTGTTTTGTAATTTTTCCCATTTTTTGAATCCTAAGATTAGTTTTCGTGCTATGTTATCTTTGGTTGTTTCAATTAATAGAATGTTGAGCTCCAATGATGCATTGTGGAATGTCTCGCTTCAAAGTGGGGATCTATAGATTCTTCAGCCAAAAAAAAAAAAAAAAAAAAAAAAAAAAAGAAAAAAAAGAAAGAAGAAGAAGAAGAAGTTGAAGAGAGGTAGTAGTAAAGTTTCATTTGGATGAAGTGGAATAATATCTCATGATAGTAATATGGTGTTGGGACTCCTATCTTTTTGAGTATATACTTATTCTTTAAGTGATCCAAAATGTATTAGAATTTGTTGATGTGTAAGTCACATTATATAAACTACTAATTCATTAATAAATTTAATTTATTCTTTTGTATATAATTTCTACGATACAATGGACTTGTCATATAGTTAACAATTCAACCAAATTCAATTTTCTCTAGAGATTAAGTATATACTTTTCCCATTTATTTTGGTTCTAATTATTCTATTTTTTACTTCTTCATTGATATGTTTCTTATTGTAAATGTGTAAAAAATTGGTGGACAATGAATAAATTATTTATCAAGATTCTTAATAGTTACGTGTCATTATATATTAGTATTTCTTTTTGGATCATTTGATGTACACGGACTAAAACCTTCTACGGAGTAATAAATAATTTCTTAACATCTCAAATCTTCACGCTTAATATGGATTAAATGTTAAAGAACAAATGGTCACATAACCTTCCTTAAGTAAATTAAGTTTATATTTAATCGATATGGACAATATTGAATATATAATTACCACTAGATGAGGGGCTATACAACGTGAAAAGGGTTAATCCCTATTTAAGTTAAAAAGATCTTGGAAAGCATCGATCTTTTATATGTTTATTTAGGAAAAATCCACGTGTAACGAACGTGTGCAATAACTAGTATATATAAAAGATATAAATATAGATATAATTTTGAGGGGTGGACAAAGTGATCCTAGGGCCTCTTACCAAGTAAGAGGTCTTGATTTCAACTTTCACCACTTTCCCACAAAGCCACTCCCATGAACTTTGTCCTGTAATTGTCCGGTGCATGTGGGATAGGGGGATTGCGTGTGCTCAGAGAAATTAGTTTTATATATATATATTTTTTTTAAAAAAAGAAAAAAAGAAAGAAAGATATAGATATAGATATTGATGTAGTAATATTGGGTTTGTGTCAAATTACACATGGAGTGTTTTCTTTTTCTTTCTTTCCGTTGTTTAGGGCAGTTAATAAACATAAATTAAATCAATTGTATATTATTTTTAATTGTTGTGCAGAGTGATATACAAATTCTTCTCCTCCAAACCATTCTTTGTGGCCTTCTCATTTCTCATTATGTACCTGGTTAGTGTCCTCCAAGGGATCAATCAAGGCGCCGGTGCATCCCTAATTCGTTTGCACCCTGCGAATTTGATGGCCTTTATCATCGCCACGGTTATATACAGCTTTGCTTTAGCAACGACAATGGCACTCCCGTTAATTAACATAACCAACACTCAACTCGCCCGTTTTGTCACTTTCTTCTCGGGAGCTCTATCTGTAGGATCAATTGTATTGATGTTTCTCCCACGGTGGCTTGGGTGGCTGATTTTCATCACGTGGTTCTTTTTGCTTGTAATGGTTGGATATGACTTATTTCACCATAGCTTTCAAATGCTTTACCAAAAGACTAAAGAGAAACTGCGCAACACGTTAAACAGGCTCAAAGGACGGAATTTGGCAGAGCAGCAACATGTTAACCAGAGCTTATCCTCTCCATGACTCCATGTATATATAGTTAGTTTGTAAATTACATTTGGAGTTATTGCCGAAATTGTAATTTAAACTTGTTTGGTTTCCAAGAAAACAAAAGGAGATGGGAACAAAACTTTGGTTCTTTTCTGTCCTTTTTCCGAATGTGTTCTTTCCTTTCTTTCCACCTCCACACTAATTTGGAGACCAAATTATTTTGTAAGTAATATATGGTGTGGGTTTGAACTTTGAAGTGACTTCTAGGAACGGTCACTTCTCATTCGATCGACTTCTGTGATAAAGTACTAAATCTCAGTAGGAAATGTGTTTGTAGACTATGCCCTGTCTATTCACTTGAGGCAAATTGAGTCTCAATCAATTCAATAAATGGCAGGTACTAACAACAAAAGTGGTACAACTTTAACAAGACATTCATATAGAAATTATTACAAAAAACGACCAGTTCATGTCACCATCTGATGTTCACATTGTTTCCCTCCCATTAGTGGTACTAAATTCAAATACAGAATTTAGTAAGTTAGAATTTTTCCACGATCTTTGAACATAGATCTTTTGATACCAATCTTTGATGGGACCTTTGTCACCAGCATCCTGCTGCCAAAATCTTCCATTCTGTGCATAATTAGTGTCGCCATGACCGGGTTTGAGTGGGGCTAACGCTGCATAGTGCATACTAATGGTCAATGAGAGCCGTTATTGCAACACCTAGCCTGAATGTTATTTGCACAACAAACTTATTTTGATTTTTTAAAGTTAATGAAAACTATAAAAGGTTTTTATAAAAAATAGGTGCAAGGTTTACTAAAAAACATTATTTTGAACAACTTCGCAAGAAAAAGTTTTTTCAAAATTTATCGTTTAAGTGTACATTTAAGCCAAAAATGAAACAAAAAATATAAGTAGCCAGAAAATTCTACTTAGACAAAAATTTTTCCAAAAACCTTATTCTACAAGTTGTTGAAAATAATGTTTTTTAATGGAATCCGTAGCCAATTGTAAAAAAAGCCTTTTATATTTTTCATAAAATCTTAAAAGTTAAAATAAATGGAGTGTACAAGTAACATTGAGGGATTGCAATAATAGTTCTCAATGGTCAACATGGCTGCACTCAATTCAAACCTGACCCAAAACCTTCATGTTATTTTTGGATAAAGAGTTTCTAAGTGGAATTTGCTTTGAGATTGAATTTGTAAAATTTTTATAAGGTAATAGTTAATACTTAATAGTGAAGCCCAAGCACAAATGTGTTAGATTAAATTAATTAAAAATATTATGATATCATTAATTAAACATGTTTTATGTATAAAAATATTTTTTATTAAAATAAATTTTATAATGATTAGCGTTGAATTTTTTATTGATTCAGCATCTTATGCATACATCAACATTTGTTCCGAAGACTTGAAATATTAGCCGGTAAAAGTGGTCTGTTTCTGGTCTTTCAGTTCCATTCACCCAGCGAATAGAGCTGAAAGAAGGGGCAACTGTTAACACCCCATTTTGTACCGCCTAAATATTTCAAATCCACCTCGTTAAGCCCAATGATGAAGGGTGACCCAAATCGAATAACTAACAAGCAATCCTCGAAAAGCTAATGTGATCGCAGCCGGAGCCTGACCCAAAGAGTTGAGAAGCCCAGTCCAACCCTTTATGCGTACGCAGTATCCTAATGTGCGTACGCACATTACATTTGTGCGTACGTAGGATATTTTCCAGAATTCGAATCTTCCCTCCATTTCCCTCTATTACCTTATATGAATCGAACTTGCCTTGATCCAACCTGTGACGGCTGGAGAAGCCAGAAACCCTAATCTACCTACCACCAAAACCCTAATACCTTGCCTATATAAAGACTACTTTCTCATATGAAGGGGGGATCCTTGACCACCACTTGGAAAGCTCGATAAAACCCTAAGGACTCTTAACCTGAAACAAAAAGGGCGGCGGCTGCGATTACGGAGGCTCGGAGGAGAGATTCTTGCTAGTGCATTCATTGGGATTCACCCAAAACCTGAGGGTAACGTCTTTTATGATTCAGTTCTTTGAATGTTAGAATAATCATTAATTATTCCTCCTAGCATGTTTTTTTATCATGCGTATTTTCATTGAATGCCGTGATTTCAGATTTATTCAAGTGCTTTCAATCAAATGTTGCATGACCGGATCTACACTTTATATTATGTTCTAGCATGTTTAGTATCATTTAAATATGTCTTTGCATGTTAATCAATGTAATGTTTAAAGTGCATAAATTCGCGGTTAGATTCAGGGTGTAATGATATTTGCATGTAATTAGGATTCTGTAATCTGGATTAAAATAGCATGTGCAATTTCAGCATGTTTCTGTTATTTTCGAATCTGCCATGAAATGTGCGTACGTATAAATTAGATGTGCGTACGCACCTTGTGTTTGTGCGTACGCATATATATGATGCTGTACTAACCCATTTTTTCTGCAGACAGCGATAAATCCTTCTTCTCTTCTTCTTTCACAGCCACTGTTTATTCTGCGCACTAATTTTATTTTCTGTTTAGTTATTTATTTATATGTTTTTATTCACATAATGTCATCCTGTGTGCCATTTGTTGTTTGAGATATCTGTCGCATGAATAGGGGTTGAACCCAATTGATCTTTCTCGTTAATTAAAGCCAATAAAATGCGTGTGGAGGTCGGATTCAGCCGGGCGTTGTCGGGTGCCTAACACCTTCCCGACAACGTACCTTAACTCCGAACCTTGATTCTCTTGGTAATGACGAGTGGGCCTCTTGCTAGGGGTCAATCGGTTCCCGGGGCCCAACCGGGTGGCGACTCCCTCTCCGCCCTAATCACACCCGTGGTTAGCGGCGTACTCCCGAGCCGGCGTGGTTCTGGACGCGGCGCTCATATTGGCGACTCCGCTGGGGATAGAGAGTTAGACTCCGAAGTATTTTATTGGCTTTAATTAATAAGAAATTTTAATTGGGTGAAACCACAATTGCACACACGCACGACCTTGGCACCTCATTACCCCTCGATGGAAGTCTGATTAGAGACCCGGGATCCACTCGATCTTATGGGCAACTCGGCTCAGCACCATCAGCCCACGGCCTGTGCCACTAACCTGTGATAAGTTAGTGAGTACGTTAACGGGATGCTCTTTGAGCACCCTAGCCTGGGTAACCCTTGAAGGAGACACCCCACTCTGACCCACCACACTAGTAACCCCCGAGGCTCTTGCCTAACTTTGTGTGAATGTGTGTTGCATCGCATGTCATGTTGCATTCATTTCTTAGCACGGGTATGGGACGAGGCCCACTTTAATGTGGATTTTCTAAGTTCGAGCTCATTTGAGGGAAGATTGTGCGACAATGTAATTGGACCTAGGCCCGTCGGACGAAAAAAATAAAAAAAAAAAGGTCTGTTAGGCCTATAGTCCAAGAGAGTGGTAAGAAGTGTGTCTTGGGCTCGAACAAAGGAAATTTACATGCAAGGTGGACCTACTGGTAGTAAAGGACTAGGACCTATACGGAATGTCCATAACCTTCTAAGCTGGGCCGAAGTCCAAGCACCATTGTGTCCAAAGCCCAACGAGAGGAAAGTGAGATAAATTTGTAATGGGACCAAACCCTCAAAAAAAAAAAAAAAAAAAAAAAAAAAGAGGAAGAGGTTTGGATCCCAAATGAGAGCATTGTAATGGGCCAAGGATGAGATGGTGCTTTTGACTTCACAAGAGAGGTCTACCTGTCATCGAACCTTTGAAGATTTAGTAAACATGATAGGGTTTGGTGATAAGGTACGACATGGGTAAGAGACTTGAAAAAAGAAAACTTTAAAATTGGGGGAAGTACTCATTCGCGCTCATTCTCCTTTCAGCAAGATTGATTCGACACTAAGAACGGCATTTGGTTGTGTTTGGGCTCGATCTCCGACCACCAACAGACTTAGGAGGGTTGCGATAAGCAGAATGGCAGAGCAAGTAACTTTAGCTGATATCCTTGAACAGATGAGAAGCGACAAGGCCGAGATGAGGGGCTTCATGAATGAGATGAGAGATCGTGTTACCAAGCTGGAAAAGGGGAAAGGAAAGTCAGGAGAAGAAGAACAACCTGAGACTGAGGAAAAAGGGGAACCTAAGGGAAATGAAGAGGAACACCCGAGATGGGAAGATGACGACTACGAGGATTATCTAAAGAGGAAAGAGGCCAAAGAAAAGGACGCCCGAGTGGAGAAACTGGCAGCGGAGAATGCTGACATGAAGGCCCGGATGGACCGAATGCAGACGGCATGGCAAAAATCGCAAGGCATGGATGACTACATGTACTCCATGGCAGGAATCACAACCGAGTCGAAGGTGCAGCTTCCCCCGAAATTCAAGATAGCTGATTATGAGAAGTTTGATGGCACTGGCGACCCCAAACAGCACTTGCGCCAGTACCTGAGCATCGCTAAGATGAGGGGGTTAACCCCCGACCAAGTTTTGTATGCCTTCCCTTTGTCTCTCTCGTCAGATGCTTCGAAATGGTACTACGCCCTTGACCCAAAGGTCTCAGACTCTTGGGAACAACTCGCTTCGGAATTCGCCAACAAGTACGCTTACAACACTATGCTGGATGTCACCTTGAGGGACCTGGAGATGACAAGGCAGAAATCAGACGAGACGTTTTCTGAGTTTTTGACCCGCTGGAGAGCTAAAGCCGTCAAAATGGTAAATAGACCCACGGAAATTGACCAGATAAACATTATCCTGAGGAATTTGACGCCCGTTTACTTCGACCGCATGCTGACCTCTTCGGTTATGAATTTTGAACAGTTATATCAGTGTGGGACTCGCATCGAAGATGCCATTCATCGTGGTCAGGTGGACAGGCAAAAGAAGACATATGGTTCCGGTACCAGCAGTGGAAACGGAGGCAACAGGATGGGTGGTGGGACCCAAATACAGGCCACGGTAGGGGCCGTCCAACAGGCCCAAGCAGCACAGAAACCTCCGAGAGTGTACCATGACCTGGGAGTCCCATTGTCAAAGGCTTTGACCAATTTGAACAAGAGAGGGCATTTAAAGCCATTGGAACCTAGGGCGCTACCCAACCCTATTCCCCCGCACTGGAGACAGAATGAGTTTTGCGATTTCCACCAGCGCATCGGCCACAGAACCGATAATTGCATGCGTCTGAAAAATGAAATCCAGGATTTAATTGATTCAGGAAAACTACCACCACCAAGTAACGACAAGCCAAACATACAGAATAACCCGCTCCCGGATTTCAGAAATACACCGCCCCCGGCATTTATGAATTTGATCAGTTGTGCGGATAAGGTCGAGGATCCGTCCGAGTTTATTCTAATGATAGGTACAAAGAAAGCTCCCTGGGAAGATTATGATAGTGAAGAAGAGGATATTTGGGCAGAAATGAAAAAGGATTCCATGCACCTGACTCGCTCCGGGAGACATTTCAAGCCCGGATTTCTGGAAGCAGATCACCCGGGCAGAGAAATGAGCCAAGAAGCAGACATCGAGAAGGTAAGAGAGAGAATGGGGCGTCTGGGAGAAGAAGAAGAGGAAGATCGGGTCTTGAAACAGCTGAAAAAGACGCAGGCGAGCATAAGCATTTGGGGTTTGATTACTGCCTCAAAGAAGCATCGTCAAGCTCTGCTGGACGCTTTAGCGCAAAAGGAGGTGCCAATGGAAACTACCCCTGAACAAGTGTTGTCCCTCATGGGGGTAAGCTCGATGAACAAAGCCGTGATGACCTTCTCCCAAGAGGATTTGCCAGTTGAAGGGTTCGAGCATGCGAAGCCGCTATATATCACCGTAGAATGTAAAGACCTAAAGATACCGGTAGTTCTGGTTGATAATGGGTCGGCATTGAATGTCTGCCCAATGCGTACTGCAACAAAATTGGGAATAACAGAGGAAAATCTCTCACCATCCGCAGTAACAGTCAGAGGATATGATAATGGTTGTAGGAATGTGATGGGGACTTTCAAGATAATGTGCAAAGTGGGGCCAGTGGAATCGACAGTGGAGTTTTGTGTCATGGACATCCCTGCCAACTATAACTTGCTGTTAGGAAGGACTTGGCTACACCCTCTACAGGCGGTCCCTTCCACTGTACATCAAAAAATCAAGTTGCCTTGGGGTGGAGGCGTTCTGGTAATTCACGGGGACAGGGAAATCACCGAGCAGGTCTTGGGAATAAAAGAGGAAAGCAACGAGATGGAATGGAGGGGCTTCGAATTCATACAAGTGATTGACAGAGCAGATGCAGGAAAGGAGAAAGTATCCCCAGATTTTGGGGAAAACATCAACCACATCGTGGCCCACATCATGAAGAAATTTGGATACATGCCTGGCATGGGGTTGGGAAAAAGAGGAGATGGCATCACGGAATTCCCAGAATTTCATATGCAGAACAATCGTAGGGGACTCGGGTACACAGGCGAGAACAAGAAACATTTTCCCAAAAATGCTGATACGCTTAACGGAAATTTCATAAAGGAGGGAGAGGATTTCCCTTATTGTGGATTCTCTGAACCGTGGGTGAATCGGAAAAGTGGGAAAAGGGAGGTGGGGCTGGAAGTGTTTTTCCAAGAGAAATTAACCCTCAGAGACACAAGCTCAGAGACTGCTAAGACCTCTGAAGAACGAGATTGGGTTGAAAATGTGGATCAGGCAAGCTGGGATCTCCTATTGTCAGCTGGAAGCAATGAAGACGTGCAGGTTTTAAGTAAGAATGCTGGGACTGTTAACCCCTCCGAGTTCATCTCTGCGGCTGATGGGAACACTAGTGCTTGGGTCTGGGAACACGAGGCTGAAATCACTTATAATGTCAAAATAAATAAGAAGTCTGTCAAACTAGGGTCTGGGAATGAGTCTGTCGCAAAAAAATCCACTGATGTAACCCAAATTTCTGATGATGCAATAAAATCTGATTTTGCTTATTCGAATGAGTCCCCCAATGACGAGGCTAATCCAATGCATGACCTTCTAAATCCAAATGAATTAGCCAATAAGAATCAAGATGGGAAAATCGAACCTATCAAAGAAGAAACTATTATCATTAATATAGGCACCACAGAAAACCCAAAAAATATACAAATTGGCTCTACCCTAACTATGCATGAACAGGCAAGCCTATCGGCCCTTTTACGAGAATTTCAAGACGTGTTCGCGTGGTCATATGAGGACATGCCTGGCATAGACCCAGAAATCGCTCAGCATCACATTCCCATTCAAGATGGAGCGAAACCAGTAAAGCAGAGATTGAGGAGAATGTCACCAGAATGGTCATTGAAGGTCAAGGAAGAGGTTACGAAGTTATTAAAGGTGGGGTTTATAAAAGCCGTGGACCAAGCCGACTGGATAGCAAACATAGTACCTGTGCCAAAGAAGGACGGACGGGTGCGAGTCTGCATAGACTATCGGGATTTAAATAAAGCTTGTCCAAAAGACGATTTTCCATTACCACACATAGATGTTCTGGTAGACAATACCGCAGGGAGTGCATTAATGTCATTTATGGACGGTTTCTCGGGGTATAATCAGATACGGATGGCACCAGCAGATATGGGCAAAACGACCTTTACCACCGGATGGGGCACTTATTGCTACACGGTCATGCCGTTTGGGTTGAAGAACGCTGGAGCCACCTACCAAAGGATGGCCACTACTTTATTGCATGACATGATGCACCAAGAGGTTGAGGTGTACGTGGATGATATGATTGTAAAAGCAGAAACTCGAGACGGACATCTGGAAAACCTGAGAAAGTTCTTCAAGCGGATACGAACATACAGTTTAAGGTTGAATCCCCAGAAATGTACTTTTGGGGTCACATCGGGGAAGTTACTGGGGTATATCGTGAGCAGCAGAGGTATCGAAGTGGATCCGCTCAAGGTAAAGGCGATTTTAGAGATGCCACCCCCTAGTACCGAAAAGGAAGTCAGAGGGTTCTTAGGAAAATTGCAGTACATAAGCCGGTTTATCGCGAAGCTCACCCCAACATGCGAACCAATCTTTAAGTTACTCAGGAAGGGAGAGCCGAAGGAGTGGAATGAACAATGCCAGGAAGCCTTTGACACCATCAAGAGATATTTACTAAACCCACCAGTATTGGTCCCTCCTCGCCCTGGGAGGCCTTTACTATTATACTTGTCTCTTTTTGAGGAAGCCCTGGGGAGTATGTTAGCGCAGGAGGACGACCGAAGCTGCGAACGAGCCATATACTACTTAAGCAAGAAGCTGCAGGGGTATGAGGCAAGATATAATGCCATAGAAAAATCTTGTTTCGCCTTGGTTTGGGCCGTGCAAAGATTGAGACACATCTTGTCGAGTTTCGAGGTTTGGGTTATAGCCAGGATGGACCCGCTCAAGTATCTGTTTGAAAAGCCCGTGCTGAACGGGCGGTTGTCGCGATGGTTAGCTCTACTGGCCCAGTTTGAACTAACATATGTCACGCAAAAATCCATCAAAGGGAGGGCCATCTCGGAATATTGCGCTGAGAATCCAATCCCGGGGCAGGCATTGAACGACGAATTTCCTGATGAAGATCTCTTTGTTATAGATTGCGTTGGACCTTGGAAGATGTACTTCGATGGAGCCTCTAATCAATATGGAGATGGAGTGGGAGTTCTTTTAATTACCCCGGATGGGTCTCATATGCCACTGTCGTTTAAATTGAACTTCCCGAACTCGAATAACACAGCAGAGTACGAAGCATGCATTGCAGGTCTAGAGGCACTATTGGTACTAGGGGCAGAGGAGGTAGAAGTATACGGGGATTCAGCTTTAGTAATTTCCCAAGTTCAGAGAATTTGGAAGACCCGAGAAGAGCATTTAAAACCCTATCAGAGTTACTTAGAGAAGTTGGCACAGAAATTCCGAAGGATAACGTTTACCCCGCTTCCTCGAATCCACAACCAGTTCGCGGATGCATTAGCAACCCTAGCTTCGCTTATTCGGATACCCTGCGGAACCCAGATAGAACCATTGGTCATCCAGCAAAAGTCTAGGCCAGCGCACGAGGAAACGATTGCATTGATTGACGGGGAACCAGATGACGGATATCCTTGGTACCATGATGTTTGGAACCTCTTAGGGAAAGGGGAATACCCAGTATGGGCCGATAAGAAAGGACGTAGGGCATTACGATTGTTCGCTACACAGTTCATCGTTTGTGGGGGAAAATTATTCAAAAGATCTTACGACGGAATTCATCTGTTGTGTGTTGATCAGAATGTCGGGGAAACCTTAATGAAAGAGATTCACGAGGGGGAATGCGGGACACACATGAACGGAAGAATGTTAGCCAAAAAGCTTATGAGGTTGGGATACTATTGGAGCACCATGGAGAACGATTGCGTAAAATATGTTCGGAGATGTCATCAGTGCCAGGTATATTCCAGTTCCAACTACATGCCACCAGTTGCGTTGCATCAGTTGAGTGCTCCTTGGCCATTCTCTGCCTGGGGCGTAGATATTATCGGAGAAATCAAACCAGCTGCCACGGGAGGATACAAGTACATCTTAGTGGCTATTGATTATTTCACCAAGTGGGTAGAAGCGGCTGCCTACACAGAATTGAAGTCCAAGCAAGTGGCTAAGTTCATAGAAGCCAACATTATCTGTCGTTATGGGGTACCACATGAGATCATCTCAGATCACGGCACACAATTCGAGGATGAGGTCAAGCGCATGTTTGAGAAATACAAAATCCAGCACCATCAGTCTTCCCCTTATAGGCCACAAACCAATGGAGCTGTCGAAGCCGCCAACAAGAACGTTAAGACCATCTTGGAAAAGACGGCCGTGACTTACAAAGATTGGGCTGAAAAGTTGCCATATGCATTGTGGGGATATAGGACATCCATAAGAACCTCCACGGGAGCAACCCCATACTCACTGGTGTACGGGATGGAGGCCGTTTTGCCTGTGGAAATGGAAGTGCAGTCGCTACGTGTAGCGATAGAAAGTGAAATTCCAGAAGTGGACTGGATACGGGAAAGGTATGAGCAGTTGGCATTTTTAGAAGAGAAGAGGTTAAAAGCGTCCTATCATGTGCAAGGTTACCAACGCCGTGTGGCCCGAACTTTTAACAAAAGAGTTAGACCACGGAACCTGAAAGAAGGAGATCTGGTACTTAAGGAATTTCGGGCACCAGTGTTTGACCCCCGCGGAAAATTCAAGCCAAACTGGATGGGGCCTTACATCATTAAGACAATCCTTCCCGGAGGTGCTGTTAAGCTCATGGACAGTGATAGTAATGAGTTCACCCATCCAATCAACATGGATAGGCTTCGCAAGTATTATGTGTAGGGAGGAGTGCCAACTTTGTATAATGCGGTGCTCATGTTAATATAATAATTCTTCATTGATAATGGTAAAGACCAGTACATCTTTTGATGCTTATTCGTTAAACTCATAAAAGAAAAAAAAAAGGAGGGAAATGCATAAATGAAACCAAGTCATCCGGGCTCATTCACTAAGTAGAATCATCCTTCGCCCTCTTGCTTGCCCCCTCTTCATCTTCAGCATCCCTCTTCCGCTTGTATGTCTCTTCAGCCTCCACTTCTCTCTCCATGTCAGCAGCTAGCCATGTGTAGTAACTTCCTGACGGGCTGATCACTTTGGGGGCTGAGATACGCCAATATACGGCTTGGTTGTGCCACTCATCCTCAATACGCTCCACTACCCTAGGGGACCATGGACAAGTATACCCAAGATGCCAATACTTGATAGATTCTTGCTTTTCCCCATACTGGCGATGAATACGGAGGGGGGAGTAAAAAGAGACTTCCTTAAGACCAACCATCATGACACAGTAAGAGAACACGAGCTTCTTCACAGCGTAAGTGACTCGCCACCAGGGGCAGTACCATAAGATCGCGTGGCAAGGAATGGTATCCAGCATCTCTCGGGACTCCTCGACAGACGGGAAAGGGGCTTGCAGCTTTCGGTAACGATAGTGCTGAGGATGATAAGTCCAGACGCTCATCTTTGGCTCAGCAATTAACCGCAGGCGTTCATACAGCCAGATCTGCGAAAAGAAGAGAAGCAGGAGTTATAAATATGCGTACGCACATTTAAATATGCGTACGCACATTTAGTATGGACGTACGCACATTTAGGCAAATTCCAGTAAAAGAAAAAAAAAAAAAACGATAACAGGCGGGAAAGACGGGGGATCTCTCGGGAACCTGCAGTAAGAGGGGACTGCCATCGAAGGAGAAGCTCTCGGTGCGCACTACTCGATCCAGACCATTGAGGGTACCGGCAAGAATCATCATACTCGGATTGAAACTTTTTATCTCAGTGAGAGAACGAACAATGAAGGTCTCTATCTTGTTCTGCTCCTCCAAAAAGAAAAGGGTGGCCAAGGCACAAATGCACGCGGCACGCAGGTAAAAGACGCGAGCCTCCCCAGTGGGCATTGGGCGGTTGATAAAATACTGCGACAAGGAAAGGACGTCGATGCGAAAATCCTTCACCCATTGCTTCACCAGCCTCGTAGAAAGTCCGAGAAACCGAGCAACCTCATCTGCAGCGACCTTTTCCGTAACCGGCACGAGCAAACCATTGAAGGCAGTACGACCGAGTATCCCGCCAAAATCCTCGATGGTCGGACACAGCTCGTTACAGTTGAACCGGAACACATGGCGAGACGGGTGCCAAAATTCAGCAGCCACGTGAAGGAAAGGATAGTTAACATCCACCTGACAGTAATGAAAGATGCACGGCAGGCCAAAGAGTTCGTTGAATTCGGCCTTGGCCGAATCACTAAAGGACGTTAGCCATCGGGTAATCGCTTTGTTAAGTTGGGAGGCCTCCATGGATTCTAACTCGTGAAGAAGGAGGCGCAAGGTCGGGCTTGGGTTTATAGGCAGTACCAGGGTTTCCTGGTTTCGTTTTTGGAAAGTTTGAAAATAAGGAAGTAAGGTAAATGTGCGTACGCACATTTCAAAGGTACGTACGCACATTACTTTTGTGCGTACGCATATTTGAGACCAGCATACGGTATGTGCTTACGCGCATGTGTTTTATGCGTACGCACATTTTGTGCGATTGTTTGAAGGTGTTTTGGTGCGGTTTCTAGCTCTTCGGGTATTTAACGCGTCAGCTTGCTTCGTAATATTGATGGGATGGTCGAACTCATAGCACAATTGAAACACAACAAGACAAGGATATAAGTTTCTAAGTTATCCACGCAAGAAAGGGAAGGAGAAATGAGTAAACATGAGCATACAACCCCAAGTGTAAAGTTTAAAACAAGTCTGATCCAAGAAATAAAAAAGAAACAACACAGTCAAAAGTCCGAGGCAGCATCGCTACCCTCGCCACCATCATCATCATCGCCGCTCTCAGCATCCTCACCATGACCCTCCGCCCCCTCCCGAGCTATGACTAGCTGAAGGGACAGATCCGTCACCATCAGCTTCAGGCTGCCCACCAAATGGACCAGGTCTGACACCTCCGGGATAGTCGGCTATCCAAAATAAACAAGGATGGGATCACGTTAGGACATGCATAGCATTTTAACATGTTTTCAAATACAGGGTAAGATGTTGCATACCGCACGGACACCCTCAGGCATGGGATAGCCGAGACAGGAGGACGCCCTGGGAACCATCCGCTCCCCTGGAACACCCCTCGTCTCATGAAAGGGCACGTACCATCCCGGGTACACAGGATCCACGGCTCCGGAAGATGACGCATGTGGGTCCTACAGCAAAGCACGTCATCAGATCAGATAACAGGATTAAAGTGAAAAAGAAGAAAGAGCAGGATATTGACCCACCGTCGAGGGCATGGAAAGACTCGGCATGAGCTGCTCTCTGGCAAAAAGCTCGTAATCAAAATCCTCCCCCATCAGTCTGTCTGTATACGCGATCCCACCCCGCCAGACGGCCAAATCCTCGTCACCGCACTGGTAAGGGAATGCAATATACGGGGGAGGATCCAACGGCACGCGAGGGATCACGCCCATGTCGGCGTCGAACTGCCAAGCTACCCTCTCAGCCAGATAGAAAGAACGGGCGCCGGCGTACTCGAACACCTGTGACACTGAGGTGAGCTCCCACGCCGCAGTGTCGTGCTCAACTGGGGGCAAAGGTGCCTCATCCTCCCAGGGGCGGGGAACGATCTACGAACATATGAGGAATCAGGAAGAGGAATGAAAGAAAACAAAGAAGCGCAGGATTGTGTAGTGATTCTTACCCTCTCGACCACCATCTCGTCGAGGAACCTGCGGGAGCTCAGATGCTGCCGCATACTCACTGCGGGGACTCCCTCCTCCTCAACCTCCTTCCGGAGGTACCTATGAACCCATAGCTGTGGCACAATAAGAACGCAAGTGAGCTGATAGAATAAAACATCATAAGCAAAAAAGATACACAAACGAGGGAAGATAAAGAATCTTACCACCCACACTCTCCAATAACTAAGCATGGAGTTGATAGCACCCCTGCTCAGTGAATCCATGGCGGAAATCAGATGGGCGTAAATGGCGGCGCCCCAGCAGAAACGATCGGCTGTCCCCAGATCCTCCAAGGCCAGCAACCACCCAAAGGAGACAGTCTGTGAAGAGTTGGGGACCAGATAGGCCCCCAAGGGGAACATGATGTAAGCTCGCGCCATGTGGGCTCGGTGCTCGGGGGTATCCTGCGGGTAGGAGAGGTACGCATCATATAGACCGGGGCAGTAAATGGAAGAACCAGTAAAGGCTATGCCCAGCAGCCGCACTGAAATCTCTGCTCGCTCGTCTGCATCATGATCAAAGGAGAAAGGCTCCCCAGTCATACGCAGCCCGGACAACCGATAGAAATCGTAAGGGGTCATCGTCAGCTCTCGCCCTCCGATATGCAATGTATGCGTGGTATCCCACCACCTCTCAGCTAGGCAGTGGACTATCGCCCTAGGAGTGCGCACGTTCACGTCAGCCGTGATCGCAGAAAAACCGACGGCGTTGACCAGAGCTCTGGTCTCGCCGGTGAGCCGATTCCACCAAGCGCCTGTCTTGGTGAAACTGCCCCTCGTCACAAGCTCAGGTGGAAGCTGCCACAAGAAAAGTCACAGGTAAGTATACAGCACAGGTACGCATTACATGTGTTCTGTTTGCACAATAAAGGTACGTACATTTAAAAATATGCGTACGCATCTTTTTATGTGCGTACGCACTTAGATGAGGCCGAAACAGCACTTGAAGCGCGTACGCACATTTACATGGTCATGATTTGTAAATAGGCGTACGCTTCAATTAAATATGCGTACGCACATTTTGGAGACCATACCTGTTCATTACACCAAGGCGCGTACGCATAAAGGAAAGTGCGTACGCGTTTTATGTTCAGCTGCAGTTTTGCATTTTGTAAATGTACGTACGCATGGAACAAATCCTGCGTACGCACATTTACTGTTCAATTTCACCATCGTTCCCATAGTTTCCCGCCCCCACCACAGTCGATCAAGGTCACGTTTTTTCCTCACACCAGGTCACTCAAATCATTCGGCATTAACATTCTTTTGTTGTTCATAGCAGATTTCGCATTTCCTACCCTAGTTATGTTCGAATGAAAAGCAAAAGCGTAGTTTCGGGTTTTGAGGGAGCATACCAGTCCTTGGCGTGTGTAGTGGGAGAGGTGCTCTTTAGGACGATGCACGACCCTCATCACCTCATTCACGATGCGCTTCGGAGCCCATCGCTTCACCGCCGGCTTGCCCTCCTCGCCGCCTTGCGCGCCCTCACGCCGTGCTCGTTTGGGAGCCATTCTTTTGTTGTGGGTATCGAAGGATGAGAAGGAGTAAGGTTTGATAAGAGAGAAGAGAGGGATGTAGGGTTTTATGCGAGGGAAGAGAGAGAGAGAGAGAGAATCGTGGGTGAGAAGTTTCCGGAGAAAATGGAGGAGGGGTGTCGGTTTCATAGAGAAGAAGAACAGTCCAGGCGAAACGGCGTCGTTCTGTTTTTATTTTTCTGACATCAAGTAAATATGCGTACGCACATTCACTTTATGCGTACGTGTATTTATTTCCCACGTACGCGCTTTAGTTTTATACGTACGCGCTTTTTATGACAGACCCCCTGTTGCTACTCAAGGCATGTGAATCATGCCACGTACAAATCACTCGACCATACCTTGAGTGTTCAGTGCCGCGTTTCAAAATTCGGCTCATCAGGTCATGATCAGAAATCCCACTCGCGAATTTTCCGTTATCAATTCGACCCGCGAATTGTCCGTTATCTGAAATTCCACCCGCGAATTTCCCAATTCCACCCGTGAATTGTCCGTAATCAGAAATTCAGCCCGCGAATTTCTCGATTCTACCTGTGAATCATCCGTTATCAGAAATTCAGCCCGCGAATTTCTCAATTCCACCCGCAAATTATTCGTTATCAGAAATTCAGCCCGCGAATTTCTCGATTCTCCCTGTGAATCGTCCGCGAATTTCTCAATTTCACCCGTGAATTGTCCGTTATCAGAAATTCAGCCCACGAATTTCTCGATTCTCCCTGTGAATCGTCCGCGAATTTCTCAATTCCACCCGTGAATCGTCCGTTATCCGAAAGTCATCCCGCGAATTTCTCGAGTCTACCTGTGAATCGTCCGTTATCAGAAATTCAGCCCGCGAATTTCTCGATTCCGCCCGCGAATCAGTTAATCCGCAGCCTCAATTCAACTCATTACTGTTTTTACGGACTTTCTCGTGCCCCGAAAAGTCAATACCACGCATAAGAACTACGTTAGGTCTGATCTCTGAAAAGAGTACGTAGGAAAGCAGGCTCATTGTCTGATTCGACCTCATCTCATCTTATGCATACATCAACATTTGTTCCGAAGACTTGAAATATTAGCCGGTAAAAGTGGTCTGTTTCTGGTCTTTCAGTTCCATTCACCCAGCGAATAGAGCTGAAAGAAGGGGCAACTGTTAACACCCCATTTTGTACCGCCTAAATATTTCAAATCCACCTCGTTAAGCCCAATGATGAAGGGTGACCCAAATCGAATAACTAACAAGCAATCCTCGAAAAGCTAATGTGATCGCAGCCGGAGCCTGACCCAAAGAGTTGAGAAGCCCAGTCCAACCCTTTATGCGTACGCAGTATCCTAATGTGCGTACGCACATTACATTTGTGCGTACGTAGGATATTTTCCAGAATTCGAATCTTCCCTCCATTTCCCTCTATTACCTTATATGAATCGAACTTGCCTTGATCCAACCTGTGACGGCTGGAGAAGCCAGAAACCCTAATCTACCTACCACCAAAACCCTAATACCTTGCCTATATAAAGACTACTTTCTCATATGAAGGGGGGATCCTTGACCACCACTTGGAAAGCTCGATAAAACCCTAAGGACTCTTAACCTGAAACAAAAAGGGCGGCGGCTGTGATTACGGAGGCTCGGAGGAGAGATTCTTGCTAGTGCATTCATTGGGATTCACCCAAAACCTGAGGGTAACGTCTTTTATGATTCAGTTCTTTGAATGTTAGAATAATCATTAATTATTCCTCCTAGCATGTTTTTTTATCATGCGTATTTTCATTGAATGCCGTGATTTCAGATTTATTCAAGTGCTTTCAATCAAATGTTGCATGACCGGATCTACACTTTATATTATGTTCTAGCATGTTTAGTATCATTTAAATATGTCTTTGCATGTTAATCAATGTAATGTTTAAAGTGCATAAATTCGCGGTTAGATTCAGGGTGTAATGATATTTGCATGTAATTAGGATTCTGTAATCTGGATTAAAATAGCATGTGCAATTTCAGCATGTTTCTGTTATTTTCGAATCTGCCATGAAATGTGCGTACGTATAAATTAGATGTGCGTACGCACCTTGTGTTTGTGCGTACGCATATATATGATGTTGTACTAACCCATTTTTTCTGCAGACAGCGATAAATCCTTCTTCTCTTCTTCTTTCACAGCCACTGTTTATTCTGCGCACTAATTTTATTTTCTGTTTAGTTATTTATTTATATGTTTTTATTCACATAATGTCATCCTGTGTGCCATTTGTTGTTTGAGATATCTGTCGCATGAATAGGGGTTGAACCCAATTGATCTTTCTCGTTAATTAAAGCCAATAAAATGCATGTGGAGGCCGGATTCAGCCGGGCGTTGTCGGGTGCCTAACACCTTCCCGACAACGTACCTTAACTCCGAACCTTGATTCTCTTGGTAATGACGAGTGGGCCTCTTGCTAGGGGTCAATCGGTTCCCGGGGCCCAACCGGGTGGCGACTCCCTCTCCGCCCTAATCACACCCGTGGTTAGCGGCGTACTCCCGAGCCGGCGTGGTTCTGGACGCGGCGCTCACAGACGTCGTTGCAATTGTGCCCCTACTATGGCCACCGATATGCTCTCCCTCGCCGGCGATGTCGCTAGACTGTGGGTGAGAAGAGAGCGACGATGAGAGCGAACAGTGATGAGGGCTGGTTTGTTTGTTTGTTTGTTTGTTTTTTTTTTTTTTTTTTTTGGTTAAATGAAAGAGTTATAAGCATCAAAGGGTAAACCAGAATCCCAACTAGGTTGGCATCCAAGGCACTCCCAATCATGTGCTTAATAACTCAAAAGATATATCTATACTACCTATAAAAAGATGAATGTAAGAAAAATTTTTGATTGACTAATATACCCTTATTTTAATTTTTAAATACACAACTACCCACCCTTCTGCATATATAGAAAATATAGTAATATGGAAACTATAATTTTAAAACACATACCTTAATATATAAAATACAAATAGGAATTCAAAGGAAACCCTAAATCAAATACTCCATTTAATATTATACATATAATCCTAAAACACGTTGACTTCATATCTCCCTCTTCCTCTCATTCTCTAGCAAACGATAATGGCCTGTTAGAAGCACACCTACTTCCCAGCGCATTCACAAACCAAATATCCACATCATAGAGATGATACATGGAGATGATACCGGATCTCAAGGGGTTGTTGTGTGAGTGTTTTATATTTTTATTATGTATTTCTTGAAATTTGGTGACAATTCATATAATGCTAAATTTGTTTGTGGTTAGAGATAGTTGTTTTCAAGGATTTTCGGCAAACTAGGAAAACCCTTGAATGTGTTTTGATTGTAACGTGAAAATTATTGGAATGGGTCATATATGTATATGATAATTATTATTATTATTTTGTTTGAATTTGGTTGTTGATGGGAAGGGAAGGGGAAAAAGAAAAAGGAAAAAAATAAAAGAAATGAGGAAAAAAATAAAATGAAAATCTCGATCTCCACTCTCTTTTCAATCTCTAAGTGAACAAAAAAAAATGTAGATGATGATACCATATAAAAATAAAATTGAGAATTTTTTTTAGAAAAAGTAAGAAAAACTATATTATTAGGGATCAATTTCACTTATTAAAAAAATAAATTAAATAATATTTAAAAGCATCAAAAATATAAAATATAGAAAATAAAAATAAAATAATTATGTTTGCTACTTTCCTTTGGAATGCACATCTTAAATTGAAGTAGCAAATTGATACAACCCACGTAAGGTGGCAAAAGACAGATTTGTTACTTTTTTTTTGCTACCTCCCTCAAAGATGCTCTTGTATCACATATTAAATTATATTATATTTATACTACCTATAAAAGTTTATACTTTAGAAACACTTTTTATTGACCATTACATCCTTATTTTAAATTTTAAATATTTATTTGCCTTCCATATTTAACCAATTAAGAATGTTTATTTTCTAGCAAAAAAGAAGGAAAAAAGATAACACAATTTATATTCACTTCATAAATTCTATACAGCCTCTACTACAATACATGTGTTCTAACTAACTTCTTATTCCTTTCATAACTCCTAACAATTGAAAGAATTTTGACCTATTGTGTTGAGCGTTTATTCTAATAAGTTAAATTAACACAAAAGTAACAAATAATTAGATTTTCATGTTCAATATATATATATATATATATATAAATTTTATAAATTTTTTTATTTAAATAATGTTCATGTGCAACGCACATGTGCCCATATCTAGTTAAATCAAAAGAAGAAAATAAGTACAATAGGAAAAAGAAAAAAGAAAGTTGGTCATGATGACTACTAAAAGTTACAAGTCAACTAACAAAAGGAATCAATTCTGAAATCTATAGGAAGGCATACAATAAATGTCATGGCATAAAAGAGCCAGGAGATCCGAAGGCGGAAAACACCACTAATGAAAACCAGGAGAGAGAAGAACCAAATTAGCATATTAGCATATTTATCTGCCACCGTATTGCCTTCCCAAAAAATATGAGAACATTGAAATCGCATAGACTTCAAATAAATCTTGCAATTAAACCAATGAGTCCTTAAACTCCAAGGAGGAATAAATGAAGCATTTTTCAGACACTGAATTACAGACTGAGAATCGCATTCCAACTATAATGCTTCCAACCCTTCTCCCAAGCTTGCTCAATGCGCAACACAACAGCTGAAAGCTCTACATAGAAGGCCGTATGGAAACTCAAAGTAGCAATAAAACTACCCTTAACAAAACCTCTGCAATTACGAAACACCCCTCCAGTAGAAGCAGATCCTGGGATACCTTTGGCCAACCCATCAGTATTAAGCTTAACCCAATTTGGGGGAGGATGATAGCAAGTAACTAGTGTTATAGTAGGAGCTTAAGAAGGTGTTCTACCAATTTTCAAATGATGCAAGGCAACTAAGTCAGTAACACAATTAGCTATACAACCTCCAATAATCTTACCAATATCGAAAAGAAGAGCTTTAATATGATGACAAACTTTTACGAGATTAGGATTGTGGTTATCAAATTTGACTGAGTTCCTCATTTTCCATATATCTATACTACCTATAAAAAGATGAATGTAAGAAAAACTTTTGATTAACTAATATACTCTTATTTTAATTTTTAAATACACGACTACCCTTTTGCATATATAAGAAATATAGCAATATAAAACACATATCTTAATAAGAATTCTAAGGAAACTATAATTCTAAAACACATATCTTAATATATAAAATACATACCTTAATAAGAATTCTAAGGAAACTATAATTCGTATAATAATTAGATAAAACCAAACCCAAATAGGAATTCAAAGGAAACAAAAATTATAATTCGTATATAATAAACCTTATTTTAATTTTTAAATACACAACTATAAAGTCCTTGTGTTTAGATTGGCATATTCCGTGTTAAACGTGTTAGTTGAGTGTCCTTTGTTGATTCAAGATGAGCAAAGCTTCTAAGATTGACTCGAGTGAAGAATTCAAGTCAATGCGACTCATTCTCATTCATAGGACAGGTAAGTGTCTATAGAAGCCCAATTTTAATCGATTCAATTCATTTTGAATCATAATATATGCTTTGAATAAATAGAAAATGATTTTGAACTTGTTTAAAACCTTTAAAGACAATTTTAGGGTGCTACGATCGATCCCGGCCAAATGACGATCGATCGTAGCTATTTTATTTAAACAATTTTAGCTACTGTTTTCTAGGATCGATTGTGGGCACTGGACGATCGATCCTAGGGTGTCCAGAATTGCCTGTTTGCTTCTGTTTTTCAGGATTGATCGTGGGGTCATGGGACGATCGATCCTGGCTCGTAAAAATCAGTTTTTAAAATATTTAAAATTTACCTATTTGATATTAAAATGAATCCCAGTTACTTGGGGTGTCTTATTCTCTATAAATAGGGTTTGTTTTCATAGAGAGAGGTAAGCAAGCCTCTCCCTATTAGGTTTTAAAAAGTTCATCTTCTCAAACCTCTCTAGAGCATTTTTTACCTAGGTTTCATACATATCCTCTAGAGACCTTTAAACTACACACTATTTCATATCCTTGGATGTTTGTGAGTCCGTTGTGATGGTGATCAAGCTTGCGAGTTCGTGGAAGAAGGAATCGTTGTGAAGAGGTTAGTTGCGACCAAAGCTGTGAAGACGAAGATCGATCGTGTGCGGTCGTGGGAGTGAAGACTTTTGTTTAAGTCCTTTTGGTCTGTATGTGTGTCTTGTACTCATTGAGTTCATAGTGGATTTGCTTCAATTGGACTAGGTTTTGTGGTTTTTCCCATCTGGGGTTTTCCACGTAAAAATCTCTTATGCACTCTCTTACATGCTTTTATACTTGCTATGTGATTGAATTGATTGTGATAATTGGGTTTTTGAGTGTTCCTAATTAAAATTGGGTAAGGTTTATAATAATACCTATTCAACCCCCCTTCTAGGTATTGTAGGGTTAATAAAACCGGAATTTTAACAACTACCCTTTTCCATATATAGGAAATATAGCAATATAAAACACATACTTTAATAAGAATTCTAAGGAAACTATAATTCTAAAACACATACCTTAATATATTCTAAGGAAACTATAATTCGTATAATAATTAAATAAAACCATACCCAAATAGGAATTCAAAGGAAATGAAAACTATAATTCGTATATAATAAATGAACAGCCGGATTGTAAATTCTACTTTCATTAAAAGTAGCTTCAACCTTCTCTCTACTTTTTCCATTAACGGCAACTTCTCCCTTTTTTGGTTAACGGCGACTTCTCCCTTCTTTGGTAAGTTTTGTTCTGCAAATTATAATATATATATGGTACTGTTAGAGAACTGCAAATTATCATATATATATATATATATATATGGATGGTACTGTTAGAGAATTAGTTTGATTTTTGATGAATTTATAAGTTAGATAGATGAATTTATAATCATAATATGTACTGTAATTAAAGAAAGAAAAATCATTCGAAACGAAATACCCATAGTTCTGAGAAACCGTTTAGACTCATTAAACCAAGGAATTTTTGGATTGCTTTCGAAACACTGTTCATAGTATCGAAGTATGTTATTTCTTGCAAAATATTTTAATATAGATTAGAATTTTTTTTATATGCAATATGTTAATGATATTTTTCCTATTTGTAGATGAGCATATATTTATTTTTTATATGCAATATGTTATTGATATTGTATAGTAAAATAAAGGGTAAATGACGTTTTAATACCATTAACTTTACACCAAATGTCAATTTGGTCCATAAATTCATACATTGCACGATTTTAGGACAATTTTAAAATTTTTTATTCAATGTAGGCCAACCAGTAACGTCCGTCACTTAAGGTTAATGGAATAGCACGTGATCAACACGTGCGTGCTTAGTTGGCAGACACGTGGCAGCAAATGATGCAAATGATGTCGTTTGAAGCCAAAAAAATTAAAACATAAATAAACAAATAAACAAAACAACAGAAAAAGGAAAAAAAAAAGAAAGAAAAAGAGATGTTCATCCTCGCCGGGTATCTCCTTCATCGAAGAGGATGAAGGCCTCGCCGCTCCTTCGCCGGAAAAAAATGGAAGTAAAGAAGGGTGAAGAAAAATGGATGGGATGAAGAAAAAACAGAAGCAAGTTGTTGCAACGGCACGACCTTCATCAATTGGGATGAAGATGGAGAGGCTAACGTGGTGAGGGTTTGGAGAAACAACACCAGATATGAAAAATGGATGGGTCTAGTAAGGGGCTTTGCCATCGTAAAGGGCTTTGGCGCCGGTAAGGGGCTTTGCCGTCTCTTTCTTTTCTCTCTGTGCTTTTTTTTTTATTTTTTATTTTTTTATCTGCTCTGTTTAGAGGCAACCATGGCCGCCGTTCGCTTTGTTGTCGTCGGCTCCCCTGGTCCTTGTCGCCATCCTCGTCCTCATTTCCTCCCAGATCTACACTACACCTCCCATCTGCGAACCAATTGTCGGCCCCATCGCCATCCTCATCCTCATCTCCTCCCAGATCTACACCACAGTGGCGCTGTGGGTAATGGGTAAAAGGGTTTGGGATTTTGAAGATGATGGTTGGGGGGGGGGGAACAAACAGTGGTTGAATGGGTATGGGATAATGAAGATGATAATTTATAAATCAAACAGAACCAAACTCATTACCCTATGTTTCGTGTCTTTTCTTTTCTAATCCTTTTCTCCATTTTGCCAGCACCCAAACAAAGCATTATTAGGTATTTTGAAAACGAAAACAAAAACCATTACAGGTTTACCTCTATGCAAATCCTCCTGAGATGAGAACTCCTCGATGTTATCATCACCATTACAACGCACCTTCGGCGATTCTCGCTTGGGGATGGACGCAGACCCGGTGGTGGACCCTCGCCTCAGGCGCTTGAGGAGCCGAGGCGGATCTGCCCCGAATTCTAGATCCGAGTCCATGACTAGTTATTTGAGCTCTTCGTCATCGTCTTCGAGCGTACGGAAGTTTCCATTGGTCGAAGCATCTGGAGCTCCTTTGGGTGTAACTGTAGAGTCTTCTCTGGGAGAAAATGGGGGCTTCGAATCGAAATCGAGTCCGAGAGAGAATGATGGAGCTTCGAAATCCGCCATTGAAATGCAGAGAGAGAAATTTATATTTATATTTTTTGAATTTTTTGTTTTGCTGTAAGATGATGAAAGAAATGCAAATAAAATTTTGGGGGTGCTAGATTTGTCTTCACCCTTCTTTACTTCCGTTTTTTTCCAGCGAAGGAGATACCCGGTGAGCCCTTCATCCTCTTCGACGAAGGAGATACCCGGCGAGGATGATGAACGACATCCTTTTTCTTTTTCTTTTTTTTTTTTCTTTTTTCTGTTGTTTTGTTTATTTGTTTATTTATGTTTTAATTTTTTTGGCTTCAAACAACATCGTTTGCATCATTTGCTACCACGTGTGTGCCAACTAAGCACGCACGTGTTGGTCACGTGCTATTCCGTTAACCTTAAGTGACGGACGTTACTGGTTGGCCTACATTGAATCAAAAATTTTAAAATTGTCCTAAAATCGTGCAATGTATGAGTTTATGGACCAAATTGACATTTGGTGTAAAGTTCATGGTATTAAAACGTCATTTACCCTAAAATAAATAGGAAATAGCTTTATTGTACTTTTTTTAGGGAAGCACAATAGTATCTTTAAAAATGACATCTCTTGAAGGTTTGAACTTTGTACAATATTAGTAAAATTTTAATTACATATTAAAAATTTTAATTAAAATTTTAGATTTTAAGAAATAATATATGTCAATTTCAGATGAAATTATAATTACTCAAATTGTTGAACAAATCAACAAATACGTACAATTAACTACTAATCAAAGAGAACAATACATTAAAAGAGTGGGAGAAAGGAGAAGGAGTACCGATACTGCAGAAACAGGAAATAGGAGACAAAGAATTGACTGGTTACTTAGAGCTCAATTAAACTCATATGAATCCCAATGTTAGTATTAAATCTTACAAATTTTAAAAATTTAAAAATCTGAACAAAAATAATACCTTTGTTAGTGAGCTAATAATATGTAATACCCTTTATAGGACGAACAATATACGAACCAATATATTTTAATCTGCATCCATTTTGAAAGGAAAAGGAAGCATCTATGAGAGTAACATACTAATTAATTATGATTAATGAATTTTAAAAAAATTTAAAAAATAACAATATTTTAACAATTTTATGTATTTTTGATTGATTTGTAGATGAATTCCGTCTAATCACTGTATCAGTTACAATAATACAGAGAAGTCCAAACTTAGAACAAGCAAAACAAATGCAAAAATGGTATAATCAAAACCTATCTCATATTCTGAAATATATAATGTTTTCTTCAAAATGCGTAATGCATATTTAATAAAAATAATGCAAGTTCACATCACTCATTGGCAATAATGACTATGAACAATTTTGCTTACTACCAAAGAAAAGAAAGGATGCTGACACAATGACAAGTAAAGATCTTCAGAATGGAGAAATATTTGAGACAGAGGTACCAAAACAATTATTTGATGATATGTAATGATTTCAAATTATTTACAAATACGCAAATATAATGATTTAAACATCTCTCCAATTGTAGAAATTCTACTGCTGCTTCAACGGAATAATCAGTCACATCACTATTCAGAAGACTCTATGGTGGAGAAATCGAAATGCCCAAAATGCAAAAAAGAAAAACCAGAGTACACTCCAAGGTAAAAGCATTCTTTATGCTATAAAATGTAAAAAATTTAATACATCCAACTAACATTACGTTTTGACATGGGAATAGGTGTATGGTCCAAATGGAAGTTGCGAATGAAAAAGGAAAGGTTTATATTACTTTATTCAATGATATACAAAAGTTAACTGGTTGTATAGTTTCAGAATTTATCGAATCACATGAAAAGGTAATAAAATAATGTCAAAAATTAATTTATATGCCAAATAATCACAATGTTTACTAACTTTGTTTACGTTTTATGGCAGAATAATACGAACTCCAAGTTCTACATGAAACTGATTCGTTAGACTAGTTGGAAATTTAGGTTCATCATAAAATAGAAGAAAATCGATTACTTCATTCAAGCAAAAAATGGTTACATTGCTGAAGAAATTGAAGAAATACCGGATGAAGAGTCAGAAGGAAGTGAAGATAACAGAAAATCAAAGAGGTAGAAAAAAAAATTAGATTCAAAGATAGAGTACTTAGATTATTTCTTTCATATTAGAGTTTTCTTACAAACATATGATTACCTAATTTAATGATATTTTTTGGATGTTTTGGCATTTTTACAAGCTTAAAACAATTATTATTTATACATTTAAATACATAGAATTCATACTATTACAGTTAATGCATAAATGTTCAATTGAATGTGGTTTATTTTTCAATATTGTATTTATGAGCTTAAAATTTACAGCTCGATTTCTTTAAAAAATACATAACTATACGTATGAAAGATTGGTGATTAAAGGTTGGTAAATATCAACAGTGTGTTGCACGTGTGCACCAACTAGTTATAAAAAAACAAGCATAGCAGCCAATATCCACAAATTAAAGACTTAAGAACTAAAGTGCTTGCTTGTGATCAAATTCCAAAATTCAACGAAGGAAGTGAACTGGAAATTAACCGTAGTATGAAAGATCGAGGAAACCCACCTCCAAAGGCCTTGAGCAAAATCACAACGAAGAAATAAATGCTCCATAGTTTCAAGATGATTATTGCATAAGCCGCAACAAGACACCAAAGTGATGCCCCTTTTTTGAATTTAATCGTCAATTGGGAGTTTATGCCATAACAACCTCCACAGGAAAGAAGCCACCTTGGGAGGAATAAAGCACTGCCAAAGATGAGAAGACCAATTCACCAAAGGATGCTTTAACCTGCAGAATTCATAAGCTTCAAAGAAAGAAAGCTGGCCTGTGTTACTATAAGGCCATATAAGAACATCAGGAGTGTCCTCAACTGGAAGTGAAACCTGCCTGACTTCCTTTGCATACTCAAGAAAGACCTTATAAAATAGAACAGGGATATTCCATTTATCATCAGAGATGATGGAACTTATTGAAAAATTTAAGGCAATATCAGAAGAGATCTGTAAAGACCTAATCATAGGATCACCCAATTAGTTATCATTCCAAAAGTCAATGGACCTGCCATCCCCCACTAGCCATTGAGCATGGAAACAAATGATAGAATAATAGGGTTTGAGTCTAGGCCATATAGAAGAAGATCTACAACTGCATAATTTTCCAAAAGTGTTCAGCTTGAATCTAGCTTTGAAAAAAGTGCTCCATTGCGAGTCTTGAGAAAGAATATCCCAACATAATTTTAATAGACCAGTAGCATTAATATGAGGAAGAGATTGAAGACCCAAGCCTCCCTCAGAAAAAGGCGAACAGACTTTAGACCAAGAAACGGTAACTAATTTTCTAATTGTCCAGTCTCTTGACCAAATAAAATTCCTCACCCACCCTTGAATCTGCTTTAATAATGTAGTAGGCCAAGCATAAACCACAAATGAATGGAGAAACATTGGAAAAATGACTGTTTTTACCAACTGAACTCGACCTACCAATGAGAGGAAATGACTATGCCAACCTTCTAGCTTAGCTTTAGGTTTATCTGCTATTGCTTGCCAATAAGAACGCTTAGGCTTCCCTTTAAAAATAGGTACCCCAAGATAAATAAGACTTCTATACTTTGCACTTTTTCCAACAAAAACTCTACACTTAGCTTTATTAATAACTTGGCTAGAGGCTAAAACATAAATATAAAAAAAAAAAATCCATTAAAGATTTAAGACATGAAGATGAATCCTTGCAAAAAACTAAAATATCATTGGCAAAAAGCAAGTGAGTTGGAGTCATAGCTCCTCTAGGAGAAGAGATAAGAAGAACTTTATGTAATGCCACTAGATTAGAGATACCTCTACTCAGCACCTCTTCAGCCAAGCAAAATAATACTGAAGAAAGGGATCTCCCTGCCTTACCCCCTACTGCAACTGAAATAACCTGAGGGAGATCCATTAATAAGAATAGATAATTTAGTTGAATAAAGAAGAGCTTTAATCCAACTGATGAAAGTACTATGAAAGCCAAACAGAGAAAGAACTTTAAGCAAAAATAGCCAGCTCAAGGTGTCAAAAGCTTTAGTTATATCAAACTTGATAGCTACATTCCCATTATGGCTCTTACTGTTAAGAAGGTTAAAGCATTCTGAAGCAATGGCAATATGCTGAGAAATTTTCCTACCCTTAATAAAAGCAGCTTGATTGAAAGATATAATCCTGCTAGCAATGGGACTCAATTTATTAGCCAAAATTTTAGGAATAATCTTGAATAAAAAATTGGCAAGGGCAATGGTTCTAAATTGAGAAATAGCTACCACATCAGAAATTTTAGGGATAAGGATAATAAAATTGGAGTTGAAATTAGGCATCATCCAACCCAGTTCGAAAAACATAGAAACTACTTTGATCACATCAGTCCCAACAATATCCCAACAAACTTGAAAGAAGAGACCCCCAAAACCATTGGGACCAGGAGCACTGTTAGGGTCCATCTCAAACACTACCCCCTTAATCTCTTCAAGAGAAGGAATTGAAACCAAGTTAGTATTATCATCCTCCGAAAGCAGATTAGGAATAGTAGAATCCATAAAGGATGTGTCCATTGGAACCAGATTAGAAGAATAGAGATTATGGAAATAAGAAACAATATGCTGTTGAATGAGATTAGGGTAAGTAATGAAATTGTCACTATCTTTAATGACTTTGATTTTACTCTTGTGAGCTTTAATCTTAGTCACTTTATGGAAATAGGTAGTATTTCTATCATCTTCAACTAACCATTTATTTTTAGCTTCCTCTTTCCAAAAATGTTCTTGAAAACGAAGGGCTTCAAAATACTCTTTCTTCACATCTTCTTCCTGTTGAAGAAGGGGGGGCGCAGAGGTCCTAAGACATCAATTTCTAGCTGAACAGCATACCGAGGAGATTAAGTATTTTTCACCTTATCATCCACATTACCAAAAACTTCTTTGTTCCAAACTTTGAGACATTTTTTCAAGACTTTCAGCTTCTATTTGATAACATACATTGGGCATCCATAAAAGGGATTTGATCTCCAACAATCTTCTACTACTTGTTTAAACGTTGGATGAGAAATCCAGACATTACAAAATTTGAAAGGTTTAGCAATGGAAGCATTATCAGCAACAAAAATCAAAGGATTGTGATCAAAGCAACATTTAGGAAGGGCTAAACAAGAAGAATCTGACCATGACTCAAGCTAATTGGAGTTACATAAGACTCTGTCAAGCCTCATTTCAATTCTCAAGTGTAATCCTCTAGCCCAAGTGAAAAAAGAACCTTTAGCATCCATGTTAAGAAAATCACAGATATTAATCATATTCTAAAACTATGTGCAAGAAATAGAATTAGGCAAGTTACCCCCATCTTCTCGTGAGCACCAAGAATTGAGTTAAAATCTCCTATGGCCATCTAAGCACCAATAATTTGATATTTTAGAGTGAAAAAATCATTCCATAATTCCTTTCTTTGAATATATGTAGTACAGGCATAGACAAAAGTAAACTAGCAGAGATTAGAGTCAAAAGAAGCACATACAGTTAACTGCTGGGTAGAATTTGAAATAACCATAGGGATTTCCACATGAGAAGTACAAAGAAGCCATATGTTGGGAAGAAATGTACCTCTATTGTTTATTTTATTTTATTATTATTTATATCAATAATACCGAATTTTATTAATGAAATAGAAGCAATACAATTAGAGCAACAAGAAACGAATGACTTAAGTAGCCGAAATCACCCAAACTCCAAGCTAACAAACCACAATATAAAGTAGACCATTTGGACCAATACCACAGCTATGACAAACCACAATGCTACCACAGAAATTCACTAAGCTCCAAAAATTCAATGTACCTCTATTGTTAACAGCCACAGCTATGACAAACCACAATGCTACCATAGAAATTCACTAAGCTCCAGAAATTCAATGTACCTCTATTGTTAACAGCCACTAATTCCACCATGGGCTTTAAAATACACAACAGATTACATCTATGAATATTGCAATAATTCTTAAGTTCCCTTAGAGAAGGCAAATTGCCTATACCTTTAATGTTCTAGTACATTACTTTCATTGTTTATACCTCGGATTAGGCTTTCTACTCCTAACAGGGTAGGTCACTGTCAACTCAGCCATTTTAGCTTTTTGTTTCAATTTCTTTTGCTGTGATTTCGAAAGCACTAGTTGAAACTGCTTATTAGTATCATCTCGACTCTCGGCATATTGAATAGCTGTGTTAATCTGATCAAGGACAGCGGGATTATGAGAACTCCCTTCCTTGGGATTCTTTTCTCTCAAAGCGGAAGCAAAATGATCAGCAGCAGGAGAAATCTCAACCCTGCCATCATCAGCATTAGAAATATTATTATATCCCATGGGTAAAGCACTTTCCATCACATGATTAACAACACCATCCCCCACGGTGCGCAACTCCACATTAGCCCTGGGTAGAGCACTCTCCATAGAAGGGAAACTACCCACAACACGATTAGCAACATCATTAATAATCTAATTAGCAACACTATTAATAATACCAACGGCAGTTTTCTCAAAAAAATCTTGATCCTTAGTTATAAGGTTGTTACCACTTACACCATCATCCTCATCATCATCAACCCTATCACCCCATTTGGTGGATGTAGAATTGCTAACATGAGAAACACTAGGAACTGGAGAGGAAAACCCATTAATAGCCTCTAAATTCACAAGCTCTTGGCCAATGGTCCTATTCTAACCAACATGGGCATCAATATTACTATCAATCTGATTATTAGGGTCTTTCCCCAATTGTCTATCCATGACTTTGGGTCTATAAACCAACGTGCTACCCTTAGAAGCATTACCACCATCCACCTTTTTCTTCCCCATGTCCTGAATAAATCTGCATTTAGAAATAGCATGCCCAAACAGAGAATAATGGGAGCACTTAGGAAGGATATTCTTATAGTAGGCATCAACAAAAAAAACCAAACCCTTCCCTTTCAACCCGAATACGATTAGGTAAAGGAGCCTCCAAATCAATTTTAACTAAAATCCTGGCATAGTAGCCATAAACTTGATTCAGAGTTGCCTTATCAATTTGAAAGGGAATGCCAACACCTCTTGCGATCTCAAGAAGATTCTGTCTATGCCATTATTCCTGAGCAAGACCATAAATCCTAATCCATACTTGGGCATGAGATTGAACCTGATTTGTTGGATAGAAGTCAGCTCGCCATTGAGATATACGAAGCACATTTGGCAACGGATTCCAACTTCTACCTGCCCATACTTTCTTCATATCCTCCATATGATAAAAATGTCTATCAAAATAGCCCTTACCTAGTAGAACGATTCTCCATTCACCAGAAGTATTCCAAAGAATGACCAATTTAGAGCGCAACTCATCCAACAAAAGAGGTTTGGAGCCCTTATGCAGAAATAATCGGCCAATAACAATAGTTTTAGATTCTGCCAGTTTGTATTGGTAAGTTGCCTCCATGATCTTCACCGTCACCATGTCCCCAACCATCTTTGGAGGAGGGATTTAACTGAGATGTTCATCCACCACTTCTTGTTTCAACACAGATGCAAAGGTACTCTTCTTGGTTTTGTGCGAGTTGGAAGGCTCCTCGCCACTAATTGTAGAATTCATAAATGCCCAGGGCCGGGACAACATACTTTAGTCGGAGAGGAAGAGAGAGGGGGAGGTTGCTGAGGAATCATGATGCAGAAAAAACCCTAGCCGCCCCTAAATCCTAGGAAAGGGGGAAGCATCGGGAAGAGTTGAGGGCTGGTTTGTTCTTTCTTCTCTAGTTTGTGTTTTTGGGGATGAAGAAAGGGATATGAGATGGAATTAAAATTTGTTACTCAAATACAAGGGCACGCTTGGTATTTTATTTTATTATAAAAGCCATTCCCAGGATTCTAGATGCAAACCCACGTTGGTCTTGGTATTGGCTTTCCCACATTTTGTGGGAATCTTAATAACATGGGAATGGAAGTCACCCAAGAAAGGAGCAATACCAAACATGAGAATCGGGAATGAAACTCTTTTCCCCGAGAGTGAAACCCTCCAACCAAACATTGCCTCAATGCCACCAGCTTGTACGAAGCAGACCAAAAATAAAACGTCAACACTATCCACCCTCCCTTGAACCTTGATGAGGCTCTAGACCACCTTTGCCTAGCCTGCAAATCCACTAAATTTGCAGCTCCCTTTGATCCATACATTTTGATGTGGCACTTCTCAAAGCTTGTTTGTATATATTTAATTTTGTTCCAATGTGATTTCCCTTCTAAAATTTTTATCTGTTATTTCAATGTGGGGTAACACTAAGTAACTTGCTCATTACTCAAAAAATAAAATAACAAAAAACAAAAAATGTAGGGATCGAGGAATAAGAAGGCCAACTCTTATCTTTTCATACAGTTGTTAGTTGGAAAATCGAGGTAAACTAGTGATTACATCAAGGATTAGTGTGAGAGAATTTTTGTCATTATGTGTTTGTACGCCATCAGGTTGGTGGGTCCCACTTGATTGCGTCAACAAAGAATGATTGCGTCAACGAAGAATGATAGGGTAGTTAGATTGGCTGCAATGATCTTGTTCTCGTAATTCTCCAACATCCTATAGAAAGAAACGACAGCAATTAAGATGAAAGGCATCTTAATTTAACTCCATCGGCCGTACGGATCTCTGTCATTTCCACATCACTTGCCCGTCCCTCCCCTATACATATGTCCGTCAACAAGGCGCTAGAATTTCCTGAGAGCGCTTGGGATTGAAGAAGAAATCGACATGAGTGAGGATAGCATTGTTAGTTCTGCACTTGAAATGAGAGCACTCGGGAAAGGAAACGATTTGACTGAGGTCATAGTTGCTAGTCCTGCAGATGCAGAGGTTATCACGCAGTGTTCCAGCTCTGATATTTCTCCTTCTGGCCGTGAAAGGTTACTGTTGCATCTCTCTTATTTCCCCCCACCCCCACTTCTCTCTTTTAAAAAAAAGAAAAAAAAAAAAAATCTTTGGGGGTTGTTTAAAGCACGCACAAACAATTGGCTTGGCTATTGATGTGAGTAAGATGACAATCCCAGTCCCTCCTATTTACACCTCTACTATTGGCATATCATTGCCAAGAAACCACCATTCACCAAGAGTTCTTGTAAGATAACAATCCCAGTCCAATTAAAACCAAGCTGATTTTAGAAAGTTGGGCTTTCTGAAGTTTCAACTCAAAACCATTTTTTTAAGGATTTTGAACAAGGATAATCTGTCACCAATGTTTAATGGGACTTTCTCATGGCATCGATCGCAGTGCCTCCAATCTCTGTTGCTAACCTCTGTCCCTGCAATCTGCATCCTTATAAAATCGCTGGTCCATTTCAGTGTTTAACAGCGCCTGGCAGCTGGACACATGTTCAACCTCCCCGTCATTTCAACAAAAAAAAGGAAAAGAAAAAATTATCTAGAGATCGAAGATTCAAGCCCTAGACCTACACAATACCCCATCCACCCTTTCTTTACCCAAGACAAGGCCGATGGATAAACACGGAGTAATTGATCTACAAACTAAATATGACATCCGATCTTTTTTCTCTTTCCCATTTTATTTATTAATTCATTTATTATTTTTACAGGTCGAGTAAAATCATAATTTAAAGCAGTTGTATTTTTATTTCAATGGTCGTGCAGAGTATACAGATTCATCTCATCCAACCCATGCCTCGCAAACTTCCCCTTTCTCATTTCATTACTCATGGGTGTTCTCCAATTCACGTATCAGAGCAAAACTACATCCCCATTTGATAGACATCCCACAATTATGTGGGCTTCTATCATCGCTGCGATCATGTACTGCCTTTCATTTGCAGCTTCTGTAAGACTCAAGCCAGACACAGATTATTCTGCACTCGCTGGTTATGTTACTTTTTTCTCGGGAGCGCTCTCTTTGGCATCAATAGGATATATCTTTGTCCCACGCTGGCTTGGGTGGCTCATTTTCATCACATGGTTCCTTTTGCTTGTAACGGTTGGATGTGACTTATTTCGTCATAGCCTTCAAATGCTCTTCGAGAAGTCCAAAGAGAAACTACTCGACACATTGAATTGGCCCGTGAGACAGTTTAATCGATTAGAAACGTGTGCATATGCTTGTGCCTGTGTAGAATCTCTCTGTCTCCCGGGCAGTACGACAAGGATTTTCTAATCATCCTATGGAGTTCTCTATATTGTCTTGGTTTCCTATTTGGGGCTATGGGGTAAGGTATAAAGGAGTAAATGTATTTTTGGAAGTTTCCTAAAGTTATGTTTGGATAAGAAATTTTTAGGTGGAATTTGTTTTTGAGATGTAATTTATAAAATTCCTTATAAAAATTTTATAAATTCCATCTTTTATTTTCCTTATAAAAATTTTACAAATTCCATCTCAAAAACAAGTTTCACCTAAAAATTCCTTATTCAAACATAGTGTAAGGCTTTCTTAGAAATTTTTGATTGGTTGTTAGATTGTTAGTCAGAGCATCCTTAAGGGCATGCATGCCATTTCTTCATGCCCATGTCATGCCAGTGGCATGTATAGCATGGAGTGAAAACATGCTTTAATGGCATGTTATTTTATGATGATAAAAATGAATTTGATCTAGGTTTTTTCCTTGTAAGGATCTTATAAGGTTTTTCATAGCCATCTAATCGTTTGGTTTATATAGATGAATAAAAAAAATAAAGAGCGGTTGAATTATTAAATCTTGTAGGACATGAAAAGCCCTACAAGGATTTTTATCAAATATATATATATATATATATGTGTGTGTGTGTGTGTGTGGTTTTTTTATTATTTAACTATTATAAAATCCTAGCTCCCCCCCCCCCCAAAAAAAAAGAATTTTTATTCTTTTAATCATTTTTGTCCTCACGCACAAGAATTGTAATAAATTTGAAACTTGCCCCTCCACTTTTATTATGCCATTTTTTTTTTTTTTTTTTTTTGTTATACTTGACCATTTTGTTTTAACAATATAATTTTTCCAAGAAAAATTAAATCGAAGACACTCAACAAAATCCATAGCTTTGAGTCTTCAAGAACTAAAAGCTAGGCGTAGAGAATGAAGAAAAGCCAAATGAGTGGCACGTCCAACTAAATAACCTTTTTTTTAAAAAAAAAAATTTTTTAGTTGCACCATTGAAGAGCCAAGTTCCAAATACGGCACTGCCATTACTAGCCCATGCCATACCATGAAAATACATGATGGAGGTTTGAAGAAAGAAAGAGAGAAAAAGTAAAGAAAATAAATAATAAATAAATAAATAACTCCAATGGCATGTCCTTTGCCAAGCCAAAATAGGAGTATAGCATATGCTGGTTGCTGTTTGACAAATTTGCCCTCCTATCGGTGCTAAATATATTGTTGACATTGCAAATATATATAGCACAAACCATTACAAGTGCTTACCATTCAATTAATAGCTCAAAATACCACGAAGATTCTTTTATAAGACAAGGAAAATAGCCAATGGCGTGGTAGCATATATAGTGGCATTTATCTCACTTGTTAAGTGAGTAACCTTAGGGGATTTAAATCTTCTATAGGTTTTTTTCCCTATAGGGGGATTTTGTATGATTAAGGGCTGGTTCTGTCGATTGTATAAAAAAACAAAAGAAAAAGAAAGGGGAAATCAAAAAGGATTTGACATATATATACTCAGTATATGAAGAGAGGCAGGGTTATATCAGAACATGCTCATTTGTACCTGATCAACACCCCTTTAATTACTCGCAATGTTGTTCACGGGGGTTTACTCGTGAGTACCCCGGATTTTCTTGGATTCACTCCTAACAAGAAAAGAAAGCCATAAAGTTCAAGGGTTTATTCAACATATGCATATATATTCCGATTCAGCTTGTAAAAGCGCAAAAAAGTAGTACAAAACCCAATGCCGAAGAACAAATCCTCAAATCATCTTGACTTTTATCTCCTAAGAGAGGAAACTGTATGGTTGAAGATCAGAAAAAGCCTAAGGTCATGCGTGTCTTCTCATGGAAGGCAGGAGAACACTTCTGTCAGATGGTCTTCGTGTTTTACGTCTGTTTTTTTTTTTCTGGTTGCCAATGGCGTGTTTCATTCATGTCTTTTGACCATGGAGCTTTTTTGGACATACTGAGATCTAGCAAAAGAGAACACTATTATTTGTCCAAACTTGCTTACACCCACCAACACCCGTCTTCGCCAGTTGTAGCATCACCCACGTCAGCTCATCATAGATCGTTAATTAATTAATGTAACAATTATATTAATTAGATAAATAAATTTGAATAAATAAATTGTGCACTAAATTATATTATTGCCTAATAATTTATGGGCACTGACCCTCACCATTACTATCTAGACTACTCATAACTTATGGAATTGATGAGGGACAATCAGTCAGGCCACTTGATTTCTCTCCAATTTGTTTTTTGGGGGTGTATGTGTGTTTTGGCTTATGAGGATGCTGAGGCTTTCATAGATTGTTAGAAAATATCACATCCTACATCGCTCAAATATTAGGTTTGATATAACTTCATATATTTGTTTGGGCCCTCCACTTATAAGTTTAGGCTTTTAAGTTGAAAACTTAATATGGTATCAGAGCATATCGTTTTTAGGCCTATTGAACCTGTATTTGTTGCCTCCATGACAGGCATATGTTAAGCTTGCACGTGATCAAGGAGGAGTGTTGAAAAATATCACATCTCACATCGTCTAAATATTGGGTTTGACATAACTTCATATACTTGTTTGGGATCTCCACTTATAAGCTTAAGCTTTTTGTTAGCCTAAATGGCCTAATTCCTGTTGATTTTAATGATAACAATGCACTAAAAATGTTTAAGGACTAATGAGATTTAAGTGTCATTAAGACATGTATCAAAGTCATGAATCAGAAGGCATAAAACTCTAATGAATCTTCCATGGCTAATGAAAAACCCTTTATGTCAATCCATCAATCCTAGGTTGACCATATGAAGAATCAAGTCAAGTTTGAGAGATTGTTAGGATTACTTTGTAAGATTGAATCACAATCATGCTCACTTAGGATTCAAGCGCTTAAGCCTAAGCTAAATCACTATTTAGATGCTCAAAAGTTATAAATCACACTGCCCAAATCAAGGGATTTGAATCCCAAGGACTTAGTATTTTAGCAGTCTGAAATAAGGTATTTTCAGACGACTGAAAGGTTTTTCAGACGGTTGAAAGTAGTGTTTCAGCAGGTTGAAAATTGGACATAAGGAAATATCAGCTCTCTGGTATTTTTAGACGGCAGTTTGAGCCTGCTGAAAGTCCACTTGAGCCGGCTGAAAGGAGTGTTTAAACACCTGAAGACCTGGACTTAGGAACCCCCAAAATTATTGACCATCTTTGGAATTTGCAGCAGCCTTCTTCAGACGGCTGAAAGGGACGTTTTAGACTCGGGCTGAGTCATAACGGCTAGTTTTCAAGCGAACTTTTAAAGCATTAAATGTCCACCAAACTTCATTTACAGGCATTAATTTTTACAGAATGATCATATTGGACTCCTTGGCTATATATACAAGCCTTGAACTCATTTATGAGTATTCATTGATCCAAGAACAGAATCATTGATTGCTATTCACTTTCAAACCCTAGAATTTCAAGTGAGCATTTATTGAGATATCAATCCTAGTTGAGTGAGCTTTATAATCTGTGTTTATCTACTCTTGAAGAGAGTTTCTTGTACACAATCTATCATCAAATCATCTTGTATCAAAGGGTTGTGGAAACCCTAAAATTTGAAACTCTTGAAAAGGGCTTTGTGTAAGTGTTTGGGAAGAACACTTGTTGTAGTGTAAAGGTATTGTCTTCACCCTGAAAAAAGATTGATTTAGTGGATTTGAATCCTCAAGCGAATTCTTGAAACGAGGATGTAGGCAGAGACAAACCCTATTCACCCCCTTGTAGGGTTGTTTACTTGGGATAATATTTTTAAGTTGGAAACTTAACACAAATTATATAACCAGACTCACCATGCTAGTTAACGACGCAAAATTTTGTTTTTATCTTCCATACATTTTCTAGTGCATCTTATGTTGTCAAGAAGCAATGACGTTCGACTTCTCTCCCCACCTTTTTTTAAAAACTATTTGTATATTTATTTCTTATTTTTCTTTATTTTTATGTAGGTAAAAATAATCTAAAAAATACGTAGTAGTATGGATGCTTGTTTTTCCTATTACCAAAATTATGAAGATTTAGACTTCTTTTTACCTGCATAGAAAGTAAGGAAATAGCTGGCCTGGACATCCTAACCGTCAAATAAAAATAAAAAATAAAAAAAAGGAAGAAGAGAGAGGAAAAAAGCAAGGAAAAACAAAGTCAGGAAAAAAAGGGGACATCCACATCTGTACTTTTTAACCTATCATTTTTTTTTTTTTTTTTTTTTTTTTGCCATGATCTTAAGGCGGATAGCTATTCTCATAATGAATGCCAAAACAAAATTTTCACCGCATGCTATTTCATAATTCAGTATTTAGGTTCACCTAATTATGTCTTTAATGGCAAAATTTATTTGCTCACATCACACGTACGTGCATGCACATGAAAAATGTGTGTAGCATTCATGTTCCTACATTAATGTTGAGAAATAGGGTTAAGAGTCGACTAAAAAGGCTAAGGACTATGCCATTTCACCTATCTATTTCACCCTGCACATTCTCCTGCTTATTCATATGTGGTAGTTTTTCCTCATTCCATGCTGAGTCCCATATGTTTGCATTCAGTTAAGTCTATATAATTTTAACACATAAGGTAGGTGGTAAAGATGGGTGGTAAAATATGGGTGAAGTAGCATTTTCCAAAAGATAAATAGGGGTTTGGTGATGTCTATCCCTTGTTTTACTCTGTTTCTTTTCTTTTTTTCTCTTTAATCTATGTTCAAGGTTTGGGCGTGGGTGCTTTGATTTGTTTTCAAGCATAAGTGCTCATTCCCCTGTTTTATTCTTTTGCTGCTATGTCTTTGTTGGGTGTATCTTGCCTCCTTTTTTTCTTAATATATATAATTTTTCGTTGATAAAAATAAAAAAATAAAAATAAAATAAAGGGTTGGAAACTGTATTAAACAGGAAAGGAAACTAAAGAAAAAACAAAAGATGCCGAAAGATATTCATATGAGTATATCAATCTCTCAATTCGTCAATTGCAGTATTTTTACTTATTTTTAGTTTTTGGATAAGAGTTAAACCCATAATCCTAACCCCACCTATATCCCTCTTCCGCGCCGTGCTCACTACAGCCAAATTTGACTATTTACTTTTCTTACTTACGTTAATGATTCGTTGGGAGTGACTTTGGGCTTAAGCCATGTTTGTTTGGGAGGAATAGAATAGATGGAATGGAATCTCAGTTCAAATCATTACAAACAATATGTTTGAATAAGATAATTAAATGGCAATGAAGTCAAACAGAATACTAAATTATAATGATATTCATTTTACAATGTTATTTCAATTTCATTTCATTCGAGATTATTTTGAATATGGAATCAAATTTCATTCCCACCCATTCCATTCCAACCAAACAAGCATGACCTTAGTTTGTTTGGCCGGAATTGAGACAAGTGGAATGGAATGAGATTTCAATAATAAGCTGTCACAATGAAAGAAAGGCAATGATAAGACAATAGAAGAGATGTAGAATCATAAGCTTCAATCCTAAAACTACCTTAAGCCATGGTTTTGGAATTAAGACTTTCAAGAGACTTATGATTCCACATCTTATATGCTCCCTTCTTATTTTTCTCTCTCATAGAGGTAGGTCACCATATTTCAGTCCATTACACTTACCTCGATTCCGAACAAAAAAACAAGCCCCTAATAGAAGCATAGTTTGACTTCATACAGCAATAACAAGAACTTTACAGAAGCAAGATGAGAAACCTAGCCGGGCACTTGGGGTGGGGGAGGAAACTAGAGATTGTAACCGGCCTGGTTTCCCTTCGATATAATGAATCTTTTAGGTCTTGTACAATAGGCCCCTTAATTATAAATTTTTTGTAGCCTAATATCTTTGATATCTAATATTCTTGCAAAACTAGTTTATAAGAACATAATTATGTTTTGATGGATAGTATTATATAAATGAAATTACCATTTATAGGCCAGGGCAAAAAAAAAAAAAAAAAACTTACTTATTATATGAAAATTATATAATTAGAATATTTTTATGCTTCAACATTCCTTTCATACAGTTCTAACCAAAAGCTATTAACGGCTAATATACTTAATGCAATTTTGTTGCCTCCTTGGCCAAAACAGGTTTTTTAGAAATTCATATTACGAAGATCGTGGAAGCAACTAAACTACCTCTAGTAATTATACTTAATAAATGGTATAAAAAAAAAAGTCCACTTAATTGACAAATTTTGAAAAAAATTTATCCCATAAAATTATTCAAAATGATATTTTCTAAAATAATACGTACGTAGCCAGTTTTCTTTTGAATGATTATGCGCAGTAGTGGGTTTATGCTCCTCATTCTAGTGCTGCTTGCCTTCTCCGATGGAAGGACTTGTCTCCTATGGAAACACATGCATTATTATATATATATATATATATATTCACTCTCTTTGTTCCTATTTGATTAACCTTATTTCTTTTTTGCGATGATCCAAAAATATTGTCACATTCAAAAGTTATTGATTTATCTTATTTAATTTCCTAAAGTACACTTGAAAGGGTATTCTTTTTGTTTTTTCCCAATGTTTTGTACACTTAGAAGGCAAAATTAAAATGTTCAAATATAAGTATTGATGTGAAATCATTCAATAAGATCTCCTAAAAAAAATGTGTTTTTTCCAAAGGAGAAAATCAATTAGGAACGAAGAGAATATATATATATATATATATATATATATCTCGAGAGAGAGAGAGAGAGAGAGATGCAGGCTTTCCTCATCTTTCTTGTCATGCTTCTACATCTTGGCAAACTTGGTTATCCCATATGTTCCCATGAGTTATCCTGGAACCCTCAGCCGTGTTGCCTCGTCTCAGAAGCTCTGTCGTCAGCCTCATTAGCATCAGTGTTGGTACCAGTGTTGGTACCACGTTTGATTTTTCAAAATGGTCAAACATTTCAGACAAAAAAAATTGCTTGCATTGACTTATTATTTATTAAATTTTATCTTTCTAGAAGTATCTTCCCCTATTACTTGTGATTAAGTTGTGTGAAAAATAATTCTTAAAATAAAAAAGGGTAATATAGGAAAGTCTAAAAAATATGTGATTTGATTTCTCAAAATGGCCAAGCATTTTGAAACAAAAAAAATTACAAAATAGCCTACCTTTATGGGATGGAAAAAGTATTATTCTTGAATGGTACTATTTTTTTTATTTTCTTTCTCATTTTAAGAAAAAGGACGAACTTCAAGCATCATGGAGAAACTTTGGATCGCAACAAAGTTGCAGTATAAAAATGAAAGAAATAGATGGTAGCCATCATCATGATCATTAAATAGTGACTATCGCCATGATATCTTAAGACTTTCTGTCAGCCAGAGAGAGAGAGAGCCCATGAAGGGGACAACGTACATAAAGGCCATCAGAGATTATATATATATTCATCCAAAACGAGATATGATTAAACTGAAATTAACTTTTGACAAATTGGCCTATTATTAGGAGATGCAAAAGAATAAGCACGCTGCACAAACGAGCTCAGCTCACATGCATGTTGCAGGGTTGAACCATCGATCAAGTTCAAATAACGCTATAGGCAAAGAAGAATAAAGTGCCTGCCAATAACTAATTAACTGTGCACTATAGAGAAGTCTCAGTACTAGACAACAATGTTCTTGAAAAATTTTAAACCAAAGAAACAAAAGCTCTTGAAAAGAGACCAAATTAAGTCTTAGCAGATTGCAGGACACACAATTGGATATGATCGAGGCCTTCTATTGTCATAATTCATTGTGAAAGAATGGAATGAAATGTCTTTCTTGAAACCATAATATCTTAAAGACATCCCAAGTAATTATGATCCAAGCGGGAGATAAAAATGTACCAAGGATTGTTTCACCTTATATAAGAATACTAGGAAAGAGGATTGGATTCAGTACCGAGTTGATAGCACCATGCCAAGGTAATCTACACCCTTAAAAGAGAGATTGGATGATTTGGATTGAAAGTTGAAAAAGTTGCATAATGAAGTCATTTTAGTAATTTCAGTAGCACCTTTTCAACTTTTAATCTAAACTATCTAATCTCTCATTCAAGGGTGTAGATTACCTTGACATGGTACTGAGTTTTATCAACTCAGCACCAAATCCAATCCCCAACTCAACACCAAATCCAATCCCCAATGAAGGGGGGTGAAAAGGGATTGGATTCAGTGCTGAGTTGATAAAACTCAGCACCATGCCAAGATAATCAACACCCTTAAATAAGAGATTAGATGACTTGAATTGAAAGTTGAAAAAGTTGTTCAATGATATCATTTTGGTTATTTCAGTAGTATATTTTTAACTTTTAATCTAAGTCATCCAATATCTTATTTAAGGGTGTGGATTAGATTAGCATAATATTGAGTTTTATCAACTCAACACTGAATTCAATTCTCATTGAAAGGACTCAACGTTTTGTTTTTTATTTTTTAATATCTTAATGAGACTAGGTTGAACAAATGTAACTAAAACCATCACAAATAAAATATATTTGTGCCTGCGAAATTTGCCATTAGACGACAAGATCGTCCGCTAATTTTGAATTACTTTAAGACCATACAATGGGGCCAAATGGTCAATGAAAAATGTTGAACCAATGACGGTCGATTAGAAACGTTGGCCACACTCGTGTTACACATCACATATAATCGACCGACGTACCGAATGGTATGAGGAGTGGATAAACAGCCCATCCCCCGATCCTCTTCGTTTTGTTGGACCTCTAATGCGATTCTCATGAATCATGATGTTGCTAGTCAATTTTCTTTTACTATTTCTCCTTTATTTATTTTTTTGTGGGTTGTTTTCCAAGAAAATAGAAAATTAGACTTCTTTCCTTTTTTGCCGGTATTTTTCATTTCTTACCATCTCAAACTTGTAGCATTTTATTTTCTATTTTTTTTTTTATCTTTTATTTTTAGATGTAATTAGAAAGATTTGAAACCCTAGCCTATCCTAATCTAATTCTTTATCCATATCTTACCTTATGATTAGACAAAATGGTTTCTCGTCATCTCTAATGTGGTACCCGTGAATGAGAGTCTTGTACTTGTTTGAAAAATTCTTATTTGGTTGGATATTAGATTACTTCATATGCGCATTTTTTAAAAAAAAAATAAAATTTATTTTCCTCGTAAAATTTATAGTCTTAAATAGGCCACTATAGGAAATGCTAGCCAATAAGACATCATCCTAGGCTCGCAGCTGATCGATATTGACAGGCATTCCTCCATGAAACCATAACCGATTCAAAAACCGTGGGCTGGCCTTAAAGGCCTGCCACGGTTTTAAAAAGGTGTGCCTAAAGTCCCTTTTTTTTATTTATTTATTATTTATTTTTGGTAGTGTTGGGCTAGGCCAACAACCCAGAATATATTGACCCCCCGTTTGAAACGCAAATCATAATTGCAAGACAAAGTAAGAAATGAGAGCGGAAAATGAACCAAGAAAGTAGTACAAACCTCATTTTTTTTTTTTTTTTTTTTTTTATCAGAGAAAATATCTCCATTATAGCAGGAACCTCCTCACTTCACTTCTTTTTTATTTTATTTTATTTTGGGTAATAAGAACCCTAGGATGGGGGGACCATAATTGTTTCTAAAGACCCTTTGTTCTACCTTATTTCTAAGTTATTACTCCACGTTCCTGTGTCTTCAACTCCCCATGGTCCTCTCCCAAACCCTGGCCCCAAAAGGAAAATATAATGTTTTTCAAATAATACCCTTCAACGGCCATATGTATTTTCATTTTGCTCACTAATGATATTGTCGTATGAGGTCGATTCATCGAAATCACCCTTAGAATTGAGATTAATTTGCATTAAAAAAATGTCTGAAGACATTATCGAGCTTGGGACAATGTCTACTAGTGGTAAATAGTCAAACTTAAGTCTAATTTTTTTTTTGGATACAATGGAAGGGATTCGAACCCCCACCCTATTCTACTCCTACTCTTACCTCACCCATCCTCACCACAAGACTGGCCTTAGTGGCTTAAGTTCAATTATTCACACGAACTTCAAATAGGGCTCAAGTGGTCTAGTAGAATTGTAGTTAAGAAGGGTATTTTAAATAATAATAATAATAATAATAATAATAATAAAAAGGCAAAAACATGTCATTATAACTGTCCTTGACTACCTAAATAAAAATTATTGGATGATATTTTCCATTTTTTTTCCCCTAATCTTGACATAACATTATCTATCTTAAAAATTTAGTGAATGGTAGAGTTTGATTGAATTTCCTCTATAACTTTCATAAAAAGTAGGATAACCAATTCCTTGATTTTACAATATGAAGACAAGGAATTTTGCATAAGATATTCAAATCATTGTTCAACTAATTTTCTAAATACAGAAAAGGTCAATGTTCTCATTATAACGATTAATGTCTAGAATTCCTAATTGATGATTTGTTCCAAGAGAAAATAGGAAATCAAACTTATCATTGTTTAAATCATATGCACAGTATATGACCTTTAAAAAAAAAAAAAAATCCCAAAAAGAGAGGGATGAAGACAGTCATTTGCAGTGGAGGAGGCTGCAACTTGCCAGAAAACTCAACTGGTCATGATATGACTTCGGAGTGACTTCCTATCTGTTGCCTGTGGACAAGAAATGTTTTCGTTGGATTACTATAATGACAAATGCAAATTCGCAGCCAAAAAATGCAAATATAAGAATTCTGATATAAAAATTAGACTTTCCACTGTAGATCGATGGACGTGTTACCCGTGTGGTTAGCAACGCTTCTAGAAGCACTAGAGAATTTCCGTGGGGCCTAAACGGAAAGGAGGACGACACACCATGCAAAGTTTTGACCTTTTGTCTCCCTACAGACATTGGAGAAACAATGAATATATATATGATTGAAGTACTTTCCTCCATTGAAGATGGAGTCTTAGCCTTTCAAAATCGAGGGAATTTTTTATTGGTAAGGCTATGGGAAAATAATTACAGTCCAATACAAATTATTATTATCTCTCTAATAATTGATCATACTAACTTAACTAACACGATTACTAACTGTAATTATTTACCCATAACTTGGCCAGTCTGTAATCCTCCTAAGTGAAACACATGCTCAATTGTGCACACCCTCTTTTCCTCTTCCCTTGTGAAAGCTTGTTGGTTGATGACTGATAGTTGAAATGCAAAAATAAGTAGAAAGGTCAATTGGTTTTTTTTTTTTTTTTTTTTTGATTAAAGGTAAAATAAAAAAAGTTATAGTACCACACATCTTTTATATAGTTGAATAAAAATGATAAAATGACATATATATATATATAAGATTGACAATCATATCATGCTATGAAGACTCGGATGAAAGGTGCAAGTATTAAGCGCATTACATCATCATTATATTATGTTATATCTATCAAATAATATAGAGAAGCTATCATGAATGCCTTTATATATGGGTGTGTTGCCCAATTTTCGCATCTATTTTAGAGGATTGTATGAATCCTAAAACACATGCTTAATGTTGCAAAATGTATAAAGTCATGTACATGAGTAATATAATTACCCAAAAAAAAAAAAAAACTTAAGCACTATTTGATTAAAGGAACTAATAAGGACTTTTAGAAAGCAAAAAAGCAAAATATTGGATTTTAAGCAAAAGTAATGAAGATTTGTTTCTAAAAGTCATTTTTATCTTTTGAACGAACTCGACCTTAAGTTGAAAAATTCACAATTCAAGAGAAGTTATACCTGTACTAGGCTTCCGTTAAGGGTAACAATGATTCTACAGAGTTTCCTATGACATCTAAAAGATCATCGGCCAGATCAATTTTACCAAATGCGCTATTACTTATATTACTTCTACTTAATAACAAAAAACAAGAAAGTAAAAAGTAACTTTTTCTACTTAAACAAAAAAAAGATCTTTTGAAAACCGCAATCAAACGGGGCCTTAGTTAAAAATGGAAGAGATCATCACATAAGGATATGGTGATCGAGGACATTCCTCTTTTGGTTCGATGGATTATATATCAATTCCAACGAAACATATATCTAGAAATGGATAAAGAAAGCTTTGTTCTATTCTGTCATAAAGCATATGATGATTGAACCATTGAAAATAACACTTCATCCGTTTTATATTAATTGTCTCATTTTTTATTGTGGACTATTTCAAAATTATTGTCTTAATAAAAAGTTCAATAACTTTATTTTAATTAATTTCTTAAAATACCCATATAAATAATATTAATTATATGATATGGACAAAACAAACTCAATTAATGATTTATACTACACTTGAGGACAATAATGGAATGTTAATGCAAAAATGTGGGTGTGAAAGCATTTAAAAGGGTTACTTAAAAAATGTGTTTTTTCAAACATGACAATCAATATGAAACAGAGCGAGTAACAATAAAGTATTGGTAACATAGATATATGTTTCTCTCTTATGTGTAACATGTTTCTCTCTCATGTTGCATATTGACTTTAATTGAAGTGGGATTCAAAAATCTCCTCTCTGTCTCCTTGTGGGTCCTTGTGCACCCAAATTTCATCAATCTAAGTGATGATGCCAAATGAAGTGATAAGTGGAAGCTAGGTCAAGTCATGAGGTACATATGGCGATGGCATATATAGTTGTCCAGTGGCATTTGTCTCAGTAAGTGAGTGATTCCAGATTCAAACTTATAAAAAATATTAGTACTTATTTGTTAATATTAAAGGACCGGAGTAACAGATAATATATATCAATTGTCAAAAACCAACAAAGGTTGAGAGGTACATAAATTTCATCTAGGCTAGCTAGCTGGTAATCGAGTACACAACCCTCGACCAAAGGCAATAACAACTCAGTACTACTCGTAAAACCCTCAACAAAACAAGCCAACCATCCATAGAGAAAAAACGAAGCCTCATAACAAAAGAACACCCAAGAAAGTAATAGTAATAATAATGATAATAATAATGAAAGGCCAACACAATCCAAAAGCAACCATATCCTGCCAAAAATCCAAGCTAAAACAACTTACCTTTACCCGATAGGATAGCTATCTATTAATCGACCCTAACCTCATATTTTTAGAAATGGTATCAGCGCGCACTTTGTACAATATTTACTAATTTCCCAAAGTTGACCAGTTTTGCACGAAGTCAATGACATTTTATTTTATTTATTTTATTTTTAACAAAAGGTCCTTAAGCATCAGAGAGAGTTAAGAAATTCCAACTAGGTTGGCACCTCCCAACCCTCGGCATAAGTCAGAGACTTGAAAGTCATTATAAAGATTTATTGAATTTCAAACTAGATTAATCATCCTTAAACTGTTCCACCATCATAACATAATTATTGTCGAATTATTTCTCAAATTGTTTCAAATCTTTGTCATCCCAATTGAATCTGAGACCTTCTTCAGATCTCTACCAAATAAGTACCATGTTGCCACTAATTAATCCCCAATCTCAGCTAATCCTTTGGTGTTATCTTTCCTTGTGTGATGACACATATCTTTATTCACAGGGGACAATATATTATTACTTTTAACAATGATGGGCGTACAGATCGCGCATGTCTTCTTAGCGCACATATGGTATGTTTCTCATATATTTTTATTTGCATCGCTAAATGTATATGTGAATGTACAATATAAGATCCATTTGGGCATCCAAATAGAAATTAAATAATTACAATGCATTTTACATAATATCAAAGTTATAAATCTATTCCCTCCAATGAGAAGTACATTTTAAAAACTTGTGAAACCATTTTTCATAAATTTGAGTCTTTAATTTTATGTAAAGAGTAAAATATATTATAATTATTTAAATTTATATTTGAAAGATGAGGCCGCAGTCACTTCCTTAAGGAAATAAGTAGGAGGATAAAGCATTTAAGCCGAAAGCTTCATAACTTTCTTTGGGTGATGGGCATGCGTGCAGGCTAGGGCTTCATGTGACGTGGTCAAGATCTTCAGTGGAACGACCACGTCATCAATCTGAGGTAGTGTGAACTGCGCAGTCGCCCAAGTCACAGGTAGAGCTGAAGCACTATCAGAAACATATTAGATTATATATTTCTGAGGTGAGAGAGGTTGGGAGTGTCAGCTAAGCAATGCGCAGATTTAGAGTGGGAAGAGTTAGAGTTGGACAAAGACTCAATGCAAACAAATCAAATATACATATCTTTCTATATCATATTCATGCTAGTCCTGAAAGGTTAGTCTCCAAACTCTTTCCCCATTTCCCTTTTGTAACCAAGCAATATGTTATTTGGATCCTCTGTACGTTTTTATTTTTGTAGAAATCTTGTAGAGCTTTTCATGCAATATAAGTTTTGATGATCCAATGAATCTACATTTTTATTCATTTACAAACGACCAAATAATCCTCTGACCATAAAAAAACATTCTACAAAATCCCTTTCGGGGAAAAAAAAACTAAGGAGGATCCAAATTCCAAAATCTCACCTCCCTTTTCTTCTCTTTTCTTTATTTTTACTCTTAGAAAAATGTTTTTTTTTTCTTCACTTTTAGGATGTTCTATTGCCCCAATTCTTTTGTTAGAGGTGAAGTTCACACCTGTATAATGTTCTAGACTAGAGATGAACCCAACCTCATGTGATATAACTGAAGTATTAAATGGATGTAAACCCATTATAGAATTGAGAAATTAAGACTATCGAGAATTGACGCACATAACACTACTCTTAAAGTCTGTTTGAGTATCCGAATTGAAATTAAATAATTTAATAACTTTTACATAATATTAAAAGTACAAATCTATTATATTGATTTGGAATATTTAAAAATGTTAAAATTATCGTTATAGTTGATATTATAGGATTAATTCTTAGAATATTTTGTATTTTTTCTTTATTAATGATTATCGTTTTTTTTTTAAAATTTGTCAATTTAATGAGATGGATTTCTATTTTCAATATTAAGTAAAATTTATTGAATTATTTAATTTTGAGTTGGACACTCAAATAGAGCCTTATTCATTTATATCTTTTATGTGCAACCATTGAATTTTCTTGTATTTTTTGGTTTAGGTTTTATTTTATTTTTTTCATATTTTAAATTCTGAAATTGTCACAATCCTAACCTCACTTATTTTTCATTTGTCCCACTCCCAAATCGCTAATTTCATTCGCCACAGCTCAAACCAGGGATGATGTAGAGTCTTTTATAGGACATGGATTTTAACTAAGTAGAATGGATTATGTGAAGTTAAAGTTTAGTAACCATCAAGAAAAAAAATCCTAAATCTACCCTTGGTTGTCTTTTTTCTTGGTCCTTTTGTATGTTTTTGAGTTTATGTTGATCCTCTCTTTTTTTAGGGGGAAAAAAACATAATTAAAAGGAGGCAGCTAAGTGTAATTAATTCCCATGTACATTCAAAACCAACCCGCCTTCCCCCAATAGCCCTTAATGGCATGTTCCGCTCCCAATAAGGCATGATTTTGAATCCACGTGGGGCGTGTGTTTTCCCATTGCTTAAACCAACAAAAAAAAAAAAAAAGAAGGGTTTTTTTGCCATAGCCCTATGATATAACTATAGACACCCCATTTTGTACCGATTGTTATCTTAAGTCCCGGGTTCTCGATGATGAGGTTTAGATGTTTGTTGCCAATTCTAGTCTTCTTATGATGAGTTAAGTGTGTGCAATGGGCTAAATTAATAATTAAAACTGAACAGAGGAAGCCTACGTGCGTGCACATATTGTAACTATGCGTACGCATGTTGTAATGTGCGTACGCATATTATGGTTATGTGTACACACGATAAGACCATGCGTACGCATGATATCCTCATTTTCCTTTTTGCACAAATATCACCCATGAATCTTGCTTGAATTGTGCTCTTACCTCGCAAGGACGATTGAGGTTGAGCAAGGACAGTAGAAAGAGTTCTCATATAAGGATTTGACCTAATTTCCCCCTATAAATACCTAAGCATAGGATTTAGAAAAGGGATCCGAAAAATAGAGGTTGGAAGCTAGAAAGAGAGAGAAAATGAGGAGTACATAAGCTTAGCTCAAAGGGAAAAAGCTATAGAGGATTGGTTGTGGACCTGAGGGAGCAACGAACGTACTTGTGACATTTCATGTGGTTAAACTTCCTTTGAAACTCTATATCTTATTGCTTGCGTGACCAGTATAGCATGATATTAGTTATGATGATGTATATTTTATAATGATATAGTTGGATGATGATATCACATTACCTCTAATATGTAACCGTAGTTAATTAGAGGGTTTGGATTAACTATTGGTTTTGCAGGTACTAATATATTGTTTTGCAGAAGAAATAGTGCGTACGCGTATGAGAATATGCGTATGCATTGTTTTAAATATACGTACACATATCAATGAAAGTATACACATATTGATTTATGTGTATGCATGAATGTCCTCTGACAGTACTTCTTCTTCTTTATTTAATTGTTTACTTTACTTACTTCATTATTGTATCATATTGCTTCATCCCTGTATTATATTGATTTGCTATATGTGTGTGCATTCGGATTATTGCATGGTTTAGGATAATTTTAATTGAATTGAAATATTAAATGTGGTTAATAAATGCAAAGTAGGGGCCGGTCTAAGGTTGCACGTAAATGGTGAAGTTGAATTAAATGGTTGCAACCATTGAATTAAATGGTGAAGTTGAATTAAATATTAAATGGTTGCACGTAAATGGTGAAGTTGAATTTTCTTGTATTCATTTATATCTTTTACGTGCAACCATTGAATTATTTACTCTTTAGTTATTGACTCGGGCTCAATGAGCTCAAGATTGGTTTGGCGAATCATTTTATTACCATCTTTGTCTTATCCATGAAAGATTAGTTTTTGAGAAATCTTGATTTAATGGATGAGGAAAATGAAAGTCATGACTAAAACTCCAACGGCGCTTGTCCCCACGTCGCACCTAAATCTTGTAGATGTATGTTATATGTGGACCCTACTTAAGGGTGATAGGATCTTCCTTGTGTGAAAAGGGTTTTCTTAACGTGTGTCTTAAACGCACATGTTAAGTTGTAATTAATAATACAATTATTTAATTAGAAATAATAAAAATGCATTGTAAATGATGAAGTTACTTAAAAAACTATGAAAATATATTTTTCCATACATTGATTGGTTATTAATTATAATTTTACATGTGCTCTTATGATACACGTTAAGAAAACCCTTGTAAAAAAAAAAAAAAAAAAAAAAAAAAAACAGGAAAAGAAGCGGTCATGACCGTTGCTACTTTTGTCCCTCATGCTAACCCACCTCATTCTGTCTTTCAGAGCTTGACTATACACTTTCTCCCCTGTTTTAGCTATAAAATAAAAATAAAAAATAAAAAAAAATGCATGAATATATATAGGTTTTGATCAAGTCTAGGAACTAGGTTTGAACGAAGGTCCTTGGTTGACACGTGCTCACTTGTGAATGTGCATAACACGTTTTTTTTCTCCCTTCTCTCCTAATCAAATATCGTACCCCTCTGTTTCTTCTCTCTGTCTCAGACCCTTGGACCGCAATTCAATTAGGAAGTTTTTATTTTTTCCCCCCCTTCAAAAATGCTTATCTTTGGCCTTGACCTTGTGAGACTAAATTCCGAACTCCATCATTGTTAATACCCATGTCATAAGAAAGTTAACAGGGGTATTACTGTGAATGCATTTAAGTAGGGTTGTTTCTTTCTTTCTTTATTCGTTTTTTTATTTTTATTTTTATTTTTTGGTATATGTATTCAGCAATGATTGCTTTATCTTCTAAATGTTCATCTAAGCCCTTCTCAGCATTTCAAAAACTTCTAATCTAAAGCAATTCCGTTTTGTTTTTGATGATTTCGCAAGTGCGCAAGAAGGCATCTCCCCAACTCCGTGCCATCGAATCTTCAAATTCGTCATTCCATCATTGATAGGCCTTCTCCAAGTGGTCTCCCAAAGCAGAGAAGTGTCCTTATTTCAAACACACCTTATAAATATGTGGGCACTTTTCTTTGCCTTGGGCATTTACTGCATGGGACTCTGGACGATGATGGAACCCCAAAATTATTGCCCAAATTACTCCCAAATCGTTATGCACGTTATTATCATCTCAGGAGCAATTTCTTCAGTCTCTTTGACATCAATTTTTCTCCAAGGCTTGCTTGGGCAGTTCGTTTTCATCATATGGGCTCTCTTGTTAGTCATTGTAGCACGTCATTTAGTTTCGGATATTTACCCGTGGCTTCACCAAGCAATTATGAAAGTAGTTCTCCAAGCGAGTAACATTTTGAATATGTTTATGAGATGCAACTTGCAGCAGCAGCCACCCCTGCCCACTTAACTCTCTATGGCCATCTGAAAAGGTTAGGTGCCTATTGCAGATCAGACCCTGTTCTTTCAGATGCTTTTACTCTCCTTAATTAGTGCATATATTAGCCAATAAATCAGCCCATCGACTGCTTCTTGTGTCACAAAGTTGAGCTTCAGGCGGGGTTGGTTCCCATGTCTCTTCCAGATCTTAATTTTGTCAATTCTACTAGCTAGCAGCTTGTCCCATGAGATGAATTGAGGTAGTTCCCCCTTAGTAAGGTCGTGGAATGCAACTTGATGAAGCAATAAAGTTTGCCCATGTAATCTTTAATTCTACATACACTAAGTGACATAAAGGACTTTGCTAGGGTTATACTTATTTGGGAATAGGGGTTGTCGAAAGTAAAGGATCGTGTGTTTCATTTTTCTATTACTGGATTCCTCGAGGCACAACAACTAAGGCTGTTTTGGAGGACGGAGGCCGGCCTGCCATCACATAAATTTTGTGGTTTTTGTGTGATTGCATGGGTGGAGGGAAGTGGGGGTTGGCAGGCCTCCTCCCACACAACTTGTGAGATTCATCACTCTATGACCCTAGGAAGAGATGGCTATGTTACCTGATAAATAACAAAGTGCCTTTAATTACGTTTGTTGAAGATTTAGCACTGTACTACTGTAGAATTAAGAAAATTTAGAAAGTAGGTTGGTTTTAAGGCATGTTGACGACGATGCTTTCTTTCATGTGATTAGGGGTGTGCACGGATCGGTTTGGAGCGGTTAGGAGAAAAATCAGCAACCAACCCGTCAAGGGCGGTTTGTAAAATTTTCAACCCATCACCGAACCGTTGGTCCTAAAAACCGGCGGATTGGTTGATTTCTTTTGGCGGTTTTGAACTAACAGTTTGGGCGGATTGGACGGGTTGTATCATTCCCTTTCATAAATTTTATGAGAATTGTCAAATGACCAAAAAGTGTACTTTTATAATCTTTATGATGATGGTTTGTTGATTTCTTAGCAAAAATGTTTAGAGACAAATTTTTTTTTTTTTTTTTGGTAAAAAGAGACAAATCATTTAATATTCTATAATATCAAATCTCACAAAATAATTATAGATCAAGCAACAAGAAGTTTAAAAAAAAAAAAAAAAAAACTATAATGACTTAACATGTTCTTGTAGAAAGTGTATATATATATAATTTTTTTTTCGATGAAGTAGTTTTAATATATATATAATTGAAAGTGGGTTGGTTTGGTTTATTAGCAGTTTGACAAAATTCAACTCACCAATCAAACCGAACCGCCAAATTTATTACTCAACCCACCCAAACCAATCTGCCTATTCTCTCAAACCACTTGGGTCGGTGCGGAATGAAGCAGATTGGTTTGGTTTGGCGGATTGGGCGGTTTTTTGCACATCCCTACATGTGATATATGTTTCTTTTTGCTACTAGTTTCCTCAAAACTGTTCGTGTCACTTACGGACGATTGTAATCATATGGAATATTGGGGATATCTTGCATATGATCAAAGCTGATGGTTTCTTAGTGAATTGACTTGAAGATACAACAAAACTTAGAAATTCTGCAAATAGAAATCATGAAAATTTTTCTTAGTATTCTCTAAGAAATGGTTTATGAACTTGACTTTTTGGAGGGAAAGAATAGAGGAAGAAGTTTTAGTTTCTTCAAGAAAATCATCAATGTAAAGATTATGTAGGGTTACAATTCTCAAAAGTTGCGAACTTACAATCCTATTAAAAAATGCTGAATGACCTATATGGGTAAACCTATTGAAGTCCAATCCTATTTGGCAGAGTCAGCCGATGATTTAGCTGAAGGAATGAGCTAAGTGGTTTCCCGGCCCGATCACTGAATGGGTTTGGGCATGTAGTATAGGCAGATAAGGCGGGGCTGAGGAAACGTCTTTAAAGGCTGAATTATTCTCAGGTGGGCTTGAACTCTTCAAATTTAGGCCTGTCCAATCCTATAATTCTTAGGCCATGTTTGTTTGGTTGGAATGGAATCACATTGCAATTCATTCCAAACAATATGTTTGGATAAGGTAATTAAATGGGAATGAAATGAAACAGTAGTAGTGAATTGCAATGATATTCATTCCGCAATATTTACTTCAATTTCATTCCATTCCAGATTATTTTGAGCATGGAATCAGATTCCATTCCACCTAAACAAACATGGCCTTAAATCAATTAAAGTTTGTGAGGAGCTATTACCACCCCCTAATTTTATCAACACCCCCATTTATTTTAATTTTTGAAGGTTTTTTGAAAAATATAAAAAAAAATTATGAAAAATGGTTACAATCAACTAGAAAACATCATTTTGAATAACTTTGTAAAAAAAAAAGTTTTCCAAAAATCTATCGTTTAAATGAACTTCTTGACCAAAAATGAAACAAATACTACAAATGACCAAAAAATTCACTTAAACGATAAATTTTGTAAAAAAAATTCCCGCAAAGTTGTTAAAATGATGTCTTATAGTAGATTGCATTGTCAATTTTCATAAAAATCTTTAATTTTTTCATAAAATCTTGAAAAATTAAAACAAAGAGGGTGCTTGTAAACCAAGGGGTGGTAGTAGCTGGCCGCCTGGCCCCTTTTAAAAATTCTAAAGCCTTGGCCCACAATCCACGGGTCTGCTTATTTTGAGCTAGTATCTGGTCTCAGGCTCACCTTTGGATTCCGGGCTCTTTTTCGAGCTTTTTCATTTGGGTCTAAATTTACACTTAATTAAATGCAATTCGTAAACTTAGTATTTTAGTAACCAATTAAATGAATATACTCCATAGTTTGGTTATGAAAGTTTATAACTTCATCAAATAAATAATATATGAATATAACTTATAATTATTAAATTATAGAAATTATAAGTCATAACTTATAAGTTAAGTTAGATCATATAGTTAATAATTAATTAAGGTAAATTACAAAAATAAAATAAAATAAAAAATAAAAAATCCACAAGTGCTTAGTCCTTCACATAACCCCCCAAAAAAATTGTTGCACTGTCCCCTCTCACCCCCTCCCCCCCTTGAACCACATTGACTGTTTAATAGACTAACCAAAGTTTACAAAAATAACATTATCCATTAAAAAAAAAAATATATATATATATATATATATATATATATATATATATATGAGACCATCCATTTCCAACTTTCATGACACAAATAAGACATCCCAACAATATTGTAGAAAGGGGAATTGAAGTTAGTGCCATTACAAAAATTCCTAAAAGTCCTTCACATATTTTAAAATTTCAAGGTCTTATGAAGAATATAAAAGGTTTTTACGAAAGCTGAATACGTTGTCCATTAGAAAATATCATTTTAAACAACTTTGTGAATGAAATTTTTTCAAAATATGTCATTTGAATTGATTTTTAATCATTTATCATAATTGATTTTTTATTTTTTATTTTTGTAAAAACAAAATAAAAACTTTAAATGAAAAAAAAGTTCACTTAAACGACAAATTTTGGAAATAATTTTTTCTACAAATTTTTTCAAAATGATATTTTCTAGTGGACATAGTGGCCAATTTTCATGAAAACTTTTTGTCTTTTCATAAAACCTTAAAAAATTTTACGTTAGTAGGGGGTTTAAAAATTTTGGTGGTGACAATAGCCTCCCCTTATTGATTCGGTTTGATCAGGAGGCTATTAAACATATTTATAGGCAAGCAAATAGAGTAATTGATTGTATTGCTAATTTAGGTTATTATTGTCATAATGATATTAATAAATGAGAACATATATTTCCTAAAGAGTTATGAGATGTAATTTTAATGGATCATCGGGTTCTTGTTATTTCTAAATGTAAACAATTTTTTTAAAAAATAAATTTTAGTTGTTTGAAAGAAAATACAATTTATAGTTTTAAATAGCCCACTATCGGAAATAGTAGCCAAGTCGTCATCATCGCAGGCTCGCAGCTTATCGGTAGTGACGGGCATTCCTCCATGAAATCATAAGACGGACTCCCATCAGCCATTTAAAGTGATGGCTTCCATTGCAATTGGTGGCTCCATTTATGGGAAGGGATTGTACTTACAAATGTTATTTAAAGACAAAAGGCCGAGTTTGGATTCCATGCTGTGTTGATAGAAGTTAATACCGTGTCAAATTTATCTATACCATTGAACGAGGCCAGTTGGATGGCTTGAATTAAAGTTGAAAAAGTTGTCCATTTTAATAATTTCAATAGCATAATTTTTGGTCATTTATGGGAACGGACTGTACCTACAAATGGTATTTAAATATAGACAAAAGGCCGAGTTTAGATTCAATACTGAGTTAAGTATCATATTGGGATTTGGTGAAGTTTGGGACTTTAACTGCGTAGTGAAATTACTGCTGGATTGACGCCACGTGGCAAAGGAGAAGAAAGGACGATTCTGATTCACTGGTAGCAAAGTAGTTATCAGATTTTGTAGTCTCAACTGCTTTGCTACCAGCGAATCTTATCAGATGGCGTCAATTCAGCGGTAACTTCACCATGCAATTAAAGTTCCAAACTTCACCAAATCAGGATTCGTTCAGTACCATGCTGAGTTCATCCACACCATTGGATGAGAGGCTATAGCATTACTAAGGGGACGAACTATCCAATCCTCTTTGCTATGTTAGCTAGCTAAATAACATTTTTCCTTTCCTAAGGGGCTAGCTATATGGCTAGCAATTTTAGCTATTGTCGTTTTGGCTAACTACATTTAGCTAAGCGATGTTCACGAGCTCAACTATTTTTGGTAAATGAAGTGACATTTTTCCTCTCTACTTACATCATTCTCTCTCTCTCTCTCTCTCTCTCCACCGAATGATTAAAAAAAAAAGAATCATTATTGATAAAAAAAATTTAACATAGCTAAAAAATAATTAGTATCTTTGGAATACTTACTTGGATAGCTAGTTACCTATCTTAAAAAATTTCATTGTGCGAGTTAAAGTAGCAAAAAAATAGCTAGTAACCTTAGAAATCGATGCTCTTAGATGATTTGAATTAAAAGTTGAAAAAGTTTCCCAATTTAAATGGCCAAGTGACTTCAATTATCAAAAATTGCAATCCTATTAAAAGAATGTTGAATGTAATGGAAATGAAATTAACCTAGAATTAAGAAAATAATGGAAGCAATTAAAGGATAGAAAGAAAATTTTTGCTTTTACTATGGGTACAAGTACAAAATTTCATTCTAATTATGGATCCTCCATTTTTCTTTTCTTTATTTTAACCTGAAAATTCATTAAAATAAAAAAGAAGAATGAAATAAAAAAATAAAAAAAAAACATAAATAATATGAGGGAAAAATACTAAAATGTACCCCAGCCGCGCAGCACAAAGCTAAGCCAACAGCACAATATTTTGACCCCGTTTGAAACGCAAATCAACAATTGCAAGACAAAGTAAGAACCGACAGCGCGAAAGACCGGAAGCAAAAAAGTAGTACGAACCTTCCTCATTTCACTTATTTTTTACTCTTCTTATTTTATTTTAGGTAGTGAGACCTCTGGCCTCTAGAATGAGTACCATAATTTTGAAATTTTCTGAAGACCCTGCTTCGTTCTACCGTATTTCTGAGTGATCATTCCAACTTCCAGTGTATTCAACTCCCCATGGTCCTCTCCCAAACCCCGGCTCCAAAGGAAAATATATAGTTTTTGAATAAGACCGCTAAATGTTGGGAAGTTCTATATCCATATTGATTAAATATCGAATTAAATATATTTTCATATATCTATTTATTAGAGGTGTAACTTGGTACCGGACAGGGGCATTTTTGGACTGTCCCGAAGTAATTTGAGAGTTGAAAAATGGAATCGGAACTGAACCAATTTGTACATTATCCCAGACCATACCGTACCAAAAAATATTAGTCCGAAACGGTCCGGTTTTTGGTATTTATTAGTTTGCTTTCCCTTAGTAAAAATAACTACTTCCAATTAAATATTGTCAGCTTGATTAGCTACAAAAATGGGCTACTTTATTGCACATTTACACTTGGCTATCAAGGATTTACATATACCTGCTCTTCCACAAAATGGGTTACATAAAGTCATAAATACATAATCATTAAACATAATTCATTGATTCATTCATAGCAGTGAATGACGGTTATTTATTTATTTATTTATTTTGTTAAGTAATAACGAAACGGAAATAATATATATTATATATTATACATATAAAAAAATATATATAATATTATATTTCACTGGTTCTCGGTCCGGGAAGTCAATCCGGGATGGTTCTAAACACCCTTAAACCGAGTCCCAGACCGAAAAAATTCTGTTTTTGAAAAAAGTCCCAAGTCCTGGACCGAACACTGTTTGTCTCGGATCGAATTACTCGGAATAGTCTGGTCCTCGGAATTCCCCGAACCAAGTTGCACCCCTACTATTTACATCCTCCACTAATTAACTTAAGCTGTTGAGTTAAAAATTTAACATGGTATCAGAGCGCTCAAAGTGTGTTGTTCTTGAATAGTTTCATTCATTTGTGAGCTTGACTTTATCGTTCACATGATAGTCTCGTTTTTCTATTGTGAGCTGAGGCTTGCGCGGTTTTCATATACTTGTTTGGTTCCTTCACCGATTAGTTTAGGTAGGTTGTTAGGTTGGAAACTTAACAAAAGATCATGTATTTTCATCTTACTCGTGCAATTTCTTTCATGATACAACATGATATAGTCATATGTGGTGGCCTGATCGAAATCACCATTAAAATTGAGATTTATTAGCATTAAAGGTTGTATGAGGATATTCTCGATGCCGGGATAATGTCTAGTGGTTCCAATAAGTTGGACTTAAGTTTAATTCTCCACAAGAGCTTAAAATAGGGCTGGAGAGGTCCAATAGAATTGTAGGTCGATCAAGAAGAGTTGAAAAAAAAAAAAAAAAAAAGAAAAAAGGGGCGAAGTCATGTGATGAGTCATGTCATTACATTATCCTTGACTAACTAAATAAAAATCATCTGATGGTATGTTTCATTTTTTTACTTTTCCTTAATGTTGACGTGGCATTATTTATCTCGAGAATTTAATAGGTGGAAGAATTTAAATTACCTCTATAATTTTTCTAACAAGCAGGGTAACCAAAACCTTGTTTTTATGGTGTGAATACAAGAAATGTTGCACTATGTTGCACTATAATTGATGATTTGTTGGACGTACTACCATTCATGACAAATGAAAATTTTGAGAATTCTAGAGGACAAAAACTTCCACTGTAGATCAATTGACGTGTTGGTCAACAACTTTTAGAAGCACGAGAGAATCCGTGGGGCCTAAATAGAAAGGAGGCTATCACGCCATGCAAAGTTTTCACCTTTTGACTCCCCCACAGACATTGGAAAAACAATGAATAATTGAAATAATTTCTCTATTGAGTATGGAATCGCCTTTATACAGCAACGCGATAATGAAATCAAGGGTAAATTATATTTACATCCTCTTTATAAACTAATAATTACAGATACATCTTATTTCGTTTCTCACATTATGGTGTAATGATTACACTAATACCTCCTGTCAAAGTTATCTCCTTAATGGTGTTGGCAAGAGTCAAGACAAATAAAATGACACAAATGCCTTTAATAAAACGAAACATTTAAATGTGTTCTTATTTTTAGCTCTAATTTTTTTAATCTCACCTAAACAAAACAAAACAAAACATTTGAAAATTATGCAAAACATAAAGTAGGGAGCCAAATTTGATAATAGATAGGATCAAGAACAAAAAAGAAAAAAGCAGGAATTTTGGGGTTTTTTTTTTTTTAATATAAATAAACGGATTTTAAATTTTGGGTGGGATTCACTACACTCCTTCACACCCTTTGTGTTTGATTGCCTAGAAAACTATGAAAAATTATTGCACTTGATGATTCATTCTTGTTGTTTTCTTAATCTGTATTTTGAAAAAGATTAAGGTTGACATTATTTAACTTAGATGGAGTTACTAACGGTAGTTTAAGGGGAGAGAGTATCCGTAATTGTTAGATATTAGAAGGGATTCGAATTTGGTGCAGTTACTGCATGATGCAGTAAACGTATATAAGATTGATAACACGTGGGTAAGGAGGAGAAATGGAGGCCTGTTAGGCGTTGGGCGTAAAATACATCTCTTAAATTTTAGTCTTCCATTTCTCCTCCTTGCCATGTATTATCGATCCTATGTTTACTACACCATGCAATAACTGCACCAAATCCAAATCCATATTAGAAGGGTGTAAATGTTTTACCCTAAATCAAACACATGCACACACTCTCTTTACCTTCGCTCTCTTCCCCTTGTGAAAGGGTGTTGGCTGATGACACCGATTGAAATGCAGAAATAAGTGGAAGGTCCATGTAGAAAGGTGCAGATATTCAAGGGCATTATGATTCTCATTATCATTATGATTGTATATTAAATGGGAAGCTAGTATCATGAACGCCTTTATGGGTGTGTTGCTCAGTTTTCCCACTTTTTTTAGAGGATTGTATATATCAATCCTAAAACATATGCTTATTGTTGCAAAATGCATTTAATTACATAGTAATGTAATTGCACGTGTTGATTATTTGATGTACCCCCTTAGCAAAATGTGTTCGATTGAAAATTTCTGTCAACTTTGAATGTGGAACTGAGTATAGACAGTTTCGTGGGACAATTAAAAATATATTGAGATTTAATTTAATAGGTATAATGACTTAATGTGTATATTAAACTGTATATCATAAAAATAGCTAGAAATGGAAGAAATCATGATGGGAAATTGGGGATGAGGACCCTCTCTTTTTGACTCGATGGAAATATAAATATCTATTTGATCAACACCGTGGGTTGTACTGTAAAGGTAAAAGTGTAGGATGTCAATATGCAGTACATTGAGGGTTCAAGTCTCAGGAACAGTGATGTAATTTATATTAGTAATCGAGCACACGTGATACGTGTGCAACACATTTTTTCAAGTTTTCACTCTATTAGTAGAATTGTTATGTTAGTTTCTAAGTTTTTTTAAATCGTATGTGTGTGGGAGAGAATTAAAGGGAAATAAGTTGTGGTGGATTTTTTAAAGTTAGTAAAATTACCATATCGTCTCTTAATTTTATTAACTTAAAAAGATGTTTTAATATTTTCAAGTGTAGTCCAACCACAAAGGAAATTGGCTTTATAAAACAGTAGAGATTTGCTCATTGGTTGTCATAGTCATGCACTGTAACTATTAACTTTGGTTAACTGTGGTCAAACTATGATCACGTCCAAATAAAACCGCCACAACTGATTACTCTCTTCAGTTGAGAAGCAGCAGGAGGACCAGGAGTTTTAAGCGGGTTGGCTTTGGGGCTGGTTTTTGCTTCTTCTGGAGGCTCTTTGCTGTTGCTTGCTTGTTGTTGCCCTGTGCTGGTTCAGTTGCTGTGTGTTGGTGTTAGGGGTTTTTGTTTCCATCTTTCTTAAGGCTGTTTTTGCAGGGTTTTTTGTTCTCCTTTCTGGTGCTTTCTGTTGTGTTTTCTTTGGGTGTTCTCTTTGTAGTTGGGTGTCTTTGCTCTGCTATTGTGGGGGCATTTTGTTTGGAGGAGGTCTTCTCTTGTTGGGTTCTTCTTTTGGGGTTGCTTTATTGCTATGTTTGGGGTCGTTTTTTGTCCTGGGCTTTTTGACGTCCCATCCTTATAATATTCTGGTTTGTCCATAAATAAATAAAAAAATTTAAAAAAAAAAAAAACCGATTTTCAATCGGTTTTTTTAAAAAAAAAAATTTTTTTTTAACAAAGAATCTTTTATCCCTTTTGGTCATGATCATATCAGATAAAGAAAAGATTATAGATCTATTCCAAGAAAACAGAAATGGACAAAGGCTTTGTTCTATTTCTTTCATAGAACATATAATTATTGAACCTCCGAAAAAGTGCTGGTAACATATTTCTCTCTCCAGAGGGCTAGTGTGGATCCGAACTTTTAACTATGTCACAACTTTAATTGAAGTGGGATTCAAAAGTCTCCTCTCTCTCTCTCTCTCTCTCTCTCTCCTTGTGGGTCCGAATTTCTTCTAGGTGATGAGGCCAAATGAAGTGAAAACCTCATTTAGCAAAATAAGTGGAAGACCGGTCAAGACGAGAGGTACATAAATCTCATTTGCTGGTGTTTTTTTTTTTTAAATCCAAGAACTCTAATTTGCATTAGCGCGAAGACCATGCATGTTTAATACATGCAATATTGTTGTTGGTTTTATTTATTTATTTACATTAGAGGGTAATTGAACCCCTAATCTACCCACTTCCTCTCAACCTAATGCCATCTGAGCTACGGCTCATCAGCAATTCTATGCAATGTTTACACTTTTGTGTCTCCCAACATAAATCGTAGAGACATTCCTAATTATAGGTTGACTTTTAATAAATTCTTCTAAATTTAAATATTAATTAATAATTAATGAAAATGATTAAATTACCATTTATCAAAAATATATAAATTACATGAAATTTCGCTCAACTATATGTACATATATGGATAGCTATAGTTTCACAAAATTTCTTGAACTTTAAAGCTGGATAAAAATTTTTATGAAATATTAAATTATGACATTTCATTTACTACCTCCATCAGTTCACTATTAGGAAATTTGACAGGCCAAGGGAAGGCAAAGTACTGTCCAATTAAAGTTCAAAATTATCTATTTAATTTTGAGATAAATGACACAAATTATAAACTAAACAAATAATCCCCTTAATTATTAAATTGTGACAATTTGCCTTTCTTCGTCTAATTTTTACTAAAAAAACATGACAAAAATAGATCATGTGAGGATTATGTGATTCCATTAAACCAATTTAATGCCTAACATAGCATTTCATAATTGGTATAGACATTATATTTACAAGAATATAGACTATAAGTTTGAAAAAAATTTATATGAAGAAACTAGTCATTAAATTTAACAGATTTGTAAACGTGCCCCAATTTATAAATTCAGAGGATAATTTTTTCATATTTAAAGTTTAGGGAGGTTTTGTGATAATAGCCTATAGTTTAAGCGGGTTTGGTGTAAATCACATTTAATTATAAAGGTAGTAGTTTTGGGAAACTTTCCCTAATATTAAGGGGCGTTTCATGTAACTTTTCCTAAATTAGATGTAAAAAGATACTGTTTAGGTAGAAAATTGGTATAATTGCGACACATAATGCACTTACGGTCTATTTCGATCAAATTTTCTGACGTTGACAAAAAAAAAAAAAAAAAAACAAAAGAGTAAAGTGTCACTATTTAATAAGTTTATTTGTTAAGGTTTAAAGTTAATTAGCTGCTAGTTTTGTACGTTAAACTAAAACTATGCATTAGGAAGGTTTCGTGTAATTTATCCCATGAATGTTTTGTCCCTTAAAAATGAAAATTTCTTACAAAGTACATACCACTATTTTAATTGTCACTTTTATAATTTTTTCCACCACCTGACATAGATTTATGATATGATAAGGCCATTTCAATAAAATGCTTGTGTTATGGAATATGGCGTTGTTGTATCACCACAAATAGGTTTACAAATGAGTTGAATCTCTTATTAATAGCTCGTGAGAAGACTCGATAAAGACTTGTTCAAATTCGACCGATTTGTAAACAAACTAAGTTTAAGTCGATTAGTAAACAAGTTAAGTTTAAGCCCGAAGTTTAGGCTCGTTTAATAAATAAGCCAAGCTCGAGCATATTAAAGTTCAACTCGTTTAAGCTCGCAGACAAGGTTATTAAGATCTCAACAAAGAATTTGGTAAGGACTCAAAATGAGGCTTGTTAATGAGCTCATTAATGGACTTATTTAATAAAATAGTTCAACTATCATTAAAATAATAATAATAATAAATAAAACTAATTAAGGTAGAGGTTATTGGTTTCATAAATATTTTTCATTAGACTTAAAGCTAGGTTACAAATTGTAGATGCAAAACCACTTTAGCGATCTCAAGCCAAGCTCAATATCGAGTCTAAACCAAGCTTTATTATTTCAATAACCACTCTCAACACAAAACTCAATACCAAGTAAGAGAGGGGGAATTTTTGAAAAGATAGAATTTAATAAATGACAAGTTAAGATAATGATGATTTTTCTTAAAATACATGGTTTGTCAAGTTAAGGTAATGATGGAGTTTAATAAACTCAATTCCAAGTCCTATTTAGTATAGCACGCCTTTTTAATTTTTGAAATGTATTGCATTGCTCTTAGGACAAAATACGTGGAAGAAATTAAATATTCAAGCCACATATAAAAGCAAAAAAACAGGCCTCATAAAAAAGAACACCCAAACAGCCCCGTCCCAAAAAACAAAAGGCAATACAATCCAAAAGCAACCTTATCCTGCATAAAATCCCAGCCAAAACAACTTGGCTTTAGTGTTTAATGATGACGTTAATTGAAATGAAATCAAGATGTTAAGCTCTCTCCTTCCTCGAGGGATCCGAACTTTGTTTGGGTGCATGACGACGTCAATCAGTGAGCTCATAAAACCAAACTCCCCCCCGTGGGTCCACGTAAATGTCAAATGAACTACTCCGTATATGAGGGTATTACCAATCCTGCTAGAGGAAATCATCGAAGATGACACCCCTCTAGAGATTCTCTCAGTCCCTTCATCATCAACCAAAAGTGTTATCTTTTCTTTAGGGTCTTTGTTTGTGTGTTTGTGTGGTTTGTGCTTGGCTGCCTTTTTAACTTGTGAGTGTCTCGTGGAGTTGTTTGGCTGTCTTTTTAGTTTATTATGGTCAGTCTACTTTTTCTAGCTCTAATAATATTTTTTAGTTACCTACCAAAAAAAAATGATAAGTGGATGGTCTAAGTCAAAAGCTTCGTGAACTTTATCTGCAAGATTTTATGCGGGGGAAAATAAGTGGAAAGCTTCATAAATTTAATGTCGGATGGTGACGTGGACAGGATCTAATTAGTGTGTGAAGTAACCAAAGTGATAAATATATAGAGAGCTGAAGCAGCATCAGAAATATATTATATTAGATTAGATTATATCGATCAGTTCTAACTTGTAAGCAAACAGCGGCAGAGTCTTTGTCACGTGATAAATCAATGAGGACCTCAATCAGAGGTGGTGAGGTGAGAGAGCTTGGAAGTGTCAGCTACACAATGCGCAGATTTAGGGTGCGAAGAATTAGAGCTGGACAAAGGCTTAATTCAAATAAATCGAATGTACATATCTTCCTATATCAAATTCATGGTAGCCGTGAAAGGTCAGTATCCAAACTCTCTCTCCATTTCCCTCAGGTAACCCAGCTTTAACAAAAAATAAAAATAAAAATAAAAATCAAATCTCACAACACCCCCCCCCCCCCTCTCTCTCTCTCTCTCTCTCTCACTCTTAAGGAAGTGTCATTTTTTCCCAATTCTCTCCTATAGAGGTGAGGTTCACCCCTGTATAATATTCTAGACATAGAGATGAACCCCAACCCATGTGACATAATTGAAGTATTACAAGGATGTGAATCCCGGCCATTAGAGAGAATTGAGAAAAATTAAGACTATAGAAAAACTAACACATGCACATACCACTGTTCTTTGGGCTTGTTTGAGTATCTGATTTGAAATTAAATGATTTAACACATTTTACAATCTCTAAGGAATAGTTTTATCACCTTGAATTGGAATATTTAAAAAAGTTGGAGCCTGCATTATAGTTGATGTCATAAGATCAATTTTTAGAATTCACAAAATGACATTATTTTAAATTTTCACTTTTATTTGTGATATTAACCGTTATTTTTTATTTTTTATTTTTTGAAATTTTCAGTTTAAAGTGATAAATTTGTGCTTTTTTTTTTTTTTTTGGGTTAGTTAATTTGTGCTTTCAATATCATATAAAAATTGTAAAATTATTAATTTTGAATTGGACACTAAAATAGGTCTTCACTCTTTTAGTAATCTTTAACTTGGCGATTGTCCTTTCTTACACTTTTGTCATTAACTCAAGCTCAATGAGTTCAAGACTGGGTTGGTGAATCATTTTATTATCATCTTGGTCATATTTGAAGATTAGTTTTTGAGAAATTCTCATTTAATAGATAAAGAAATTGGCTGGAAGTCATGAGTCATGACTAATAATACTCCGACACACTTGTCCCCGCCTAAATTTGGGAGTGAGTCTTCCATGTAATTGTGACACGGTCAAATGAGTTGACCATGTCACAAGTCAATAAAGGTAAAATAAAATAGGATTATAAAGCTAAAAAATATACTAATAATCTCATTTTACTTAGTTCTCATTAGCTTATAACAACACTTAATCATATCATAGTTACATGGAAGTTTTCCCTTAAATTTGGTGGGCGTGTTATATGTGGACCCTACTTAACGGTGTCAACATCATGCTTTTGTGAAAAAGGCCAAAAAGCCGTTTTGGGCGTCTTGACTCTTGACTGTTTCTTCTTTTGTCCGTCATGCGAACCCACCCTATCCTTCATCTTCCGTAGCTTCACACTGTAGACTTTCTCCCCTGCTTTTGCTATAATAAAAAGAAAGAAAAAAACAAGCTTGAATATATCTAGATTTTGATAGAGTCCGAGACGTGTGAATAAACGTCTATGGTTGACATGCCCTCGTTTGTGAATGTAACATGTTAATGCATGTTAGAACGACCGTGATGGTTTGAGACAATGCGTGACATCCAAAAACCAGTTCATCCTACAATTTTCTAAGGCCCTTCTCAAATATTTTTGGTCCTCTTGATGTTTTTAAACCCTTTATGCTTAGTGTTTTTTTCTTACTCTTTTCCTTTCATTAATTTCATCAATTTGTATCTATAAATTTTGTTCTTACCTCATATTTTCTCGTTTTCATGCATCTTTCCCTCATTAATTATAATTATATTTTATGAATATTTCTATATAGCCCAAACTTTTTATTCAAATCAACTTACATAAATGATGTGACAGCTACCTTATCAGATCGATATAGACAGTTATTTTTTTCATTGACTAACTCGGTTAGCAGTTAAGAAACACGAACACAGACACGAGACACAGATATAACACAACACGGACATTCCAATATGGCAAATCCTAAAAAAATTAGGACACGACACAGCAGGGACATGATAATAAATAGATATATATGTATAATTATATATATGGAAAATGATTGTTGAGACGAGACCCACGAGACCAGTTCTTGGACCGAAATGCAAAAAGACAATATTATCACTCAGCATAAAAACTATACAATCCCCTGCAAGTATATCTCTCCCTATCTCCTTGTACGAAACCCACCCCCTCTTTCTCTCTCTTCATAAGATAAAGTTATAAAACCCATCCCTTTCTTCTAGAAGCCCATCCCCTTCCTGTAGAAATATCTCTCTCTCTCTCTCTCTCCCCCTTCTACCCACCACAATAGGAATCTGTCTCTCTCTCTTTTCTACCCACCAACAACACACCGAGTAGAGGGACTCACCTTCAAATACCCAAAAATCCCGGCACCATTGAAGCTCTGACGACTGCAACTCTCTTTCTCATCCTCAGATCTACTTATGCATGGTTGCTATTTGAGAGGGTAGATGGGTCTCAAGTTATGGAAACTACAAATTCATTCTTGCAATGGGTTCATGACCTGGATCTGCCACCATCTGAGGAGCTGGATGATTTAACCATGATCTGCCACCGTTCTAGGGAGCTAGATGGAAGGTGGATTCTCCTGATTTGCCTGGTTCTTCTAAGTTTGCTTTTTTTTTTTTTTTTTTTTTCGCTACTGCTTGTATGAAATTGGATCTAATTGTTTGATTTTTAAAAATTAAGATAAAAAATCACCGTATTTTTTTAGGATAATTATCTGTATTTTTTTAGAATAATTATCTGTATTTTTTTAAGATAAAAAATCACTGTATTTTTTTAGGATAAAAGCCAATAATTTTTTTAGGATAATTATCTGTATTTTTTTTAGATAAAAAATCACTGTATTTTTTTTAAAGATAAATTAGGATAATTATCTGTATTTTTTTAGGATAATTATCCCCATTTTGAAGATAATTATCATGTTTTTCATGATAATTATCATGATTTTCAAGATAATTATTTTGAATTCCTAGCTAGTTATTTCGAGATAATCCAGATAATTCCTCCTACATTTTTTTTCCATACTGGTTGGATCAAAATTGGGTCCTCAAAAATCAAGTTTTTTAATCTTCAATTTTCATGAAATTGGGACTTGTTGGATATGGCCGGTGCTGCTGCTGCTTCCTTTTTTTTTTTGGACTGATTTGGATCTTTATTTTTCTTTGAATTTCCTCTCTTTTTCTGGTTTTTATTTGAATTTTCAAAATAAAGATTGTTCTTTTTATATTATGCGCGATTTTTGCTTTTTGATTTGAAGCGTGATTTTCGGTTGGGTATTCGCTATAAATTAGAAAGTGGGTTTTTAGTCTTTTTGGTATAGATGAGTGAGATCCGTTGGAAGCTATTGTTTTTTGTATCAGCCAATAAAAAACTAACATGTCAGTCGTCCCTCTTTTTTGGCCTTATATCGCTCGTCCTGACTATCACTACCCATAATATATATATATATATATATATATATATATAGATTTCTTAAATTCTATTATACATATCAAAAAGATATTGAAATGCATGAAAATAAAAAGACATAATCCATTATATATGATTATATATAAATTGTTGCATGAGCATTCACTGAAGAGGAGTTACAAGTTACATATAAAAAAATTTAAAAGAAAATAATCACTACAACAACATATATATAAAAAAAAAAAAAAGTATAAAAAGAGCAGCTTAGACAAAAAAAAAATGAGACAAAGCATGTGACTATGTCAGCATACATCCAATTTACATTAAAAAAAAAAAATGTATAAACAATTTGTAAGTTACATATAAAAAAATCTAAAGACAGAGAAGGCAATGGAGGTAAAGACGCCAGTTGGCCAGCTTTTGCTGAACCCCAAAAAAAAAAAAAAAAAAAAACAAAAAACAAAAGGACCCTAGCTTTTTCCGCCCCAAAAAAAAAAAAAAAAAAAGAAAAAGAAAAAAAAAAGGGGGGACAAACCTAACACAGGCACACGGTTCACCCAAGGTAGTGGTACTTGTTTTAAAGCCTAGCTCTCAAACGGAGGAGGATCATCGGTTGTTGGAAGAAGATCGGTGGATGAGGGTCGTCGGTTGTCGGAGGGAAAGCCATCAGTCAAGGTCGAACGAAACCTTAGCTTCCGTTTGCTTTCTCGCTCACTCGTTCTCCGCTCTTGGTAAACTGATTGAATGGCTGAAGCTTCTGGACTTCCATTGAGCCAATCGTGTTCCATTTTAAAATTTTGTTTACAAAAAGACCCTTCTTGTTTTTAAAATAACATTCTGCACTCCTTTTTTAAAAATAAAATTAATAAAACTGCCCTGCTGTGTCACATAAGTGTCCTGAACGTGTCCCTAGAGTGTCCCCGTGTTTTGATCGTGTCGGACCAATAATGAACAAAAAAATTGATCGGACACTTCCTTGAAGTGTCGGACACATGCCGAAGGAGTGTCGAGCACGTGTCTGTATCCGACATTGCATTTCCTCATTTTTTTGTCGTATCAATGCAACATAGGTTGCTGGCCACCTCATTTATGTAAATAGATCAGGCAACAAGTTTTACTCTTTAGCATTTTAAGTTTCTTTTGTAGTCGTGTATTGATAAGAGAAACTTGTTAAGTTGTTATTGGTTCAAAATTTTTCATTTTTCTTATTGTTTTGAAGTAGGAAAACATGCCATTATGATTGCTTTATCTTCTATATATTAGCAAGACATCAATGATTGCTTTATCTTCTATATATGTTCATCTAAGCATTTCACTGGATTACAAAAACTTTAATTCTAAAGCAATTCCGTTTTCTTTTTGATGATTTTGTAAGTGAACAAGAAGCCAATGCCTCAACCACGTGCCATCGCATCTTCAAATTCGTCATTCCAACACTGATTGGCCTTCTCCAAGTGGTCTCTCAAAGAAGAGAAGCATCCCCATTTCAAACAGACCCTCTAAATATGTGGGCATTTTTCATCGCCTTGGGCATCTACTGCATGGGATTCTTGACTAAAATCGAACCCCAAAATTACCCCCAAGATTACTCCAAAATATTTAGGCACATTACTATCATCTCGGGAGCTATTTCTTCAGTCTCACTGGCATCAATTTTTCTCCCAGGCTTTCTTGGGCAGCTCATTTTCATCATATGGGCTCTTTTGCTTGTCATTGCATCACGTCCTATGGTTTCACATATTTGCCAATGGCTCTACCAAGGAATTATGAAAGCAGTCCTTCAAGTGTGTAACATTTTATGTATGTTCATGAGATGCAACTTGCAGCAGCAGCCACCCTTGCCCACTTAACTCTTTGGGGCCATCTCAAATGCAACTTGATTAGGTGCCCATTGCAGATCAGACCCTGTTCTTTCAGAGGCTTTTACTCTCCTTAGTGTGTATATTAGCCAATAAAACAGCCCATCGGGCATTGCCAGCTTCTTCTCTCGCAAGGTTGAGCTTCAGGCTAGGTTTGGTTTCCACGTCTCTTCGAGATCTTCTGTCAATTTTACTAGCAGCTTGTCGCTTGAGTTGATCTGAGGTGGTTCTCCTAGGTGTTTTTCTTCTTCAGCCTCAAAACCCCTCCAACCGTCCCCACTCCCCCACACCACCCCCCCCCCCAAAAAAAAAAAAAAAAAAAAAAAAAACAAGAACAGGGGTGGGGGCGGTGAAGAAAAAATTATGGACATTTGATGTTCGAGTGCAGTCTATATTTGATGTAAAACCATTGAATAATTCTTCTGCCAGGCTTGTATGCATGTTAAACTTATTACTCTGTTTTGAAGTATGATTATTCAATAGATAAATAGAAGACAAGTTCGATGAGTGTAGTACTCTGTTCCTTCTTCTCTCTTGTTGATCGATTCAAGTGTAGTTTAGTCTTTCAATTCTTCTCTGTTGCATGTTGATTGAAGTTTTCAATTATTATGGAGAAGCAGCAACATTTACCGCATGAAAATAAAGGAAAAGGAAAAATAAAAATGCTCTGAGGCGATAGAGGAAAAAAAAAAAAAAGAAAAAAAAGTACCCATATATTGAGTTATCAAGCGCACAAGAGTGTCTTACCCCTTGTGCCGTGGCACCCAATTGAAACAAAAGAACAAAGGAAGGGAGGGAAAAAAAAATGGTGCCTTTGCTCAGATGGTGAGTACAAATAAATATGTGGAGAATTGTAAATTGACCCAAATATGTGAGTTGGATTGGGATAATTTATAAGTCATCAAGACTAGATTTTTTTTATTTTCCCCAATTTTCTTATTATATCTTTGGTTAAGTTTTTTTTATTTTTTATTTAATAATATTAGAGCTGTTAGAACATGATGCTTCGAGCTCTTCTTTTCTTAATTTAAAAAAAATAAATAAAATGTAGCCTCCATTAATTGCCATGGCGCAAAACTTGCAATGGGAATGCTGAATGGTTTAAGGGACCAATTTGCTAATAGTACTAAGAGTCTTTCTTGCGTATACAGTAGTGTCAGTTTCAATTATCAAGTTCCTCGTGATCTCATGATAGTGGACAAATCTATATCTATACTAGGGGTGTTCGTGGTTCGGTTTGATTCGATTTTAGGATAAATTTTAAATCAAACCATTATAGTTTGGTTTTTGTTTTATCAAACCAAAATCAAACCATACTATTAAAAAAACCAAACCAAACCAAACCATAAAATTTCAGTTTGGTTTGGTTCAGTTTTGGTTTTATCCTATCAAATAGCAACAAATAATTAAAAATAAAAAAATAACAAGTCAAATTCTAAATAAAAACATTTTTAATAAAATCATTACATTAGAAACTAAAAAAAACATTAAACATTGTATCAAAATGGAAAAGTATTGACTTATGTCAATCCAAGTTCAAATCTCCAATTTAAAACGTGCCAATATCTCACACAACAATAATAGCTAGTTTAATACATGCCAACTTAATAAAGAAAAAACATTAAGAAAATTTACAATCTATTACCTATTATGCCCTTATTAGAATAGAAAATTTACAAACTAAGTTTAATATATAGTATATAAAATTATATATATTTATATTATATTTTTTTGGTTTTTTCGGTTTTTCGGTTTGGTTTGGTTTTTTAAACATGAAAACCAAAACCAAACTAATTTAATTCGGTTTTCTAAAATTAGAACCAAAACTAAACCTAAGGACAAAAAAACCAAACCAAACCGACTGGTTTGGTTTGGTTCGGTTTGGTTTCCGATTTTAACCGAAACCATGAACACCCCTAATCTATATTATTATATAAAACACAATTTATTAGTTTGGCATGCCTCTTTGTCTTTCCTCTCATGCTCCTCTCATTAATTGTGGTCTCATTTTAAATTTGACATGAATTCAAGAAATTTATTTATTTATTTAACATTCATTTATTATTATTTATTTAAGTTCAAATTAAATAAGAAACTCAAAAATTAATAGTTAAAGAACTGTAATATTGAATACCAAAAATTACCTTATCTTTCGAACTTTTAAAAGGAAAAACAAAAAATTAATTATTAATGTATTGTTATGTAGAGTCTCAAATTTAAATTATCATTATACACATGAAGTTAATATAAAATATTATTGTATGATCATAAAATGTTATATATTATTTTGCATATGCATGCGGCATTGCATGTTTGCAAATAGAACAATCTATTCAAACGCGACATACTCTATTTTATATATATTAGTGTTTGATCGGTAAATTTCCATTTTTTTTTAATAAAAAAAACTTTAACTTCGAGTATTTTATGGATGACATAACTTCCAATATTCAATTAACTAGAAATTTGGCATGTAGAACATGCATGATAAAAATATGTAATCCAACGGTTGAATTGGCGAAATATAATTTTTGTAAAAAAAAAATATTGACGAGTGTAAATATAAAAAATTTTACACCATGTGTCAACGGAATCTTCCACACACACACACACACACATATATATGGCTCAAGATCCATAGACTCAATTTTTGCACTTCATTTCTGCACCTCATTTTTAAGGCATTGAATTCACAAGATCCAATGGTATTACAGAAAGCTGACGTGGTCAAGCTCCACTCATCATTTGACAAATCAACTAAAGCGCAAAAATTGAGTCCGTAGATCCTAACCCTATATATATATATATATGGAGACCTATTGAAATTATTATTTAGATAGAGAAAGAGATTTAATAGGGATTGAATTAATATCAAAGAAGAAAATTAAAATACGTGAAGAGATGTAACCGAAGGAGTGAGGTGGGGATTATTATTAGATGAGAGGGACAGTGTTAATAGGAATTGGAAAGAGAGAGAAATTTAGTGAGAATTGATATTGTTATCAAGGAATACTCTTATTAGTTAAATTTTTCCTTTTTAAAGAAAATAATAATTAAATATATCATGTGACATGGCTTAATATAAGAACTCCAAGCTTAAGGAACTCATTCACCTCATCGCCACATTGAATTCATGGATCTCACCCTATATATAAATATAAAATATGAAGCAAAAATAAAAAGAAAAATAAGCACAATAAGCTACTTAGTAAATGGAATGTATAATAGTAGGATCAACTTAACTTTTTTTTTTTTTTTTTTTTTTTGGGTACATTAGGAAGGGTTTGAACCCCTTATCTATCCTATACTTAACCTTTACCCCACCCTCCCTCATTACTAGACTAACCCTAGTGGCTAGCTTGGATCAACTTACATTTATATATACTAGTAGGTGTACACATGTGTTGTACGTGAAGTATTTTGAGTTGTAATTTTTTGAAAAAGATGACACTCATAGACTAAGCAACTAATTTTCATTTAAAAATATATATATATATATATTTTTCATAAAACCTTAAAAAGTGAAGAAAAATAGAGTTTACAAATAAAGTTGAGGGGTTACAATAGCCGCGGTCTTTTGACTATTGGATGGACGGGATGGGGCAGATACCATTGGCCCATATGACTAGGTTGGGCTGAGGACTTAAGGCCTAAAAGTTTCTTGGACATACTTGGGTTTTTACTTCTAGGCTCACTTTATTTCTACAATGCTTAAGGGTTTAACGACAAACTTTGGGCTTGTTTGGATATCCAATTCAAAATTAAATAATTTAAGAAATTTTAATAATATTAAAGGCACAATCCATCATTTTGAATTGAAAATTTTAAGAAAATGATGGCATCACTATAAATAAGAGTAGAAATTCAAAATAGCAGCATTTCATGAATTTCTTAGAATTAATTCTATAACATCAACTATAGTGACAACTCCAACATTTTAAAATATTCTAATTCAAGGTGATGAATTTATATCTTCAATACTATGTAAAATTTTTTGGATTGTTTAATTTTGAATTGGATGCCCAAACCTGCGCGCCCTTAGTTAATATACATTTGTACACATGAAATATGTTTGATGATAAAAATATTATTGCTTCTAACTAATTCACTCCTACATGTTCAAGCTTGAGCTTAACTATTAGGGCCTGTTTGGGAACTTCAAAAATTGGATCAAGTTGGGTCTGATCCATAACTGTTATTTGATTTTGAAATAAACCAAATTACAGGTGGTTTGAAAAAAACTATGTTTATGCTTTGTTTTCAGAATAATGCTAAACTAATTCACAGTAAAAAGATATTTACCAAATAGTGCGAAATCAAAATTGGTCAAACTTATCCTCAATTGGCTAAGTTTTTAGGTTTGACAAACAGCCCCTCAGGTTTTAAGCACCGCGTGAGTTTAGTTGTCTGATTTAGGCCTAATAGTGGGATTGGGCTTCAGCTAGTAATTAGTAAGATTGCCTCGTTGTTTTTCCTTCTTTTTTTTTTTTTTTTTGGTTCAATAGTAAGATTGCCTCTATTGGCAATGGGAATGGCTATTGCAGTCCCACTTTTTTTTATCAAACCACCCCCCCCCCCCCCCCCCCCCACTCTTTTGTTTTGTTTTGTTTTTAAGACTTTATGCAAAATATAAAGGGTTTTTACAAATATCAGCCTTGTTGTCTACTAAAAAACATAATTTTGAACAAATTTTCAGAAGAAATTTTTTTTCAAAATCTGTTGTTTAAGTAGACTTTTTTGGGAAAAAAAAAAATGAAATAAAGGCTATAAATAGCTAAAAAGTTAACATAACAATAAATTTTGGAAAAACTTTATTCTACAAAATTTTTCAAAATGATGTTTTCTAATGGACAGCATGGCCGGTTTTCGTAAAAACCTCTTATATTTTGCATAAAACCTTAAAAATCAAAAGGATTTTTTTTGGGGTGGGGGGGGGAGGGGGTTGATAGAAAAGTGGGGTTGCAATAGCCGTTCCCATTGGCAATTGGAACACTCCTCTTTCTTTCTAACCCCACCAATTAATAAAAAAATTTATTATTGTTTTATTTTTGTGCAAATTTTTGATCAAGACCTTTCTTAATTTTTGTCCCACCAAAAACTCTAATCCTACTTTTTCTCCCACCTCCACGGCCAACGAGAGAAAAAATCCATGGCTGTGGTCGCCATGATCAGCAACATGGAAGTCATGGCCATGGTTATTTCAATTCAAAGACTAAAATTTTAATTTTTTTTTTTATAAAAAAAAGATGGTAGTTCGCCGAATGGTCGAACACCCTCATCTTCCTCTCCATGTCGATTTCGCACAAAAAATTAGCCTATGTTTGTTATGAGGGAGTGAGGGAGGAAATGGAATAGTGATTCCATTCTAAAAAAAAAAGTGAGTATTTGGTCGCTCAAGAGAATAGAATGACTATTCCTTTGTGAGGAAATAGTCATTCCTTCTCAAATCAAAAGGAATGGCTATTCCCACATTTCAAGGAGTAAAAATGGGCCCCACCTATACTTTTTCATTCCATTCCTACATCTTACCAAACATTGGAATGGAATGTCCATTCCCATTCCCACCCTTATTCCATTCTATTCCCACTCTCATTTCATTCCATTCCCTCAAACCAAATGCATTAGGGTCAGGGCCGAAAAAGGTTTTGAAGGGAAGTTAGGAATGAGGTATTTTTGGCACTATGAGCTGACTCTATGCCTCCATGAGGTCTTTAAATTTTGGTGGCTGGTGTACATAGAGGAAATAGTGGGTAATAAGAAATTTTTGGGGGTCTCAACAGAGCTATCCTAAAACAATACAAGTCTGGCCAAAACCCAACCCGACCCGGCTAATTCCCACTCCTCTAATTTAAATAGCAAATTGCATAAATATATATCCTAAAAAAATTGTGGGAACCCATCTCTTCTATGATTTTGCTTTGTCATACATGCATTTTGTAAATCATCTGCGAAGATACTAACAATATTTCTGATAAGAATGAAATTCATTCAATTAAAAAGTTAAGTACAATGTTAAAATACAAATGCATACAAATCTTCCATAAAAATAGACCATAATATTTTATAGATAGTTGTTAAACAACGTACAAGGTTCATTAGGATTATAACCCAAACTTGCCTAAAATCCATTGCTTGATTAGCTTGCCTACCGTCATGATGGAACACAATCAATAACCCCAAATTTGTCTACGATGCATCTTGGAGATGTCCATAAATAAGATTTTATATGGTTAGTTGTAATTATCATCTCCCTTTGTCTCACAAAGATAGGTAATTTTTGTAACTTTTTTTGTCCCAAAATGTTTGTCCATTTTGAAAAGTCAAATAATATTTTTTTTGAACCTCCTATACAACTCCTTATTATTTCAATAATTAATTTTAACATAAAACCCAATAAAAAGTAGGGGATGGTACTTTTAGAAAAATAGAGTTTAATAAATGACAAGTTAATAAAATGATGGTTTTTCTTAAATTACGTGTTTTGTCAAACATGACTTCTCTTTGTGGGATGGAAGGATTACTAATTAAGTAATTATTTTCCAATAGCTTATATTCTGATGAAAATTATTTTGCTATTTTATAACAATCCTTATAAATAAATAATAATAAAAAAAATTTTTGGGTTAACATAAAATGGTTTATATTTGGTTTTGTAGAGATCTTAGTTTCGGCTCTGCTTAGGTGTATGTGTTTTTTCCTATATTTTGTTTTGTAAAAGAATGCTCTTAGTGTGCATATCTTCCCCCAATTCTTCTTTTTACTACACTCAACTTAGCAAATATGTAAATTTCAATCTACTCATGTTTGCAATTAATACTACAAAAAACGGTAAAAAGGATCTTATGCTGCTTTATGTACAATTCATGTAAATCGCATATGTGCAATTCAATACATAAATCGGTTTTGCCAAGGGAGCTGATGCCACGAGATGTACTCGTGTACAGGATCAATCTCTTGTATTCCTTTTAATCTTTGTGTGTGTTTTCTTTTACGTTTTCCTTCACTCACAATTACGGTGATAATATAGGGAAGTTAAGGGCACTTCTATAAATTGCAGCCAAGTACTTTCAATGTATATTCAACCGTGGTTGGTTTTGTTTCTAGATATAATTAAGTTCATCAGAGCACTTTTCCATATTTCAAAATTTTGTGATCTAAAAGTCTCTTTTTCCATGATTTTGCAAGCGAGCAAAAGTTCATTTCCTCCACCGCGTGCCATGTTATAAGTTGGGGGCTCACATAGGTAAATGAAGACATATTTAACTAAATATTTAATTGATGTGGGATGTGATATATTTCTAACAATGTTGCCTTCAAATTTGTCATTCCTTCGCTGATCGCCCTCCTCCAATTGAAGTATCAAAGCAACAATTCGCTATTTCAAACACATGCCTTATTACCTTGGGCTTTCTTCATTGCCTTTTGGATCTATTGCAATGGACTCTCAACTAAGAATAAAATCCAAACTCATTGCTCAAATTACTCTCAAATCTCGAAGCATGCTATTCTCATCTCGGGAGCTCCATCTTTAGTCTCACTAGCATCAATTTTCTCCCATGCTTGCTCGGCCAACTTATTTTCCTTATATGGGCTCTTTTGCCTCTCATTATAGCAAGTCACATAATTTTACATATTCATCAATGGCTCTACCAAAGAATTATGAAGGCACTTCTCCAAATGCACAACATTTTAAATGGATTCACGGAATGCATTGCAGTAGCAGCCACATCTGTCCGTGTAACTCTCTATAGTCGGTATATGGACATTTGATATGTATTTCCAAAACAGTCTATATATAGCACGTCAAAGATATCTAAGAATTTTCTTTTCTTTCTTTTTTTTTTTCTTCTAGAGCAACAAGTATTGATTAATTCGGCTCCTATATATTCTTGTGTCTAATTCTAATTGATTAGGAGGAAGGATCCATTGACACCTGGTGTAAGAATTTTACTCTTACACCTTTTTTAAGCCACTAGTTGGTGCACACGTGCGTTGCACGTGAATTTTTTTAAGTTAAATTATTTTTTTCAATAATGATAATAATTTTTTTTAATTTAATAATTTTATAGTACCTTTGCATAAGATGAAAGTACTTTGATTACTCAATCCTTTACTTCTTCTGATATGATTACTATTTTTTTTTTTTTTTCATTTATCATTCCTAAATCATAGTGCTTAAAATTATCTTTGAAACTTCATTATACATAGGTTCTTTGAAGATTTTTTGAAACTTTCAATGCTGAAACAAAAGGCTCTCTCTTTCACTTTTTGTCTCTTTCTCCAATTAAAACATATTTACGCCATAGTTGAAAAATTTAATAGCAAATTATTAGTACATTAGTCTTACAAAAATCAAAACCAATAATTGCGCGGCTTTGCAAACCCTACGGACATGCCATCCTTTTTATTTATTTATTTGTTATGATGTATTACAATCTACACCCCTTCCATAGATTCATGTTACAGAAGCTAACTCAAGTTCCTAATAAGACCTACACTATCACCTTTAAAAAATCTAGTATTTATGGGATTGGGAGGTTCTCATTTTATTTATGAGTAAAGTAGTCTTTGATATATATGTATTGGAAAAACATAGGAGAAAATAGATACTCCACCCGGGATCGAAACCAAGACTTACGCAAATCCAGAACTTCTATTGGTGTTTGATTGAAATAATAACATTCCTAATATATACATGTTTAGGATTTTTTTTTTTCCTTTTAAAAATCTAGTATTTATAGGATCAGGATGTTCCCATTTTATTTATGGGTAAATTAGTTTTTGATGATTTTTTTATTTGGGAAACGATAGGAGAACACACATAACTTACGAAGAGTCTGGAACCAAAGACTTCTGCAAACCTTAAAGCGACCGATTAATAAACTCAAGGACCATTGATTTTCATTCAAAAATAATACTCCCTTCATCCCGTAAAGATAGGCTATATATATATATATATATATTTTCTTCGTCGATGCGTGGTGGATCACTGCTTGTGATTTTATTTTTTTGGGCCTGTACATTTGAAAAAAAAAAAAAGATTTTGAACTTTTTTTTTTTTTTTTTTTTTTTTTTTGGTTGTGATCTAAGTTATTTTCTTTTCTTTTTGTTCTTTTTGGTGGCTGTGATTTAAGTTATTTTCTTTCATTTTTGTTCTTTTTGGTTTTGTTTTGTTTAGTTTGGTATTTTGGGTTTGCAGGTAGATATTGTAAAGTTTCATAAACCTCACGATTTGATATGGTTTTTTGGTGGTTCATTAGACCTTCCTTTTTTATTTTCTTTTTTTCTTGTGCATTCGTTAATGGATTTTTTTCTTTTGGGGGGTTTTGTTTTGTTTTTGTTCAAGCTTGTTTCTTTTTTAATTTTCTTTCAATTGAAACATCTTTGATTCTCTTCTTTTTCTTGGTAATTAATTTGACTTGATTATTTTCAAAAATTAGAGATTATATATGAATTCTCAACAAAATATGAAAATTATGAAACAACAGCAATTTAAATGTTCAATAATGTAATTCAAGTTTTTTCTGATATGCGAATCCTTAAAAAATAATCAAAGATTATATGTGCTATTCAAAACTTTACTTATGCAATTCAATTTTTTTTTTTTTTTTTGGCTTCTTAATCTAGGTTTTCATTTGTTTTTGTTCAAGCATGCGTCTTTTTATTTTCATTCAACTGATTCATCTTTGATTCTTTTCTTTTTCTTGCTAATTTTGCAATTCAAACAGAGATTTAAAAATCTAATCATGCAATGCAAGCAGAGATTTAAATGTTTATGCAGGCAGAAATTTAAATGTTTTAACATAATTTGTATATATGAGTCAAGTTTATTGAAAACTACATACCAGACAAAGCACCAGAAGAAAGAAGACGCAATGAAGACACATAGAAGACGCAGAAGAAGGAAGCAGTAGTTGTTCTTTCATGTGTTAGGGTTTTATGATTTTTATAATGTGTTTCTATTTGTATTTATATGTTAACATTGTTAGGGTTTTACGAATTATAGTTTCCGTTTTTTTAGAATTCCTATTTAGGTTTGGTTTTATTTAATTATTATACGAATTATAATTTCTTTAGAATTCTTATTAAGGTATGTGTTTTATATTGCTATATTTCCTATATATGCAGAAGGTTAGTTGCGTATTTAAAAATTAAAATAAGAATATATTAATTAATCAAAAGTTTTTCTCACATTCATCTTTTTATAAGTAGTATAGATAGCCCATAGATACTTTTCCATCCAACAGCTCTCTTAAATCTCTACTAAATACCTTTTTAAAATAAGGAATTGGATCAGATTTTCCAATTGGGTTAGAATTTGACCCAAAACCCATTTTCTTTCAACTAATTTCCCCAAACATTCTAAAGTTCCTACCCATTGCCTTCATCACCGCATCCCTCCCTCTCTCTCTCTCTCTATCCAAACAAACAACTGCACTGGTTCATTGCCATCATTACACGTAAAACCATCCGGTAATAAATGCCTTTCCTGCTAACACCAGATGAAGCCATTCTCAAAACCAAACTAATGAGTTTACACTTGCCACCTAAAAAAATCTTTTAAATCTGGACATGAAATATAGATAAAGAATGGTGCAAGCTTTGATAACTACTCCCATTAGACAGGCTATAATTATAAAATACCAATAAATATGATCACAGTTTTTCAGGATTACTTAGATGTGGAAGAATACCGAAAGGATAACAATGAACCATAAACAGGATACCTTTTTAAAATTCACTAATCAGCACACAAAATCATTCCAAGTCTAATTAAAACCTTAAATCATTTATATTTCATATCAATTTTTCTAAGTTTGAAGCACACCACCATTTTTAGCATAAATTAAAACAAAATACAAGTTGAACACAATTAAGAGGAAACAAAATTAAGAAATATTACTATTATTAAGAGAGATGGAAGAAGCTATAGAGCATTTGAAACCTTCAGGGCATACTTCCCTGTAGACAAAGATGACCACAAATCCACGAACAAGTTACAACACCACCATGGCTCCATTAATTGAAAGAGAAAAAAAATGAAATTCCCAACCAGGAATTAAAAAAACCCTTCAAATAAAGCCCTCTTTAAACTAGGCTCATTGTATAAGAACAAATGATACATTTGAGGTTCAAACCTTTTTTCCAGAAATATTAAAAGCAAACCCACAATTTGAAATTTTAAAACCAAACACATAAGTTGAAATTATTTTGAAGTACATTGCATTTATGCCGCCTCTACCCCATCTCAACTATGGCCATGAACTGAAGATATTCAATCTATACAGGTGACCACTTATGTCTCCACCCGTTACAGCCATTGCCATGAATTAGAACAGAGATATGTCGAGCTATTTTTTGCCGGAGTTATGGAGCTTCTGCCATCAACGAGCTACTCCAAAAAAGGGTGAGCTTTTACTGTCGATGAAAGATCATGAGTGAGATATAAAATGATTGAAATGGGGATTAGAGTTAGGGCGAGACAGAGAAAGAGAAGTTGGAAATATAATTTGTTACTTTTATAATTCTGTCGAAACAGTAGGCATATAAATGACAAACAAAATGAAATAAATTATGGAAAATAACAAAATTATAGTACCCAGTAGATGATTGAAATAGAAACGGATTGATCAAGGTTTGTGTTTGACGCTATGTCCTTAAGACAGATTTTGCCCATCACTTGGTGTTTTGAGTCTTTCAAATGTCTATCTCCCATGATACAATGATCTGCACGCATGGAAGAAGTACTTGCAATCTATGCGTCTGGCAAGCCACTGTGTTTATATTCTCTCTAATGACAACAAAAAAATGATGCGAAAATCTAATATGTTCATTAGTCTCTAATTGAGTGCAAAATGCAGTTTGTATAGAACTCTAAATGACTCTCCAGAACAATCAAGAGACACATTGATCAGGTGTGTCTTATGGTCATTACTGTTCTAGGTTAACAGACAGACACAATTTAACGGTAATTAATTTGAATTAGCAAAAATAAAATTTTGCTTAAAAAATAACACACATGGGTTAGTCTTCTTGACCCCACCTGACTTGGCTTGATTCGGTGCGGGTGGGTGCACGGGTGTGCTTTAGGTTCAAACCCAATATTGACTAGATCCTCCCCCTCACAAAACTTGGGTGCCCTCTGGATATGATGGTTGTTCAAAGTCCGTATTAGGATAGGATGGTTGTTCCCTTCATTGTTACTCCGTATTAGGATAGGATGGTTGTTCAAGTCCTCACGCACGCACATTAATACGTTTTTGGTTCACTAAAATTCCTACTGGTTCAAGCAATTCATCACGGTTGAGACCGGTACAGATGCAAAAATGATTTTTTTTTTTTTTTTTGATCCACAAAAATTAATTTTATTAAGATGGAAACACTGCCAATACTCCAAGAACAACCCCAGAATACACTAAAAAAACAAAGAAACACCACAGTAAGTATGCACCCCTCAAACCCAACACAAACATTAAAAAGAAAGCACCCAAAACAGAAACTACTAAAACAAACAAAAAGCACTAAGAAAGCACACAGCATAAGAGCTCCACCTGATGAAGGTCAAACCATCAACCTCAACAGAAGATGCAACCCCCAACAATCTATAGCACGCCAAACTCCAATTGCTAAACCTACAATAAAAAATGACCACTGCAACAGAGCCCTCAAGACGAGATCTCGAGCTGATCACCAAAAACTCCAGAAGTTCAGAAACCCCAGAATTAAAGCACCACCCGCACCAGAGTTGAAACTCCGACCTAATTCATTGAAGGAGCCACTATATTTTCACTTCCTCGCAAACCTCAAGACAAGAAAACTTGTCCATGATATTGAACAATCTGATCTAATAATCTTCTGCCACTGAAATGACTGCCAACCCCAGATAGATTACAAAAGAACCAAAACAACGGCGAGAAGCAGCAAGCAAACCAAATAGCAGCAATGAAAATAGAGTCAAATCTGGCCAAAAATGAAGAACAAAAAGAGACGGCAGTAGACACTCCCACAAGAGAACCAAAATAGCTTACGCATACAGCAAAAACAGGGCAAAACAGAGTAATGCCCAAATAGCACAAATTAAGAGCACCGGATAAGCACTCCAACAAAAGAAATAGCCACTCCACGCTGCCAGAAAAAGACACTCCACACTGCAATAAAAGCCACAGCACGCTGCAAAAAAGATCCTAAAACCAAGCGATAAAAAGGCCGGGGCAACTCTGACAAAACCATCCTTTCCTTTCACAATCACGCCCATAATAAGTACAAATCTAACACCAACTATAACGTCGGATTGTCTAAATTCGTCGTGATCCCAACAGATACAAAGGCCCCCTGCTGCACCAGAAGCTTTAACCCATTCAAACTGAATATTATTATTTGCACCCCAAATTTGAGTATTACACCGATGATCAACAACCTCCAACTTTGATTCTTGAATACAGATCACACTGACCCTTTTTTCGTTAAAAATACGCCGAATCGCCTATCTCTTTATATTAGATCCAAGAGCCCTAACATTCCACGAAAGAATATTCAGCATGATGCAAAACACCCACCAACACCCAATCACAAAATCTACTAATGATTCTCGAATACTTCCCAGTCGCGATCCTCAAGCTCTGATATCTTCTCTAGGATTTCGTGATCATTACCAAGGCTTCGAAAACCTGCCCGTTGAAGCACACTCCAGGTGTCTTTAGCCTCTTGGAGAATTAGATGATTCCTATTTACAATACCACCATCTGAAATTGAGGCACTGTCTAAGGGGGATGAATGATCATCAATTGGCTCTTTGAAAGGTTTCTTGCCTCTCTTCCTCACTGTTTTCTTCGATCTGAGACACTTTTTCTTCCAACCTAGAATCTCTCCAAGCAGCTTCTTTATCTTCCAAGCTGACTTAGCAAGAGCTTTGGATTTACGAGAATCCCGGCTGCATCCCAAAGCCACGCCGACTTCAAAAGAGGTGGAATCACACTGAAATTCTTGATTAACCCTTGACTTAGCCTCCTTTGAGTGCTCCTACAGCCTCTGAAAAACCGAAAAACCCTAGGCAGCTTTCCTATAGGAGGAGAAGAGTAATGTCGAGCAGATATTTTATTTGAGTGGGGAAATGAAGGGACCTGGAGATTAGGGCTTAGGGACTGATGGAGAGGAGACAACCCAGAAGAAGAGGGCCCAAACAGTCTGTCCAGGCTGTGAGCTCTTCTCAACCTAAGGGGCTTACCATTGATAGACAGCCCACTAGAATTATCTGCCAAGGGATCCTCAAGGGGAACGGCTATTGCAACCCCCCATCCTTTAGGTTTTTAAGGTTTTCTGCCAAATATAAAAAGTTTTTATGGAAATCGGCCGTGATGTCCACTAGAAAACATCATTTTGAATAACTTTGCAGAAGAAAGTTTTTCCAAAATTTATCGTTTAGGTAAACTTTTTGGCAAAAAATGAAATAAAGGTTATAAATGGTTAAAAAGTATATTTAAACGATAGATTTTGGAAAAACTTTCTTCTGAAAAGTTGTTCAAAATGATGTTTTCTAGTGGACAACATGGCCAGTTTTCATAAAAACTTTTTATATTTTGCATAAAACCTTAAAAACCTAAAGGATGGGGGGTGGGCTTATAGGAATGGGGGGTTGCAATAGCCGTTCCCGTCCTCAAGGCCAGAACCCACACTATAAGCTCTTCTCAAAGACAAGCAAGAGTGCCTGGGATGACAAAACTGGATTGATGACAAAACTGGACCGAATAATTACCAATTCGGTTCGGTTTTGATAAGTAGTGGGATATTACTTTTTAGGGCAAACTACATATTAGTGTCATTAACTTTACCCCAAATTTCAATGTGGTGTATAAACTTTTAATTTGTCCAATTTAGTGCACTAACTATACATTAGTGTTTCAATATGGGTAAACAAGGGCCGGCTGTTTAGTTTACTAACGGAGACCTGACGTGGCGATCCACGTGGCGCTGACGTGGCATCCCTGGTGGAGTCTCCCTAGGAGAAATTACATATTAGTGTCACTAACTTTATCCCAAATTTCAATGTGGTGCATAAACTTTTAATTTGTCCAATTTAATGCACTAACTATACATTAATGTTTCAATGTGGATAAACATGAGACGACTGTTTAATTCACTAACGAGGACCTTATGTGCGCTTACGTGGTAGCCCATCTGCCATCGATGTGGCATCCCTGGTGGAGTCTCCATCAAAGCTGTTTCAACGAACCCATTCATAGTCAGAAATGATAGAGCATAGGAAACCCCACCTTCCCTCCCATTTCCATTTTCCATTTTCCATTTCCCTTTTCCCTTTCCCAACATATGTAATTACAATCCCTTCTATCTGAAGAGAAGAAAGGCTACTATTGAAAGTAGGAAGATATTCACCATGTCTTCCACTACTGCCACCACCACTACTATTGCCACCATGGAAAGACAGACACACTGGTGCCACTTATGTGATATGAGAGTCTCCCTCTTCCCCCATTCTTTTCCACCCTTATTGCCACATTAACGACTTCCTCAAAGAAATGGAGTTTTCCCTCTCCTCTTCTCCCTAACCCTAATTCCACCTTCTATCCTTTCTCTATTCTCTCCCCTCCCCAAACCCACGCATCGTCCCCCACCCCTACCACCATTCCCGAAGATAATCTTTACCATTCTTCAGATCATTTCGCAGTCGATGTGGAAGCAAAGTAGCTCCTTGTGTCCCCTACTCCCACCACCATCCTCACTCTTGGGTCAGAAGCCCTAGATTATAAGGGGTTATAAATGTAAGTAATCTCTCAAATGCTGCGCACGTGAGATGCAAATGGTGGGAAAAAATAGGGAGACTCCACCAGGGATGCCACATCAGTGCAAGATGGGCCACCACGTGAGGGCACATGAGGTCCCCATTAGTGAAGTAAATGGTCGTCCCATATTTACCCACATTGAAACACTAATGTATAGTTAGTGCATTAAATTGGACAAATTAAAAGTTTATGCACCACATTGAAATTTGGGGTAAAGTTAGTGACACTAATATGTAATTTCTCCTGGGGAGACTCACCAGGGATGCCACGTCAGCGCCACGTGGATCGCCACGTCAGCGCCACATGAGGTCTCCGTTAGTAAACTAAACGGCCGTCCCTTGTTTACCCACATTGAAACACTAATGTATAGTTAGTGCACTAAATTGGACAAATTAAAAGTTTATACACCACATTGAAATTTGGGGTAAAGTTAGTGACACTAATATGTAGTTTGCCCTACTTTTTAATAATATGTTGTGTGAAGTGTATTTTGAGAAATCCGTTGTTGGTAATCACATACATGTTTTTCTTATACATACACATACACATACACATACACATTAGGCTTCCCAAATATCAAATTGATTGGAAAATTAAGAGATCCATCAGTCATAAATATGAGTTTATGGATTGGCAACCAATATTTGATCAATGTGACATTTGACATTCACAGTTTGGATGAGAAGGGTATCTAATGCAATATTACATTTTGCAAAATACAAATCATGCGAGTTATTAGAATTGTGTTCCCCAGTCCAAATCTTTTGTATAGATAATATAAAATAATTATATAGTAGGATTTAATTTTGTGAATAAAGAAAAATTTCTTCATCTGAAATTTTTATAATATGACTACCTCACCTAATAATTCTTGGTTCTAATCCTAGCATTTGGCATGGAGTACGATTGATTATCGTGGGTAGGGATGTCAATGAGATGAGTTTTTTTGGGATCTTGTCTTGCCCCGTTCTTATTGGGAAGGGTATGGGATACTACTTAGTTGGGACAAGACAAGTTTGAGGATTTGTTTTTAAAAACCCATCAGGGTTTGGGGTAGGGTTGGGATGTTCTTTAAAAACCAGTCTCGAATGCACCCCGATTAAGTTCTTATTTTTTTTATCGAATATACATATATATAATTGTTATGATATGACTATTTTTTAGTTGTTACGATATATTTTTTTAATCTTTATTTAGGGCTTTTTAGAGGTTTTTCAATTGAAAGTGGTTTTATGAATTTAATTAATGAATTTTGAAAATTTCTCATTATGAATGTGGAAAATTAAAAAGATTATTTCCCCCTATTTTTAATTTTTTTTTTTTTGCTAATATCGAATATAGATTATCGGACGTAATGGGTTTTTTGTCCCACCCTATTGATCTGTCTTATCTGACTAAATATAAATAGAACAAGATGGGATGAGAATGGGATTTTCAAATTTAATTGGGACAGGAATAAGAATTTGATGTTAAACTCGAAGTGGGTTTGGGACAGGGTTGGAATAAGGTAATTCACATTAGAATTGGGGTTGGGGTTGGGAAGAGGCTTCCTGTCCCAACCCGCCCCATTGACATCCCTAATCGTAGGAAAAGGTCCCCTAACTCAATTACTTTGGAAACAATTTTGAAAAATAAAGACTCCTGTAAAATAGGGACACCCTAGGTACAGGAAATTGGATTTGGTGCTTGGTCAATCACCATGTTTCCAAGGGTGAAGCAAGTGCGTTGTTTGCCCCACCTGAAAGTTTCATTTAAAAAAAAAAAAAAGAAAAAAAAAGAAAATTTCTTAATAGTTTGCTCTTTTGATAATAATTTCCTAACTTAATACCAAATAAAGAAAATTAGTAGTCATTTTGAAGCAAGTATGTAGTCAATGTGTAATAAGTTGACTAGCAGTATCCTTTATATGGTACTCCCTCCATTCCTAAATAAGTTACTTACTTTTCTTTTTGGGATATTTCAAAATTATTGTCACATTTCAAAAGTTACTGGTTCTTTTTGATTCATTTCCTAAAATACTCTTAAAAAAGTATTCTCCTTTTTTAATGTTTTGCATTCTTGAAGGTAAAATTGGAATCTTAAAACATAGATTTGAAAGCATTTAATAAGGTTTTCTTAAAAAATGTGTTTTTTTCAAAGACGACGGTGAATTTGAAATAGAAGGAATATTAATTTGCAAAGTGTTCACTAAAATGTAATAAGTTATAATAAGTTGTCCCACATAAGGTAGTTTCCTGGCTTGTGTTTCGAATTTGGATCCATGCGCGACATGACAACCAACACTATAAATCTAAGGCATCTAGATCTCCTCACTCATTGGCTAATGTGCATGTGGCACATCTAAGTGCCGAGACAAAACCCGCAAATCGCGCTCAAAACCCAACAGCACCTTCGCGTGATCATGGATTGACGGATGTTGAGGGAAGATCTCGGTTCTAGCTGGGTTTCGGTTCCTAAGCGAAGGATTCTAATGAGGATATCCTTGACATATATATATTCTGACCGAACTACCGAACTCCATAATGCTTTAATTACATAATCACAAAGCGCACAAAAATGCATGAACGAATCAAGAAAAATTAATATTATTAATTGGTATGAATTCCAACTTCCAAGTGATTGGTGGTTTACAAAATGCTGGACTTGGTGTATATCCCAACACATATACCGTGTAATAAGATTCACGATTGCCATATTTAAAAAAGAAAAACAAAATCATAAAAATTCACAGAGATTCTACACAGGCAAACTTGGCTGCCCTGTCGACTGCTGATCCATCGCATTTGATCCCATGAGCCAACTAAAGAGCCTTTGAAAGAACGGAAGAAATAAGTCGCATGCAACCATTCCAAGCAAAAGGAACCACAGGATGGTAATGAGCCACGCAAGCCAGAGCGGGACAAACATCCATACTATTGATACTACAGATAGAGCTCCCGAGAAAAAAGCCACAAAGCCAGCAAGTAGAGAGCGGCTTGTGTCTGGTGGGAGTCTCGATGTAGCTGCAAATGCAAAGCTATAGATGCTTGTGGCGATTATAAAGGCCCACATATTTGCAGGATGCGTATGAAACGGAGATGCATTATTGTTTTGATTGTGCACTTGGAGAACACCAACCAGGATTGTAATGAGAAACGAGAAGGCCACGAAGTACGGCTTAGAGAAGAAGAATTTGTATATTACCCTGCACGACCATTGAAAAGAAAATACAGTTTGCTTTCGCCTTTAGATTATACCGAGCACATATATTCGTCCAACCGTACCTTAAGAGCTATGCCATACATCGCTTGTATTTGATGCATTTGAAATTTAGGAAGGGAAAATATTTGCATGAAACTATGAAGTATAATGATAGCTGCACAACCACCAAAGCTATAGATGCATGATGCTTCCATTGCTTTTTACAATAACAGCCAAATCATGACCATGAAACTATAACCTAATAAAATTCTCTCTCTATTTATAAAATTTTTATATGGTTATAATTAATTTGACTGTGATTATAAAAAATAATGATAACTTGTGACAGTGGTTGTCATATTTAAAAATCACTCAAGAAGAATCACCCTAACTTTTGCTGAAATTTGAAATTTAAAAATCCACTTTGTGATGATACTTATGGCTAGATTTTTTTGGTTAAGTATTTTAACCATTTAGCGTGATTGGGCAAACAAAGTTAGGTAAAAAAAAAAAAATTAAGCTATATAGAAAAATAAATAATAATTATAGTAATAGAGTAAGCAATGTTTTATCCCCCGAATGATATGGCATGTACTTTATCATTTCTGTAGTGTGAACAATAACAATAATTACTTATTATAGTAACAATAACGATGTGAATTATAATAATGGATATGTGTGGACAGTTCACGGCACTATATACAAGTCATAGCAAACAATAAAAAACCTCCCAACGCACCTGCTCCATCTCCTTTAATTTCTCCCCTTCTCTCTCTCTCTCTATATGTGTGAGGGTGCAAGGTGTTAAGACTTCAAAAAATATTTGAGGATGGCCCCCAACATGAGAAATTAAATAGAGACTGGTGAATTGAAAGAGATGCTTGCCAAGTTTTATTGGCATCCAAAAAGGATGTGTTTAGAGAAGCCAGCCCGTAGCGGGAGAAGCTATCAAATCACATTTTAATACGTGATGAGGACAAATGTATCGATCATGGTGACAAGACCGAGGGTTGACCCGGTAGGGGGTTTTTTTTTCTTTTTAAAAAAAAAAAAAAAAAGGCTGAGGGTTGATGCCAAGGCTCCCACCTCTGGGTTAGATTGTGTTGGTACTTACGCAGTAAAGCAAACATAAAGAAGAACTCAAAAGATATGACGTACTAAATTTAACTAAATTAAATTGCGAGAAATTGTAATCAGGCTGCTAATATAGTGGCAACATTTGTTTTTAGGATGGATGTCCCAAATGTTTAGAGTGGGATCCTCCTTTTTTGGTTGTCTCTCTCTTCTTGAGTAGGATATGTCTTCTCTCTTGTAAACCTCTTAGGGGTTTTCTATTTTGAATTAATCTATCTTCTATCGTTTGGGGGAAAAAACAAAAAAAAATACTGCAAGAAACATAGGTGACATTAATTACCCATAAAAGTTTGCCTCAATTTTGCTTAGCCTAATTGTCAGAAGGGTTAGGTCATCCTAAGTTCGATTCCTATCATGTGTAGGTCTTCTTAATTTAATGGTATGTAAGTTATGGGACCGGTCCACACTTCTAAGATTTATTTCTCTATCCTAAAGTTACATTAAGTATTAATTTCAAAGTCATAAAAAATACATCAAAAAGATTCATCCACGTATCCACATAAATAAATGAAAAATTTGCTCCGTACCCTCCGTACTCTCTTTGTCGAAATACTCCCCACAACTTAGGTGGCTTCCCCGAAAATTCCACCAGTCCGGTGAAGCAGACGTTTCTCACCCTCCTACTTCCCCATCACTTCAATACGCATGTTAAGGGTCATTGGGAATGTACCGTTTGGTGAATGCTTCGTAAACTAATAAAAAACAAAGGATTTTGACTATCAACTCACTACGAATTGACTGTCAATTTTATCTGTTTGGGATTAGTTTGCAAATAGCCACCAAAGGGTAATTTTGCCAAAAATGGAATCTAGCTTGGAAATAAAAAACTTAAACTATAGACCGATTAAAGTTCCACGATGGATTTTCATTGACCGGTAGTGCGAAGGGGGGACGACGACAAAAATAAAAGGGGAAAAAACTCTTGTAATTTTAATTTTTAAAATAAAAAATAAAATTACAAGAGACAACAGGATGTCGACCTTGGCCGTACTGCGAAGTGGTTAGGGACTTCGTGGCAACCTCTGATTGGCGTGACTGAGAGCTGGTATAGCCTCTAGTCACAGAATATCTACCTTGTGGTTTTTCGGCCTAGGAAAAGTATCTGGTGATGGGTCATCGAGCAATGCTCCTGGGGGCAGTGGTTGGGTTTGTTGCTGTCGCCAGTATTCACGCTTTGGTTTTCGATCTCTCTTAGGGTTTTGTTGGGTCTGTGACTCCACCTCTGGAGAGAGAGAGAGAGAGAGAGGTTGGGGTGGAGTTGAAGAGATACGGATGACTGAAAAATGAAGTTTGAGACTGAGGGTGTTGTGGCAGTCACTAAGAACTTTTATGAGAAATATTACACTCCATCAAATGTTCACCGTTGGTGATTGACAATGGCAATAGCCGGCGGCAGTTTGTTTTGGCGGTGGTTAGTACGTAGAGGTGGCGGCGGTGGCAGCTGGGTCCGTGCCAAACTTCGGCCCGGCCCATATTTGGAGGTCAATATATGTTACACCATTGGTGATGACAATAGCAACAAGCCCACGGTGGTTAGTAGAGGTGGCGGCGGTAGCTGGGTTTGGCAGTGATTAGTAGCGGTGGCGACAGTGGCAGCCAAACTTCCAACCGGCCGGTTTTCAAAACACGGTTACTAAGCGAATAACAACAAGAGGGCGTATAGTATATAGGAGAAGTGCAACATTTACCTTTCATGACCAGGAGGAGGAAGATCAGACTCAAAACGCTGCATCACAACTGCGGAAGTAACAATGCTTATCTCACTCGTCTCGATTCTTTCCGGTGCTCTCCTTTCTTGGGGGTGTGCACAGGCGCAGGTGCACGTGCACGTGTGTGTGTGTCTGAGAGAATTTGAGAGAGTTAGGGTATGAAGTATGGAAGTAACAAGAACGGGGCTGCAACACTAACCTTTCAGCGCCAGGAGGAGGAAGATCAGACTCAGACCCTGTGGGAGGAACAATCCTTGTCTCGTTGACCTCGCTTTCTATTTCTGGTGCACTCATTTCTTGCAACCCCGTTTTCCGTTGGGATGTTCTATTCTTTCCCACCTCCGCACCCCAGTATTTGTCGGCCTGGCGGTTTGGGTCTCCCTTGCGCTGTACGGGCATCCCTTATCCCAAGAAAATAATATTTTTCCTTTTAATAAAAAATATGGGAATTTGTTTAATGTTAGGGGTAGGGCCCGGCCGGAAAGCAGGGTAAATCGAATATCTAATCTGTTCCCTGCACTTCTGAGTTCTCACGAGTTTGGGTAGTGGTCCCTACACATGATACGAATTATGACTTGACTTTCTAAAATGGACAAACACTTCAAGATAAAATGTAACAAAAATGCACCATCTTTGTGAAATGAAATGAAGGAACTGTTTTCTTTGTTTCTCTTTTACTCTTCTTTTACTCTGTATTATTATTATTATTATTATTATTATTATTATTTTTTGGGGGATATTGCAAAATTGATATCACATTGTTTACACCCTAAAAATCGGACTCAGCATGGTTGAACGAACCTCAAACTTTTGCATCCTTAAGGGTGTTAGGTCGATTTCGTTAAATTAAGTTACCGCTGGATATTGAAGCAAATTAGGTTTGTATTTCAGCCCCAAAGAGTTTTCAAAATTCGGTCAGACAAGGCCGAATTGTTATCCGCAATAAAAGCAGTTAATTAGTCACGTGATCAACATGATTTTCAGGATGAGATCGTGGAAGGCCCACGTAGTAGAAATAGTTTCTGAGAAGAAATCATGGAGGGCTGTAAAACGTGGGAAGTTATGAGAGCTTGAGGATCGTGAAAGTGGGCAGTTAGTGGGCGAAGTGTTAGGGGCGGTTACTAATGAAGCATATAAAAGGAAAAGCAACCATTTGAAGAAGGCTCTCAAACATCAATCAACAAACCAGTTCTCAGGAACTTTATCTTTTTCACTTTCTTTTAGAATTCTAGGATTTTAAACCCAGAAACGTGTGCTCCTTTCTGGTCAAAGGCGTGTGCACCCCTTTGTTTATCATTGTAATTCCAGAAATTGATCAATGAAAATGGCTTCCTCCGTGGTAAGCATTTCCTTTTAGTTTCTGTTATTATTTTGTGTTTTCAATTGTTTGTCACAGAAAAGTCCTTGAGTCCATTCAAGGCAAGGTAGAACCCACAATTCGTCACTGTTTAGTGGTTGGCACGCTCACGCAACCCAATCCTCAGAATCGAAATTTTGGAGGAAACACTTTTTGGCACGCCCGGTGGGACACCATTCGTGTTATTTTCCAGTTCTAGGAGATTTGTTTTTGCAACAATCATGCCACCAAAACGTGGAGGACGTGGAAAAGAAGCTTTTGGTCAAGAGTCTGGCCAAGAAGACAGTCTGGAAATCCCAGGGGATAATTCTCCTAGGAATGAAAATACGGAAAGCCAACCATTGGACCATGCAAATATTGCCAATGAGTTTATGGCTGCTTTCAGGATGAATTTTGACACCATGATGCACGACATATCGCAGATGATGATGCAGCAAATGTCACTTACTATGAAGACATTTGTTGAATCTAATCAGCAGATTAGTGAGAGTCTGAATAAAAATTCGGACAAATTACTTAGCTACATGGTGGAAAAACTAGGACCAGCGTTTAAAAATAATACTCATGAAAGATCTAGTCAATACGGCCGAAAGGCCGAAGGGTCAAATAACTTTAGGTATGGGGACGTCCATCTCTTATCCAGGCAAGATCCTTTGGGGTCAAACCCATCAATGTTTCGGCCGGAAGGGCAAATCCCAACCTCTATCCACTTGGGAGGTCAATTCGGACAGCCCAGACCGAATATTGGGACAAGTGGAGTTAAGGATAATGTGTTTTATGCTTCACCCGGGGGGCAAATTTACAATCAAATGCTGAATGACTCGTTTGACCCGAGTCGAAATAGCAATTTTATGCTGGGAAATCAAAACGATATTCCAGTTAGAACAGGCCGATCCACGGCTGGAAACTATGGGGGTTCGAATGAAGCCCCATACAATTATGTTGGTCAGGAGGACCTTACCCAGACCTTTCAAACTAATTTGAGGGACAATCCAAACAATTTCAGAGAAGAGATTGCCAATATCATTAGGGAACAAATGGGAGCAGGTCGACCACCAGTTAGAACAGCTTATAGTCGCCCCTACCCTGACTATATCGACCAGCTTCACGAATTTCCTAGAGGTTTCAAGTTCCCTGATTTCACATTGTTTTCAGGAGAAGATAAACAGTCAACCTTTGAACATGTTGGCCGATTCACGTGCCAATGCGGTGAAGCAAGTAGTAGCGGCTATTTAAAGCTGAGATTGTTCCCAAGTTCTTTAACCGGTTGGGCATTTAATTGGTATATTAATTTACCATCAGGGTCAATTACAACCTGGCAGGAAATGGAATCTCTTTTCCATATTTATTTCTGCAAGGCAGAGATCGAAATAACGGTCGCTGATTTGGCCCGAATGTGCCAGGAACCCGGTGAGAGGGTTGATACCTTTGTTCAGAGATTTCGAAATGCCCAATGTAAGTGTAGGTCGAATTTGGCACAATCCGATTGTGTCAAAATGGTGATTAGCGGGCTTAATCTAGAGAATAGAAAGAAGTTCATTGGCCAAGATTTCTTCGACCTGGGCCATCTTATGACTGCAGTATCAAAATATGAGAGAATTCTCGAGGAAGAGAATCAAAGAAGAGTTTCTTCAAGGGGAACCTATTATAGGAACCCGAATAGGGAAGTGGCTCAGATTGAAGCCATGGAAGAAAATGAAGAAACTGAAGAAGAAATCGCCCTGGCCGAACTAAACATTAATCGGCCTTATACGTGCAGGGCCCTGGTAAAATCCAAGGTGCAGGAATTAAAACAGAATTTCCAGAGGAGACCAAATAATGGTAACCAAAATGGAAACAATTTTAGGGATAAGAAATATGATTTTGACCTTTCTAAAATAGAACAGATATTTGACCTATTGTTAAAAGACGGGCAAATTAAGCTACCAGATGGGCATAAAATTCCCTCTGCTGAAGAAATGAAAGACAAAAAATATTGTAAATGGCATGATTGCTGGACACATCCAACAAATAGTTGCATTGTGTTAAGGGATGCCATCCAAAGGTCAATTAATAATGAAAAACTAAAATTTCCTGAGGAAAAGACTGTTCATCAGGTTGATGAAAACCCGTTTCCTTTTGAGTTTCCAGTTAATATGGTTGTTTTGCAGGTACATGATCCTGAAGTATCCCTTAGGGAGACCGATAGTGCTGGAAAGAAATCAGAAGAGAAAGGGAAAGCTGTTGTCCAGGTTCCTCAACAGAGGAATGAAGAGATAAAATCAGTCTCGTTTATCCCAAAGGCTGAGGGTGAGACTTATGCTTATTCAGGAAGGTTAGACTCCAGTACTGTCAAGAGATGGACTAAGGTAGCGATAGAACATCTTAGTGACATTTATGGTCACCCAATTTATTGCCGAGGATGTCACAACAAATTGGCAATGCCTCAGTATGATCCTGGAAATTTGAAGAAAGCTGTAATTGGGGATGTTGAAGTCTCTATTTATAGAGGCGAGCTACAGGTCAGGGGCCTTAATGAGGCTGAAGTTGCAAATGCTGCGGCCAGAAGGCCAAATAAATATGAGTAGAAGTTTAGATCAAGTGGTCTGTATAAGGCTAGGATTGAGAAAGAAAAGATAGTACAAGAAGAAAATAAAGAGCATGCTAGGAGTCTGAAGAAGGGTTATCGGAAGACCGATGATAGCAATAAAAGAATTCGACCTGATGAATATTCAAAAGGTCAGGGTTTATAAATCACTGTGAGAAATGATTATCGGCTTAAAGACAGTCAGGCCGATAAGATGAAAAAAGGTCAAGCGTCCAGTTCTAGGACCATCGAAGGCGATCTGCGTGGCCTAATTAAGCCCAGAATGGTGAAACCCAGGCCAACACAAACAGAAAGGTGGGCTCAGGCGCGACACCCAAAATTTGGTCAGCCTGAGATGACTCGGACCCAGAAAAGGAGGCTCCAAAGAATACAAGCTGAAGAAAAAAGGGAGTTGATTAAGAAAACTGGAGGATACCGGATTCGGGCTAACATTTGGAAGCGTCTAGAAGCAATTGAGGAAGAAAAGAAATCCCTTCAAGTAGCTATCGAGAAGTGCAAAGAGGATGAAATCTTAGAAGCTGATGATTTTGATGCTGAGGATGATGACACTCTTCAGTTCGGGTCTCTTCCACCAGTTAGAGTTCAGGTAAACATGGTTTTTATTTTACCTGCTGATTTTAAAGCTAAGGAGGGCCAAACTTTGTCTTTTGACGATATTGATGTTGGCTTTGAAGGAAAACTTTCAATTAATGAAATTTCAGAAACTCCGAATCGGTCTACCCAGACCGAGCTACCTAGTGAAGGTATTACTTTTACTAAGCCTAGTGAGAATATGGCTAAACACTTGAAACCCTTATATATTAAAGCTCATTTCAATGGGAAACCAGTTTCAAGGGTTTTGGTAGATAATGGAGCCTCTGTTAATATCATGCCAGTTTCGGTTATGAAGAAATTAGGAAAGACAGAAAAGGATTTATTGCCTGTAGAAGTTTCAATAGTAAACTTCATGGGTGGAGCTGTAAAACCTGAGGGGGTTGTTCCTATGGAAGTTACTGTAGGAAATAAAACTAAAATGACGGCATTCTTCGTCATGAATTCGGCCTCGAATTATAATGCACTGTTAGGCCGTGATTGGATTCATGCAAACATGTGTGTCCCATCTTCACTTCATCAGTGCTTGATGATTTGGAATGGGGACAAGGCTGAGTTAATTCAGGCCGACAGTCACCCATTTGCTTTTTCAAACAATTTTGCTGAGGCTGTTCTTTATGAGAAGAACATAAGACCTTTAGAATTTATAGGGTCTGATAAAAATGGCCAACCCCTTAAGGTCGCTTCTCCAGTGTTGGATGGAGGATGCCATATAAATTCGGTCTCCCAAAGGGCCGTACATGAAAATGTAAGTTTAAATGAATTTTGAAACCCAAGCATATCAGGAAGCCATGCAGAGAATAGAATCCTACATGGCTGAAATCAATGAATCGGCCACTTTGGCCGATTGCGTTAGTGAAGATGTAGACGAAATCACCTTAGAAGAATTAGAGTTGGAGCCTAGGAAGTTGAGTGATGAAAAAGCTCAAGTCATAGACCCTTTACAAGAAGTAAAACTCTTAGGAGACTCAAAGCCGATTTTTATTAACCGAAATTTACCAGAAGGCTGGAAAGATAAATTAATCGGCCTACTAAAAGAATTTAGGGATTGTTTTGCTTGGGATTATGATGAATTGCCGGGTTTAGACCGAAAACTGGTTGAGCATAAATTACCAATTAAAAAGGGGTTTAAACCATACAAACAACCTCCTAGGAGGATGGCTCCAGAAATTCATCTCAAAGTAAAAGAAGAGATAGAAAGACTGTTAAAGGCCGGATTTATTAGAACGGCCAAGTATGTGGAATGGCTTTCGAACATTGTTCCAATCTTGAAAAAGAATGGGAAACTAAGGGTGTGTATAGATTTTAGAGACTTAAATAAAGCCACTCCAAAGGATGAATACCCAATGCCTGTGGTTGATATGTTGGTCGATGCAGCCGTTGGGTTCAAAGTCCTATCTTTTATGGATGGTCATTCGGGCTATAATCAAATTTTCATAGCCGAAGAAGATGTACAGAAAACAGCCTTTAGGTGCCCAGGTAGCATCGGGACCTTTGAATGGGTAGTGATGCCATTCGGTCTAAAAAATGCTGGAGCTACATACCAAAGGGCTATGAATTATATTTTCTATGATATGATTGGAAAATTTATGGAAGTTTATATAGATGATGTGGTGGTTAAATCTTCAGATCTGGACATTCATATGACCGATCTAAGGAAGTCTTTTGAAAGAATGCGGGCTCATAGTTTAAAAATGAACCCCTTAAAATGTGCTTTTGGTGTATCTGCTGGAAATTTCTTGGGCTATCTTGTCCACCAAAGAGGGATTGAAGTTGACAAAAACAAAACAAAGGCAATTATCGATGCAAAACCACCATCTAATAAAAAGAGCTTCAAAGGTTTCTCGGTCAAGTTAATTTCTTGCGCCGTTTTATTTCTAATTGTGCAGGGCGAACCAAAGCCTTCTCTCCTCTGCTGAAGATACGGGCGGAGGACAGTTTCAAGTGGGACAGGCAACATCAGGAAGCATTCGACCAACTGAAAGAATATCTTACAAAGCCACCGGTGTTAATGCCACCCAAGCAAGGGAAGCCCTTGAAATTGTACATATCGGCCGTTGAAGAATCTATTGGAGCATTGTTAGCCCAAGACAGAGACGACGGACATGAGCAGGCCGTTTATTTTCTTAGTAAACTGTTGAATGAAATTGAGTGTAGATATACGCCGATTGAAAAACTTTGTTTGGCTTTGTACTTTTCATGTATTAAGTTAAAGTTTTATATGTTACCTGTTCTGGTTTATATAATATGTCAAACTGATGTGGTTAAATACATGTTGAGTAGGCCGATTGTAAGAGGGAAAATCGCAAAATGGTCATTAGTCTTAATTGAATTCTGTTTGCAATATACTCCTCAAAAGGCAATTAAAGGCCAAGCGCTGGCCGATTTCTTAGCAAGCCACCCTAATTTAGGAGAGGTGCCCGAAATTTTGCCTACCATGGAGATTGGGTGCATTTCTTTAGTCCCATGGATTTTAATTTTTGACGGGTCTCGAACTGAAGAATCGGCCGGGGCAAGTATAGTTCTAATATCCCCAATGAACAAAAGAACTCAGCTTTCATTCAAGCTAGATTTCGATTGTACAAACAATCAGGCCGAGTATGAGGCTCTCATTATCGGTCTCGGTTTATTGGTGGATTTGAATGTATCAAGTGTCCTTATTATTGGGGATTCCCAGTTAGTCTTAAAACAATTATCTGGTGACTTCAAATGTGTAAGTGATTCTTTGGTTGAATATAATAGGATCGCCAAATATTTACTAAGTCTATTTGCTGACATATTATTCAAATGTGTCTCAAGAAAAGAAAACAACGAAGCAAATGAATTGGCTCAAATAGCTTCTGGACTGAAAATCCCACTTAGTGTTCTTACCAGGACGATTACTATAGAAAGGAGATTAGAATCGTCCTTAAAGAATGTATTCGGTCTTGGTGACTTGGTATTATCATTAGATGTTGCCCAGGATGATTGGAGATTTCCAATTATAAAATATTTGCAGAATCCATCTGTTCAGACTGAATATAAAGTCAGGAAAGGGGCCTTAAATTTTATCATTTTAGATGATGAATTGTATAAAAAGAATGTTGATGGCCTTTTGAGCTTATGCCTTTCTAAGTTTCAGGCAATGCAAGTCATGGCCGAAGTTCATGAGGGCATATGTGGGGCACACCAGGCTGGCATTAAGATGAGATGGCTCCTAAGAAGATACGGCTATTATTGGCCGAATATTATGAAAGATTGCTTAGAATATGCTAAAGGCTGTCAAGCTTGTCAAATTCATGGGCCAGTGCAACATGCACCTGCAATAAAATTGCAATCCATAGTAAAGCCTTGGCCGTTCAGGGGATGGGCAATGGATGTAATCGGTAAAATATACCCAGAATCATCCAAAAGGGATGCCTTTATTTTAGTAGCAACCGATTACTTTACTAAATGGGTAGAAGCCATTCCCATGCCCTCGGTCTCTCAGACAGAAGTGATAAAATGTATTAAAGAAAGCATCATTCATAGGTTCGGTCTACCCCAGACCATTACTGCCGATCAAGGCACAGTATTCACTGGTAGTGAGGTACGGGCATTTGCTAAGGAGTATGGTTTTGAAATCGTGCATTCAACACCCTACTATGCACAAGCTAATGGATAGGCCGAATCAACAAACAAGATTTTGAAAGTTAGTATAGAAAAAATGATTGAGGAAAATCCTCGAGCATGGCATGAATTACTTTCAGAAACGCTGTGGGCTTACCGAAATTCTAAAAGAGCTAGTACAGGTACTACCCCATTCGCCCTGACCTATGGGCATGATGCAGTTTTGCCTATGGAGGTAACAGTTCGGTCTTTGAGGGTTGCTAGGCAAAACAGTTTAAGTGTACAAGATTATTATGATGCTATGTTAGCTGAATTAGACGATCTGGATGATGTTAGGCTACTAGCATTAGATCATTTACGAGCCCAAAAGAGAAAGATCGAAAAAGCTTATGATAAAAAAGTTCGACCCAAGGATTTTCTTGAAGGTGAATTAGTTTGGAAGACTATATTGCCTATTGGGTCAAAAGATCCCAAGTATGGGAAGTGGTCTCCCAATTGGGAGGGTCCTTTCAAAATTTTCAAAGTATTAAAAGGTGGGGCTTATCATCTACAAAATTTGGATGGTAACATCCATGATCGGCTTATCAATGGCCGATTTCTTAAAAAATATTATCCTGCAATGTGGGAAAGTGTCAAAAATATTTGAAACATGTAAGTGCAGATACAAATTTAAGTACGCATTCAGAGGAAAGGTAGAAGAAGCATGTGTATATACTCAAGGCTACATAGCCGAATATCAAAAGAAACAATCCATACATGCATCAGTAAGTAAAAAAAAAAAAAAAAACTGATAAAAAATAAAATTGTGCAAAGGCCTTATGGCCAAATTACAAGACCAGAACAATAATGGCTACATGCCAGCCATGAAGTAAAATTGTTCAAAACATCAAGAGGAAGCAGTAAGGGAAGGATCAGCAGGAGAAAGCAATTGCTTAATGCTCGACCACTCAACTTCAAAAGATTGAAGTTGGTCTTCCAAATCTTTCTGTTTTTTCTCCAGGGCCTCTTCTTGACCTGAAAAAGGTTCGTATTGTTCGGCCAGTCCCTGTGCTTCATCGACTTTTTTAGAAAAGACTTGGGTGAGATCAGATTGAACAGACTCCGCTTGCTTCAGCTTTTCTTTGGCATCCTCCAATTGTTTCTCCAAATCAGCAACCCTAGTTTGGAACTCCTGCGCTGTCTTCTGTCCTTCTTCAATTAAGGATTTCACATTTTCGGCCTCTGTCATGGCCGTTTGGATCTTAGACTGTAGATCCATTAAGTGATTCAGAAGTTTTTTATTTTGGGTTGCTTCATTTTTGGTAGAAGAAAAAGAGAGGCAAAGTAGAGAAATCTTCTCCTCGAAAGATTGAAGATTAGCAGCCAGCCCAGGAGTGGTATTGGAATCGGACAAAATGATCTTTATGGCGGTTTTGATTTTGTCAAGCTGGGAAAAAATGGAAGCTATTGGGACGGTGGAGATTGTTTTCAAAAGCTTTTTTGCTTTTTCAACATCAGGCCTTTGGAGAGGCTGGATGTAGTTGAGGAAAGAGGAGATTCGGCCAGTTTAGGCTTCAAGAAAGAACGAAGTTTTTCAAGAGAGGCCATGGCTGTAATGTATTTATCTTCAGAAGATGGAATGGATGCAGTAGGAGCTGTATCAGGAGCAGTAGAAATTGTTTTTTCTGGCATGGAAGGGGGTTGAATTGCATGCTCTGAGGGATCAGGTAGAATAATGAGCTCATCTTGGTCATCAGAATCGGACTCAGGAGAGTCTAAATCTTCGACCTTAGAATGTTGAGGGCTGGAAACTGGTTTAGAGATAGAGGAAGAAGAAATTGGCACAGAGGCCGAGCCAGACCCTTTCTGGGATAAGGTGGCAAAAATTTCGCCCATTCCGCCAGCTTTAGGTTTCTTGCTTCGGCCAGTTGCCACTGCAGAGATTTTCGATCTACCTTTTTTCTTGGTTTGGCCCTCAGTGGCTTGATCTCCAGTTTCCACTATCTTCGGCTTGGCAGCTTTTTTGGCCTGACCTCCAGTGGTTTGGGTTTCAGTCTCCACCAGCTTGGGTTTGGCAGTCAAAGACTTTACCAGGGCAGCACTTTTGGATTTTCCGGGCTGAGTCCTCAAAAGTTCTTCCTCATCTTCAGATGGGAGTTCAGGTAAAGAAGCCAAAGACCGAGGTTCATAAGAAGGAGCATCTGCAAAATACAAAAAGTCAGGATACTTTAATAAAATTTTTAAGGAAAAAATGGGCAAGAGAGATACCTATGGAAAAAGTTGATATGGGCCAGGTTACCCATTGAAACTTGTTAAGTTCTTTTTTAGTGGCACGTCTCCCTGCCCAAGTAACTTCATCGGGCGAGGATAAAGCTGAGGAAGGTTCAACTAAATCGGCTATGGCAAAATTGGCAGAAGGAGTATATGGTCGATTTTTCTTCAACCATTTTTCAAACTTCATATAAAATGTAGAACCTGACATCACCTTTTTTCCTTTGTTCTTTGCCATGTATTCGTCAAATTGTTTTGATTTTATATCTAGTACAGCCCTATCTATTTTATCAACCATTACCCACATGTCCTCCCCAGGAATCCATTTGATATTATAGAATTTTTCATAAGATAATACGGACTGGTAAGCTGAATATTGTTCAACAGGGATACCTTTTTGGGTCTTCTTTTTGCCTTTCCCAGTCTCTGTGGCCTGCGATGAAAGCCTGTTAGTATCACCATTACTAGAATCGGCCGAGTCATCAGCAGCTTCATGTGTAAAAAGTTGGTTAAAAGCCTCTGCTGGGTCCATCGGTCTACTCCTTCTGATGTAATTTCCCCATAAGGTAGTGAAGTCATCAGATACAGACGGCTTGTACCGAAAGGAAGAAATTTCAAAATCTTTCTTCAAGATTTTGAAGATGACATCCACACTATCCACTTCATCAATATCTTGAATCACAAGTCGATTCAGGAAATCAGAGTTTAGGCTGTATGTTAGGGGAAAAGGAATGGACTGATGAAGGCCGAATTGCCTAGAGACAAAATGGGGGCAGTAGATTTCTACTCCACAACGATTATTCCCAGAATTCTCTAAGACCAGTCTATGATGAAGGTCTCTTGGGATTAGTACACTGCTCCAAAAAGATTTCAATACTGACTGGGAGGCATCAAAAGTAGATACGGCCAATAACCATTGGGGTCCGCATCTTAAAGGAAAAAATGGGTAAAATTGTTTTGGAGTCCGATTGTTACATGAATAGAAAAAGATAAAGCAATCTTTGAAAGAATGAGGATTGTGAGAGAAGTCAATAAAATTGTATCCAAGAGAAGGAACATCTGGATGAGATTCACAGGTAGGACTCACTTCAGGGAAGTAGGCATGGAGCCAAATCTGCAGCATCCAAAGGGGACCACCCCACAGTTGGAAGTTGGAAGATAAAAGATTAAACAGGCCCCTGTAAAGGCTTGAAAGGACTAAGGGTCCCAGAGCAGCCTTGCAGCCTCTAGCCAAGTAAATGGCTAATTTCAAATCGGCCTTGACAATTTTGAAAGATGGATAGCAAAAAAGACATTTACAAATCCAGAAAAGAAGAAAAGCAACATATTCGGTTTCCTCAATTTCGCCCTCTGTTTTCATATAGAGGTTGAGGAAATTAGTGTAAGATGTGCTTTTCTTGTCAAAAGAAATAGAGTCATCAAACTCAGGAGTTTCGGCCAAGGCGTTGATCCATTTTCCATTAGGCCGAAGGCCAAAAAGAACAGCTAAATCTAGGAGTGTAGGGGTCATCATTCCAAAGTTGAAATGAAAAGAATTGGTGGAGACCGACCAGAAGCATAAGGCCGATGATAAAATTTCTTTATTAATGGGAATTTGGAATTTAGACAAATGAAGAATTTCGTAGATTCCCAGTTCATGCCATTCTTTGGCCTTGACAGCAACTATTCTATCAAACCATGAAAGCCAGTTCTTTTGCCTGTTTGGCCAGCAGCGAATAGACTTAGAGAAAGAAGACTGGACATTGCACCTGTGAGCGCCACGCCCTGTACCACATAGCTCGAGAATACGCATTAGCCTCAAAGGACTAACACGGAGAGGAGTCGCCACCCAATAATGGGAACGAGTGAACCCTAGCAGGGTCTAGCTCGTCATAACCAGAGATTCGAGTTTGGAGCTAGGGTACGCAGTTGGGAAGGTGTTAGGCACCCAGCCACGCCCGGTCGAAACCGGCCCCCACACATGATTAATGGCTTTAATTAATTTAATGTCTAATCAAAATTGACCCTATTCATTCAACCACAGCAGCACGCAAATCATGATGATATGATGGAAACAAGAGATATAAAACAAACATAAAGAAATGACCATGCAAATTAATTAACTATCATAATAAATACAGTAAAGAGAGAAACTGTCTGCCGAGGTAAGGTGCGTACGCATCATTGATTGGTGCGTACGCACCACTGATATATGCGTACGCACCTAATAGGCATTTCACGCAGAATCACAGAACTCACATATCAGTCTACATCATGCATCCTTAATAAAATAAAATATACAGAAAATAAATATGAATATGAATATAAACTAAACCTAAATCATGCTAATCATGCTTTAGACAGAAAAATAAAATAAAATAAAATAAAAGAAGAACTAGAATCAAAAGCTAAGTTAAACTAAATTTACCAACTTTATGCTTGTTCGTGGCCCCTCAGGTCTTTGGATTGAATCAAATCAACACGAATCCTCCTCTTCGTCAAAGTGGTATCACAGCAAAGAGATCAAAACTCACTCAACTTTGAAAAGAAATAGAAAACAAAAGAGAACAAGAGAAAAGAAAAGTGATTTTCGTCACTTTTCAACAGCCGAAACTTCAATCGCGTTTTTGAGTATGAAAACGTTGGAATTGGACAAAACTCGTGAAATGTAAAGTTGTAGAGAATTGAATTATCTTTCTAACAAGACCAATTTCATCCAATTCCGACTTCGGATGAAAAAGTTATGATTAAAATACGACTGCTGGTTTCAGAAAATCTGCTGCTGAATTATGACGAATTTCACTCCCTCTAAACCCTCTTCTCCTCTTCCCTATCTCTAAGGCATTAAAAGAGTATTTGTAGCTGAAATCTGGAGTTTCTCTTTCCTTCCTAGACTAGGTTTCTCAAGAGAATAATCAAAAGGTATTTTATAATGATAAAAGACTTCTAATCTGAATAGGAAAAGGAAATTGTATTTTGTAAAAATTGGAAGACTGACCGCTAACACGCATGCACATGTATCGTATGTACGTACACACACTCATCACATATGTACACGTGTTAGTGGCATGATAAAAATGGCTAATTTAATAAAATAATTTTCTTTTCATTTTAACCAAAAATCCCATGCTGTGATTCACACTAATTCCGAAAGGATAATCCGTAAATAATCACATTAAACTCATCATCGGGGCCACGGGACTTAAGATGACAACCGGTACAAAATGGGGTGTCTACAGTTGCCCCTCTTTTGACTGAGTTTTGCATTGCAATACGAAAGTCAAAAGCCTAAAAAGACAAACCATTTACCAGTTGGCAACTTAAAGTCCACACACACACATATGCAATAAGGTCGTGCCAGCCTCAGCTGACTACCTACGTACTCCTCAGAGATCAGACCTAGCGTAGTTCATGCAAAATGATGGGGCACTCAGTAAGTAATTTCTCGAAACTACCAACCGAAAAAGATTAATATGGAAATTTTATTCCTTTCCTGGGGAATAAACAAGAGGTTTCATCCCTTTCCCGGGGAATGAATAAGAAAACACTAATAATAGAAACTTTATCCATTTCCCTGTGGATAAAGGTATAATCCCTTTCCCTGTGGATTACAAACAAACATAGAAGATCCTTTTACCTATGGATCACAAGCAAACAAAGAAGACCCATTTTCCTGTGGGTCACAAGCAAATAGAGAAGACCCCTTTTCCCGTGGGTCACAAGCATAAAAATAGTGATAAAGTGCCCCTAAAGGCAAGTTAGAATTCTATCTAGAAATCAAACCCAAAGGTGTCCATCTGGACAAGCATGAACTCTATATAGAGTTCAAACCCAAAAAACAATGATAAGGTGCCTCGCAAGGCGAGTAAGAATTCTATCTAGAATTCAAACCCAAAGGTGCCCATCTGGACAGGCAGGAACTCTATCTAGAGTTCAAACCCAAAAACAATAATAAGGTGCCTCACAAAGCGAGTAAGAATTCTATCTAGAATTCAAACCCAACGACCATGAATGCGGCAGACTAGCCAAGTAATTAATAGAGAATATATCATGAGAAAGACCTCATCCCTTTCATAGGGAATGCACATGAAAATATCCAATCACTCAAATGCATATAGATGCAGACCCTACTTTAAGGAATAAACGACAAGAACAAACCCTAGTCTAAGGGATGAACAAAAACATGACTCACAGAATAAGCCCAAGAAGAGAAGACTCTCAAGACACAGTAAGGAGGATATGAAATCACAACAGATAATCTCTGAAATGTTCTTTTACTTCAGGACACAATCCTCACAGGGTTCACCTTGCCCTTTGCTCAAAGTTCTTCCTTCTATTTTTATCATTCTTTTTTCACTTTTTCATTTTCATTTCTTTTCCTTCTCTTTTTTCAAGCCCTAACTTTTGCCTAGGCCGCCCTTTTGGGTTTTCAACCTAGCAGGCATTTTCCCTTTCTTATTTTTTATTCAATTCAGACCAGTCTGATATTCATCAATCAGTAATCAACCCATCAGCACCTTTAAAGGATCATTTTCACCATCACAATCTTTCCAGTGGCATTAAACTGCTTGAAAGCTTCTTCATAACATGGTAAACATTAATAAAGTGCTAATCTTTCTATTTGAATTATCAATAGTTCAACTTTCTAACACATGAATCTTTTGCACATGCCCCCTTGCATGAACAATGATGTGGCTGCACCTCTAAAGGTTGCCTACGTACCCAAAAAGGGATCAAGCCTTACGTAGTTCATCTATATATACTTGAACAACTTCAATCAATCAGAGAGGACTTTTATTTGGACTGTAATGCAGGCTCAGGGTTCTAGGCTCAAGAAAGAACGGATATTAAAGGCTCAAGTTAATTTCAAAAGGGTTCCTAACTGTCAAGGATCACTTCATCACTGCTCATTTCGCTTTCCAAATTTACACTTCATTTGCTATCTCACTTTGGCATCTTTCCTTTTTTTCTTTTTCCTTTTTCTTTTTTCTGTTTTTTTTTTTTTCTTTTTCATCTCTTATTTTTCTGTCTTTTTTTTCTTTTCCAATTTTTTATTCATCTACACGCACTCCTTGCTTTCAAACAAACATCTCTTTAAAATTTGCCCCTAGTGTAAAGGGTAATCCTTGACAAGGGTATCAAGAAGGAAAATATTCAGGCTCAACATGGCTAACAAGGGATTTTTCTTTTCTTTTGAAGGACAGTAGAAATGATGGCCTCTCTTCATTTTGATTTCCATTGTTCGCAGTTCATGCATTAAAAGGGCAAGTATATTAACTCATGTGCTAGAAAGCAAACTATAACAAACCCTTGAGAAAGCAAGCAATAAATTAATGAAAACCATTCATTGATAATCAAAAGAAATAATCATACCAAAATAATTATCCCAACATAATTGTTCCAAACCATAAAAATCCAACCAAAATAACCAATTATTCAAATAATGTCTTAAAGCCATGGAAACTAAAAGAAACTAAGCAATCCTCTACTTTCAGACCCACTACGTCCCATTTGCATATGGAGGTGGCATGGCGTGGTGGTTTGGGAGTGGATTCATCACTGTATTTGGTTCTTCTGGCCTAGGAAGCTTCCCTGAATCGATCATATCCTGAATGGTGTGGCGAAGACGACCGCACCTATCTGTGTGATGACCATTACTCTGGTGAAAATCACAATACTCATTCTCATTGTAGTTCGGTGCCGACTTGTTGATAGGAGTAGGATCCAACGGTCTCAACTTTCCTCTTTTCACTAAATTCCGGAGGGCTGTAGATAGAGACACACCAAGTGAAGAGAACTCCCTAGGTCCACCACGAGGATTAACTGCATTAACCTCATTAGCTTTGTTGCCATTACTTGCACTCGAGCTGCCAAATCCATACGTGCGCTTCTTCCCATCATTCTTATCAATTAGCCCACTATCCATGCCATCCTCAACTTGTATACCAGCATCGTACAAGTCTTCAAAGGTCCTCAATGGAATGGGCATCAATGGTCTTCCAAAAGCCGGTAGAAGGTTCTTCACAATCATGCGCACCTGATCCTTCTCAGTTGGACGATTGGGCATTTTAACAGCTTTAGCCCTCCACCTCATTAAGAACTCAGAGAATGTCTCATTATTCTTCTGCTTTGTAGTCTCCAAATCTCGCAAAGTTACATCAAGTTGGGCATTGTAGTTGTAATGGTGCACGAACTCCATTGCTAGTTCCTTCCAGTCTCGGGTCTTTGCAATGTCCAAGGAAAGGTACCAATTCATAGCATCGCCATTAAGGGTCCTTGGGAAACAATGCACAATCTGCTCTTCAGAAAGCCCTATAGGTTTCATCGCTAGAATATACTGCTTCAAATGATTGCGAGGATTACCAGTCCCATCAAACACATCCATCTTAGGCATTTTGAATTTTGGGGGTAGTTGGACGTTAGGGAATGGACATAATTCATCCATGTCTAACATGTACTCTTCAATACCTTGAGACTTCCTCAAAATAGTCTTCATCTTTTCCACCTCAGCAGAAATGTCTTGCACCTCCTTTCCCTTCTTTTTGGTTTCAGCTTCCTTCTTCTTAGATTCAGCTTCTTTCTTCTTATAGTAGTCCTCCTTGTCTTCTGTACTAAAGATAAAATCTTCATCCTCCATCTCAACTTTGTCTTCTTCTTTAGTTGCTTGTTTACCCTGGCTGACTTCAATCTTTTGGAGTCTTTCTAAAACAGGTGCCATTGATCTTTCCATCATCTTTGCCATCATTTCTTCCAATCTCTTCACCAAATCTTGTTCAGCAGCCATTACAACAGTTTGGGTAACTTCTACTTTTTCTAACCTCCCAAACGGATTACGTACCCAAGTTAGTTGTGTAGGATTCTCTTTAGAAGCAATGATTGGCTATCCCTGTAAAGAATATGTCTATCCATATAAGAGCCATTTACCATGATTATCCATAAAGATTTCACATCAATTCATCCAAACATGCCTCTAAAATAAAGCCTATCAAAGACTAGAGAATAGAACCAAAGAAGGGAACCTAGACACACTTAGACCAAGACTCAAAGACCTAAAAGGAAAAAATGAAAGTGGATATAGACTCCCAAAATGACAACTAAAGACCTAGACAAGAGACATGGTGACAACATGCAACACTAAAAAAGAAAAGATGTAAACCCTAGATGAATGGGCCTAATGCCCCTAAGATGGACCAACAACAAGACCACACATAAAGAAAGAAGACTCAATTAACCCTCATACCCCTAAACTGAAAGACTCTAATAAATGAGACGCCCTTAGGAAAAAGAGATGGACCTAAAACCATGAGAGAAAGCCCAACATAGAAACAGATTAAGGACACATGAAGCCAAGGGTACCACATCAGATTCAACCCACCAAAGTCTATTCTTTTTTCGCATCTAGGCCCATTACAATATTCATACATTCTTCCACTCTCATTTGGATCCAAGCCCTTATTTTCTTTTTGATTTTTGATTTTTGATTTTTTTGATTTCTTTGATTGATTTTTTTTTTTTTTTTTTTTTTTTTTTTTTTTTTTTTTGGGCTTGGACCCAATTACAAAATCACACACCTCACCTCTCAATTGGGCCTAAACTTGAAAAAGAGAATAGACAACGATGGGCCTTGCCCCTAAGTCCAAACATTATGGGCCTAATATGCAAATGCAACATGACATGCAAAGTGACACACATTCAAACAGGGCTATGCAAAGGTTGGTGGGGTAACTAGTGGTGTTGGTTAATGGGGTACTTCTCCTTCAAGGGCCACCCAAGCTAGGGCACTCAAAGAGTGGCCCGTTAGCGTACTCACTAGCTTATCACAGGCTAGTGGCACAGGCTGTGGGTTGATGATGCCAACTTCCAGTAACCATAGGCCCGAATGGGACCCGGTACCTTTCATCAGACTGTCATCGGGGGTAATGGGTGGTAGTGCGCGTGTGTGCAATTTTGGTCTTTTCCAATTAAACAATTTAAATTAAGTAAAGCCATAAATCACTGTACGGAATCTAGCTCTCTATCCCCAGTGGAGTCGCCACTGTGAGCGCCACGCCCTGTACCACATAGCTCGAGAATACGCATTAGCCTCAAAGGACTAACACGGAGAGGAGTCGCCACCCAATAATGGGAACGAGTGAACCCTAGCAGGGTCTAGCTCGTCATAACCAGAGATTCGAGTTTGGAGCTAGGGTACGCAGTTGGGAAGGTGTTAGGCACCCAGCCACGCCCGGTCGAAACCGGCCCCCACACATGATTAATGGCTTTAATTAATTTAATGTCTAATCAAAATTGACCCTATTCATTCAACCACAGCAGCACGCAAATCATGATGATATGATGGAAACAAGAGATATAAAACAAACATAAAGAAATGACCATGCAAATTAATTAACTATCATAATAAATACAGTAAAGAGAGAAACTGTCTGCCGAGGTAAGGTGCGTACGCATCATTGATTGGTGCGTACGCACCACTGATATATGCGTACGCACCTAATAGGCATTTCACGCAGAATCACAGAACTCACATATCAGTCTACATCATGCATCCTTAATAAAATAAAATATACAGAAAATAAATATGAATATGAATATAAACTAAACCTAAATCATGCTAATCATGCTTTAGACAGAAAAATAAAATAAAATAAAATAAAAGAAGAACTAGAATCAAAAGCTAAGTTAAACTAAATTTACCAACTTTATGCTTGTTCGTGGCCCCTCAGGTCTTTGGATTGAATCAAATCAACACGAATCCTCCTCTTCGTCAAAGTGGTATCACAGCAAAGAGATCAAAACTCACTCAACTTTGAAAAGAAATAGAAAACAAAAGAGAACAAGAGAAAAGAAAAGTGATTTTCGTCACTTTTCAACAGCCGAAACTTCAATCGCGTTTTTGAGTATGAAAACGTTGGAATTGGACAAAACTCGTGAAATGTAAAGTTGTAGAGAATTGAATTATCTTTCTAACAAGACCAATTTCATCCAATTCCGACTTCGGATGAAAAAGTTATGATTAAAATACGACTGCTGGTTTCAGAAAATCTGCTGCTGAATTATGACGAATTTCACTTCCTCTAAACCCTCTTCTCCTCTTCCCTATCTCTAAGGCATTAAAAGAGTATTTGTAGCTGAAATCTGGAGTTTCTCTTTCCTTCCTAGACTAGGTTTCTCAAGAGAATAATCAAAAGGTATTTTATAATGATAAAAGACTTCTAATCTGAATAGGAAAAGGAAATTGTATTTTGTAAAAATTGGAAGACTGACCGCTAACACGCATGCACATGTATCGTATGTACGTACACACACTCATCACATATGTACACGTGTTAGTGGCATGATAAAAATGGCTAATTTAATAAAATAATTTTCTTTTCATTTTAACCAAAAATCCCATGCTGTGATTCACACTAATTCCGAAAGGATAATCCGTAAATAATCACATTAAACTCATCATCGGGGCCACGGGACTTAAGATGACAACCGGTACAAAATGGGGTGTCTACAGCACCTAGGGTTTTCGAAAACAAAAACCTCTGATTGAGGTTTTGGGAAAACAGAAGAGTAAGAACCGGTGGCTTCAGCAGAGGAGAACACAGGACCTAAAGTATAGGAGTTGTTGAAAGGGATAAGTACCTTAGGAATGGCCACCGCCGGATCAACCGCTGTGAACTCTGCCAAACGAGACTTGCCGGCGATTTCACCAGGCGCAGATTCTGCCATCTTAGAGAGGGAGGTGCAGTTTGGGAGAGTGACAAGTCGATGAACCAAAGAAGAGTGGTAGCAAAAGACTCAGGGACGGCGGAGAAGAAGACCCCAAACGGAAGGAAAGAGCGAGCGGATCACCGGAGAAGAGAAACCCTGGGAAGAACTCTGGTTTGTAAATGAGATGAAGAAGTGATTCAAAAGGACTCTTGAGGGGTTTTTGGCGCTTTTAGGAGAAATGGAAAAGGCGTTTTCGAAGAGATGTCCCATTGGGAACAGTAAACGATGCGGCGCCATCATTAGCAATTCAGTGCCGTCAGTCCAGGAACCAATTAAAAGAACGACACATGTCTCTAGTACTAAGGCTTAGGGTATGAACATGTGTCACCAAAAAGGAAGAATTCTAGTTCCCTTTTCTTGCTTGTGTGGAAAAAGACCGATTTATAGAGACTGGCACATTTTACCAGAAAATTAATCTGTTAAAATGTGGGGGGGCAATGTTTACACCCTAAAAATCGGACTCAGCATGTTTGAACGAACCTCAAACTTTTGCATCCTTAAGGGTGTTAGGTCGATTTCGTTAAATTAAGTTACCGCTGGATATTGAAGCAAATTAGGTTTGTATTTCAGCCCCAAAGAGTTTTCAAAATTCGGTCAGACAAGGCCGAATTGTTATCCGCAATAAAAGCAGTTAATTAGTCACGTGATCAACATGATTTTCAGGATGAGATCGTGGAAGGCCCACGTAGTAGAAATAGTTTCTGAGAAGAAATCATGGAGGGCTGTAAAATGTGGGAAGTTATGAGAGCTAGAGGATCGTGAAAGTGGGCAGTTAGTGGGCGAAGTGTAAGGGGCGGTTACTAATGAAGCATATAAAAGGAAAAGCAACCATTTGAAGAAGGCTCTCAAACATCAATCAACAAACCAGTTCTCAGGAACTTTATCTTTTTCACTTTCTTTTAGAATTCTAGGATTTTAAACCCAGAAACGTGTGCTCCTTTCTGGTCAAAGGCGTGTGCACCCCTTTGTTTATCATTGTAATTCCAGAAATTGATCAATGAAAATGGCTTCCTCCGTGGTAAGCATTTCCTTTTAGTTTCTGTTATTATTTTGTGTTTTCAATTGTTTGTCACAGAAAAAGTCCTTGAGTCCATTCAAGGCAAGGTAGAACCCACAATTCGTCACTGTTTAGTGGCTAGCACGCTCGCGCAACACAATCCTCAGAATCGAAATTTTGGAGGAAACACACATTATCACGTTCAAAAAGTGAATGAAAATCTTAAAATAATCTTCTACTATTCTCTTTCTCATGGTATTTTATCTTTTATAATGTTTTATATACTTGAGAGTACAATTTACATATTAAAATATTTATATGGATGTAGAAGCATTTACAAGAATTTTTTAACAAAGAGTGTGTTTTCTCAAAGCTTATTATCAAATAAGAAGGCACTAACCTTTCAGTCAACCTTATTTATTTATATACTTTTTGGTTATTATTTTTCACCTCATCTTCAGGTTATTATTAAATTCCGCACTATATCATGGAAATTCTCTTTGGTTATGATTTTTCACTCATCATCGGGAAATTATTATTGAATTCCGCACAATATCATGGAAATTCTCTCCCGACACACCACCAAGGGCAACCTCATCCCGACGTTTATGATCGTGTATGGTGCCATTGCTGGACCTCTAGACTTCTAAGCGGGGAATTTGGAATCTCACCAACTCAGCCGAGGGGAGAGCGGCCATCCAGTCCCCACTAATTTCCAAGGAATTCTCTACTTGGACACCACCATGCACCGCCTCATCAAGACTCCTATCATCTTACGAAATGCTCTATTGGGACATCAGAGTTCATGCATTTCTCTCAAATTTTTTAGCTTTCCTTCCATCCAAAAGTCTCTACTGACGGCGTAATATTTTCGCTACACCTAGGATATATTTGCAATGGTAATGTTATTGCACCTTCTTTTAACAGTTATCCAAAAGAGCCTATGATGTGATATGAAAACAAAGATAAATTAGTGGGATTCAATAACACGAATCGTGGCAACCATACCTAGGCATAACAAGCTTACATACATTTTATAATATTCTTATTAGTAAATGTGGCTGTGTTGTTGTTGAAAAAATCACATTTCACATTGATTAATTATAAATCTTGACATGTCTTTATATACTTGTTTGGGTCTTTCACTCACAAATTTATACTTTTAAGTTAGAAAATTGACATGGTATCAGAGCGTGTCGTTCTTAAGTTATTCATTTGTGAGCCCATTTTTGTTGTCCATGTGGCAGGCCTGTTTTTATCTTGTTAGGCCTGCACATGAAGGCGAGTGTTAGAAATATATTACACATCCCACATTAGTGAATTATAAATCTTGACATAGCTTTATATCACTACAAAAAACTTAGGCTTTGCCGGCTGTTAAAACAGCCAGCAAAGGCTTGATATCTGGCCAGTAAATGATTTGCCGGCAATCACAATATCAGCCGGCCAATCCTCAGTCGGCAAAGCCTTTCCTGGCTTGTACAATTATAGCCGGGAAAAGTGGTTAACACTGGCAATGGAAACAGCTGGCAATGATTGAACCAACAGCCGGCAAAGCCTTGCCCAGCAGCTAGCAAGCATCAACAATTAGAGAACAGGCGGTTACACGTTTGATGCTTTATTGGGCAGCTTAAACTACCTCTATTGGGCAGCCCATTTAACCCGACCCAAACACACAAATGGGCTCTCAACACAACCCAAACAAACCATGCTATTGCTGTGTAAAAAAATATCATTCATCCTTTATTATTCCAAGCATCCAAAAAACCATTAATCCTTTATCATTCCAAGCATCCAAAAATTATCAGTATTACAAAAGCCAAAATTACATTTAAAAAAAAAAGAAAAACATTCATCCTTTATTATTCCAAGCATTCAAAGTGAGAACAAAAAAATAGAACACCCACAGCTGCCTGAATCCCATTCAACATGCTTGCTACGGATTTTATGAGAAATGATCCTTCTGAAACCTGCAAAAAAGTAAATAAATAAATGTTTCATTAGATCCATTTGCAGAAATTTGCCTAGAGCTCGTTTTCACCATTACTAAAATAAAAATAGAGAGAACATATATTACATATTGTTCAACCCTACAAACGAATCCATCTGTCTGCTAGTGTAACAGCTTGTTTTCAAAAGAAGGGAATCATGATTTTCCACAATAGTAGGATCACAGTAATAATGACTAAAAAGATTAATGAAGTCAAAAAAACATACAGGAAATTCCTCATGATAATAACCAGTAGAGATTTGCTCATAAAACTACTCTAACAATAAACGACTATTACATATAGTAGGCCAAGAAAAATGTGTGTTATTACACAGTCAACAAGCATACACCTAGCATCGATCATTTTGCTTTGAAATTCAACATTAAATTAAAATAGCGGTGACATGAGATCGCATAGGTTTGTGGTGGCATGATGCTATGAAGTTTGTTTTGGGGACATTAATTAATTACTCAAACAAATTACGTAAAGTAGAAAAATGATAAATAAAAATTGAGAGAAATTAAACATAAATTCTTTAATACACATTCTATTTAACAGAAATTCTATATATGATTGAGGGAATTAATTGAATGGGCTTGAACACTAACCATCTGCTTTTGCCACAGTCTCAAGTGCCTTAGTCCGGCATTTCTGGCACTTCATCTCTACCTTCATTACTATCTTTTGCTGCATAATATCGGCAATTGGGAGTCAGATGTTTTAGAATAAAATTTTCTTTTAAAAAAAAAAATTGAGGGAGTGGGGGTTGGTTAGTTTAAGAGATCTAATTGCGATGCATCTTCATGCCATCGAAGGTATAATCATACACAACCTTGAATCTTCAATGGGGCCATATAAAAAGGAGTTGGAACCATAAGGATAATAATTGTTATAGTATCAATTTTGACAATTCAAGAACTGCCCCTGTTTGAGATATGCAACTGTCATTAATATGATTCTGGTTGCCACTCTCTGGAATAACCTCAGTCACAATGATAGAATTTTTACAAAATTATATGTAAAACACAATGCTACAATTCAAATTACATATATATTTATATTACATACAATTTTCTGACCAATAGAGAGAGAAAAGACACTCCATTCTATCACACAGATGATAGATTTTCAGCAACTGAAGGTTCGATAACATGGTGGGTTGTGTTTAAAGTTTTGGCACTACAAAAGCCATTGACAATAATAGGCACCCATTTTACAAGCAAGCAAGCAGCACATGTTTTAGTCATTTCTTCCTCTAGAGTTTTCATAGCCAACAAAATTAGTAGGAATAATTGTTGACTATCATATAAGACTGATATTCTCTGATAGTATTAAAAGTCTACTGTCTGAAGAATTATGAGATGATAGTCTGAATTCAGATATCATCCAAGCAGTGTGCTATGTATATTCCTTGGGGTGTTAGGGCCTATGTGTTCACAGGGCACAAGTACTATAAATAAAGCATAAAACTCGCAACAAATGAAGATATACACATAAAATGAATTGGAAAATATTGGGAAGATTAAACTTTTTCCACAAAGATTCTTACCGCAAATTTTGTTCTTTGTACAATTCTCATCCTCAATTAAAACGTCAAGAAAAACTGGAAAAAGAAAAGGAAGAAAAAAAGAAAAAAAGAAAGCAGCCCACATGCCATTTTAGATGACTACAGTTGGTGTAGATTCCCATCTGAACATTACAGTGTTATCTGTGAATTCTGGTGTTTCTGTCAGATAATTTCACTCTTTGAACTTCAAAAATGCTAAAGCCATTTCCTCAATGGATAACCAACAATGGATGCAAATTCAGAAACTTAAGCATGTAGCAGCAGCCAGCAGTAATAGCAGTAGCAGTACTAGTATATAGAGTTATTTCTAAATTGTGGGCTTTTCTTTTAAACTTTAAAGCCCTGTCCTTGACGTTTGAGACAACCCTGTGTAACTCCCATGGAGTTAGAAAGCATATCCAGAAACTCCCACCAAGCCTGAACTTACTAAAAACCCTCAAAATTGTCACCTATAGTTGGACTCTGTTAGTATCAATACCTTATTGACTCTGTTTTCCTACTGGGTTCTGTTAGGAATAAATACAATTGTTCACTTTATTTTGTGAGAATATATGGTAGATTTTTTCTTCATGCCAAGGTGATAGTGATGACTATTAGGGAAAAAAAAATGGTAGCTGACAATGGTGGTTACAAATATAACACTTAACTTCTGCTTCATATTAAGATAAAAGTAACTTTTCCAGTAGAGCAGTAGGCAAAATGACACAAGGTGGAAAAATTTGCCAGGTAGATAATTGGTTCCCCTGTTCACGAACATTAATTGATTTTGTTTTATGATTTGCAGGTTGGGTTTTATAATTGATTTTCTCTCAAAGGCAACACTTATTGGGTTCATGGCCGGTTCAGCAGTCATCGTATCATTGCAACAGCTGAAAGGGTTGCTTGGAATTGTCCACTTCACTAGCAAGATGGGAATTATTCCTGTATTGTCCTCTGTTTTCAAGCACAGAGAAGAGGTGAGAGGCTTTAATTATGAGGAATAATCTGACTTTTTGGGTCTAAGGTACTGTTTTATAGCATTCTGGAAATACTTTTGGTGATAAAAAATCAAAGCGATTTTTATGCTTTCAGAAGCAAGGAAAGTACTTTCAGATTGTTCATCAAATGGTGCACTAGCTTAGATAATAAATTTTATTAATGGCATCTATTCAGTTGGCAGATCAGGGAATAATCCTTCAACAAGTCTAACTCCCATGGAGTTAGAAAGCATAATCCTATCATGGAGTTCAAGAGAGAAAATTCTCTAAAACGTCAGGCTAAAATCAAACATTTGTCCACAAAAGTTAGGCTAAAAGTCAGGCTAAAATTCTCTAAATGATATTATATTGAGCTGGTAATTAAGCAAAAAATGAATAAGCTCATAAATTGAATCCTTGTATGGAATTTTACTGGTTTTCGTCTTGCCCATGGTTCAAGACATTATACAATTTCATAGCTTGATTTGGAAAAAAAAAAAATTGCTACAAGAAATAAGTGAATCTCTGAAAGACTAATAACTAAATTGAAAAAATGGTTCCAGAACAGGACATATAGACCTGGAGAAACAAAATACTCTCTGTTTGGCTGCTGAGAAACCTATGATTTTCAAACCATCATTTAGTTGAATTTCAGAAACAGGAGAGTAGAAAACATTAAAATTCATTGCCTAATTTCTACAAACCTACCTTTTCTCATTAACCAAACGGCGCAAAAAGTGAACGTTGAAGAAGAAAACCTGAAGTGTCCTGTTTGTTTTCAACTCTCACATATCCTTCGATCCCTTGCTTCTCTTTCCCAAGCCTTTCGCCTTCTTCCCACCCCTATAACAACATCAGCACAAAATCAACCACCAAAAATCAAACTCTAAGGGCCCGTTTGGTAAATCTCACCTCATAGCAGAAAATCAGAGCACAAAATTAAGTCAAAATCGTTCAAACATAGCAGAAAATCTCACCTCAAGCTTTACCAGATGAGCTTCATCATCGCTGTGAGAGATGTGTGATTTAGAGTCCGAAGCAAAACACCTCCGATTTCTAACACTTCCGAGATGAGATCGAGGGTGAGAGAGAAGAGAGATCAGATCGAGGGTGAGAGAGAAGAGAGATCAGATCTGAGAGGTGAGATCTAACCCATTTCTAATCTGATTGAAGGTGAGAGAGAAGAGAGAACAGATCCGATCAGATCAGATCAGAGCTGAGGGAGAAGAGCTGTTGGCATAAATTGCTTTCACTTTCCCCTGTTTTTTTTTTTTGTAAGTAAATGAAATCACATGTACCCATGTGCCGGCTGTAAAACAAGCCGGGAAACCCCCCTTTTTTTTTTTTTTTTTTTTTGGTAAGCAGATGGAATCACGTGTACCCATGTGCCGGCTGTAAAATAAGCCGGGAAACCCCTTTTTTGCCGGCCAGACAAAAGCAGCCGGGGAAACATAGCCGGCAATGTTTGATATTTTTGTAGTGTATACCTGTTTGGGCCCTCCACTTATAAGTTTAAACTTTTAAGTTGAAAACTTAATATGGTATCAAAGCATGTCGTTCTTGCGCCTATTGAACCCGTATTTGTTACGCACGTGACAGACCCGTTGTTATCTTATTAGGCCTACACGTGAGGGGAAATGTTGGAAAAATCACATCCCACATTGATTAATTATAAACTTTGATATTGCTTCATATTATTGTTTGGGCTCTTCATTTACAAGTTTAAACTTTTAGGTTGGAAACTTAACAATTATATATGTGCACGCGTCTCCAAGAATTTGTGTTTTGTTCACTATTATAGTTTGCCTTTTCTTATGTGACTAGAGTAAAATTGTTTTCCCTCCGTCTCACAAAGATAAGTGATCTTCGACAAAACATACAGATTAAAAAAAGCTATCAATGGATTGACTTTACACCTATTATCTCATTCTTAAAATAACAAATGTCGATATAGGGATGTTCAAAAAATTTATGATTTCACTTTCATAGACAAACATTTTGGGACAATAAAAGTAACAAAAATAACTTATCTTTATGGGATAGAGAGAGGTACATTTTGCTTTCAAAGTACAGTGAAAAATTACAAATAGACAATGAAGTTTTACCTTTGCTTTTATTTTTCTCTCTTATGCTTTCTTGCTTTCCCTTCCATTCTCCAATAATGGTGAAAATTCATTGTTTTGAGGCTTAAATTGTGAAAATATTTGAACAAACTGAAACGTTAAAATGTTACTATTTAGCTGAATAGTAAGGCAATGGCAAATAGAAAAATTTTACAGTTTTTATTTTATTTTATTTTAATTTTTATAATTTCCTAATCATCATTGGTCTTGTTTTAAAGATCTCAATAAGTAAATTTCAGAAATATAAATTTTTTTCAATAAACAGACGTTTATAATGCAAGTTATGAATTTCTAAAACTTGGAAAACTAATAGACCAACTTCACGTTATTGGTTACATAGGGTGTCCTCAATAAAAGAAAAAAAAGAAAAAGTAGTGCCCTAAGAGCACTTCCTTTGTAGCAAATAAGGATAGATTAGAATTTTTCATAAAATAAGTGACTTATTACTCTGAAATATTTAATGCCATGGACCTAATGGGTTAAAAAATGTACATATATAATATTGGTAGACCTATTGCTAATATTGCATCTTATTTTAGACGTATTGCTAGTTATCTAAATAAATAATAAAAAAAGAAGAAGGAAATAACTGAATTTAATCCCACTTCGAGTAAATAATAATTATAATAATAATCAATAAATAAAATAAATTTAGACAAAACAGAGCGCTGAAGAGTAAATACATTAGAAGTACATATGGGTGTTATTTTAAGCGGAGTAAATACACTAGAAATACATATGGGTGTTATTTTAAGCCCCCCAAAATAATGGAGTTCGGATCATATGGTGAGTGATTTAAGGTGATGATGAAATAGTTTTTCTTAAACATAATATAATGTTTACAGCTCTGTGTTACCCCTTTGAGAGCAACTATCATCATGCGTAGGGCTTAGCAAATCGCCACATAGTGAGAGCCCCATTTTTTTGTGTTTTGGTAAAAAAACGAGAGGCTTTTCATAAGAGAAAAAGTAATGCTATACGTTAACACTATAATACATACAACATCATATAAACTATAATTGATGTGGTAATGGACCGCTTGTGAATACTTTAGAGGATAATTTCATCAACAAACTCCTACAACGTTAGATGCTGTAAACTATAACTAGGAGCTAATTATAACATTTCCCTGATAGAAATAAGAGAGAGTATCATCGTGTGTTGTCTTTGCAAATTGCCACATCAGCTAGAGCCATTGGACAGAGACAACGAATACCATCGCGCGTAGTCTAAGCAAGTTGCAGAGAAAGCCCTTAGACAGACAGCGACTATCATAGCGAGTAGTCTTTAGAATAAGAAAAATATACTGTTTGCAGCTCCATGTTACCTATCATAATTAATTCACCATTAGCAAGGAAAATGCCACATTTGTGATGTAGCGATCAGTAATTTGATGAGTCGGGGGAACTACGTACCTCAGCAAAAATTGTTCTGCATTCTAATCCAATGTCATGTTTCGCGGCGACTATATACAAAGGCCAAAAAATGTATAATCCTCGTTTCCCATAAAAATGTCTAATCCTCATTTCCCAACAAAGAACCTAGACTCAGGTATGAGCCCACTGGTGGGCTTCAGTTCTAGTGTTGTCTATTGTTTAAAATGATGTCTGTGTTTTTTATTTTTATTTTTTTTTGTATTCTGGGGTTTGGGTGTTTCTTGCTGCCTACTGGCTCAATTATTACAGGTTTTATTTATTTTTTTTCTTCCCTCTCCTATTGAGATCTTTGCATGCTTTCCTTGGTTAATAAAAAAATTTGGGCATATAAAACATGATTTGGGTCGTGGCAACATATGTTATGGCACTAACATATATGACACGTAAAAATAAAATAATGAGAACCGTATTTTATGAGAACCGGATGACAATGAACCAGAGGGAATGTAAATATCTTCATGATATGGCACGTGGTCAAGCATGCGCACCTCAGGAGGAGTACAAACATGTGCAAGGCATGCCAACATCTGTGTTGTGGCGATCAGTTATTGGTTGACCCATTGGAACTACATTGGATACGGTGTTGCATTGCATTGCAGGCAGTGCTTTTATTCTAATGTCAACATATTTCGCAGCGACTACCAGGCCAAAAAAGTCTAAAACCTTATTTCCCGTCAGAGGGCGCGATGATGAGCACTCCAAACTCAATTAAGCACCAGCGCCGTATATGTAGTACTTCGCATGCATGTTTGCTATATTGTTTGTGGGGTTTTCTTCAAGTGTCTTGGGGTACATATTAGTTTTATAAGTAACAAATCAATCATTGTACGAAAAAATGTGTTTGCATAATATTCTAATTGTTTTTATACTTCTTTTTAAAAATAAATTTCATTGTTATCTATGCATTTTTACTATTTATCATGTAATGATTGGTTCACTAATTATACCTTAACATGTGCCTTATGAGACACGTTAAGTAAACCCTTGTTTGTATCACTTGAGTCACTTCATACAAAGAGCAAATGGGGGATAAAAAAAATGTGTTTTTGGTTCTTTGATGGATGAGGACCTTGGGGAGAGGTGGAGAGGTGGTGAGGTGAGAGAGCTTGGGATGCCTAGCTGCCCAATACGCAGATTTAGACTGACAAAAAGAGTTCAAGTTTCAGAAACGGTGAATACCAAAAAAGGAAAGACACACGTCTACCTATATTACCTTAATGTCAACCGTAAAAAAAGGTCAGTCTTGATAACTATTAATTCCTACTCCCTTCTCGTCTATGTTTCTCTTTTAACTTGGAACTTGTGAGTTATGAATTGGGGCTCTATGGCACAGTCCCAATTTTTATTTTTATTTCATTTTTTTACATTTTTTTTTCAAGTTTGAGATTCCCAATGAAGTAGCATCTTGATATTGGATTTATTTTTAACTCTCTATTCAAATTTTTAAAATTCAAATTTGTTGGTTATGCTTACTTATCATTTAGGATGTAAATAAAATTTGGGACAGGTTGCATTTTCCTCAGTTATAGACCTTCATCATGTCCACTTATAACTTGCTTGGACATGTCCCACTTGGTATGTGACTCGTTCCATTGCAAGTCCCATATGCAGTCTTAACATGACCATATCGGACTAGTAAACTAGTCGCTTTTCCAATTAATTTAATTCTTCAATTGGATCATTTAAGATTAAGAAAGAAAAAAAAAATTCGTTCCCAGCAGCAAAACATTTTTACTTGAACCCATGTGAACCAGCAATCGGGCTTACTCGGTTGACCCACTAGCCTGACCAAATCGTTGTCGGGTCAGGTTCTGTTAATTATGCCCACAAATCTAACTTGGCCTGTGATCGGTAAATTACAAGAAACTGTTCTAATATTTGACCCTCTTTAACGTAATTCTCCTAAAGAAAAAATTATTGTAATGTGCCCTAGACATCTTACAAATTTAGCAATTAGCGCCATTGTTAATTGTTTTTCATGGAATTAGAAGAGAGAAAAGAATGTCATGTAACCATTATTAATTTCATGAACGGCAATTAATAGTGGCACTAATATTTTACTAAATTTGTAAATTGTCTAAGAGCATAATACAACCATTTTTTCTTTAGAAGTGTTAATGTGAAAAACGGTCGAACATTAAAGGGGGTTTCTTATAGTTTACCCTATTTCAAAAGCAGTTGTATATATTACATCAGAGCTAGACAGCGAAGGATTTTATTGGAGCAACAACTATTGAAAAATAAAGCTCCTATGTTTGTGTGTAATACTTTTGGATTAGTAATATATTCTGAATTACAATTATTGAATATATCATTTTCCTATATCATTTTTATTATATATACGAGCTCTTTTGCTTGTCTACTCTATTCCTCCTTTCTTTTTTACTGAAGTTTTCAATTAATAATACCAAGGAACACCAAGTCACCAACATTGAGAAAATGAAGGAAAAGGGAGAGGGAAAATGCCCTAGATTCAATAGGTAAATGAGGCACCCATTCAATTAGCACATAAAATGAGTTTAAGCCCAATCGATGATGACTCATAAGAACTAGTACGTGGAGAACTGCAAGTTGAGTCCGTAAAGAAATCAGAGTAAAAGTTTCCTTCCCTCAATGTGTCTTGACGTATTGTAGCCTCCATTGAAAAATAATTTTTCGTATGAGTTAAAGAATGATCACTTTGCCAATAAAGGAGTCTTAGTTGCTTATATATGCAAACTTCTACCATCAAGTTCTTTATGTTTCCTTAATGATCAATTACAAATTCATCACCTTAAATGGAAAATTTTAAGAAAATAATGGACACTATCACGAATGAAAATGAAATTTAAAATAACTAACGGAATTTCATGAATTTCTAAAATTGATCTTATGATATTAATTATAACAATGACTCCAACTTCTAAAAATATTGTTATTTAATACGATGGATTTGTGTCTTCAATATTCTATAAAATACAATATAAATGTTTAATTTTTATTTGGACTCCCAAACAGGCATTAAGTATTTGGCTTGTATTTAGGATAAAGAATGCTCATAAGCAAATTAGCCTTCTGTCAATTTTCATAAAATAAAAAATAAAAATAAAAATAAAAAGCTGACCACAACTTATTTTTCTATGTTCTAAATACGCAATATCATGATAACTTTTAGGTAATAATTAGCTTCCATTTTACCCTTGATATGTAAGGTCTAAATTACGTAGAAGTAAATATAAAGTAATTCTTTATTGTCATTTTGAGATTGAAGAGGAATCTTTTATGTAAACTCTATTAGACCTTAATGACATTGATGAGTTAGCTTTAACTTTACCTAACTCTGTAAAAGGACCCGCTACTATGAAGGATGAAATGATTCCCATAACTAAAAATCAAATCGGGACTTGGTTAATCTTCCTGTTGAGCGAAAAGCTATTGAAAACGGATAAGTTTTAAAAGTCAAGCGAAAGCCAGATGAGAGCCACAGTACTTTCTATTCCGTATGCTATCAGTCAGTCGGTTTCGTTGGCTCCCTCATTTCGATATCTTTGTACTAAAGACTTGACTAATGAAGCTCACTTTCTCATTTCGGGGTTTCATTGGCTCCATCATTTCGGTATCTTTGTACTACAGACTTGACTAATGAAACCCACTTTCTCATTTCGGTCTTTCAGTATCTTACAGGGAACGAGGGAATGACAATCTTTTCAGTACCTTCTCACCGACTGACCAATTGCCCACTCCAATTTCGGAATCTTATAGGCCACTACCCATTTCCGTATCTTACAGGGAATGACTACAAATAGCATTTTAGGTAGTCGTAGTTCAATAAAAATCATACAATGTTCGCAGCTCTATGTTATCTCTCATTAATGGACCATCAGCAAATCGCCACATCGTGGTCAAGCATGCGCACCTCAGGCAATATATCCAACATCTGTGATGTGGCGATCACTTATCGGATGACTCGTGGAAACCACATTAGAAAACAGTGTGTTGCATTGCAGTGCTTTTACTCTAATGTCAACAGGTTTCGCGGCGACTGCAAAGGCCAAAAAAAGTCTAAAACCTCATTTCCTGTCAAAGGGCGCAATTATAATCATCGAGCGCTCAAACTCAAGTAAGCACCAGCGCCAAATATCGAACTCCCCTCATGCATGTTTGCTATATTGTTTGTATGACTTGAGTCACTTCGTACAAAGACTAACAGGGAAAAAAAAAAGACAAAAAAAAGAAGAAAGAAGAAGAAAGTAGAAGAAGAAGAAGAAAGTAAGTTATTGGTTCTGTGATAAATGAGGACCCTAGGGAGAGGTGGTGAGGTGAGAGAGGTTGGGATGGGTAGCTACCCAACACGCAGATTTAGAGTGATGAGAAGAGTTCGAGTTGCAGAAAGGATGAATACCAAGAAAGTAGAGTGCAATAGGACCAAGATCAGCACCAAACGAAAAAGGCAGAGAAAGGTAAAATAGGAAAAGTCCAAAACTTGCCTTTTCATCTCCCAAAATTCTGATTTTTATTGTTTTTCTTTTCTATTATTTTATTTGCCCAAGGCCCAAATGGTTTACACCAAAAACACAAAGTGGGTCAGCCCATAAAGAGGGAAGCCCAACAAGTATGACTCTACTAGACTATTAATTAAGCAATCTGATGAGTAGCATTGGCAGGTTGGGTCAGTTGAGAACATATGCGCATCGCTTTTCAGTTGTCAAAAATGGTTTACTGATAAAAAGAGCTACATATTGGTGTCTTCTTGGCTTCCTGCCATCTACAACCAGAGCTGTTCTTGAGTTGCTTCCATACACACCCCAAAAACATGGATTTGCCCGAAACTGAGAATAGCCCAAAATTTTGATTCATTAGACTCTGGGCACAAGTTTATGAAACAGTCAAGTATTGGGCAAGTTATGCGAGACAGCAATTCGATCAAGATGAGAACTCTATGATATGCTGTAATGCTGTATTACTCTTTCAAATATCATTTTTTTCCCTAATTTTAATGGCTGTTTGGAAATTTCATAAACATTAGATTGGATCCACACTTATTATGCTCTCTCGTTCAATTAGAAACCAGTACTTACGGCTAATATAAAATTGGACAATACTTGGTTCCTCACAGTGGAGGAGCAACTCCTCTTCTCTCCCACTCATATTACGCCACGTGTAATAGTTAATTTTAAAAAATATAGATATGTGGATACAAATACGTAAACATGTGAATACAAATATATATACACATAATCATATTCATTTGAACACATAAACATATATATATATCTGAACACATAGATGCATGTCTATAATAACATAACATAGGGATACATATAGATAATCAATTTTCATTTGTTTGTTATACACATGGCATAATATGAGTAGGAGGGAAAAGCAATTGCTCATCCACTGTGAGGAGCCAAGTATTATCCTATAAAATTTATTCTTTTTTTGCCTAATTTTTAGGAGGAAACAGACCATCTTAAAGGATTTATTAGCTTACCAAACACATAATCTAAACAAGTCGTTGCTATCTCTGTCAAGCTAGATTTTTGAGTTCTCCAAACAGCCCCTAAATACTGATACCCATTGAGAGCTAACGTGTTCTTTTTCACCTTATCAAGAAGGTAGAGGATCTCCATTATCATAATAAAAACTTCGAAAGTTTATGATATCTACCAAAAGTTGCATATGGCAACCTAGCATAGTTTAGAGTTAGCAAAGATTGGGTCCGATGATCTACAAATATTAAATCGTATCGGCCTTGGTTGTAGATATATTGGATTTACATTAATTCCAAACTAATATGGTTTGTTGTTTTTATAATAAGTTAGTGTCATATCATTGGTCACGTAAGTTGGTGCATATTGCACTACTATAAATTGATGGATTGAGCAGTTTTGGTCCTTACCTAACTTGATTTGGTCTCAATTCTAATAACAACTCTAACATGGACAGCGTTGGAAAGTATGAGTGTCGCGCTTCGAATAATTCCATGAGTTCCATAATAACTTCCTAGCTAAATAATTCTTGAATTTAGAATTTTTTTTTTCTTTTGTTTAAAAAAACAAGTTGAATAATTCCGTGAGTTCAACTTGCAATTGTTAAGAAAATAAGGGACTAGGATAGGTGAGGAGGCCAGGGAACGAGCTTACAAGTGTTATCAACGACCCAAGTACAGGCTGTAATCAAGGGCTGAACCACCTAGAGACCAAGGGGGGCCACAGCCGTGCAAAATTTTTAAAACTTTTTATACTTGAGATAAATATATTTCAAAATTTTTTAAAATCATATTTTTCGCCCTTCCAAAATTTTAATTTGACTTGAAAGATGAAACTCATTTTATTAAATTAAAGCACTTTTGTAGTATATTTGCCAAAGTTAATTAAAATATTATAAATGAGTGAGGATATGTGCCTGATTGGACACAAGATTATAGATAAATTTTGACACACTTTTTAATAAATTATGAGAGGCGTTATTGCCAAGAGACAGTAACGTTGCTTTCATGGCATTTATTATGATTTGATGAAATTGCCCCTGCATGATAGAGACAAGAGAGAACATCACAAAAACGGTAGTAAGTGTTAGGAAAGAAAGGGGGTTTACTCCTACGGCCACGATGGTTGCTAGTAGCTCGCCGGATGACAACGAAAAGGGCGGAGAGAAGAGAGGAGAGAGAAGAGGAAGGAAGAGGGAGGGGAGAAACTAATCTACTCAGAAACAAATTTTCTAGTGTTGGCTTGATGATGTCGGTGATGCTCGTCGCCTGCGATGGAATAGCAACCAGCCTCTATTTTCCTGTTCTTCACGCATTTTCTCTTTCTTTTATTGTATATTCCCTTTGTTTTCCTGTCTTTTTTGTTTTGTTTTAGAAAATGGGTTGAATTGGGTTGTAGCAGATCTGGATAAAAGGGGCAATGTTTGGTTGTAATGGAGGCTAGAAGTGGAACAAGTGGGTTGCAGCTATAGTAGAGAAAATGGCGGCACTGTTCAAGTGGTCTATTGTAGGAGAAACACTTCCATGTAACTATGATAGAATCAAGTGGTATCACAAGCCAATGGGGGCTTTGCAAAGTAGGATTGTGGGGCCAAAAAGTACACAAACAATCTCACTTTGCAAGGCCCCTATTGGCTTGTGATACCACCTGGCCCTATCACAGTTACATGGAAGTTTTTCTCCTATTGTAGAGAGGAGGTCGTGTTGCCGTGTTGGCAGCCGTGCAAACTGCTCTTCACCCATTTTTCTCTTTCTCTTTCAGCTTTTTCCTCTCTCCTCCTTTTCATTGCTCTGTCTTTTTGTGGTGTTTTCTCTTTCCCGTCTCTTATCACCCTTTTTAAGAATAATGGGCAATGTCGTCAATTCATTAGAAATGCCTTGGAAGCAACGTTATTGTCTGTGGCAATAACCCCTCCCATTATTACTGTGTGACTTATATTTTGTGAAATTTATTATCGAATTACATATTTCATCTTTGTCAAAAATTAAGTTAATTACAAATTAAGAAATGTTTCATCCATAAATGTAAGCTTCTTTATTGATTAAAAATGTGTTTTTATGATTGTATGCTTACTAGTATCTTAATAATGTCATATTTGACATGCACGATTTGTACGAGAATGCTATTTAATTCAACTTTGGGTTTTTACAAAATAAAAGTCAAGCAATAAATTATTGAAAATTGTATATGTTATTATCGAATTACATATTTCATCTTTGTCAAAAATTAAGTTAATTAGAAATTAAGAAATGTTTCATCCATAAATGTAAGCTTCTTTATTGATTAGAAATGTGTATTTATGATTGTATGCTTACTAGTATCTTAATAATGTCATATTTGACATATACAGTTTGTATGAGAATGCTATTTAATTCAACTTTAGGTTTTTACAAAATAAAAATCAAGCAATAAGTTATTGAAAATTGTATATATCCCGTAATCTTAATCCATTATAAATAAACTATTTTTATATTATTTTATACCATAGTTATATGATAAGACTTTGTGGTAAAGAAAAAAAAATTTCTCTATAATTTTTCAATTTGGCCACCCAACTATCAATTCCTGGTTCCGCCCCTGGCTGTAATACACCATTTTAAAAGTTCTTCTCGATCACCTTCAAATCGCAAACTTAGGAGTCAGTGTCAACACCCTTACTCCCTTTCTCTGCCTTCTTGTTTACACAAGCCACAAGTAGTTTGGTGAATACCACAATTCGTTGCTTGGTCAATGGGTGGGTCTAGATTGGAATTTGTCTTCCAGAGGCCTCTATTAGCACCCAAATACTTGCTTTTCATACCCCACTTATTTACACTTTAAGATTTTATGAAAAATATATAAGATTTTCATAAAAAATTGATTGGGTTATCTATTAGAAAACATCATTTTGAACAACTTTTAGGAGAAATGTTTTCCAAAATCTATTGTTTAAGTGGACTTTTTAGACATTTATGAAGCGAAGACTATAAATGGAAAAAAATTATACTTAAAAGATATATTTTCTAAAAACTTTCTTTTAAAAAATTGTTCAAAAAGATGTTTTCTAATAGAGAACGCAATCAGTTTTTATAAAAACCTTCTATATTTTTCATAAAACCTTAAAGTGTAAAATAAATGGGGAATGAAAAGCAAGTCTTGGGGTGCCAATAGAGGCCCTCTTTGTCTTCTCCTTGGAGGGCAATTTGGTTACCTGATTGATTGTGCCAGCACCCCAATAGGCTTCATCAAAAGCCCAAGGCCCATGGGCAGCTCGAAGCCCAGCTCGAAACCCAAAGAAAAAAGCCCAGCTCGAGCCCGAAAAAGTCCGAGCCTGAGCCTAGCCCGGATACACTTGGGCTAGGCCTGGGCCTTTAGTTGAAGCCCGAGCCCAGCCCGAAGTCCGACACTGTAGCAATATGAATGTTTTCCAATTTTTTAAAAAATTACTTTTTGGTGATAACTTCCCAGATTAATACCAATAAAAGAGCATTTTATGTTAACCTGCTACAGATAGACACTCAACTTAATACAAAGTGACTACAAATGTTTCTGTTTTGGTATTATGATGGGAAGTGATCACCAAAATGTAATTTTTCACTTTTTTTTTTTTGGTTACACATTAATAGTAGGTAATATGGCTTAGGCCTGAAGTGTAATGCCCCGCAAATACATAAGTCTATTTATTTAATTAATTATAAATTTAACACGTAATGATTAAATTAAATTATTAGTTAATTTTACTATACACGTAATTATTGGGATTGAATATAATCGTGAATTAGATAACTATGTAACTAAACACTAGTATTGGAAGTAAACCTAAATGGGTTAGGATTAAGTTGTGCCCTATATAAGATCTTATAAGGGAAGTTATTACTTTTTTGCTTGGAAACCATTGAGAGAATAAAGGAGTGACGGCTGAGGAAAATTTACCCCTTTTTCACCTTATTTACCTTTGTACGCTGATAATCAAGTAAAATATATATATGTATGTATTAGGTTTTGTCATAGATGTATGGTAAATTAAGATGAATAGGAATAGGTGAGTTGTTGAAATTGGAAATTTGATATTGAAAGAAAAAAGTAAAAAATAAAAAATAAAGAAAAAGTGGTTTTCCTTGGGATTACAATCTGAGCGTGTATAGGATGAAGCTATGATAATATATTTCATCCATGATAATATATATATATATATATATATATGTGTGTGTGTGTGTGTGTGTGTGTGTTATTGTCAGTGGAGGTTGGTACGAGTGGTACAAGTCTAAAAATAAAAAAATAAATAAATAAAAAAAGAAAGAAAGAAGAAAGAAAGCAACTTTTATATATATATATATATATATATATATATAGGATGATGATCAGGTAAGCACGTGCTGATATAACTTATATCAAAACCTGCATTGGGAGTTGTACCTTGTGCATTAGTGAGATGTAAGGTGCATTGAATCAATGCAAGGGGTACAACCCCCAATGCATAGTGCTGATGTAATTTACATGAGCACGTGCTGATGAGATTACCTCTGTGTGTATATATATATATATATATATATGACGGTACGAAGCTTTTTTGTAAAAGGGGAGGGTGCAGATTTTTTTTTTTTTTGGAGTAAAGAATGGAGGTTACAAGAATTGAGTTTTTGGGTAAAGTGTAAAACAATAAGGGTATTACTTTAAATTATTATATGAATATATATAATATTGTTGACCGTACTTGTGGATAGAGTTCAGAAAGGACAAATTATCTAATGTATGCATCCCATTCTAGCATTAGGCTAGTATATAGTATATATTATGTATAGTACATATTTTAGGCATTATAATCACATATTGATCCGTACCACGTGATTAGAAAAATTTATTAGTGTAGGTCTGATTATTGATAAAGTATATTGTTGATTTTAGGTTCTGAATAGCACTAGAATTATTAGGACCTCAATCACTTGGATTCTTGAAGGTTTGGTCTGAGGTAAGGGAACTTGCACAATATATCTCCTCTTTGATTAAATAAATATAAATTTGATTTTTTTTTTTTTTTTTTTTTTGTTCCTCATTTGTGAGCCAATGATTTATGGACAATTGTTTTCAAAATTGTTTCACTATCAAAATGGTTATTTCTTATGTATTATAAATCAAGCAAAATAGTCATTTATTGAAATTGTTTACATACGTGTTTTGAATCTATTTTATTTGTGAAAAATATTTGCCAAATATTTATTGTATAAGTGTGAACTCTGGTTAAATTATTGGTCCATCCTAACAGAGGATTCTAATACTGTTAGAAAATTGGTCTGTGCCAGCAGGGGATTCTAATACTGTTGATCATCAATACTGATGTAGTGTAAAGTCCCATGATGATGGGTGCCTATTGAATGTGAGTCTAACCAAAGGAAGTACTTGTATGAATTAATATTTTATTGATTTATATTATATGAATCAGTGATTCTAAAGTGATTGATCGAATGCATTGTTATCGAAAGTGTTTCAGTATTATTGTTTATTGAATTGAAAGCGAGAGAGTTATTTCTAAAAGTTTATATGCCTACTGATCGAATTGAAAGAAATGATTTATTGTAAAACTTTATCGTTTTGTTAATCATGTTTTTTAAATTAATCGTGCAAATATGTTTGACCTCTTCCCATATATATTGTATAAAGTTTTCTTGTTGAACTTTATGCTCACCTCTTATATTTTTCCCCACAGATGATTAACTTGATGTAAGTGGCTTCTGCATGCGAAGAGTTAGGGAGTCGATAGCTTAATCTTCTAGTTACACTAGAACTTTTATTTTAATATTTAGAAGAATTAGTTTTTTTTTTTTAAAAAAATTTCAGTGGATGTTGTAGTAGATTATTGGAGGTGACAATTTATTTTGATGAATATGGATTTATCTAGTTATTTCAATTAATTGTTGAAATTTTAGTTATACTATGGTTGGAATTTTATTGTGGATGGATTATTGGAGACAACTTTATTACAGGTTGATATTGTTAAGTGGGTTAGCCTATGTGGGGCATAAACCTTTGTGAGTTGTGTTAATCATGTTGCCAAATCCAATCTTTTGGGATTGGGGTGTGACACGAAGCTCGAAAAAGCCCAAGCCTGTGGGCTGGACCTGGGCTTCACATTTTAGGGAGCGGCTATTGCAACCCCCCAAAGTTATAAGCTGCCCCCTCTGATTTCCCAACCCCCCAAATTTACATACCCACCCCTCTTAAAGACTAAAATACCACTCCTTCTAAATAACCCCTAACCCTTCTCACCCAGCCCACTCCCCCACACAACAGCCCAAATTTGGAAGGGTGATAGTGATGATCAGCGAGGAAGGGCAATGGCGACGGCGACAGTGATGGCGCCATTTTTTCAAATTTGTGTGTTTTTCGGCAAGGGAGGTTTTTTTTTTTTTTCAAAACCTCCATTTTTGCGGGCAAGGGAGGTTCTTCCTCTTCTCTCTTCTTCTCCTCGTCTTTCTTTCTTTCTTCTTCTTCTTCTTCTTCTTCTTCTTTCTTTCTTTCTTTTTTTTTTTTTTCTTTTTTTTTTCTCCTCTACTTGTCAGATCTGTGGGAGAAGGGTACGGGAGAGGGGATGGGGGGGGGGGGGGAATACTCATCCATTTTTTCCGGTGACAGGAGGGAAGATAAAGAAAAGGAAAGAAAAAAAAGAGGGCTACTGACGGGAGGGAAGAAAAAAAAAAAAAAAGAAAAAAGAGGAGAAGAAGAAGAGGGAAGAGGAGGAAGGAAGAAGAGGGCTGTCGATAGGAAGGAGGGCTGTCAACAAGAGAGGGGTGCGGGAGAGGGTTCTAGGAAGGAAAGGAAAAAAAAAAAAAAAAAAAAAAAGAAGAAGAAGAAGAAGAAGAAGAAGAAGATAAGAAAAGGGAAGATGAGGAAGGAAGAAGAGGGGTGCGTGAGAGGGGTGTAGTGCTCGTTCTTGCTATTGCCTCACCGTTGCCGGTGGGGAGGGGTGCGGGAGAGGGGATGGGTGGGGGTACTTAAGCCTTTTTTGGTAATTTTGTATAATAATTTTTATAATTAAAAAATATGGGAGGCAACTTATAAGTTTGGGGGGTTGCAACAATCGTTCCCTTTCCTTTATGATCTAGCTTGATGAATAGTGCAAGCCCAAAAAGCTCGGCTTAAGACCTGGCCCAACCCGAGAAAAAGGCCCAAGCCTGGCCTGATGCCGAGGCTTACACTCCAAATAAAAGAATGGGAATGGCTATTGCAACCCCCCATTCTTATAAGCTCACCCATTTCCTTTTGGTTTTTAAGATTTCATGAAAAATATAAACGGTTTTTGCAAAAACCGATCGCTTGGTCCACTAGAAAACATCATTTTGAACAACTTTGAAGAAGAAATTTTTTCCAAAATCTATCGTTTAGGTAGACTTTTTGGCAAAAAATTAAATAAATGCTATAAATGACTAAAAAGTATATTTAAATGATAGATTTAGAAAAAACTTTCTTCTATAAAGTTGTTCAAAATAATGTTTTCTAGTGGACAACATAGACGGTTTTCATAAAAACTTTTTATATTTTGTATAAAATCTTAAAAACCTAAATAATAGGGGGTGGGGTAATAAGAATGGGGGGTTGCAATAGCCGTTCCCTAAAAGAATTTCAAATGTCCAAACCCTCTAGCATTTTTAGGGCCACAGATTTTATCCCAGCTAAATATCATAACTACACCGTCTTTTAAATAGGGGTAAAGTACCAAAGACCCCCTCTCAGGTAATTTGACAATTTTTTCCAGTAAATTCCTTTTAAAAAATAAATAAATAAAGAATTGCAATGTCTCTAGAAAACTTAAAAATTTAACAATTAATATGTTTGTGAAATTTACAGTGACCGCATTCGTCTTTCCAATTTTACTTCCTACTTTCAATGCGGTCGGAAAAAAATAATTAATACATGCTTGTTTGTGTACCGTTTTTTTTTTTTTTTTTTTGAGCTGTCTTGTTTGTGTACCGTTAAACATGCTTGTTTGTGTGAAACTTCTTTGATGTGGCAATTTTGATGAGAGCCAACACTTTCTCTTCCGTATGCTAGAAATGATGTCTTTGTACTACAGACTTGACTAATGAAAGCCACTTTCTCATTTTGGTCTTTCAGTATCTTACATGGAATGCGGGAATGACAATCATTTCAGTACCTTCTCACCGACTGACCAATTGCCCACTCCAATTTCGGAATCTACTAGGCCACCACTCATTTCCATCTTACAGGTATTGACTACAAATAGCATTTTTGGTAGTCGCAGCTCAATAAAAATCATACAATGTTCGCAGCTCTATGTTATCTCTCATTAATGGACCATCAGCAAATCGCCACATCGTGGTCAAGCATGTGCACCTCAGGCAATATTGCCAACATCTGTGATGTGGCGATCACTTATTGGATGACTCGTGGGAACCACTTTAGAAAACAGTGTGTTGCATTGCATTGCAGTGCTTTTACTCTAATGTCAACAGGTTTCGCGGCGACTGCAAAGGCCAAAAAAAGTCTAAAACCTCTTTTCCTGTCAAAGGGCGCAATTATGATAATCGAGCACTCAAACTCAAGTAAGCACCAGCGCCAAATATAGAGCTCCCCTCATGCATGATTGCTATGTTGTTTGTATCACTGAGTCACTTCATACAAAGAGCAACAGGAAATAAAAAAAAAGGGTAAGTAAGTTTTTGGTTGTGTGATAAATGAGGACCCTAGGGAGAGGTACGGCTGAGGTGAGAGAGGTTGGGAAGGGTAGCTACCCAACACGCAGATTTAGAGTGATGAGAAGAGTTCGAGTTGCAAAAAGGGTGAATACCAAGAAAGGAAATACACACGTCTGCCTATATTATCTTAATGTCAACCGTGAAGAAAGGTTAGTCTCAATAACTATTATTTCCTCTCCCTTCTCGCTTCTGTTCTATTTTAACTTGGAACTTAGCTTGTAAGGGATGAATTGGGGTCCTATGACAGTCATAGATTTATTTATTTATTTTTTTCAACTTCAAGATCTCAAATGAGGTTATATTTTGTTATTGGATCTATTTTTCGTTAATTATTTAAATTTGGGTTCTTTTCCCTAAATATTTCCTTTTTAATAATTTATTCTAACTTTTATATGATTTTCAATTTTATTCCCCAACACTAATTCATATTTAGCAACCACACTTTTTAATATGAGGGATTTGTATACCCAATATGAGGGAATGGGGGATTCTTATACCCAACTATAAATCGTGGTTTTTAGCAATGATTTTACTAAAAACGTGGATTTATCGGTATAGAAGAATAAATTTGAAAATCATACAACACTACAAAAATAGGGAGCATTGCCGGCAATTTTTCACCGGCGGTAGTTCTCTGGCCGGCACATATTCGGTTTCCCGGCTTTTTTTCCAGCCGGCACATGTGTTTTCACGAAATTCGTTTACTGCGCTTATGAATTAAAAGTTTAAAACGAAAAAAAGGATCACATTTCCTGAAATTCCAAAAATCTCTCTCACTCACTTTTTCTTCTCGAAATTCTTTCTCACTCACTCACTCACGCCCTGTACATCTCTCTTCTCAAAATTTTCTCTCGCACTCACCATGTTCTCTTAGAAATCTTCTTCCCTAAATCATAAATCTATTTCTCGCGAAATCAGTGATGATGAATGCTCAGAAACCTTAGGAGTTTGATTTGAGTGATTGGAAGTGGTGCTCTTCGTTCCTCACCAGCGACGATGAAACTCAAGGTCCTTTCTCTCTTTAGATATTATATATATTTTTTGTTAAATTTGTCTTCTGATTTTAAGTATTTTGTTCTCAATCTCATGAATCGAAGCTTTTTCGTCTCTCTCAATCTCATTCTCAAAAACCCTAGGAGTTGGATTTGAGTGATTTGAAGTGGTGCTCTTCGTTTCTCACCAGCAATGATGAAGCTTAAGGTCCTTTCTCTCTCTATTTTTATTACATACATGATTTTTTTTGTCAAATTTGTGTTATAATTTCAAGTTTTTTGTTCTCAATCTCAGAAATTGAAGCTTTTTCGTCTCTCTCAATCTCATTCTCAGAAACCCTAGAAGTTGGTTTCGAAGTGGTGCTCTTCATTTCTAACCAGTGATCATCGTTTGTCTAATGAGATCCTCGCTATTGTGTTCTGATTTCAAGGTTTTCTTCTAATTCTCAGAAATTAGAGCTTCTTCATCTCTCTTAGTTTGTTGTATGTTCTATAATTTGAAGCTTTTTTGTTTTCAATTCAAATTTAGTTAATTTTTATGTTTTGATATTATGCTCTGCTTTTTTGAAATTTATTTTGTTTTGTAAATTCTTCTATTGAATGAAACTGGAAGTGACCAAATTTATCTAAGCTCCACCAATGAAAAGATTTCTCAGATTGCCAAATAGATCTTGGTTACAAGACAAGGTGTTTGGTACTATTCTTCCACTATTAAGGTTAGATCTCGTTTTTTGATATTGATTTAGTGTTAGTTATGCTTATAGTGTATTTCTTGGAGTGTGAACTGTGTAGCATATAAGGATTTCTTGAAGATTGCTCTGCCTACTTAGTTTCAGCATATGGCTACTTAGAATTCCTAGCCCTACCTGCTTAAATCTCTCAAAATGTATGACCGAGATCATGGTAGAAATTGTGATGAATTATCTGTTTTTAAATAAATCTATCAGAATTTAGGAAGTCAGATTATCTTTGTTTCCTTTAAAAATGGATTAGAACTTGTCTAATCCCATTGAGTAGTTTGGTAGCATTTAATGTTGGGGCATGTGCACAAGGTCGCTCTGCCCCAGCTAAGTGTAGAAGAAAACATATATAGATTTTAACCTTGGTATATTTTGCAACATCCTTGTATCTAAGACAAATGAAGATGTTTTGATTTGTACGGTGAGGATGTTTTGATTTTCTAGTCGCAATCTATTTATCACTACAGAGATTGTTAACCCATATTTTAGAGATGAAAAGCAAACAAATTAGACAATTGAAGGGCCTGTATTTTCTGATACTAATAGCCAGGCCCATTAATACTAATTTTCATTTTAGTCTTTCATGCCTGGACATAGTTGGCCTCTTATCTCAGCCCTGGGATCAGTTGGATCACTTAAATCCATCAGCGGCTGCCACGACCCATCCAAGTACCACCTACACTGCCACAGGACAAGTACAGCAGTTCTCTGGATACTCGCTACAGCATGTAGCTTCTGGAAAACAGGTATTATATACTCTAACAATTAGCCTTGTAGAGATCATTTAGCTAGATATATACTCTAAAAAGTTCCCAATCAATCTCTATTAACTTTAGCAAATGCTCAGAATGTTTGTGCTAGTTTTATGTGTGGATATGGTTTTGGTACTATCGTATTTTGATTGGATGATTGATACAACCTAGTTGACGATGCATGATGTGGGTAATGGGTTTAGGACATTTAAGGCTAAGTGAAGGTCTTTATAATTGTTTTAGTACTAAGATTAAAAAATATTTGTATTGACTATGTATTTTGAATTGGATTATTGCAATCAGGTGGGAGTACATACTCACTAAGAGGTGATTGGAGACAATAAATGGAGACACACGGTCTTTTATATTTATTTTTTGAGTCGAGTTAACAATTTCTGATTTTTACGCGTAGTATTATACTGAGGGGGTCTTAAATGTTTAGATAATTAAGGCCATCTTTTTCTCTATCATGCAGAACGTACTACACATGAGTTTAAAGTTTTTGGCTTTTAAATAGATGATAGGCTGTGCAATGGCTTCAAGGAAGTACTTAGTGCTCACAGAGAATTACTTCCCCAAGTTTGCTTGGCTGGTTGGTTTAATTGATTCTTATAACTTGGTTTTTTGTTCAGTTTTTGTTGAGTTATTGCTATTGAGGGTACCTTTAATTTATTTAACTGGACGAACATCCTTTGCTCCAATCGTTAAAACTGCTATTGGTTTCATCCACCCATTTCATTTATCAGGTGATGTATCCCTTTTTTGATGACAAGGTTGTAATTAGTAAAAATAAATTACTTTTTTAACTAGAATATTTTTATTTTTATTTTTTATTTTTGTATGTTACATGAATTTTTGTTGTAATAGATTACTTGTCAATGGCATCATTCCCACTGTTTTGGAAGTTGAGATACTTGATTATGTTATCTGAATAATTTCTGATCTTTGTTACAATTTAAATGATTACAGATGATCAAGCCATTGAAAGTGCTAAGGTTCTTCCATCAGAGAAAGGTCTACCATTGAGTTCACAACCCTTGCATCGCAGATTATTGTTTAATGTGCAGTCCCTGGGGAAAAGTTCGGTATTTTGATGAATGCATGAGTTTAAGGATTGAACATTAGGTTAATGATTTTTCCTAAACCTCAACCGCTTGAGCTTAGATTTTTTAGTGACAGTTTCCATATCAATTGCTGACACTAGAATTTAGATTTTTGAATAACATATTAATTGCTGACACTAGAATTTATTCTGCCCACCTCTTGACTGAATCCGTAAAGAGAATCACAAGATTTTATCTAATAAAATCATACCTTAGGTATAGCCCCGGGCCCTGGGCAGTGCTTGGGTATTCCCCTAGTTCATTTTGGAGTTAAAGGTAGCCTCCTTCGAAGTCAGCTTCTTCTCAAGCAGGTATATTCTTTCTTAAATGGATGGATGCATAAAATTTATGGGTCTTTTGGTTGTTTAGCTTGTTTTATTTTCATTAAACTAGCATAGTATTTAATTCTTTTATTTTGGAGGGGTATGTGAAGTTATTTGCTCTTAAATAAGCCAATGAAAACTCGAAGTTGCCCCTTTTGAACTAGGTGTTGTGACTGTTGCCCAAATCAAGTGCTCTTTTTTTTTTTTTTTCCTCAAAGAAAGGAAAATTGCATTGGCCTGTTATTAATTGTCATATTTGAACATTTTATAGCTAGTTCAATGTTTCCCACATTGAGTTTCTCCACATAATTCTAGAGCTCTTTTTTTCTTTTCTTTTTTTCAAAATAAAAATTAATAAATTGAACTCATTGTCATAAGTCAAATTGCAAAATGCCATTGCCATGGATGTATAGGTTTCATTTCACATTTAGATATATATCGGTTCCTATTTTTATTTATTTTTCTGTCATTCTTTTTTTGCAGGTTGAAGACATGAGAGTGCAAAGTTGAATGGATCATGCTTTAAACAAATAATTTTGTAATTGGAACTAACAAATCTAGATGCCACATGTTGTATTTGGTTGTTTTGGGTCCTTTTGTGATAGGAATTAAGAAAATCTAGTTGCAACACATTGGAATTAATATGTTATATTTGGTTGATTTTGGAAAATGTTGTATGGAACACCTGTGATATGGAACAGATTTTGGTGTCAAATAAAAATAAAAATGTTATTTGTTATTTGGTCTATGTAGAAATTTTTATATTTTGGAACAGGTGGCTGTAATGAACAGGTGGTTAAAACAAAAAAAGAGCCTTTGTTATAATTGAACACCTGTCATTAGTGAAATTGCAAAGTTGTTCGGTCTGCCCCATAAGGGCCTGTGCCAGCTGTTTTAGCCATGCTATTGCCGGCTGTTGTATCTGCTGGCAATAGCCAGCATTCTCGGCTATAAACTTAGCTGCCAGCAAAGGATTTGCCGACTGAGGCTTAGACGGCTGATATCATTACAGCCGGCAAAACTTTTGGGGGCTGAAATTCATGCATTTGACGGCTGTTTAATCTGCCGGCAAAGCCCAACTTTTTTGTAGTGCAAAAATCGGAATAAATTATTTAAAAAATAATATTTAGGGAAAGGGGCTTTCAAATTTGTAGGTTATACTGCCATATTATTTGGGATATTATTGGGATGTTAATTAAATTCAACAGCCAAAAAAAAAAAAAAAGGTAAATTAAATTAAATTTGGGACAATTAGCATTTTCCTCCGTGGTAATAGACCTTCATCATCATGTCCAGCTATAACTTGCTTGGACATGTCTCACTTCGTAGTTGGTATGTGACTCGTCCCATTGCAAGTCCCGTGTGCACTGTTAACATGACAATATCGAGTTAATCCTTCAATTGGATTATTTAAGATTAATTAATAAACAATAATAAAAGAGGGGAAAAAAAAAATCGTTCTCAACAGCATGAAACAGCAAAACTTTTTTACTTGAACCCATGTGAATAAACAATCTGCAGGCTTATTCCGGTTGACAGGGGCAGAACAGGACTTTTAAGTTGGGGCCGGGTGATCAACTTAGAATTTTTTTTTTTTGGGAAATATCCAAAAACTCCTTAAAAAATAAATTCATATCCAAAAACTTCATTAAATATTTTTCCTATCCATTTAATCCAAATAAAAAAGATTCATATCTATTAAATCCAACCAGTTAATTTTTTTGTTTACTTTTGTTAAAAGAAAAGAGTAATCCGATTAAAATATCATTCTTTGACATTAATATGTTTAATGAAAAAATTACATATTTAATTGAATTTCTACTTTTATCTTTTTTAGTGTAAGTAGAAAAAAATTAACTATCATTAATTAATTCTTCTCTAATGTACATATGGGGGGAAGGGTGAAGAAAAAGGAGTAGGAGAGCAGGTATACAAGTTTAGGGAAAGAGGGAGTATAAGAGAAAATTCACTTGAATATGCATTTTTGTCATTAAACATATTATTGTGAAAGAATGGTATTTTGGTCGGATCACTATTTTTTTTTAACCATAGTAAACAAAAATTTAACTTATTGGAGTTAATGGATATAATTCTTTTTTATTTCGATTACATAGATAGGATAAATATGTAATGGGATTATTATATATGATTTTATATTTGAAGGAGGTTTTGGATATTTCCCCTTTTTTTTGAAGGAGGTTTTTCTATTATTATTTATTTTAAATTTTTTAGACCTCAATAAATTACTCTTCATGGTAGATTCCATATTATGATTTGGGATCTAATTTTATCCTTACAAGTAAGGGTTTCCATACTTGATACTTCAATTATTCAAGACCAGAGAAAGGGGCAGCACGTGGCATCGTGATGGTGTTTGGGGTGGTTTGGGAGAGTTGGGAGGAAATAAGGAAGAGAATTGAGGTCTTTATAGGTGATTTTGACCAAAATATCCCAATATAAAGTGATCTCTTCTCATAAGTTTGGGGGCTATTTTGGTGAAATCAGAATCTGAGTTTTCATTAGATGACGTGTGTTCACCATTTGAAGTGGCCACTCGTATAATTTTGACAAAAGTTAAAATACTATTAAGCCAACTGTCATTTTTTTTTTCCCTAGATTTTGTAGGGGCCATGGCCATTGCCCCCATGTCTCCACTATGTTCTGCCCCTGCCAATTGATCCACTCGCCTAACCGGATTGCTCTCCAATCAGGTTGTGTAACTATATAGGCCCACAAATCCAACTTGGTCTATGATTCGTGTCATTGCTAGTGACTTGCTAATAGCTCCAATGAGGGATGAAGTTAGGAATTTAGTTTAGGGGAGCATTATTGCTGGTGACTTGTGAGTTGACTGGCAAAGATACCAACTGGTAATAATTATTCACATTGCACATGTCAACGTTAAACACTCAAACACTAAGGAGAAGATCAAGAAGTAAGAGAGGGGCCTTCATTTCCACAACAACATTATAGTCATTTCATATGGAAGTCGGGATTACTACCGTAAATGTATCTGAGCATTTCAAGTTGACTTGCAAAGATACCAACTGGCAATAATTATTCACATTGCACATGTCAACGTTAAACACTTAGAAGATCAAGAAGTAAGAGAGGGGCCTTCATTTCCACAACAACATTATAGTCATGTCATATGGAAGTAATGATCCAATCAGAACGTGCTGAAGCTTATATCAGCATCAGCACGACTATAAATTTACAACTGTTGATTACAAACTTACAATTGACTGATTATAAACTTATAATTGACTGACTATAAATGTCGCTCGCGAACTAGATAATTATTCATTTGTAGTCAGTTAATTGTAAATTTGTAATTAGTCAATTGTAGGTTTATAATCAGCAATTGTAGGTTTATAGCCGTGCTTATATAAGCCTATATCAGCACGTACTGATAGAATCATTACTGTATATATATATATATATATATACTCAATCTGTTTCATATCGATTATCTTCCTCTCCATTGTGGGTTGTTTCAAAATTATTGCCCTACTAAAAAGTCATTGATTTCATTTTAATCAATTTCCAAAAATATCCAAATCCATGGTATAAAGTCATTGTTATAGAAAAACAAACTCAATGAATATTTTGTGCTACACTTAAGAGCAAAACTAGAATGTTAAGTATAGATATAAGTGTGAAACCATTTAAGAGGAATTTTTAGAAATTGTATTTTTCAAACAGGACAATCAATGTGAAATAGAGGGATTATATATAGGGAAAATGACAAGACAGTGGGTCAAAATAAAAATAATCTTTAAAAGAGGGCTAAAAATCTCATATTTCTTTCAAAGTGGCAATAATGAATTTTAATTTCAAAAAGAGGGAATTTAGGTTCAAATATCTATTATACCATTTTGGTAAAAAAATTTCTCTTTTTACCCTACCCAAATCCTATAAGATTGTTCTCCTCTCTCTTTATTAAATAAAACTTAACTAATATTTATCCTGTGTTAAGAAAGAGAAAAAAAAAAAAGTGATTATCTATTTATTTTTATTTTTATTTTTATTTTTTGCCATTGCTTATTGAAAAGCATGATCTAAATTTAATTCACATACCTGCCACTAGAATAAATAAATAAATAAATAACTTTTCAAATTCAAATGTATAGATTATTATTCTAGTTGAAAAAAAAAAATACATACATCTATATATATATATAGATGATCAGTTTTTTTAAATTATGTTTTAAGAATTTTAAATTAGGAGACAAGAGATGCGTTTAATGTGAGAAGGGTATTTACGTGGGATAAACAAATAAATAAAAAATAAGGAGGGCAAAATGGTTATTATAAAATGGCATATGTAGATCTTTTTTTGGGGGATTAAAGTTCATCATTATCATTTTAAATGGAATAAAAGATATTTGACCCTTTATTTGGAAATATTTTCTTTTTCACCCACCATTTTATCATTCTCCATTATATAAATAGGGATAGGATTGAGGGATTCATATAAAACACTTCATTTTTGCACTTTAGTTGATTTGTCAAATGGTGAGTGGAGCTTGACCACACCAACCTTCTAGAGTACCTTTGGATCTTGTGAATCCAATGGCTTAAAAATGATGTACAAAAATGAAATGCAAAAATTGAATCCATGGATCTACCCAGATATATATATAGTTATTGGTTTCTTTTCTATGTTTATTAGGGCATTTTTTTGCACTTAAAAATTTTATAATCTAAAGGATCTCTATTTTCTTTTTGATGATTTTGCAAGTCAACAAGAGTTGATTTCCACCACCGCATGCCATGTTGTCTTCAAATTTGTGATTCCATCGCTGATTGGCCTCTTGCAATTGAAGTATCAAAGCAACATATCGCCATTTCAAACGCACCCTATAACTATGTGGGCTTTCTTCATTTCCTTTTGGATCTATTGCATTGGACTCTTGACTAAGAAGGAAATCCAAAATCATTGTCCAAATTACTCTTATATCTCCAGACATGCTATTCTCATCTCGGGAGCTCTATCATCAGTTTCACTAGCATCAATTCTTCTCCCACGCTTGTTCGGCCAGCTCATTTTCATTATATGGGCCCTTTTGCTTATCATCATAGCACGTCACATACTTTTGCATATTTACCATTGGCTCTACCGAAGAATTATGAAGGCCGTAGTTCTCCAAATATGCAACATTTTGAATGGGTTCATGGAATGCATCTTGCAGCAGTAGCAGCAGCCACATTTGCTTGTGTAACTCTCTATATATGGACATATTTCAAAAGGTAAATTTCAAGAAACCTCTTTAATGTTTAGACTTTTTTTCACGTAACTCCTAAAGAAAAAATGGTTATAATGTGCTCAAACGCCATACAAATTTAACAATTAGCATCATCGTTAACCGTTTTTCATGAAATTAGATGGAAAAATGTCACGTAATCGCCATTAATTTCGTGAATGGCGATTAACGGTGGCACTAATATATTACTAAATTTGTAAGTTATCTGAGGCACATTACTAACATTTTTTCTTTAGGGGACTTGACGTGAAAAAGGATCAAATATTAGTTGAGTTTATAATAGTTTACCCCTATTTCAAAAGCAGTCATATTACGTAAGAGATATCTAAGGATTTTTATGGAGCAACAACTATTGAATAATAATGCTCCTATGTTTGTTTGTAATACTTTTGGATTAGTAACATATTCTATATTACAATTATTAAATATATCATTTTCCCATATCATTTTTATTATGTGGGCTCTTTTGCTTGCCCACTTTATTCCTCCTCTCTTTTTTACTAAAGATTTCAATTAATACCAAGTCACAACATTGAGAAAATGAAAGAAAATTAAAGGGAGAGGGAAAATGCTCTAGATTCAATAGGTAAATGAGGCACCCATTCAATTAGCACACAAAATGGGTTTAAGCCTAGTTGATGAGTTAACTACAACAGGATAGGTCTTCCACAGCATGCAAAAAACGCCATAAATGATCTTTTACGGCATGCGGGCAAACGTCGTCTATGGCGATGCCATGAAAAGTCGGGTGTTATACACAGTGTTCAGTAAATGTCATAGTTGAGTTATTTACAGTGTTTGTTTTACGCCGTTAATAATTAGTTACGGCATGCATTTGAAAGCTATGACTATATCATTTATAGTATTCATGTGCATGCCGTAAATAACTCAACTATGGCATTTACGTGTATGCCGTCAATATATTAGTTACGGCTTGCCAATAAATGCCATAAATGATATATTTATGGTATGCCATAATATGCCATGAAATAGGTACTATTGACAATACTTTCAATTATTTGTGGCATTTATTGCATGCCGTAATTCAATTTTTATAGCATGATATGTACATCATTAAATCTATTATTATTTCCTTATAGGTAGTCTTTGATGACACCAAAGCATACAATGCAACAAAAAATGTGAAATCTGTAATATTGAAATAGGCAACTGTAGCAAAACTCAAGCTCATAGAATCCAATACATGTCATTCCTCCAAACACATAAAGTCATAATTGTTCTTTGCTTCCCACTTGAAATGAGAAATTGTTCAAACAAATGGGAAAAATACAATACGCGATCAAGTCCACAAAAATAGAACATCGATCAATCTTTTATCACATACTTGGTAATTGTGTTTTTCAAAAAACAACCCATTTACATAAAACCATTGAATCCATGTCATACTAACAGTACTAGCTAGTAATAACAAAACACCAGCTTTGCAGACACATCGACCAAACTAAACATTAATAACTCGATCACTAGTTCACCACAATGAAATAGAAACAACTTTAAAAGAGGCACCCAAAACAGTTATCACTAATCATTAACCTGCATAATATAAATGTATAGTTAGAAATTAAGCAAGTCTATATCAAAGAAGCAACCAAAATCACTATAATTAATCAAATTGCAAGTGAAAAAAGGGGCTGGTGTAAATCTTGTGTGAAAAGCTCATGAGCCATAATATGAGAAGTGAATTAGTTAGAGAGCAGAAGATATAAAAGAAATGGTAGAAGTTGTGAATCATAGAATTTCAGGCATTTAAAAACTATTTCTATAGCTGTTAGAGAAATTTGACTATCAACATCTAGTTAGTGACATCTCTTCACATTCTAAAAGCATGAAACATCTTTAATTCAATTTCCAACTTTACTAATTATTCAAAATAAAACTCTCTTTCTCACTCACTCTCTTTCCTATGTTTATGAAGGGCATCTTTAGATAGTTGAAAGGTACTTGCTACATTAGTAGACCCACTAATCATTAACGAATCTTTCATCAATTCAACACACTTCAACACTTTTTCCTTGTCTTCATTTTTTTTATAAAAGGTAATATAGAATTAAAAGGGCCAAAAAGCCATAAAGCCATATACAAGTGTACCAATAGTATACTGCAGTAGTAAAGAGTAAAGACAAAAACCCACCTAAGAAACTACAAACCTAAGGACATGGAACACAAGCCCAAAATAGCCCTACAAAGACTAAAGCACCATGGAGTGCAGACAACAATCAAGCCTTGAATCTTCACCCTAAGAAAGAGACGCACACAAGCCCTAAGTCCTTCTTCAATGGCTTTGAGAGTGAGAGAACAAAAATGGAAAGGGGAAAGTGTTGAATCTTCACCCTGAGAAAGAGACACACACAAGCCAGTCGGCCCTAGGTTCTTCTTCAATGGCTTTGAGAGTGAAAGAAGAAAAATGGAAAGGGGAAAGTGCAATCAGGAAATGAAAATGGCAAAAATTTGGAATAAAAATCCCGCTAAAGTTTTTCTGGTCATTTTTTATCACGAACGCTTATAATAAAAGCTGTAAAAAAGAATTTTGTATGTTGTGAAAACGGACCATTTTAATGACATGCAAAAACATACCGTAAAAACGACTATTAGAGGCATGCCAAATGTGCATGCTGTTAATATGGTCTCCCTTCCATTTATTCACGGTAATTATTTTGGGCCCGCCATAAATGTGCACATTAACAACATGCCTTATATGCACACTGTTAATGTGACGTGAATACTATATTTTGTTGTAGTGGTTATAGGAACTAGTACGTAGAGAACTGCAAGTTGAGCCCACATTGGTAAAGAAATCTGAGTAAAAGTTTCCTTCCCTCAATGTGTTTTGACGTATTGTAGTCTCCATTGAAAAATAGTTTGTCGTCTGAGTTGAAGGATGATCACTTTGCCAATAAAGGAGTCTTAGTTGCTTATATATGCAAACTTCTATTATCAAGTTCCTTATGTTTCATTTATGATCAATTACAAATTCATCACATTAAATGGAAAAATTCAAAAAAATAATGAACATTATTACAAATGATAATGAAATTTAAAGTAATATATGGTATTTCATGAATTTCTAAAATTGATCTTACGATCGATATTAATTATAACGATTTTTTAAACTTTATTATTTAAGACGATGGATTTGTTTCTTCAATACTATATAAGATACAATATAAATGTTTAATTTCTATTTGGACTCCCAAACAAGCATTAAGTATTTGTCTTGTAATCTTGTATTTAGGATAAAGAATACTCATAAGCAAACTAGCCTTCTATCGATTGTTAAAAAGTAAAAAATAAATAAAAAGCCAACCACAACTTATTTTTCCATGTTATAAATATGAAATATCATGATAACTTTTAGGTAATAATTAGCTTCCTTTTTGCCCTTGATTTGTAAGGTCTAAATTATGTAGAAGCAAACATGGAGTAATTCCTTATTGTCATTTTGAGATTAAAGGGGAATCCTTCATGTGAACTCCATTAGACCCTAATGACATTGATGAGCCAGCTTTAGCTTCACTTAACTCTGCAAAATGGCTAGCTGCTACAAAAGATGAAATGAATTCCATAACTAAAATCAAATCTGGAAATTGGTTGATCTTCCTCTTGGGTAAAAAGTTATTAGAAACAAATGAGTTTTAAAAGTCAAGCGAAAGGCAGATGGATGGATCGATAAGTGCAAAGCTCATCTCTTGGTGAAGGATTAAACTAAAAAAATAGGGCATAGACTACAAAGAGATATTCTCCCCAGTGGTAAGATTTGCTTCTATTTGCTTTCTTCTAGCTATTGTCGCACATTTAGATTGAGAATTCTTCCAAAAGGATGTGAAGACTGCATTTTCAATAGAGAATGAGACAAGGAGATTTATATGGATCAACCTATTGGCTTTGAGGTTAATAAACAATAACGTAAAGCATGTCGCTTTAAGCTTCCATTTATGACCTAATTAAAGCAATGGTTTAGACAGTGGTATTTCAAATTTCAACACACCATTGTTAATATTGGCTTTGAGATAATGGACGAAAACCATTATGTGCATATCAAAAGATCAGGAAAGAGTTTCCTTATTTTGTCTTTGTATGTTGATGACATATTATTGGCTAGGAATGACATGGAGATGATTGTTGCTACTAAAGAATGGTTATCGTTTACTTTTGAAATGAAGAACATGAGAAAAGCAAATTATGTGCTCAAAATTAAGATTTTGAGAGATCTTGGTTTATCCCAAAAGACTTACATTAAGAAGATCTTAAAATGATTCTGTATGCACAACTCAAATCCCATTGACACTCCAATCGAGAAGGGATATAAGTTAAGCCTAGAATTTTGCCCTAAAACTGGTGAAAAAAATGAAGAAAATGGAAGCGATTCCCTATGTGTCGCTACCCTAAAAAAAGATTTTTCCTATAATGGGACGACCTCGGGTCATCCATGGTTGGTGGGTGTGTGGATGGGTGGAATGATGGTTGTGGAAATTGGTTCATTTTAAGGGCGTCTTGACTGGTCTAGACTTGTAAGCACATCTAGAATAATCAAAGTTATGGAGTCGCCACCAATCAGGAGTTTGAGGACGTGATTGGACATCCTATAGTCTATTAGAAAATGGGTTCATTTGATATCTCAAAATAAGTCCATTTGAGGTCTTACCAACAAATAGGTCCATTTGAGGCCTATTTGGAAATTAAATGACTCTTAGTGTTTTGTGAGACTAAAGATTGAGAGTAAGGGGGTTTGATTACCAGTGGGGAAGGTGTCAGACATCCCACATCGCCCGTTGGGATCTAATGGTTCCCGATTTTGACAATGTTTCTGTTTAAATTCCCATTTGTTATTATTGATTTTCTACACGAACAATTTAACATAAGATACCCTTTTTGAAGGAGGATGAATTTTGTCATTTCAAAAAGAGATCCCTAAAGGCATTTGAGCAAGGTTTTGAGAATATGGATGTTTGAAAATGTGCCTTAAGGTTTTTGTAAATGAAAACCACTTGAAAAAGACCACAAATTTACTTTCCTTCTCATGGGTATCTTATATTAAATTGATTAATTCTTAACGAATAGCATTTCTATCTTGCAGTGGTAAAATCAATCCTTTTATGAAAGGAAGGAAATAGAAATGATGTGATTGCATTTTTAATGAATTAATACCAAATGCAAATCCACTTTGGATTTTTAGAGAACTCGGGACCTTTTGAAGTCAATGGAATGGGTAAGAAAAAGGATACTTTTTGAAAGCATTTGAGAATAAGTAGATGTTTCCTTTTTGAAGAGAAAAATAGTCTTTTAAAGACAGGGGTTCCTTTTGAAGGAAGAGAAATGTATCTGAGTTTGAAGAGGGAGCACTTTTGAAGTGTAAAGGAATTCTGTTTATGAAAACTGATAGTGAAACTTTATAATTCTTAATCCCAACTAAAAGGCATCCTGTATGGAATGATGGTTTTGGAAAATTGACTTCATGTTATAGAAAGATGTGTTTTTGGAAAGGAAGCATACGCCCTTTTAATGAAAATATTTTTTTACGTCATTCTTGGAATAAACTCGTCAAGTGAAACCTTTGTGCACTCATTGAGGATTTTGAAAGTGTTTCTTTGTAAATGATGCGTGCATTAACCACTCGCTTGATGACAAGAAATTCTTTTTGAATCATGAAGTCAAAATCTTTATCTGATAAAGATGGTAATGTTGTCAAAAATGATTTGTGGGAGAATGATCCCATGTAGGCATGAATAAAACCTTTTTGAAAGCTCAACCCTTTTAGCGGGGATTTGACATGTAAAGAATCACTTACAACTTTAAAGGACTTTTTGGGAAATTATTTGGGGGCTTTTGAAGCATAAAAATGGTTAGGAGGAATTTTATCTAATCTTGAAGCTCACTTGAATTAATTGAATAAAAATGTAATCAACTACATCTCCTAAGGATTGGAATTTTACTACGTGACATAGGGACACGCAGGAGTTCTTGGATTCCGGGTTGGATTATTCATTGGAATTTGGTGAGTCAATTGATTAAATCCATTTGATAGTGGTAAGCTATTATGCTAGTGATGAGTTTCCAAGCATTTGATGCTGTAAACTTTTATCCATAGCATGATAGCCTATCTCAAATCCTCAATTAAACTCTATTCACACGATAAATGATTAAGATATCACATAGCATGAACTTTGAAATAAACACATTCAAAATATCAAAGGATACTTAAACATAATCAACCTTGGCAAGGTTTAGAATTCATGAATGCGATGTTTATTTCTTTGATAAGCACAAGTATATGTACAAAAATAAAAGGGTTAAGTGACCATAAAATAAAGAGTACATAAGCATTGGGGCAAAAGAGTTGTAACGACCACAACTCGGAAGATAGCTAAAGCCATAGCTTCTAAAATTAAGAAATAAATAAATAAAAAATGATAATGTACAAGCATTGGGACAAAAAGTCGCGATGACCACAACCCAGAGGATAGCTAAAGTCATGGCATCTAGAATAAATAAATAAATAAAGAAGAAAAATAAAAACAACCTTTGAATGAATTTGTCCTTATCCTTGCCTTTGTTCATTTATCCAAACATAGGAATATTCAATTAAGTCCAATAAACTCCATAGAAAAAGGGGAGAGAGGTTATTTTATATCCAAGTTGATTACAATTACCAACAAGAAAACAAGAAGAGGTTAGTATAAACAATATGCATGTATGCATGAACCTAACCTTACCAATTTTGATTTTGCTTAAATATCACTTCGACCTTTTGATATGCTTAAATTTCCATTTCAAGCATCACAAATTCAAGCTCACATGCAATAAAAAGGAATGAAAATAGGTGCTAGCAACCTATTGGAGTGGTTTGCATGCAAAAGGGTGGTTTAGAGTCTCCATACCTTTAACCCACCATACTGGACTTTGATCCCTTTACAACATGTTTTAGGAAGTCTGTATACGTACTCGAGCTAGGGTTAGGAGGGTGGTAATCACATATTAAGGCTGCAATAAATAATGGTATTAATAGAAAATCTAAGGAAGCTTAAAAATGAAATTAAAAGTGAAGCTCACCTAGTATAGGTGGTTTTCACCTTAGCTTTGATCAGTGTAGGCTTGGATGCTCCTTTGCTAGGCTTGAAAATCCTTTCTTGAAATGTTCCTTTGATATTCTAAGTGTGCTTGGATGGTGGTTGAACTTGAGACCTTGACAACTTGAAGAGGTTTAATGCATGGGTGCATGCATTGAGGTGAATTTTTGGGAGGAATTTAATGAAGTTGTAGAGAGTTTTGTGTGAGGATTTTTGTAAGGGAGAGAGTGAGGATGCTTGGATGTAGATATGGTGAGGATTAGAGGGAGATTTGGTATAGTTTTTGTAGGAATAGAAAGATTGGATCCTTTAATGAATAGAAAGTGGAGTATTTATAGGAAAAATTAGATTTTTAGGGGTAAAATGGTCATTTGGAGGGGCATTTTGGTTATATGGGACATGGAGGGCATTTGGGAATTGTTTGGTGAAATAAATACCCCATTTGATGGGGGCAAAGTGGTCTATTTGTGGCAAAAGGGTAACTTGCCATGGCAAATATCCCACGCTGGCATGGTAGGCGTGGACCCACGTTGTCCTTAACACCATGGACAAGTCCTATCCATGCAGTTGGATTATGGCTGCAGGGGGCTATAGGGTGGCTGGCAGAGCTGAAAGCACTACTAGCGTAGGCTCACTTTTGTCAACTCAGCCATGATTTCTTATCATTAGCCATGGGAACTTGTAATCATCAGTTTGTGTGCTTGATCTGATGAGGTAGGGCCACTGTGGTGGGTCAGGTGTGGTGGTCCACCCTACTGTGGGGCTATACGATCTTCCGATCGCATTCGATTGACAATCGGATGGATTCCGACCGTTGATTTTGAATGTGGATTGACACTTTGGTTCCCTAAACTTAGTTTGGGACCAAAGGGTGGAGAGTATACCCTCTAGGGTGCGATCGAATGGCCCGAATAGGAGCACGATGCTCACAGGGCTGCGTGATTAGGGTTTTATTGATCGTGAGCCAAACAAGACCCAATCTTTGATAATAATTAAAAAAAAAGGTCTTGTCTTGCTTTTAGAGGATTGAATTCGAGATCTAACGGTTTGATTGCCTATTGGGTGAAAAATTGTGAGAAATCAAACCACCTAAAGTTACTTTAGGGGTTCGATTTAGGGGTTTTTGGGAATCAAAGGGTTTGTGCCTTTTGATTCCCAATCAAATGGTCTTATACCATTCTAGAAACATTGAATTGAAGATCTAACAGTTAGATTGACGATTGGATGAGAGATTGTGAGAAATCGAACCACCTAAAGTTGCTTTAAGGGTTCAATTTAGGGGTTTAGGGATTAGAGGGTCTATGCCTTCTAACTCCCAATCAAATGGTCCTAGACCGTTCTAGGAACATTAAATTGAAGATCCAACGGTCTGATTGACCATTGGATGAGAGATTGTGAGAAATCAAACCACCCAAGGTTGCTTTAGGAGTTCGATTTAGGGGTTTTGGGGACTAAAGGGTCTGTCCCTTCTAATTCCAAATCAAATGATCCTAAACCATTCTAGGAACAATGAATTAAAGATCCAACGGTCGGATTGACCATTGGATCAGAGATTGTAAGAAATCCAACCACCCAAGGTTTCTTTAGGAGTTCGATTTGGGGTTTTAGGGATCAGAGGGTCTGTGCCTTCTAACTCACAATCAAATGGTCCAAAACCGTTTTAGGAACATTGAATTGAAGATCCAATAGTTGGATTGACCATTAGATGAGAGATTGTGAGAAATCGAATCACCCAAGGTTATTTTAGGGGTTCGATTTGGGGGGTAGTTCGATTTGGGGGTTTTAGGGATCAGAGGGTTGTGGCCTTCTGATTCTAAATCAAATGGTTCTAGATCATTTTAGGAAGATTGAATTGAAGATCCAACGGTCGGATTGACCATTGGATAAGAGATTATGAGAAATCAAACCACCCAAGGTTGCTTTAGGGGTTCAATTTGGGGGTTTTGGGGATCAGATGGTCTGTGCCTTCTGACTCCCAATCAAATGGTCCTATACCGATCCAAAAACATTGAATTGAAGATCCAACAATCGGATTGACCATTGGATGAGAGATTGTGAGAAATTGAACCACCCAAGGTTGCTTTAGGGGTTTTGGGGATCAGAGACTCTGTGCCTTCTAATTCCCAATCAAATGGTCCTAGACCATTCTAGGAACATTGAATTGAAGATCCGACGGTCTAATTGACCATTGGATAAGAGATTGTGAGAAGTCGAACCACCCAAGATTGTTCTAAAGATTTGATTTGGGGGTTTCAGGGATCAGAGGGTTTGTGCTTTTTGATTCCCAATCAAATGGTCCTAAACCGCTCTAGGAACATTGAATTGAAGATCCAATAGTCGAATTGACTATTAGATAAGAGATTGTGAGAAATCGAACCACCTAAGTTTGCTTTAGGGGTTCAATTTTGGGGTTTTGGAGATCAGAAGGTCTGTGCCTTCTGATTCTCGATCAAATGGTCCTAAACCGTTCTAAAAACATTGAATTGAAGATCCAACGGCCAGATTGACAATTGGATAAGAGATTGTGAGAAATCGAACCACCCAAAGTTGCTCTAAGAGTTCGATTTAGGAGTTTTGGGGATCAGAGGGTCTGTGCCTTCTGATTCCCAATCAAATGGTCCTAGACTATTCCAAGATCATTGAATTGAAGATCCAAAGGTCGGATTGACCGTTGGATAAGAGATTATGGAAAATCGAACCACCCAAAGTTGCTTTAGGGGTTTGATTTGGGGTTTTTGGGGATCAGAAGGTCTATGCCTTCTAATTTCCAATCAAATGGTCTTAGACTGCTCTAAGGACATTGAATTGAAGATCCAACGGTCAAATTAACCATTGGATAAGAGATTGTGAGAAATCAAACCACCTAAAGTTACTTTAGGAGTTCGATTTGGGGGTTTTGGGGATTGGAGGATCTGTGCCTTCTGATTCCCAATCAAATGGTCCTAGACTGTTCCAAGATCATTGAATTGAAGGTCCAAAGGTCGGATTGACCGTTGGATAAGAGATTATAGAAAATCGAACCACCCAAGGTTGCTTTAGGGGTTTGATTTGGGGTTTTTGGGGATCAAAAGGTCTGTGCCTTCTAATTCCCAATTAAATGGTCCTAGTCCGCTCTAAAAACATTTAATTGAAGATCCAACGGTCGAATTGACCATTGGATAAGAGATTGTGAGAAATCAAACCACCCAAGCTTACTTTAGGGGTTCGATTTAGGGGTTTTTGGGATCATAGGGTTTGTGCCTTCTGATTCCCAATCAAATGGTCTTAGACCGTTCTAAGAATATTGCATTGAAGATCCATCGGTTGAATTGACCATTGGATAAAGGTTTTGTGAGAAATCGAACCACCCAAAGTTGCTCTAGGTGTTCAATTTAGGGGTTTCGGGGATCAGAGGGTCTGTGCCTTCTGATTCCTAATCAAATGATCCTAGACTATTCCAGGATCCTTGAATTGAAGATCCAATGGTCGGATTGACCATTAGATAAGAGATTGTGGAAAATCGAACCACCCAAGGTTGCTTTAGGGGTTTGATCAGAGGGTCAGTGCCTTCTAATTCCCAATAAAATGGTCTGAGACCGCTTTAGGAACATTGAATTGAACATCCAACGGTCGGATTGACTATTAGATAAGATATTGTGAGAAATCGAACCACCCAAGGTTGCTTTAGGGGTTTAGTGGTTCGATTTGGGGGTTTTGGGGATCAGAGGACCTATGCCTTCTGATTCCCAATCAAATGGTCCTAGACCGCTCTCAGAACATTGAATTGAAAATCCAACGGTCAGATTGACTATTGGATAAGAGATTGTGAGAAATCGAACCACCCAAGGTTGCTTTAGAGGTTCGATTTAGGGGTTCTGGGCATCATACTTGTTCCCTGCTCTAGGGTCTTGAAGATTGAACTGGGGGAATATCTTGCCCTAGTTGTGGGTAGGACAAGGTGAAAAAAATTAGGTATTGAGTGTGTCCAACCTAATTATACTGCTAATGGGTTGATTGATTTTGTCCGAAGGTGACCCGACAAAATTTGGGTGTCTACACTATGTAAGTGCAGTTGGTAGTTTGATTGATGTACGCTATATTGTGTACTCAACCGAATAAATGTTTCGTAGTGGTTATGGTCAGTTGGTAGGGGTGTTCATGGTTTAGGTTAAAACCGAAAACCAAACCGGTCGGTTTGGTTTGGTTTTTTTGTCATTAGGTTTGGTTTTGGTTCCAATTTTAGAAAACCGAATTGAATTGGTTTGGTTTTGGTTTTCATGTTTAAAAAACCAAACCAAACCGAAAAACCGAAAAAACCGAAAAATATATAATATATAATATATATATTTTATTTTATATATTATATATCAAATTTTAATTTGTAATTTGTTGATTTTAAGTTTCTTATTGTTTTTCCTATTTTAGCTTGGCATGTATTAAACTAGTTATTAATGTTGTGTGAGATAATGGCATGTATTAACTTGGAGATTTAAACTTGGATTGACATATGTGAATTTGTTTCAATTTTGATACAATGTTTAATGTTTTTTTTTAGTTGCTAATGTAATGCTTTTATTAAAAATGTTTTAATTTGGAGTTTGGCATGTCATTTTTTTCATTTTCAATTATTTGTTGCTACTTGATTGGTTAAAACTGAAACCGAACCGAACCAAACCGAATTTTTATGGTTTGGTTTGGTTTGGTTTTTTTATAGTATGATTTGGTTTTGGTTTGGGAAGAGCAAAACCGAAGTATAATGGTTTGGTTTGAAAAGTACCCCAAAACCGAACCAAACCGAACCACGAACACCCCTATCAGTTGGTACCAAAATAACTTAGGACGTGTTCATTGGGAAGTAGTTTAAAGGATTTTCTATATCTTCGTGGGACAACAAATCTCATTCTTTACTATCAAGGTGGAAACATGAGATTAAAAGGATATAGGAATACTGATAGGCCAACAATATAGATTAACGTAAATCCATGACAAGTTACACATTCTAATTAGTGGAGTGGTTGTTTCCAGGGTAGTAAGAAATAGTCTTGCATTGCTTTTTCCATGATGGAGTCAAAGTATATTGCTTGTTTAGCGGTAATATAAGAGGTTTTTCGGTTGAGGAGATTCTTCCAGCATCTTGGGATCTTGACTTTTACAAATGAAACTGTAATGATTTATGTTGATAATATAGCAGCCTTAGTATACATCAGGTATCCCAAATATCATGGAAGAACCAAACACATAGACATTTGTTTTCAGTACATCCGTGATCTTGTTGCACAAGGGGAGGTGGTCCTATATCATAACTCCACTAACACGATGGTAGTTGATCTTCTTACGAAAACCATTGCTAAAGATGTATTTTAGACCCATAGAATAAGTTTAGGACTTTGTAAACTTTGATATATTTTTGGATACCATATTAACTTTAACGTATATGATTGTTTGACATCTATGTTTATGAGTATCTTATGCATATGGCTTTATATTATGCCATTGGTGATACTGTACACATTTTCTCATCATGTCACCAAGTTTAGATTAGTCCACTTACAGGGGCGATCACTTTAGCACTTTCATAATGAGCAAGTTGAGACAATAATCTTGGCACTAAGAAAGTAAGTAAAATATTTTGTCGACGCTTACAAAGCGAACAAAGTATAATTTTTAAAAATGTTGCCTCTAAGCTGAGGTTTATTAAAATTTAATATGAAGTGATTCCACAACTTCATGAAGCTTGAATAGAGCCAACTAAAGGTGAGATCTTAGATAGACAGTTGATAAGTGACTGGGCTAAGAAACTTGAGTTAGACGCTTGTACGGCAACTAGACGAAGATTCGTATGGTATTTTGAGTGTGACAGGCCCAAATATAGTGGGAGCTCCGTCGTAGCATACATATCATAATATGTGTGCTATGAACAACCATTTAGGGGAATCCTTGGATAAATCCTTGGCATGCTCTAGCATTGTGTGAGCCCTAATAGATCAAAATCACTCAATAAATATGAAATATCATGATAACTCACACTCATTTCAGCTAAACAATCCACATAATGGATATAACAAACCACTTATCATTAAACATGTTAGTTTCTTTATTACAACAAAAAGGACAAAAAAATTCACAACTGTGGCATACTTTCAAGCATTTATATCCAATATATATATATAGCAAGTGTAAAGGCATCTCTCCCTACTATTTCATTAGTCGTCGTGTAATTTGTTTGATAATCCACCGCTAATTAGAGAATGGGTATGGGAGAGTTGAGTTGGATGGATTGAATGAAATCGGAGTCTGGCAAATGAAGAGGAGGCAGTGAAAAATGACTGTAAGTAGAGCTGCCATTTCTAATCTCTTGCATTGTCAGTAGAGCTGCAACTGTATTCCTGAAAATACCTTCACCGGCCACGGTTACAGCTTCTCTTTCTCCCCTATTACTCTCTTCTTCCACAATAGGGAAGACTGCATCTATTGTGCTTTCACATTCCTTGACAAGCTTCGAAACAAGGTCGGTTGTAAAGAAGGGCTGTTGCAACACCTTTTGGATAAAAGGCAAGCGCAACAACCCACCCGTTCGCTTGTCGTACTTCTTCAAGATCTTAGCCAACCCTACAAAATTCAAATGTCTTGTGATTCTAATTTTTTGTTAACTAGCAAACAATCAACTTCATCGAATGACATCACAACAATGCCAACCTTTCAAAGGGTATGACCATTTGAATCTTTTGGATAATGATGAGCAGGGTTTTTCTGTCAAGGTTTAGCATCCAGTTTTATTTTGAACCAAAATAAAATTAAAATCTCAAATTTCACAAAGTTTCAATGGGTTTGTCCCAATTCTTATATTTGAGCATGGAAAGATCCAAAAAATAGGCATGTTGTCATAATGGCTGGAAATCGAAATGAATTCTTTTTAGTTTTTTCAATTGATGGAGAGACCACCCAAGAATATTTTTTGGGTTGGAATCAATGAATGTAGCCATTTGAGACATAGACGATTACAACTAGCTAGGCGATTAAGTTTAGTTGTTTCATAATATCAGAGAGAGCTGAGCCTTAACGTGTGTGTACCTGTATAATTGATATTGCTATAATTCTCTAGGAGCACCATTTCACCGTGGAAATCAACTATGTCTTTTCTAATCTTCCCCATCTCCTCTTTATAATCCGTTTCTGAAGACCTTATCCCGTTTGGTCCCCATATGTCAATCACCCTCTGAATCCTCTGTTGTAACTCCTGCATCAAAACATAATATTCTTTTGTTAAGTACGACTCTAATAGACTATTAATTAAGCAATCTGATGAGTAGCATTGGCAGGCTGGGTCAGTTGAGAACATATGCGCATCGCTTTTCAGTTGTCAAAAATGGTTTACTGATAAAAAGAGCTACATATTGGTGTCTTCTTGGCTTCCTGTCATCTACAACCAGAGCTGTTCTTGAGTTGCTTCCATACACACCCCAAAAACATGGATTTGCCCGAAACTGAGATTAGCCCAAAATTTTGATTCATTAGACTCTGGGCACAAGTTTATGAAACAGTTAAGTATTGGGCAAGTTATGCGAGACAGCAATTCGATCAAGATGAGAACTCTATGATATGCTGTGATGCTGTATTACTCTTTCAAATATCATTTTTTCCCTAATTTTAATGGCTGTTTGGAAATTTCATAAACATTAGATTGGATCCACACTTATTATGCTCTCTCGTTCAATTAGAAACCAGTACTTACGGCTAATATAAAATTTATTCCTTTTTTGCCTAATTTTTAGGAGGAAACAGACCATCTTAAAGGATATATTAGTTTACCAAACACAGAATCAAAACAAGTCATTGCTATCTCTGTCAAGCAGGATTTTAGAGTTCTCCAAACAGCCCCTAAATACTGATACCCATTGAGAGCTAACATGTTCTTTTTCACCTTATCAAGAAGGTAGAGGATCTCCATTATCATAATAAAAACTTCGGAAGTCTATGACATCTACCAAAAGTTGAATATGGCAACCTAGCATAGTTTAGAGTTAGCAAAGATTGAGTCCAACGATCTACAAATATTAAATCGTATCGGCCTTGGTTGTAGATATATTGGATTTACATTAACTCCAAACTAATATGGTTTGTTATTTTTATAATAAGTTAGTGTCATATCATCGGTCACGTAAGTTGGTGCATATTACACTACTATAAGTTGATGGATTGAGCAGTTTTAGTCCTTACCAAACTTGACCTGGTCCAATTCTAATAACAACTCTAACATGGATAACACTGAAAAGCGTGAGTGCCGCCCTTCGAATAATTCCATGAGTTCCATAATAATTTCCCAACTAAATAATTCTCGAATTTATAATTTGTTCTTTTGTTTAAAAAACCAAGTTGAATAAACGATTTTTCTAGCAAATAATTCTCGAATCTTGAATTTCTTCTTTTACGCAAAAATTTGAGGATAACACTAACGTAAACTGAATGTTCTTCCAACCCATCAAACATAAACACACGACACAATAGTGGGCATTTCAATTGGACCCATATTATTTTGATACCTAAAAGCCTCACTTAAGTTTCCTATGATTGGCGTGTAGGGCATTTTTTAAAGAAAAATAATTGGGTGACATGCAATCACCGACTGTAAAGATATATCTACTTCAATATAAGAGCAGACTCACATGTTGAGACATATGTTTACGTGTCATTTTAGTCACTCTTTTCAGACCGAGTTACATTGGTAAGCTGTCGGGTCAACTCAATTGACCCAACTAATTGGGTCTAAATACGCAACCCTGGCCTCTGACCAAGTTTTTATTCACCAGAAAATATCACTAAACCCTGTTTGGGTACTGTTCAAACCCAAAACCCACAAAAAGAGAAGGAAACAACATACCAAAATTTTGAAAACATACCTTATGCCTGATAATGAAATCCTCCTCTTGTTCCATGAAAAACAAATTAAACTTCTCTATTTCATTGTTCAACAAGCATACAAACTCGGCCTCCGCCTTGCCATACTCGAGCGATCCGCTCAGCATAGGCGGAGCCGCTGAAATCAATCGAACGAGCTTCTTCAATTCCTTGTAAGAAAGATACTTATCGCGCCACCCCGGCAATGTCTCATCGATTTGCCGCTTCAGTCTCTTCCCAAACTTCATTGGGTCGCAGAGTTGTAGTGTCCTCACGCCGTGAAAGCAAAGAGGAAAAAAGTCCAAAAATCAAGGGGGTGGGATTATTAAAAGGGAGTAATGGGAGAAAGAAAACTATGATGGGTTTTTATTAAGGGAGAGGTTTAAGAATATTTGGAGAGCATATGCTTAGCGTGATGAAGTGGCGGTTAGAAAAAGGGCATAAAAGAGTGGTTGAAGTAAGAGAATTCCCCAGCATATTCGGTTACCATATAGTCTCAGTCGTACTTAGGACGGAGGCTAGCAAATGACTTTAAGGCATAGGCTATTAATAATATTAGTTGGGCTTGTGGAGTGCAGAGGAGGTCTAGTCTCACTTGTATGTGAGCTTATTCGTGCATCGTAGTGGTCCTCCAGTGGGTCCCACTTGTGGTAATTGCCAGTTGGAGTTGTCTGTGAGAGATGTGCATATGATGGTAGTGGGCCAATGGGGAATAGGGGACTCGGGGGAGAGGATGATTCTTGGGAATCTCCCTTTAGGATTTCGTATGGAAATATGGAAGTAGTGTGACCTTTGGGGAAACTGTTTTTGGGAAGAAATCAAACCAGGGAATATGTGATGTTTGAACTCCTAGGAAATGCACATTATATTACGGGTAGATTCTACTAACTTGTTTACGTGGGTCACTATGTTAGGGTAGTCTGATCAGATGGTTGATATCATTTATCTCCGGTTTAAGTTCGTTGGAGATTGGTTTTGCCACTGCCAAACACTCACAGATGGAGCCAAATTTTAGGACACTAAAATGTCTCAATTCTCTCATATTATAGTGGGCTTCCACCTATGTTAATCTAATACGAAATATTTGTATTTAAAAAATCGTAATGCGTTTCAGTCTTATAAAACCTTACATGAGTGTGAGTCTCACTTCAATATGAGATAACTATGTAGATGCTTTATTCCAATATGAAATCTTTATATTTAAAAATCGTAATGCGTCTCAACTTTACAAAACCCGACATAAGTGTGAGTCTTACTTTAATATAAAATAGTTAAGAGTCGGGATGCATTCGCCCATTTAAGTGGTTGGTTTAATTGAGGATGTCTCAGAGGTAACGTGTTTAGGTCTTCATGAAGAAAATTGTACTAAATAATATAACAATTCAAAACAAAAATATAAGACATAAAGTATGAAATCTATGTGGGATATGCTCTAGCCATTTCAAACTAATATGAACATATCCACGCACTTCATGCGCAACAAAGTAGTGCGCAGTGACAAGAACCTTTTGCTTGTTTGGGTAAGACCTTCATGACCAGGGATACCTGGCCGGCTGGTCACCAACCTTAGCTTTGGCCTTTGGGCAAGGCAAGGACACATTATAGGGTCTGGGTATTGCGACCCCTCGATTTTATTTGCACCTTTATTTATTTTGAGTTTTTAAGATTGTATGAAAAATGTAGAAGATATTTATAAAAATTAATCTTGGTAACCACTAGAAAACATCATTTTAAACAACTTTACGGAAAAAAGTTAACAGAATTTGTCGTTTAGGTGTGTTTTTTGGTCATTTACAATTTCTATTTCTTTTTTGACAAAAAAATCTACTTAAATGATAAATTTTGGAAAAAAAATTTTCTACAAAATTATTCAAAATGAAGATTTCTAATGAACAACCCAGTTAGTTTTCATAAAACCTTTTCTTTCTTTTTTTTTTTTTTTTTTTTATATAAAATCTTAAAAAATTAAAACATGTGGGGGTACAAATAAAATGGAGGGGTAGGCAATAGCCGGACCGGACCCACATTACATATACAACCTGGCTGCCAGCCAGGCCCAGTTTAAGCAATCAAAGTTCAAGTCTGTAGACTTGGGCCTGGCCTGCTATAACTTCAACGATTTACAAGAACAACTACAAATGGAAAAGAAATCCGACAACTGTAATTAGAGTGGAAAATGGGTTGGGCTGCTCTTTATGCGACTTGGACGGGTTCAGGTTAGTCCTAGTCAGGTTTTATTATTAGGGAACGGCTATTGCCCCCCTCATTTTTATTAAACCCCCCCTTTAGTTTAGGTTTTTAAAATTTTATGAAAAATATAAAAGGTTTTTTACAAAAACTAGCCATGCTGTCTACTAGAAAACATCATTTTGGAATACCTTGTAGGAAAAAGTTTTTCTAAAATCTATCGTTTAAGTAGATTTTTTGGCAAAAAATAAAATAAAGGCTATAAATTATAATCTTGAATCCTATATGCTCTTTCTGTTGCCTGGCTTGGCCCAACTTCTCATCCATAATTTTGAAGGCAAATGCTGGCTTGGATGATCAAATCTTGCACATCATCACTGCATTTACTTCTTGCTCAATAATTGCAATGGAATTTTGTGCTTGGTTTGTAACACAAACTTTTTATTAGGGGTATTATAGATTAGTCCGGCTACATGCGAATATTACAATTAATAGTCATTCTTAGTTAAATTAGTAGTCATTTACTAAGAAATTATTAGTCATTTCTACTAAACTGTAATTATTTGCTCGTAGCTAGACCAATCTGTCATTCTCCCTTTGTCTTAGTGTAATTGAATTTTATTTTCTGTGAAATTAATTAGATATAATTTGCACCCAAAAAGAAAAAAAAAAAAAAGAAGAAGAAGAAGAAATTAATTAGACACAATTGCATAAAGCGGCTGATGTCACAAACTAATAGCCAAAGTAAGTGAGGTAAGTTTAACAAAAGAACAAAGGTCAATCATGCCTAGGTGTCAAGCCCTTGCTGGGTTTTTATATTAACCAGCCTTTGTAAATTCCAGGTTGTTGGTACTGCTGGGCGTTTATACTATGAGCCCATCAAGGTAGCATAGTTAATCCAAGTTTTAAATTTGGTAGCGACCCAGGGCTAACATCGCTACGGTACGTATTATTAGGATTGGGCTGGGATACAAATTTTGACACAAGTTTTAATAATGGGTGGTGATATTTCCAGAGAATAAAAGGTTACTTCCACGGTTTTATGCAACGGATTACCTATTTTGCCCTCGAGAAGTCAAAAAGGCCAAATCCCATGTGTTGCCCAGAGTTCCATTTAACCAAATGGAAAATGGCCACCAGTGACTAATGGTACCGTTTAATGTTGTGATGTCTCAAGTGATCCGATGTGCTAAGAAAGATAGCCTAAATCAGTTTTGACAAAAATAAAAATAAAAATAAAAACTTATTCAATCGGCGAACTCTATTTTTCCCGGCGAACACCTCCTTTGCTACCACAAGCTCTGCCTATTCTCTCTCTCTCTCTCTCTCGTGTTAAATCACGCTGGCTGCTACACCCATAACATCTTCCTTACTTTTTTTTTTTTTTTTTAATAATTTAATTATAATAATAAACTCTTTGGGTACTACCAGCGAACTCCATTTTTCCTGGCAAAGGCCTCCTCCACATAATGTAAAGATTTATCCTTATTATTTGTAAGTTCCATAGCGCACACCAAAACCTATACATGTAATTAAACTGCCGTATTCGAGGAAACCCCACTACCCATAATCAACAATTCAAAACCCATAACCATTCTGCGTGAGAGAACATCCCTATTCCTCTATCCTCTCTCTATATCTCAAGAACTTCAACCATACTTTGTTGGTTCATTGAATCTTGTTGTGTTTGGCGAGTTAACACCAATAATCTGATTTCTTCTCTCATAGTCTTGGAATTTCCAAGACATTCTTTGATGGGATTACAAAAGGGAAGAGATAACGTTGCCGTCAGGGTTTGATTGGCGTCGTCGGCGTGGGTGTGAGAGAGAAAAGAATGTTGTAGGGAGGGAGAAGAGGGGAATGTGGAACAGCTATGGCAACAACAACATCCAATTCTTTCCCTCTCTTTTGGATCGAATAAAAGCTCGCCGGGATGTTAAAGATCTGAGAGCCTTTAGCCTTTTTGACTTAGCAAGGGCAAAATAGGTAAAACGTTGTAAAAGGCCATGGAAGCAACATTTTCTTTCAGGCAATATCGCCACCCTTAATAATTTTATCTATTATTCATATTTTGCAAAATCTATTATTAGATTAGATTGTCTTTTCATGTAAGTCATGCTTATTAAAAATCAGGTTGATTTGAGATTAGGGACCGCTTCATCCATACATGTGAGATTTTAATTGATTCGAAATGTAAGTTTTTAAATTGGATGATGATCAGTATCGGATCAACTTGATTTTTAGCATGCATAACCTATATGGGAAGGCAATCTAATCTAACTTTAGGTTTTGCAAAACATATGAGTCACAAATAGAGTTATAAAAACTTGTATACCCCGATCTTGACCCTTGAGTAATTATTCACTTATTTTTTGTTTATATTTATATAACCTAAAGCAAATTCATTGTCTTATGTTGATATTGCAAGTGGGCAAGAAATTGGTTCCTCCACCACAGCCCATGCTGCTCTCGGCTTTCTCGTTGTAGTGCTGAGTACTCCCCTCCAGGTGAAGTACCAAAGCAAGGATGCCTCTCCATTCGAAACACATCCTGCAACTATATATGTTAGTCTTCATTATTGTTGTGGTCTTGCACGTTGCAGCATTGGTGGTTGTGATGGCCGGGAGTCCAAACTATTGATACCAGCTACCTTCTAGCATAGTAGCATTGCAGTTTGCTATTCCTATCTCTGGAACTATTGCTTCTGCCTCACTACTATTGATCCTTGTCCCACTCTTCGGTTGGTTCATGTTCATCTTATGTGCGTTTCTCTGTGTAGGCGCATTATGTGTCTGGTGCCGGAAGATTTTCCAACCACCCCCTTGGGCAAGTTTTGAGGTACTCAGAAAATTAAATGATTGGTTGAAATGGGTTTTCCAGTCGTTTTGTAAAGCAATTCTTCAAGGTTTTGAAAAATCCCCTATGAGTAGTAGCTCAACCGAAGACGAAGATGGATCGCCAGTGTAATGTCTTGATTTTCTTTTCCTTGTACCATGTGGTGGTAGAAGGATAAGCGTCTACCGCTTTTATTTAGACGGGATTCATTTTTCATTTAAAATGACGGAATTCTACCCTCTTGGGCTGGATTTTAATACTTGTATTGAAAATTTTTTAAATCTCTTATTATTCATTTCTCTTTATAAATCCCTCAATTCCAAACACATTGTAAGATTATTTTCATTATCTCTATATCCTTTTGCCTTTTTTTACATTTCTTCTTTTGGATGGTGCCAAATGCCACTATTGTACATGTTCAGTTGTACAGTTCGGATTCAATGCTAGGGTAAAAAAAACCTAGCATTGTGTTGGGTTAAGGGGTCGTGACATGTTGGAGCAATAAAACAAATGAATGACTTATATAATAAAAAAAAATGTTGTTGAAATGATCTTAGTGCGAATGCTTTTTGATTTTTTGATTCAAGTCATTCCCTTCTTTTATAGCACCGAGGCGTTGCGATGCTCTTAACCCAACATAGTGCTGAGTTTTTTATCCCCTTAACCTAACACGGTTTTTAGTTTTTAATTTTTAATTTTTAATTTTTAATCCTTTTACTCGGATTCTAGTTGCTCCACCCAAGATCATGGCCGGATCAGGTAAATACTTATGGAGCCATTCAAATTTCATAGGACAACCATATAAGACCCAGACTTTAATCTATTGCATTGAGTATAGAGAAGAGAAATAACAGTGTACGCGCGGAACCTCCCAAGTCCCAAGGCTTGCCAAAATTTGAAGGCTCTACTGGAATGCTTGCACACATACATACATTTTGAGAGAAAGAAAGATGGGTTAGTAGAAGGCCGAGAGATCGATGCCAGTAAACCGGTTTTTAAAGGAACGATTATGCGCAGAATAATATCTATATTAGATTAACAGTGATCCAATTCTATTGAAGACAACCTTTTTGTTTTTAATTTTTGTCTTTGATTTCCATAGGATCTCCATTCCTATCATAGAATCTGAGAGATCGACGTTACCAAAAAATTAAAAACAAAAAGATTGCCTTCAATAGAATCAGGTCACTGTTATTCCAATACAGAAATTATTCTACACATAATCTTTTGTTTTAAGATTTGAGAGAAAAAAAATACTTGTAATAAACAAAAAATTTCTCTTAAATTTTTTTTTTTTCATTTTATTTGGTTGACTGAGAGTGAATTACTAAAACAAATAAGTTCGTATCTCTCTTTTTTTGTCATAGTACTCTCAGAAAATTAGCCCTTTTTAGTGAAACCCTTGATTACAAACACTAAATCTGAAACCAAATAATATATTTACAGGTTTGAAGAAGATGAATACGAAAAGAAATTTCAGGGAGAGAAAATATTGTGACCCGTTGATACAGATGAGCGACGATGGTGGAAATGTTCGTGAGAAGAGAAGAGCAAAGAGAGTACGACGGTCTCAGAGGGCATCATCAGCGACGACAGATTATGGTGGTCGGATGGTAGTCGTCGTTGGTGATGTTGTTCACCGGCTGGATGGTGACATCGACATTGCAGAGAGAGAGGGAGTGTGTAATCGAGGAATGCTTAAATTCCAGTGACAGGATTTTGTCCATTTAAAAAACAAAAAATTATATTGAAAGCGCTGTAAGTAATAACGCTTTTCCTGTTAATGATCATGATTTCTTTTCTTCTTTTTTTTAGTACAATGGGAAGGATTCAAACCCCTAACTTATTTTAATAATTGCGGTTTCACTTATATGAAAAGCATTAACAACGCTTTCAATATAAGTGAAAGCATTGTTAGTATCAGTATTTTCAAACTTTTTTTCCTTTTTAGATTTTATTTATTATTTATTTATTTATTTATTTTTCTGTTTTAAATTTCATTGAAGCCCTGATAGTATTATTGAAGTGGTTCGAACCCTTAACCTATTGTAATCTTATCCTTTACCCTACCCTCCCTCCCTCACCACTAGATTAGCCGCAATGGTTTAATTAATTTATCAGTTCATCTTTGAAATCGTCAGATTTTCCATTTTATAATGGAATAAGAAGTAATTTTCAGACCTTATTCTCCCAAACAAATCTGCGGTGATCTTATCAAGCTCGTGACTTGTGCCGACTAAATTTTTATAGACAATTCTTGGAAGAAAATTATGTTAGATGGTTTTTACTAATGGTTATACTACATTGCAACATCCATCAAGTTTAACTTGGTGTTTTTCATCTGGAAATGAAACGATTAAGAACCATCTACGGTTTAAGGACGTGTGGTGAGGTGTTAGGATTTGTGAGAGTGGGATTATGAAGGAGAAAGAGATGAATGAGTATGTTGGATGGAGTTTGCAGGTGGGGCGTAGATCGATTGAGATGTGTTATTAATTTTTTATATCCTTAATTAATTTTCAGTTTACACGAGGATGATTTTGCAAAATATGAGAGGTAAATTTAGATGAGTGGATTCAAGGGAACAAAGAGAATCCAATCCTCACTTAAATGATGCAATCAAGTAGGAATGTTGGAACACCCACCCTAAAAGGGATGGGGAAAAAATGCCTGTCATGGATGGAAAAACAAAAAAAACAAAAAAAAAAAATCTTCTAGGTATGAGAAACAGTGTACTATTTGATCCGTTTTTATGTTTCTTTCACACAAAATTACGAAAGAAAACAAATAAAAAGGGAAAAAGGTCACAGGCTGTTGACCCCATTTTGTACCAATTGGTATTATGAGTCACTCATAAGCCCAATGATGAGAGGCAGTGTCAAATAAAGAATCCACCCGCAATCCCGGCATTCATTCCATAGTCTTTTGATATTTGGATCTAGGACATTTTTATCATTTCCCGAGCATGTTTAGACCATTTGTAGGCTCTCATGAACACAACAGTAGCAAGATAGGCTTAAATCTGCGCCCCTTTATATCCCGATTTTAAGGCATGTACCTGCATGCATCATACATGATGCACGTACGTGCTTCTCATATGCAGTGCGTACATAACCCTTCCTTGGCAGATTAATCCCTTCCTTCTTTGTAGGCAGTGTAAATATTTTTGTTAACTTTTTGAATATCTTGTTTTGTATATATATATATTTATATATCCTGTTTTATTTTAATCCCTTATTCTTCCTCATCATTGTGTGTCATTAATTGAATTAAATTGCATAAATCGCTTGAATAATGGTCGAATTCAATAAAATCCTTTTTAATTAAAACCAATAAATATATGTGGGGGCCAGCTTTGGTCGAGCGTTATTCGGTGCCTCACACATTTCTAATAACGTACCCTAGCTCCGAACTTAAAACTTTTCTGGTTATGATAAGTCAGACCCTTGCCAGGGGTCAAGTAGTTCCCAAAGCTAAATTGGGTGGTGACTCCTTCTCTGCGCTAACCCTCCTAGTTAGTGGCATACTCCCGAGCCACGTGGTCAAGGACACGGTGCTCAAACAGCCAAATCAATGACTTACTCGTTTCCATTCGCCAACATGGCAAAGAGACCAAAGACTTAATTAGTATATGATTATGATCATGGCAACTTTAGTTTATGGCACTTAATCATCTTTTTGCTATTTTTCTAGTATCTTTTGTCATGTTTTTGTCTTTTGTCATTATGAGCGCCGCGCCCAGTGAACATGCGCGGCTCGAGATTATGCACTAGCCTTAAAGGACTAGCGCAGAGAGGAGTCGCCACCTAGGAAAACCCGAGAACCAAACTGACCCCTTGCAAAGGTCTAACTCGTCAATACTAGAGGAGGTTCGGAACTAAGGTACGCCATTGGGAAGGTGTTAGGCCCCCAATGACGTCCGATCTGTAGATCGACCCCCACTTTATGTCTTTTACTCATATTTAATATTCCAATTTAATTAAGATTACCCTTATTCATGCAAATAATTAAATACACACACATTATGGCAATCATGCATATTGTATAGAAAATCACTAGAGCATATAATACAAGGTTAAGCAAGAGACAATATAATACAGGACTTAAATAGAGGAAAAGACGAAAAGAATCATGGCATGTGTACGCACACATGAAGCATGCGTACGCATGCTAGGACATGCGTGCGCACGGGTGTGAACCCTAGAAATTGGGCCCACAAGGATTGGGAAGAAAAAAATGGGGGTTTGGTTTTGAAAGAAAAGAAAAGGAGTCACCACCTTATTTTTTAAAGGAAACAAGGAAAACCCTAAAATAGTTTGTTTTAAGAAAACAATTTGAATGACTCCATGTTTAAAAAGGAAAGGCAAAAACAGGTCTTTTGGAAACCAAAGAAATCGGGGATTCGGAGGCTAAGTTATGACATAGGAAGGTTATAGGCAAAGCCTATAGGCACCTATGTCACCCTTTCGGTTTCTCAGTTTATTTGGGCTAAATCAAGATCTTTCCATACAAAAATCAGCAAGTATATCATCACAAGAATTGCATGCATATCGTATATTCCATTCATCCATCCATGCATAATAAGCAAATAAAAACAGAAAATAAAAAGAAGAAAAGAAAGAAAGAAAGAAATCTAGGATACTTGGATCCTAGAACGGACTTGAGCCTCACGAAGAGCGCCTACGTACCATGCAACGAAATACATGGATCAAAGTCCACGTAGTTCGATTAGAAATAGGGTTAAGACTTAATACAAACCTATGGTTAAAACCCTAGGTTTCCTTATTTGAAAGAGAATTGAATAAACCAAGTTTGACTTTAGAAAGAGTTCCACGAGATGGAAACTTTAATAAAAACCAAAATTTATTTGTGAAGGAAACCTTTGATTAGAACCATAGACTCGTATTAAAAATTAACCCTAAGAGGGAGAAGAGAAAGAGTTAAGAAGAGAGGTGAATTGGGGCACCTTCACACCCACTTACCTGAGCGCAATTGCTCCAAGCATTAGCCATTTCAAGCATTGGCAGCCCTATTTGCTATAGGACAATTACCACACCTATTTGCACCCTTACACATGCTCAAAACCATGCAAAAACACTAACATGCAAATCTGGACAGAATAGTGTTATGGCCTAAAATCATCCACTAAACATGCCAACAGCAAAAACAGCAAACTTTCATAAGCCCTAACACAATCCTAAAACCATATCATGCATAAAAAACCCTAGAGATCAACTAACATGCATGCAAGAATATCATATTTACTCCATATGTAAAACATACACAGCAACTATAAAGAAAAAACAATAAAAAGACCTACTTTAACATGCTGTATGAAAACTAACATAAAATAAGGACACTAACAGCCCTAAACTCACAAATATGCTAAAAAACACACAAATCATACTCCACACATATTAAAACCAAACTAAACAGAACCTAAATCATGCATATTAACTAACTAAAACAATAAAACATGACAAAAATCCTAATTCTAGCATGCGATAACACTATCTTAGCACAAGGACAACAGGAGCACAAGAATCACACCTATGCATTAAGACCTATGAACCAACTCTAAAGCATGCAAAACCCATCATGAACATGATTATTATCACATGTATTAACTAATAGAAACCTCAATCCATGGTAGAAATCATAAACATGGCATGCAATAGAGCTATCCTACATGATACCCTAGTTTAAGCTTGAATAGAAAGGAGAATACCTTAGGGGAAAGCCTTCCTTGCTGCTGTATGGACTCCCTCGTGCTCTTGTAGATGTCTTCAATCAATGTTCTCCAAAGCTACAGCAGGTCCTCTAGCTCTCGTCCAAGTCTCTTTTTCTTACTCTCTCTTAATCACTCAAATATTAATGTATAAAGTGGCTCTCCTTGTGCTGAAGCATAGGGGGGTATTTATAGACTTCAATTAGGATTAACCAATGGATGGGATTAAAACCCTAAAAATTAATCCAAGGGCTATTAGAGACCCCCTTGGGGCTTAAGTAACTCAGAAGTTACCAAAAATTAGAAGGAAACTCGTCCAAAAGAGCCCAAATACGTCAAAATAGGCAAGAGTCCACTTCAGCAAGGAATCATAGGGGAAATAGGAAAGTGGTCTCGGGTGACCACCCAGGGCTAGGTGGCTAGCCACTTGGGCCTAGGCTTGGGTGGTCACCCGAGCCCACTTCTAATTTTTTGCCTATTTTGCCTCTTTTCCCTTCTAGAAGTGTTTCAGGAGGCAAATGAACTCCGATTTTGATGAAACAAAAGCCAAAACGACTGTGTTTCGATGAGGAATATGTTTTTGAACATTTTGGGAGTGAAAACTACTAACCATGGGGGCATGGTTAGGTTTGAACAAGGCGGTTAACCGCTATGCTCTACCTTCGCTAAGCATAGGCATGCACATAGGGTCAAACCAAATGCTTTCCATATCAAAATTAAACTTCATAAAACACTTTTGGGGATAAAATGATGACTAATGAAAGTCAATTTGAAAAGATTTGATTGGTAATTGTGAGTCAATTAGAGCTAACCCAAAGAAGGGTCAATTAACCAACTTGAACTGTATTGAGACATTTTAATCCCGAGCCATTGATTTATCAAATTGAACCTAGAAATACCTCTTATGCATCCATATGAACTCCAATTGACAATTTGGAGATCGTTTCAAGGTCAAATGAAAAGTTTGGGACTTAAAAGACGATTATGCCCCTCAAGTCACAAAAGCTCTTATTATCCCTCAAGATCAACTCCAATTTGAACCAAAATTCATATCCATTGTCCTTGTGACTCTAGAAAACTAATGCAAGTGACTAGACTCAAAAACAAAACAAAAACATACATGAAATGATGAGCCCTAGTAAGGTGGTGCAAAAATGGGGTGTGATAGAAGCCCCTCATTGGCGAACAAGTTACACTTGTGAACCAATGATAAAGAACAACCCATTTTTGCCAAAAGCCTGAAGAAATCACACACTGATACCAACAATGATAGGAGGTTGAAAACCTAAGACTGAAATAAGGAAGTGCACTTAAGTCATGAGTATACTTAAATCACTGGGGGTTGAGAAATGATAAGAGAAGCATATTCAAGCCACTACGAATGAACACACTTTTGAAATGGAAAAATATATTCAAGTCACGAATATATTTAACCAAGTGATTGAAAGAGACTGAGAAGTATACTCAAGTGATGAGTATACTTTTGAAATGGAGAAATATATTCAGGTCACGAATATATTTAACCAAGTGATTGAAAGATGCTGAGAAGTATACTCAAGTGATGAATATACTTAGTGATTGGAAAAAGACTGAGAAGCACGTTCAAGTGATGAACATACCTTTGAAATGGACGAATATATTCAGGTCACGAATATATTTAACCAAGTGATGAAAAGATGCTGAGAAGTATACTTAAGTGATGAGTATACCATTGAAATGGAGAAACATATTCAGGTCACGAATATATTTAACCAAGTAAGATAAGGAATAATCTGAGAAGCATACTCAAGTGATGAGTATACTATTGAAATGGAGAAATATATTCAGGTCACGAATATATTTAACCAAGTAAGATAAGGAATAATCTGAGAAGTATACTCAAGTGATGAGTATACCATTGAAATGGAGAAATATATTCAAGTGATGAATATATTTAACTAAGTGAGTGACAAATGATCTGAGAAGTATGTTTAAGTGATGAACATACCATTGAAATGGAGAAATATATTCAAGTGATGAATATATTTAACCAAGTAAGTGACAATGAACTGAGAAGTATACTCAAGTGATGAATATACCATTGAAATGGAGAAATATATTCAAGTGATGAATATATTTAACCAAGTAAGTGATAATGAACTAAAAAGTATACTCAAGTGATGAATATACCATTGAAATGGAGAAATATATTCAAGTGATGAATATATTTAACCAAGTAAGTGACAATGAACTGAGAAGTATACTCAAGTGATGAGTATACCATTGAAATGGAGAAATATATTCAAGTGATGAATATATTTAACCAAGTAAGTGACAAATGAACTGAGAAGTATACTCAAGGGATGAGTACACCATTGAAATGGAGAAATATATTCGAGTAACGAATATATTTAACCAAGTAAGTGACAAATGATCTGAGAAGTATGTTCAAGTGATGAACATACCATTGAAATGGAGAAATACATCCAAGTGATGAATATATTTAACCAAGTAAGATAGTGATTGAAGATTTGAAACTGAGAAGCATATTCAAAAGGTGAATACACTTTTGAAATGGAAGAATTTATCCAAGTGATGAATATATTCAACCAAGTAAAATAGAGAATGAAGATTTGAAACTGAGAAGCATATTCAAAGGGTGAATACAATTTTGAAATGGAAGAATATATCCAAGTGATGAATATATTTAACCAAGTAAGATAGTGATTGAGGATTTGAAATTGAGAAGCATACTCAAAGGGTGAACATACTTTTGAAATGGAAGAATATATTCAAGTGATGAATACATTCAACCAAGTGGGATGGAAAATCAAGATTTGAAATGAGGATATATGATCAATTTATCAAGATTGAACAAGCATGGTGCAAGAGGAAAGTGACTTAACACATTGTCACTTGAATTGGTATAGCACAAGGGAAATATATTCAACCCTTTTGAACATAAAATCAATTCAAAGAATTGATTTCAAGGTGAAATATGTTTGATTTTAAGCTCAAAAAGTGTTGAATATCTCATTTGGAAGAGGTTTTGATCACGCGCCAAGGCGAGACAAAGCGAGGAACAAAGCCAAAATAAAGTGGCTTGGGTGACCACCAGGCTTTGGGAGGCTAGCCGCCCAGGCCCTGGTGGCTAGCCGCCCAAGGCTTGGGTGGTTACCTGAGCCATTTGCTGAAAAATCTGGGTTTTTTAAGTGCACAAGGGCACTATTCATACCCCTTGTTCAAAGAACCCGAAAATTGGAGTTTCTCTCTCTAGGAAGCTTACCCCATTTTGCAAAATCAATCCAATACCCAAAGGCATTCAAATCCACACTTCAAGAGGGATTCATACACATGAAATAGCATCATTAACACCCAATTTCACATTAAAAACAAGAAATTTGCAGCACTTTGCAAATCAAAAACCCATTAAACCCATTTTTGCTCAAAACAAGCTAGTTCATCCACCATGGATCCAAATGAAGACTCCACTTCAAAGTATCCATTCCTTGACTCAAAGAGTAGATACAAGGCACCAATATATGATGTTCCTCAAGGGAAATTGCTCCTAGAACCAAAGAATCATCTCTCCTTTATCCATTCCAAGCAAGAGGTATGCTTACCCATTTTAAACTTTTCTTTGAAATTTTCATTTTTGTTGGTTGAAATGCATTCCCATGAACTCTCTATGAGTAGTCCTAGCAATTTTTGCAATGCCCATTGATTTTGGCAAGGATTGGATGTGAAAAGAATTCAATTTGAAAACTTGGTGAATAGTGCCCACCAAGTGTTTGATAAAATGCTTGAGTGATGAAAATTCATCCAATCTTTGTAAAATTGATGTGTATTGCAAGGCAAAATCATAGGCATTCATTTCTAATTGATTTTAGGAACAAAACCAAGAATTTTCATGAACTTTGAAAAACAAAGTTTGTTATATTTTTGAAAAACCAATGTTTTCATGAACAAGGTTTGCTTATTTTTTCCTTAAAAAACCACTTTGGAAAACAAAGTTTGCTTGTTATTTTCTTTGAAAAAATCCATGTTTCCATGGTCTTCGAATGCATGGTTTACCAATGATCATGAGTTTGAAGAGTAAAACCAATGTTTTCATAAACTTTTAAAGCAAGGTTTACTTGTTCATGAACTAAAAAACTTAGTTTTTGAAAGCCAATTATCAATGCTTGCATATGATTTTTACACTAACTAGGTGAATAATTCTCTTGATTAGCCCAACTTCCAAGACCTACGCACAAGGTCTTCGATAAAGAATCTTATTGGGTGGTGGAAGCATATGGAACACACCCAACCTTCCGCAAGAGACCTCATAAAGAAAGCGGGTTTTAGTTAGTTTCTTGACTCCCTATGGAATGAACAATGGGATAGGCAAGCCCTCCTTGCCTTAGCTGAATTATGGTGGGATACCACCAACACCTTCCACTTTAGTTTTGGGGAGATGACCATGACTCCCAAGGATTTTTCAATTATCACCGGTTTAAGCCTCAAGGGAAAGAGGTTGGAATTCTATGGGGATGCCAACACGGATAGTGCTTATCTCCTCACTATGTTGGGGATGGATATTGAGGCAGGCTCACGCGGTGTTAGGAGGACATGGCTATTCGAGAATTTTGCCAACCAAGTAGAAGGTGCGGGAGTAGCTCCCGAGTGCATAGCTAGGGCATTCATGATCTATATGCTCTCTTGCACTCTCTTTGTTGGTGCTAATGACATGGCACAACTGGGCTATCTTGCTTCCATGGTGGATGTGAACAAGATGGGGAGGTATAACTGGGGAGGGGCAGTACTAGCCACCATGTATAGATCCATGTCCGACATGTCCCGAGGGGTTTCCAAGAACTTTGGTGGGCTTCCATTTGTTTGGGAGGTAAGTAAAAATGTTTAACTTTTAAATTCCTCTCAACTTTGACTTAATTTTAATGCTTTTCTTGAATTTTGACAGATATGGTACTATGAATATCTGGGACTGTGCCGCCCCACACTGGACAATGAGATACAGGAATGGTCCATACTTGGGAACTATGCTCCCAACAAGATAGTTGTGCGTGCCCCCAATAGGCATGACTACGCCCATACAAGGGCATACCTGGCGAGTCTGAATGCTAATATGGTAATCCCCTTTCCTCATTTTTCTTTTATTCACCCTTATTATCTTGCTCATCATTTTTTCAAATTCAACAGGTAGAGTGGAGCCCATGGGGACTGTGGGAAGCTAGGTTGCCTAGGAGATGTGTGTCTTGCTTGGAGTTGACTGGGAAGAGGGTACTCTTTGGGGGTCCCTCAGGGCGATACTGGTATTTGGGGGAGCGCGTCCTTAGGCAGGTGAAAGGACGAGTGGATGCCGCTCTTACCCCTGTCTTGCCTCCCATGAATATGAGGCACACCGACTCTCTGGATGGGGATGAGCTGATGGACGCTCTGACTGGATGGGATGCTGAGGAGTTTACCTCACCCAATACTGACTACATGACTTTCTGCAATCAATTCCTGATGCGTCCTAGAGTCATTGGCTTCCCACCTCAAGGGGTGAGTCTCTATCCCATTCTTTTCAATTATTGATTTATGCAAGCCCTCCTCTTAAGCAAATTGTCTATTGCAGGGCCGGCGAGCTCGTGGACATAGTTTCACAATAGCTTCCTCCACAGGCATGACTCATGGGGATGAGGATTATGAGATGGGGGGAATGGCATAGCCACCTCTCCTAGTTCTCGACTGGTAAGTGAACTTATGCAATGGTTTGGAGTTCATGAGGACTGACATTACTTACCCTGCTTTTGATGAAGTCCCCAGGATTGACTTGAGCTATGAGCATGTAAACTCTAAACTTTGCCTTCCTTAAAACCTTTTTCATCATTTATTAACCATGTTCATCTTTTAGGTTCCCCGAGAGTACGCACAGGAGTGCCTTGAACTCAGCGAGGGATTAAGGTGGGACCTTGTTAGGATGAGTTTGGCAAACTCTGTGCTAGAGGGGCGACTAAATCCCACTGTAAGACATTCCATTTGTTCATTCCAATCATAGGAGCCAAAGGGATAACCCTTTTTATTAATTGATTATCTCTGCAACAGGTCTCCACACTGCGTCCACCACAGCCAATGCCATCCCAAAGGAATCCTCATGCTGGTCGTGGTAGAGGCGAATCAAGTAGGAAGAGAAGAACCACGGGAGACCATTAGATTAGCTTAACCTCTTGCTTTGTAATCGAATGAAACGTCTTTCTTTATGCTTTGTAACTTCTCTTCGAACACTTGCTTGGGTACTTTTTATGAGACCTTTGGAATTCCATTGTGGTGATTTACTCATGTTTTTGTGCAAAAATAAGCTCAAAATAAGCTTCCCAAGGTCACATAACCATATAGGGGTCAAATTGGGTCAAAAATAGGCAAAACTGGGCAAAATAGGAAAACGGCCTCGAGTGACCACCCGGGGCGGGGCGGCTAGCCGTCCAAGCCCAGGTGGCTAGCCGCCCAGGCCTGGGTGGTCACCCGAGCCCGAAGCGGAAATCCCACTTTGAATAGGAAACTTCCTATTCTGATGGGTTTTTTCCTATTTGAACTTGGATTTGTGACCTTTTCTCTATAAAAACACATCCAAGAGGTTCCTAAACCTACTTGTATTCATTCATTAGAAATTATGGAGGCTCTAGACAAATTTTTAGGAGGGTTTTTAAGAGTTATGAGTACTGAAGCAAAATCCGAGTTCAAGTGCTTTGGCTTGGATCCATTGCTTTCCTTGAGGCATGTGAAGCTTGAAACGAACCTCTTGACTGCTGCTACATATTTTTGGGATCCCCAAATTCATGTGTTCCGCTTCAACTACGAAGAACTGTGCCCAACCATGGAGGAATTTTGTGTGTTATATGGAGTTTCACCGGTAGGTCCTTTCATCCTCCCTATTCCTCGCCCAAGCTTTCTTACTTCTTTCTCCAACCTCTTTGGGATTCACCAACAATATGCCTCTACGTTTGTAAAGGACCATATGGTAGACTTGATGAAATTGGCAACCTCTTTTTTGGCCTATGATAGCAAAGGCATTCTGAAATTTACCTTTCTTATTAAGCATGCACTTGCCTTTTGCCTCATTGGTCGTTTCCTTATTTCAACTGGTACTCCACATGTTCCCATACAAATTTGTGAATTGATTCCTCTCCTTGCCAAAAGCCACAACTTGATTCCCATGGTACTAGCTGAAACCCTGAATAGCTTGGATGAAGTCCATAAGGACCCAAAGGTTCCTTTAGGAGGTAGCCCCATTCTGCTGCAAATGTGGTTGCTTGAAAGGCTGAATTTCTTATCACCCATTGTCATTACACCGTATAAGCCCCAGCATTACTTTCTTCGCCGCATTGAACTGCCTGGAAAGTTCTCATTAAGGGATTGGCTAGGTTACTTCCAAACCCTTTTATAGAGGAATATTAAGTGGTTTGTCTTCATATGGGGCTGCAGTGAACAGGTGCTTCTGCGAACTTCTGGATGTGCCATGGTGAGACACATAGGACTAAGGTCTACTTCTTTTTATTGGCCTTCAAGGGTTCTTCGTCAGATGGGTGCCATGCAAACCATACCCACTTCCTTGAAAGGTAACTATCCTGTGGTGCCTGCGGGTCTTTCTGTAGTGGCTTGGGCGAAGGATCGATGGCCTAGAAAGCTGAAACTAACTCAAGTTACGAATATTGATGGTCCATATATGATGAGCCCCGAGTATAAGGAATGGTTGAAAAGCAATTTAGGTGAGAGAGAGACTACTCGAAGAGAAAGGATTTTTGGACTTATCAAGAATAATGAACTTGGATCTTGTAGATAAGATATTATGGAAGCAGTGATAGCAGCTTATGAACATGACTTGAGGAAGAAAAGAAGACATGAAAGAGAGAAGAAGAAAGCTGAAAAGCGAGCTGCAAAGAAGCCCAAGAAAAACTGAAGACTCAATAGAATAGGATATTTATGGCATATTTCTAGTTCTTTTACTTAATACCAATGAATTGCTATGTCAATCAATTTTAGTTTTGAATAAATTGCCAATAATAAATCAAATTTGGGATTTTGTTGTTTGATTTAGACCGCACCCAAGGTAACTTTATGGGTTGCCTACGTATCTCCATGTTTTTTTTCCTTTTTGCTTTTTTGCTTTTTTCTTTTTTTTTTTTTTTTTTTTTTTGTTTTTTTGTTTTTTTTTTTAATGGAGAATCAGGTCTTACGTAGTTCTTATGCCTTAACTTTTGCCTAGGCCGCCCTGATGGGTTTTCAACCTAGTAGGCCTGAAACATGATATTTTTTCAATTGATCCAAATTAGTTGGACGAGCGAACTCAATTCCATCTAAGTCCATGAGGCGAACAGCCCTTGCTGGCAATATCTCTTTGATAATGTATGGTCCACCCCAACTTGGCTTGAATTTTCCTCGTGGATTGAACACTGGAGCTCTGATTTCTTTCAGCACTACATCCCCTTTCTTTAGACCTTGATCTTTGACATGCTTGTTGAATGCTCTGGCAACTCTCCGCTGATACCCTGCACATGGTACAGCGCCCTTAAACGCCTTTCATCCAGTAAAGCTAACTCGTCATAACGGCTCTTACCCCAGTCCACTTATGTTATCTGGCTCTCCATGGCAACCCTTAGTGAAGGAACCTCCAATTCAACTGGCAACACGGCCTCCATTCCATAAACTAGAGAGTAAGGGGTAGCCCCTATTGACAACCTTATTGATGTTCTGTAACCCCATAGAGCCAATGGTAACTTCTCATGCCAGTCTGTGTGTGAGTCCGCAGTCTTTTGTAGTATCTTCTTGATATTCTTGTTAGCCGCTTCCACTGCTCCATTAGTCTGAGGACGGTATGGTGACGACAAATGGTGAACTATGCCATACTTTTGCAAGAGCTCATGGGTTTCTTTCTGAAAATGCTGGCCATTGTCTGAGATAACTTCATGCGGTACCCCATATCGATAGATGATGCTGTGCTGTATGAACTGTGCTACTTTCTTGGAATTCAAGGTCTTGAAGGACGCTGCTTCCACCCACTTAGTGAAATAATCGATGGCAACCAGGATGTATTCATGCCCATTTGACGCCTTTGGTTTGATCTGTCCGATGATATCTATCCCCCATACTGCGAACGACCATGGTGACGACATACTTGTTAAAGGCATAGAAGGCAAATGTTGTCCACTAGCGAACAGTTGGCATTTATGGCACTTCTTGACATGTGCGTGGCAATCTCTTTCCATGGTAGACCAATAATAGCCTAGCCTCATGATTTGCTTAGCCAACATATAGCCATTCATGTGTGGAGCCCCTGTCCCTTCATGGATTTCTTTAATCCGATGCTCGGCTTCCTCCTCGGTAACACACAACAGGTGGATCCCATCGTATGATCTTCGATATAGCTTTCCTCCACAAAGTACATAGTGACTTGCCAACCGTCTTAAGGTTTTTCTGTCAATGCGAGATGCTCCTTCTGGGTACTCCCTTTCTTCAATGAACTTTTTTATGTCATGGAACCACGGACGGCCATCATTCACTTCCCCTCCTCGGATTGCACAACAGTACACAGGCTTGTCTCGGCATTCTATCACTAACGGCTTCACGTTCCCTCCTTCAGGTATCTCCACCATGGATGCTAGGGTTGCCAAGGAATCGGCAAGCTGGTTCTTATTTCTTGACAGGTAGTTGAACTCTATCTCTGAGAACTCCTTGGTTAGAGCTTCTAGATAGGCATGGTAGGGCAACAGCTTCTCATCTCGAGTTTTCCATTCCCCTTTTATTTGACAAATGATTAGCGCCGAGTCCCCGAACACTTCCAATTCTTTGATCCCCAATTCAAGTGCCGCTTCCAATACTAGGATACAGGCCTCATACTCAGCAATGTTGTTGGTAGCTTCAAACCCCAACTTGATCGCCAACGGTATAAATGCCTCCTCAGGTGAGACCAGCAGGACTCCTATCCCATAACCCTTCTTATTGGCTGCCCCATCGAAATAAACTTTCTAAGTCTTTTTGACCGATTTCTAGCAAGTCCTTATCTGGGAACTGATCGTTGAATAGAGCAGATGATGACACAGGACAGCTGGCTAGGTAGTCTGCGATGACGCTCCCCTTGATAGACTTCTGATTCACGTACTTGATGTCAAATTCATTGAGGAGAATTGACCATCGAGCAGTTCTGTATGACAATACTGGCCTCTCTATCAGGTATTTCAACGGATCTATGTGACTTATCAAGAACACTTCGAAGGACATCATATAGTGTCATAGTTTCTGCGTCGCCCATACTAGTGCCACACAAGCCTTTTCGATTGCATTGTACTTCACTTCATAGTCTGTCATTTTCTTGTTTAGGTAGTAGATGGCATTCTCCTTTGTAGACCCTTCAAGATATTGAGCTAACATAGCTCCTGTCGCGGTTTCGGTGACCGTTAAGTATAACAAAAGCGGTGCACCTTGCCGTGGGGGAACTAAGATTGGAGGATTGCACAAGTATCTCTTAATGGTCTCAAAAGCCTTTTGGCATTCTTCGTTCCACACTTTTGGCACACCTTTCTTAAGCAATTTGAATATTGGTTTGCAAACCATGGTCAAGTTGGCAATGAATCGGCTTATGTATTGAACTCTTCCCAGGAAACCCCGAATCTACTTCTCAGTGCTGGGCGGCTCCATCTCCACAATAGCTTTTATCTTCCCTGGGTCCACTTCGATTCCCCTCTGAGTGATCATGAATCCCAATAGCTTGCCTGCAGTGATACCAAAAGCGCACTTCTGTGGGTTTAGACGGAGATTGTACTTCTTTGCTCGCTCTAGGAACTTCTCTAGTGCCTTTAAATGCCCTTCCCTATCCACGGACTTCACGATCATATCATCGACATAAACCTCGACTTCCTTATGGATCATATCATGCAATAGGGTCGTAGCTACTCTTTGGTAAGTAGCCCCAGCATTTCTTAAGCCAAAAGGCATTACCTTGTAACAGTACGTTCCCCATTGTGTGATAAAGGCTGTTTTCTCCATGTCTTGAGGCGCCATCTTTATCTGGTTATACCTGGAGAATCCGTCCATAAAGGAGAGGAGTGCATGTCCCATTGTGCTGTCCACCAACACGTTGATATGGGGTAAAGGAAAGTCATCCTTAGGGCTCGCAGCGTTGAGATCTCAGATATCGACACACATCCTCACTTTCCCATCTTTTTTAGGCACAGGAACTATATTTGACAACTACTCGGGATACTCCACAACTTGGAGGAACCCCGCGTCTAGTTGTTTAGTTACCTCTTCTTTTACTTTTAGAGCCCATTCTGGTTTTAATCTTCTGAGTTTCTGCTTTACCGGCTTCTTTAGGGAATTAGTGGGGATATAGTGTTGCACAATATCGGGGTCAATGCCAGGCATGTCTTCATAAGACCATGCAAAAGCCGTAATGTTGGCTTTTAAGAGAGAGATCATCTTTTCTTTTTCAACGGGGGAGAGGGTTTACCCAATTTTAACTATTCTTGGCAATTCATTCGTCCCTAAGTTGATTGATTCCAATTCATCCATATTAGGTTCGGTGACGCCCCTTTTCCTTTGCTCAACGAGCTCCGGGGGGACATCGTTCCTAGGATTTATATCCATGCCATAAATATCCATAGAGGAGAGAAAAGAGACACTGTATATATAGAGAAAGAAAGCACACTTTATTGACTAGGAATAGTAGGAATGACACACAAAAGAAAGAAGGAAAACAAACAAATCTGTATCAATACTATGACTCCACAAAGTGAGTTAAGTAGATACATCTTATTGAATTAAGGAAATATTACAAAACTACGACACCTACAAGTTGCTATCAGGTAGGCCAAGGTCTTCTTCTTCATAGATCCACGCAATGACATCACTTTCAAGGTACCAATTAAGGAGTGGCACGGTAGCATGGCTAATGGACGAGCCCTGGAGTTCTTCAATGGTCGAGTCTTCTACGGTGAGAATCATATCTTGGAACATTTCAGTCATAGCCCTTGCATCAAGGTTCTCTGCCCAGTCCTCCTCTTTCTTTTCCCAGAACTCATCATTAATGGCTTCATCATCCACCATTTCAGCTGTGATTAGATACCATTCGGTGAAGAAGATTTTAAAACCCGGAACTCGGATCTTGTTAGCTTGGTCAAAGGTGGGTTCTGGAAACCCGCAATATAGAAAATCATCCCCCTCTTCAACGAAGTAACCATTCAAAGTAGGTCGACATGGCGAGATCCTCAGGTCTGGCACCTTTCCCTCGGCTTTGGTTCTTACTTTCTCCTTGTTCCTTTTCAGCATTTCCGCATGATCATTTCTGGAGGGCTCATATCCTAGCCCAAAAGTGTATGAGGTGACTCGACTCTAAATAGACTTAGGGATCCCTTGTTGGCGACACCCTAGCCCCATGCCTGGAAAGAAACTCATTCTTCTCATGATTTCACCAACGTGCAAGTTGCCATAGGGGCAAAAATCCAAGGGTATTAACTCACCCTTCTCAAGTTCTTTCTCAATGCATTGGACATAGTTAAACCCAGATAGTGGTACTGCTGTTGATTCGGGTTGTATCTCACATATAGGCACACCTGCGAGTTTCAATTCATAGTCCCCTTGAAGTGTTACTATGGCTCCTTCATAAGGAAACTTTACCTTTTAATGGAGTGAAGATGGCACAGCCCCAGCAGGATGGATCCAAGGTTGGCCCAATAGCAAGTTGAAACATGACGGCACATCCAACACTTGGAATTCCACCCTAAATTCAGTGGGTCCCATGATTAGAGGCAAGGTAACCACCCCTATTACTTCTCGGCGAGTGTTATCATAAGCTCTTACGGTCTGCCCAGATGGCGTGAAATCCATATAGGCACACCTGCGAGTTTCAATTCATAGTCCCCTTGAAGTGTTACTATGGCTCCTTCATAAGGAAACTTTACCTTTTGATGGAGTGAAGATGGCACAGCCCCAGCAGGATGGATCCAAGGTTGGCCCAACAGCAAGTTGAAACATGACGGCACATCCAACACTTGGAATTCCACCCTAAATTCAGTGGGTCCCATGATTAGAGGCAAGGTAACCACCCCTATTACTTGTCGGCGAGTGTTATTATAAGCTCTTACGGTCTGCCCAGATGGCGTGAAATCAGCGGGTCCCAAACCCAAGACAGTGGCAGTTCAGAGAGGACATACATTCAGTGCGGACCCATTGTCGATAAGGACGGTAGGAATCCTCTTCCCCATAGTGTCAATGGTCACATAGAGAGCTTGAGAATGGCTCGGCCCACTTTTGGGTAGGTCCACATCTGTGAACACAATGGTTGAGTTCTTGGGCGTGGGATTCACCAAATGTACCAATCCCTCGGGGGATGTATCAACAGGTACTTGTATCTGATTCAACAGTTTCAGCACGGTCTGTCTGTGCTTGTGCGAGGCCATGAGCAAGCCCCAAATAGTGATGTTGGCATTGGTCTTCTTCAGCTGCCTAAGTACTTCATCCTCTTCTTCTTGCAAGCTAGGACGCCTCTGCCTTTCCAAATCCTCCAACGGATTCTCAGATTCTAGGTGGAGAGGCTTGAAATGACGACCCCCTCTGGTTATGTGGTCCAACTCGTCATCGCTAGCCCATATGTCATGGACTTCCTCAGAGTCATTCATTAAGTCATCCCATTCTATCATGTCAATGCTCTCTATTTCTGTCGGTAAGTCATCCCAACCTGTAGGGACTATCGGCTCATCTGATATTGGACTTGGGCTTGAGTACAGCACATAGTAATCGAATTTCCCCGACGATTCACCTAATAGGCCAACCTGAGGATTCCCTGCTTCATATCTTTCTTTCAGCTCTTGTTGGATAGATTTTCTGGGCAACAACAAAACCTTTTGGTCGATGAGGTCTTGAATGATCTTCTTTAGTATAGAATAAGCCTCGGTGTCATGGCCGGGTGCACGATGGTATTGGCAATATTAGTGAGGGATTGATGGCCTTGGCTTTGGTGGAAGTGGCATGATAAGGCTGTTATTACGGCAAATGGTGAAAAGACGAGTTAAGGTCATGGGGAGCGGAGTGTATTGTCCTATGGGCCGGCGAGGGCGAGATGATTCAATCCCAATGGCATTTATGGTGTTAGGTGGGGGTGTGTTGTTGTGAGATGGGAGAGGATTACGAGTGACATTTGGACGGGTTGGTGGTGAGATGACTTGCTTGTCAATGAGGTCTTGGACTTGGTGGCGAAGGCGAATACAACGATTGGTGGCATGGCCTTTAGATTGGTGGTACTTGCAGTACTTATTTTCATTGTAGTTCTTGGGTAAGGGATTTGGTGGGGGTCTTGGGTCGAGTAGCTTCAATAGGTCACGGCTTATAAGCTTTTCAAGGACTCTTTCGAGTGGCATGAATAGGTTAGTGAATTGGCGAGGTGGGTTGACATCATTGAGAGAGAAGGGTTGGATGGGTTGAGTTATGGTGTTGACCTCAGCATTGTTCTTCCCAGTAAAGTTTGTCTTGCGACTCCTCACTTCCTCAGTTTTGATTGTCCCATCATTGATAGCATCTTCAACCTGCGTGCCAGCCCCAATGAGAGCTTTGAAATTTGGGAAATAGTGGGCAAATAAGTGCTTGTGGTACACGGGTAGCAAGTTCTTAACCACCAACTGAATTTGGTCCTCCTCATAGGGCCTATAAGTAGGGAGTCCATCTCCTACTCCTTCTATCATTCTTAAGCTATTCCTCTTCAAAACTTTCTAGAGCCTTCCCTACCTCTTTCTTCCCTCCATTTTCTTCTTCTACTCCTCCATGGCACCCAAGAGGCAGCGTGACTCTTCTTCTTTATAGGCGAAGGAGTTTATCACTAAGAGGTGGACACCCACCATTCTTCCTAGTGAGGTCATCACACCCATCTTTTGCCATAAGAGCACTTGTCCCAGCGCTTCAGATCTAGCTAAGTAAGTCTTTTGAATCAAACCTGTTTATCTTTCATGAATAAACTGTGTCAATGCATGGATCTGAAATTTTGTAGAGAAAATCTTAAATTTCTTTTAGCCTTCCCTACAAAGCATGCCATAAATCTAATTACTTAACCCCCCCATATTGCATATTAGTAAAATCAACCCATAATATGGCATTTTGCAAGAATTATTGGGCTGTTGAAAGTCAAACAAACTAATATGATGTATAAACACAGGGGTATGTGTACGCACATGTGAGGTACGCATATGCATAGTTTTGCCATGCGTATGCATACTTAGGCCGTGTACACGCATGCCTTGGCCACACGCACACGTCACTCATAACGCGTACGTACCATTCTAAACACGTACATGCTACTGGCATATTATGCATGTTTTTTCACATAAACAAATTTTCCATACCTGTGCTGTTACTTACTTGTGTTTGTTATGGCAGGCATGGCAGAGCTTCTCCTCTAGGGGCAATATTAGCAATGCTTAGGACTGGTGGGGTCGCCTTTCAAATGATACCAAAGCCTACGTGGTTCAAGCAGGTTTTGGGACTGTGGTGGCGAATCTCTTACCGTGTGAGGGGAACAAGGCCCTCTGCTATTGTCTTGTTGAGCGGTGGTGGGACTCCATCCACACCTTACACATCACTAGATGGGAGCTCACTATGACCCCCTATGATGTGTTTTGCTTGATTGGTTTGAGAGTGGAGGGCCCTCCCTATTCCAACCACCTATCCTGTAAGAGAGCAAGTTGCTGCTGACTTCTAGTTGCGAGTGCTGGGATTGCGATTTGTGGGTGGCTACTACCCTAATTTGCAATGACAAGTGCTACGATTTCCCTCAGGAGACACTCAAGCAACAATAGTTGTGAGCGCCGTGTTCCTAACCACCACGCTCGGGCTCAGAATGTACGCCACTAACCACGGATGATTAGGGCGGAGAGGGAGTCGCCACCCGATTTTGGCCTCGGGAACCGATTGACCCCTAGTAAGGGCCCAACTCGTCATTACCAAAAGAATCAAGGTTCGGAGCTAGGGTACGTGGATGGGAAGGTGTTAGGCACCCATCTACGCCCGGCTAAAATCCGGCCCCCACACGTATTTATTGGCTTTAATTAAAAAGGACTTAATCGAACTCGACCGCTATACAAACACTTATGTAAAATCAATTAATGGCATGCAATGATGAAGGATAAAGAAGGATTAAAAGGAAGACACATATACAAGAAAGAGAATTTGAAACTAAAAGAGATGTTTACACTGTCTGCAAAAGAGAAAACGGGGTTAATCTGTCAAAAACAGGGCCATGCACGTACGAGCATATGAGATGCACGTACGTGCATCTCATACATACGTACGTACATGCCTTAGTATTATTTCACAGATTTATGCCTATCACCCTACTGGATTCGTACCTATGACCATGATTCATGCAAAAATCATCTAAATGTATTTTAAGGACGATGGAAATGCTCTAGATCTGAATAGCAAAATAACATATGCATATAAATGAATGATATTTAGGTACATGGCCTAAATCATACAGACTAAATGCCAAAAATGATGAACGGATCCTATGCAGCCTTACACCTTAGAAACAAATGAGGAATCCGTTTTAATCCTTAAATGCACAAGTTAATCAATGCCAGGTTAGATCTGAAATTATGAGTATTAAATGACAGGATATACATATCAAATGCGATATTCAGCTCATGCAATATCATAAATGATTATGCTAAAACGAAATTAAGGATTGAGAATGGTTACCCTCAGGTACGGGCAGCAGCAATTCCTTCACGAGCACGCCTTCCGGACCTCTCGCAGTCACAACTTGGATTTTCAGATTTTTTGGGGGTGGAGGCTGGGAAGAATCGAGGCTTTCAGGGGTGGAGGCTGAATGTCACAATTGGGGCCTTTTAGGAGGTGGAGGCTGAACAGAAAAATGGGATCCCTCAAGGATGGAGGCTCCGTCAAAGAGTTCCCGCTGAACAGGAAAAAATCAGATCCTTTGGGGGGTGGAGGCTTAGCAAAAATCGGTCCCTTCTCTTGGTTGAGAGTAGGGTATTTATAGGGAAGGATTAGGGTTTGATTTCGAGGGTTTCCAGCCGCCATCCAGCAGCTGTCAACACAAGGGCTTCACAAGGAAAGAATCATTTTGGGGGGAAAATGCCAAAAATTCGAAATTCAAAGGCCATGCACGTACGTGCCTATGATATGCACGTACGATCATGGGGTATCAAAAGTGCTGAAAAGCCTGTTGTGCTTGCGCGAGTCCTTCGGGCTTGTCCGTGGTGGCTTATCTATTGCTGCCCTTCATCATTGGGCTTAAAGGTTGGTCCAAAATGTCAAGAGGTACAAAATGGGGTGTCAACAGTAGTGGATGGCTCGGGGTTTCATCCTGTACTTAATTGGGGCCGTTTTGTTCCCAAATTCCTCACAATCTTTCAACCCAATATGGTTGGTTCCCCTAGAGGACTTGGCGATCTGTGGCCAGTTTGCATGGGGACGGGCCATGCTATCCTATTTTTACACTTCCATAGACTCATTAAGTAGGGCCTGTACGTCATTGATACTTGGCTCCTAGCGCTTGTGGGTGATAAGTCACTTGATATCAATGCATGCTTATTTTCTCTTTTGTTGCTACGCTTATCCTAATGATTCTTATGCCCATATTAATACAACTCTGGTTCCAGCTCTATTTTGACTGCACCATGCCAGACGAGACAGAGCCTACAGGGTATAACCAGTTGAGCGTGCTCTTGGACACGGTATCGTTGAACAAGGTGCCTTTCTTGCTTGGCGACTTTTCTTGAGTTCCATGACATCTTGTCTTGATCTTATTTCCTTTCATGCAGATACGGCCTCGTCCTTGGGTAGCCATCCCCTATACTAGCGACAAAACTTTGCGTGACTCTACCCATAGGGCTTGCACTGTCTATTCTATTCTGGAATCTTCTTTGTCTCATGCTGTCTACCTACCGGAGAGGGTCATGTGGTAGTTGACTAGGGAGGTGGAAGCTTGGACTAGGGTACCTATGCTTCCTCTTGCTTTTATGATATACCCTTACAACATTAGCGAAGCAGATATGGATATTTGGCAAGAGGGGATTCCTTGTGAGAACCGCCTCCTCCTTGATTAAGACTATGCTAATTTTGCTGCTGCGTCACTCGTGCCTCAGCTGATTGAGCCATAAGTATACCTTTTTCTTACCTATCTGGTTTCCACATGCATACCTTCAATTTCTATTCTGACGAGGGTCTTCTGATCTCAGGCTACCCTACTTGTTGAGGAGGAGGGAGGAGAAGGAGACGTTGCTCCAAAACTGCCTACCTGACATGTGACTAAGTGGTCCCCGAGTGGATACTTCGTGGAGACCTAGGTCCCGTGTCGGGAGAGTGTCTTTGGGTATCCCATAGCCCTTGGCACTTGTAATGTATGTACCTTTTACATCTTCCTTATTCCTGTTACATAAATAAGAATGCATATACATGACCTATAACTGATGCCCCCCCTCCCAATTTCATTCTTTGCAGTTCAACAGGACTAAATCGGCCGATATGATTCAGTTAATTGGGAGCCTGAAGGCTATGGTGACTGACTACTCATGCAGGCTACACGGCATCCCACTCCCACCTGTCGATCCACCCGGCAGAAGTAGAAGTGGCAGTGGTAGTGGTAAAAAGGAGTCTACCACGCAGCAGGAGGCCAACTCCTTACGGGCGATTAGTAGCCAAAGCTAGAGCACCCGAGGGCGTCACGGCGGGCACGCCTAGTTTTTATTTTCTTGTTCCCTTTATTTTTGCCAATCTTTTCAAACAATTAGTTTCATTTTTATGGGATTGTACTTAAACTGGTTTTAATTTATCTGATTTTGGCACATTTGGGCACTGTTTTGCACAGGTACGCCCATTTCCTTTTTAAACATGTAGCAATTTATTCTCTTGTTCTTCCCTTAAACTTCTTGTCAATTGATAGAGAGCATTGCTACTGAAAAACATTCTTGCCGCCTAACACTTATAAATGTGATTTAGGTGGAAAGTGGGGCTAAAGCCAAAATAAGTAGTGGGCACGTACAATATGGGAGAATGTGTATGCATAAATGTACGCATGGGAGGTAATCCTACTCCCATAAAAAGTTGTGCTTACCCGTAGAATGGGGTGGTGCGTACGCATGTGAGGCTTATGCATACGCATAAGGCACCATGCGTGTACATGGGGAATGGTGCGTGCGCATGGGGCCTTATACGTACGCATGTGTCACACCCCATTTTTGCCATCTTAGCTAGGGTTTGTCATTTCATGTGTCTTTTTGTTTCCTTTTTGAGTCTAGTCTTTTGCATTGAATTTCTAGGGTCCTGAGGATGGTGTGTATGAATTTTGGTTCGATTTGGAGTTGATCTTGAGCGTTAATAAGAACTTTTGTGACTTGAGGGGCATAATCATCTTTTTGGTCACAAACTTTCCATTTGACCTTGAAATGATCTCCAAGTTGCCAATTGGAGTTCATATGGATGCATTTGAGGTATTTATGGGTTCAATTCGATGAATTGATGGTTCGGGATTAGAATGGCTCAACAAGGCTCAGGTTGGTTAAGAGACCTACCTCGGGTTAGCTCGAATTGGCTCATGATTTTCACTCTATGACTACTCATTCGACCTTGATTAGTCTTAATTTCATCCCCAAATGTGTTTAGGGAGGTTGAATTTCGAATTGGAAAGCATTCGGTGCGACCCTATGTGCATACCTAAGTTAAGCGATGGTGAGGCATAGCGGTTAACCGCCTTGTAGAACCCAACCATGCAGCCATGGCTAGGGTTTCTTGCCCTCAAGTGACTCAAATTACATTCCCCTTCGAAACACGGTCGTTTTGGCTTTCGTTTCGTCAAAATCGGAGTTGATTTGAGCCCTGAAACACATTTGGAAGTCGAAAGGGTAAAAAATTGGGCTGAAGATGACATGGCCTCAGGTGACCACCCAGGCCTGGGCGGCTAGCCGCCTGGGCCCAGGCTGCTAGCCGCCCAGCCCCATGTGGTCACCCGAGCCACTTTCCTTTTTTGAGTCTTGACGCGGCTCCCTCCCTATTTTCTCGGATTTGCTCGCCTCCAGCCGCCATTTAACCCTAATTTCAGCCCTATTTGACCTACTTGAGCCCCAAGGGAACCTCTAAGAGCCCTTGGATCAATACCTAGGGTTTTAATCCCAACCATTGAGGGTTTTCCCTCAAACCCTATAAATACCCCCTTATACTTCAGCAATAGGGGAGGGAAATTTCTAAAGTGGGAGGCACATTGGAGGCCACGACAGCCATCCTTAGGGTAGTTTAACCTAAATTTTGAGTGAGAGAGTGAGAGAGAAAGCTTGAAGGAGGGCTGGAGCATTGCTTGAAGGCTTGAAGGAGAGGGTTTCCAGCAGTACACAAGAGGAGAAGCAAACTCTACAGCAGTAAGGTTCTACATACAAGTATACCTCCCTCTCTCTTGCATTCAAATTAGGGTTTTTTGCATAGGATAGCATTACTTCATGTTCAAGTTTATGTTTTTATCATGTGTTGATGCTTCTAATGCTTAGAATGCATGATTAGGATATTGTTCATGGCTGGTTTTACATGATATAATGTCATCCCATGTGATTTTACATGTGGTTGTGATTTTAGGGTTTCTAGTGTCTTTTCAGGGGTTTCTCATTGAATAGCTATTATTGCATGTTCAAGCTAGCATTTTTATCATGTGTGGATGCTTTCATGAGTTAATATGCATGATTATAATCTTGTTCATGGTCATTTTTACATGCTAGAGGGCTGTTTAATGTGATTTCATGCATAGTTGCAATTCTAGGGTTTCCTTAGTGCTGAAATTGAGTTTATGCTTAGAATAGCATTATTTCATGTGAAAGCCTATGTCTTTATCATGTGTAGATCATTCTATTGGTTAATATGCATGGATTGAATGCTGTTCATATTCTGTTTTGCATGATTTAGAGTGATTTCAGGATTTATATGCATGTCATGGTTCCGGGATTAAACTAGGGTTTGTAATTATTCACTGTTTATGTTGTTTGCATATTTAGTGGATGAATATGGACCTTATTTCTATTCTATCCAGATTTGTTTATTGCCTTAAATATGATATTTGGAGCATTCATATGGTTGATTTTTAGGGTTATTTGCATGTCATTGCATATAGGGCTGGATTAGGGTTTAGTTAGCTTATGATTCATGTTGTTTGCATGACTTGTGGTTGATTTTAAGCCTTATTTCAGTTCTGTCCAGATTTGTCCATTGTCCTTATTGCCATCTTTTGAGCATTGTGTTAGCCTATGTTTAAGCATGATAATTGCTTGATTAGAACCTAGTTTGGTTGGTTGGTGTTTTTGGTATGTTTTGCATGGAAATTGTAGGTGCTTGACAGGTACAACAGGTGCAACTACCCCACCAATGTGGGGTGGTTATTTTGGCTATTGCAAGATGAAATCTTGCAAAGAAGATAATTACCCTATGCAATAGGGTGGTTATTTTGACAGGTTGCTTTTGCTTAAAGGTAAGTAGGGTATGAGGGTGCCCCAATTCACGCTTCTTTCCTTTCCTTGAAACTTTCCCTTTCTCTCCCCTAGGGTTGTTTCCTAATAGGGGAACATGGCAATCCTTATAGTTTCCTTTCGTAACAAATGCCTTTTAAATCAAAGTTCCTATCTTTATGAAATTCCATATTTGCTAAAGATTCTTTGAGAATCATTCATTTTTGGAAACTTACCATATTTCTTATGAAAGGAAACTTAGGGTTTACCATAGGCCTCTATTAGGTTATAACCCTATTCCCTTTTGAACTACGTGGACTTTGATCCGTGTATTTCCATACATGGTACGTAGGCGCTCTTCGTGAGGTTCAAGTCCGCCCTAGGATACTAAGTATCCTAGGTTTTCCTCACTTTCTTTCTTTTTTCTGTTTTTCTTTGATTTTCTTGATTATATTGATGAATGAATGGATGATATGCATGCTGTCTTGTGATGATAATTGTTGATTTGTGTGTGATTAAGACTTTGATTTAGCCCAATTAAATTAGGAGACCGTTTAGGGTGATATGGGTGCCTATAGGCTTTGCCTAGAACCTTCCCATATCGTAACTTAGCTTCCGAATCCCCGATTTCTTTGGTTTCCAGAAGATTTTTTGCCTTGCCATTTTTAAACATGGCGTCAATCTTTTGTTTTCCTAAAACAAAACTATTTTTTAGGGTTTTCCTTGTTTCCTTTAAAAAATAAGGTGGCGACTCCGTTTTCTTTTTCAAACCTAAGGCCCATTTTCTTTTCACCCCCATTTGTGTGGGCCCGCGACTTTCCTGGCTCCATAGACTGGCGACTTTTAAACCCTTGTGGGCCACCTTTTTTAGGGTTCACAGTTTGGCGACTCCACTGGGGAATTGTGGGCTAGACTCTATACAATTTGATTAGGCTAAGTTAATTTCTTTTGTTTAATTAAAATCAATCACATTGCATCCGCTTGATTGTGTGCTTTCATTTATTGCATTGTGTGCGCAAACTCTTGCATGCTAGGATCGATGTCCCTCGATGTATCCTTGCCACTGACGGGCCTAGCCTCAACCTTGGTTTTCCTAATTCCATGTGTTGGGGTGAAAGCTCTCAACCTCTCTTGCCAAGTACCCTTGGGCTTGCCCTTGGGTATATTAAATGAGTTAATCACGTATTGCTGGACCCACGCGGCGTTCCTGATGCCACATGTGGTTAGGTATAAAGATTACTCAAGCAAGTGAAGGACCCCAGCCTACCCTTATCATTAGTCCATATAGACAGACTTGTAGGACACTATGGTTTCACCCTTATGCAACCACATTGTTTGTAATGATATCATGACCGTGTTTGTGATGTGCTTAATGGAAAATTAATAGAGGACCTTTGCACCCTATATCCTTAATACGTACCTTTCACCCATGACCCTCGCAAAGGTGATTGGATTAAAAGGGACTAATTGAGTATATATGGTGTGAAGTCATTGAGACAAATATGGAAGCCTAGGACATACCCTTAGGATGAGAGACTGATTGTTCCCTTTCTTAGAGGAGTGAGAGGATGTACTGGCTTGGATCCACGACCAGTAAGGGCGCTTAGTGAAGATTGATCCTACCAACCAGTCAGATATGGCCGACGAAGCAACTAGTGAAGGGGGTTTTGATGTTGAGACTTGTTTGAAGGCTATCATGACCAAGCTTGATTACACCACTGATGTATCCGAGAGAGCATTGAAAATGGCCCAAGATATCCAACATAAGATGTCAGAACCCGAACAGAATAATGGCCGTACCCCAGGGGATAACACCGAAAATGGGACTCAGTCTGGAGAAGGCACTAAGACCAATGAAAGAGGAAGTACTAAGCCCAAGGGGAATGAACCACATGAGATTTTTAACCTAGAAGGGGGAAGTAAGGGGAAGACTTCGGAAACAGACTCTGTGTTGGCTAGCAAGGTAGAAGCGTTGGAGAGAACTATAAAGGGAATCTGTAGGATGGATGACATGGTGGATGTACGTACCCTATCTTTGTTTCCTCAAGCTCGTATTCCACTACAATTCAAGATGCCCGAATTAGAAAAGTTTGATGGAACGGGTTGCCCCAAGACCCATTTGAAGATGTATGTATGAGCTATGCACCCTCGAGGAGCGACAGATGAACTCTTGGCCCAAATGTTCCATGAAACCCTAGCCACTTCTGCTTTAAAGTGGTTCCTAGCCTTGGATGAGAATAGAACCCGGACTTGGGAGGACATATGTAATGAATTCTCAGAGCATTACAAGTACAACACTGAGGTGGATGTCACAAGAAGGGACCTAGAGACCACAAAACAAGGGGCTAATGAGACTTTTTCCGCTTTCATTACAAGGTGGAGGCAAAAGGCCTCGAAAATGGCAGATAGACCAAATGAGGAAGATCAGATCCAGTTGGTGGTTAAGAACCTATTGCCGGTGTATCACAAGCACCTCTTTGCTCACTACTTCCCTAATTTCAAGGCTCTTATCAGAGCAGGTACACAAATGTTAGAGTTATGCCCTAGAGCCAATCATAGAGATGATTGTTTAGTGATAAAGGAACAATCATTTGATTTCATTTATGTATGTCACATTTATTATTGATTTAATAAAAGGGCTTATTCTATTATGTTTGTATGCATTATTTATATTTACATAATATGTCCAAGGAGTTAGAGTTGAGAATATTGAATTACAAAGAGTTGTAATTATGAGACTATAAATATATCTCTGTACTAAACTCCTAAATCATTCCTAGTTGAAGGTTCACTATGATGGACAGTAATGAACCATAGGACTAGCACTTGTTAGGTTGACTCTATAGGAGGATAGCTGGTCTCAAGCTATTTGTGTGGAGACACTACAACCAACAGGTGGGTGCCTGTTAATAGAATAGGTACACTGAATGTGACCAAAGATTTGAGATAAACTGAATGGAGTTTTAACCTGCCTGTCAATCAGTTTCTCAATGTTATAGTGGTACAAGTAATCCTTAGACCTGAGACACCATAGTTACCTTATGCATGTAGCTTTAGAAGTTTGATAACACTAAGTGCGGATCCTATTCAAGGGTCTGTAAAGGTGTTCATTGGCCCTATTGCTATGTGTATGAAGGCATGTGAGTGATCAACAAGGAATCCATTACTCTTAGGAAAAAGAGAGAGAATGTCTCATATAGCATTCATAATATAACTCATTCAGTCCTGTGAGCGCCGTGTCCTTTCACCACGTCGGCTCGAGAATACGCCACTAACCACGGATGATTAGGGCGGAGAGGGAGTCGCCACCCGATTTTGGCCTCGGGAACCGATTGACCCCTAGCAAGGGCCCAACTCGTCATCACCCAAAGAATCAAGGTTCGGAGCTAAGGTACGCGGACGGGAAGGTGTTAGGCACCCGTCTGCGCCCGGCTAAAATCCGGCCTCACATACACTTATTGGCTTTAATTAAAAAGGGTTTAATCAAACTTGACCACTATGCAGACAACTAGGTAAAATCAAATAAAGGCATGCAATGATGAGAGATGAAAAGGATTTAAAGAGAAATATTGCATATACACACATATAAGAGAAAGGGGGTGAAATCAACGGAGAACTTACACTGCCTGTACTGCCTGTAAGAGAGAAAAGAGGATTAAACTGAAAAAAATAAGGTCATGCACGTACATGCATATTGGAGGCACGTACGTGCATATGCAAGGCACGTACGTGCATACCCTAAATGAAATCCATGCGGAAATGCAAATCTAAACCTATTGTGCAATTATCATACCTGTGTGACACTACGAATGATCAGGGTATGTACAGAAATCATCTAAACATGCTTTGAAAACATAAAAAAAAACAATCTAGATCTAAATGTCGAGATACGATGTATGCAAAAGAAATGACAGAGGACCTATTTTAGATCTATGAACGTAGAAATGAATTTATGTTGAGTCTAAATGCATCATGTATTCAGGCAGTAAATGAAAAGATGCATAAGATGTACATTTCATGCAATATCCTAAATAATATCATCAAATCATTGAAGGAAAACGAAATTGAGGGTTAAGAACCGTTACCCTCAGGGCGGGCAGCAACAGCGGTTCCTTCGTCAATCCTACTCTCCAGACTTCCCGTAGACACAGCCGCCAATATTGGGTTTTTCTTTAGAGTGGTCGTTTGGTAGTCCAAATCGGATCCCTTCTCTTGAATGAAAGCCGGGTATTTATAGGCGGGGATTAGGGTTTGATTTGGAGGTTTCTAGGGTTTCCCAGCCGCCACTGAGCAGCTGTCAGTGTGGGGGCTGTATAAGGTAAGAGGCAATTTCGGGGGGAAAGAGATGGAATTCAAAAAAGAGAGGGCATGATCTTACGTGCATGGTCTATGCACGTACGTGCATATCCCATGCACGTACGTGCATGGGGTATTGAACCAAGGCCAGAGGCCTGCTGTGTCTTCGTGAGTCCTTCGGGCGTGCTTGCGATGGTCCGTTGGCTACTGCCCTTCATCATCGGGTCTCAGAAAGTGGCTTGAGGTGTCAAGTGGTACAAAATGGGGTGTTAACAGTTTGCCCCTTCTTTTGATTTTGCTCGTGTAATGAACAAAATTAAAAGACCCGGAAACACTCATTTTGGACTAATTGGCTCATGCAAACCTTAAATGATGCAAATGCATGTATGAAAAGGTCGGATCAGGGGAAGTTCCCTACTTCCTACGTACCTCTTAACGAGGATCAGACCTACCGTAGTTCATGGTGTGTGGTGATACCTTTCTGGGGCAATCGGAAGGTAGTGCGTGGTTTCCTGGGAATCCAGCATTTTGAGATTTGCGGGGTAAATTCCAATTAAATCCGGGTTGATTTAATTCTGAATTGAAATTCGCGGGGTGAATTCCAATTAAATCCCCGCAATTAAATCCGGGTTGACTAAATTTTGAATTGAAATTCACGGGGTGAATTCCAATTAAATCCGGGTTGATTAAATTTCGAACTAAAATTCGCGGGGTGAATTCCAATTAAATCCGGGTTGATTTAATTTCGAATTAAAATTCGCGGGGTGAATTCCAATTAAATCCGGGTTGATTTAATTTCGAATTAAAATTCGCGGGGTGAATTCCAATTAAATCCGGGTTGATTTAATTTCGAATTAAATCCGTGTTGATTAGATTTCGAATTGAATCCAGATTGATTAGATTTCGAATTGAATCCGGGTTGATTAGATTTCGAATTGAATCCAGATTGATTAAGTTCCGAATTGAAATTCGCGGGGTGAATTCCAATTAAATCCGGGTTGATTTAATTTCGAATTAAAATTCGCGGGGTGAATTTCAATTAAATCCGGGTTGATTAAATTTCGAATTAAATCCGTGTTGATTAGATTTCGAATTGAATCCAGATTGATTAGATTTCGAATTGAATCCAGATTGATTAGATTTCGAATTGAATCCGGGTTGATTAGATTTCGAATTGAATCCAGATTGATTAAGTCTCGAATCGAAATTCGCGGGGTGAATTCCAATTAAATCCGAGTTGATTAAATTCCGAATTGAAATTCGCGGGGTAAATTCCAATTAAATCCGGGTTGATTAAGTTTCGAATTGAAATTCGCGGGGTGAATTCCAATTAAATCCGAGTTGATTAAATTCCTAATTGAAATTTGCGGGGTAAATTCCAATTAAATCCGGGTTGATTAAGTTTCGAATTGAAATTCGCGGGGTGAATTCCAATTAAATCCGGGTTGATTAAATTCCGAATTGAAATTCGCGGGGTGAATTCCAATTAAATCCGGGTTGATTTAATTTCGAATTAAAATTCGCGGGGTGAATTCCAATTAAATCCGGGTTGATTGAGGGGATATTTTAAAACGAGTTTGGATTGGTTGATTACCGAGTAGAATCGCAAATAAAATCGACAATTGAAGTTTATGATCGCACGTGCCTTGGTCATGCTCGCACGATCAGGCCCAATGCACGTACGTGCATCCGGTTTTTGTGGGTATTCAAAGGGACTCCCCAAACGGCGTCGTTTCCAATGCATGGTTATGGGGCAGTTCAAAAGGCGCGAAAACGCCTATAAACTCGCACCCACGTCCCATAATCCTTATGTAAACTCTTACAGACCAAGAGACTTTACATCTCCCATCCTCACCTCCTGCTTCCCGATCTCATTCGAGCATACCCATAGCACCCAAACGCCAGCGTACGCCGGCGAAGGCGAGCACATCAGGTGCCGCACCGGCGAGGGACCCCGACGAGCTAGGGAGGCCTGCGATTCAGAGATGGCGCCCCCAGCCTCGCCTCCGACGTAGTGAGGGTGGGATTCTCCTTCGTCCCACCGAGCACGCCTCCCATCTTGCCGCGCTAGGCCGAGTAAGTTTTTATTTCCGCAATGTTTATTTCATTTTCGGCTACTGAGACGAAACCTTGACTTGGGTTATCACGAAAACAAAATGTGAGGGGGTAAAATCCGGGGATTTGGTCGGGATGTTACCAAAATGGAAGAAGAACTGGAAAAACCCAGCTAAAGGCACATACGTGCGTATTGAATGCGCGTACGTGCGCCGTATGCGTGCGCACGTGTCTTTATCTGAACTTAACCCAGTTCCTTTCAGTTAATCGTGGAATAGGACGCATTCGAGCCTCTCCGAGGTTCGAAACGGACATGAGGGGGTTGAAACCTCAGGGATTTGTGTGGGTGTAACTGGGAATCAAAGGGGCAAACAGCCTGATGCACGTACGTGCCTGCCTGATGCACGTATGTGCTTAAGGCATGCACGTACGTGCTTGGCCTTTATACACACTTTTTTTTTTTTTTTTTCTTTTTTTTTTTTTTTGCAACGAGTGTGGGGGTGGGTCCAAAAAGAGGAAAAAAATGGTCACAGACACGTACGTGCCTGCCTAATGCACGTACGTGCCTAAGGCATGTACGTACGTGCCTGCTGTGTTTTCTTCCTTATTTTCGAATTTTTTCTTTTTATTCTGCTGCAAATACACATACCTGTGCTGTGCTTACCTGGTTTCTCCTTGTGTAACAGCTGCCGAAGCTGCCCGTCACCCGTGGAGGCGTGGCGAATGCGAAGGCGTGGTGGGCTCGTCTCATAGCGGAGACGAAGGCCTTGGTTACCGGTGCCGGTTTCGGGACGGTGATCTCGGGATTGGTGGACGATAGCGACCGGGCTTTCGTTCACTGCATGGCTGAGAGATGGTGGGACACCACCCATACTTTCCACATTGTTGGTCGGGAGCTGACCCTGACCCCCTACGACTTCTACCGCCTCACGGGTCTACGTATGGATGGCCTCCCACTTCCCTTTGACCATGAGGAGAGCGAGAGGGAGAGACTCTCCCACGATCTTTTGGGGATTGAGTATGACAGCGCCTCCATCTTTATCTTGGACATCTATGACCGTATGTCCACCCAGGGGCAGGGTACAGCTGCCCAGCGGATCCGGATGGCGCGCGGGTATCTGCTGTTTCTGATAGGGGGCTATCTAGTCCCGAACGCTGCCCAGACAGTCCCTTTTGGCTGGTTGCTGGCTTTGAGGGACTTGGGGAGGGCTGGCGAGTTCAGCTGGGGAGCGGCGGTGTACGGCCATGTGATCTCGGCTATGGACTCGCTGAGTCGGATGGCTGTCCAGTCCATGGTTAGCCACTGGCGGGTCTGGGCGGTATATATCCCTTCCTTTTCCTCCTCTTTTGTTTCTTTTCTCCTTTTCCTTAACTGTCATTCCATATTGGTTTCTTATCACATCTACTTGTGCAGCTTTGGGCAGGTCGGTACTTCCGCGCGGATCCGGATTCCCCCGTCGACAAGCACGACTATTGGAGCTCCCGCCGCTTCCTGGACGAGCTGACCGTTGACCGGGTAAGTCCTATTTCACTTTAACGGTACGGTTGATAGCATTATACTCATGTATTCACCCTATTACTGCTTTTCCACAGATCATCCCGCGCCCCTGGGAGGGCACCCCCGCACGCGCCCCTGCTGAGTGGGATGCTGCTGCCTTGACGCTCTCCACCCTATCCACGGTGTTCGAGTGCCCTGGGGTCCGTTCCTTCTACTTTGCGGAGAGGGTGGTATGGCAGATTGCCGATGTGGGCGCGGGTGGTCCTCCGGTCCCAGTAGATCCTCCCCGTTTTGTCGCTATCCCTGCCGAGGCGACATCGAGTGACTTGGCTGCCTTGCGGGCCATGATCCCTTATACAGATCGCTTATCTGCCGAGGAGATCGACTATGCCTCCTTTGCGCGGGAGCGGTTGATGGGCAGCATCTTTGTTGCGCCGGTATGTATACCCTTCTCTGAGTCTTGTTAATTTCCCATCTCTGCTTTCTTTTTACCAACTGTGCTTGACTTCTTTCCACAGGCTGCTCCTGCTGCAGATGCGCCCGCTGGGCTGGCCCCCATCATGCCGGGGTGGAGCGTGCCTTTCCATGTCACACCTGATTTAGCCATGGAGGAGGATATCCCCAGGCTGAACAGGTGCATTGGGTACCCGATGGCTGAGGGTACTAGGCCGGTGAGTTTCCAAGTTCCTGCATTTGTTAGTTTTCACGCATATATATAAGTAAAGCATGCATGTCCTAACGATTGCCCCTTGCTTTTCTACTCGCAGCTCACCCGTGAGGAGTCCTCGACACTTTTGTGGATGGTGGGGAGCCTGAAGGTCATGGTCACGTCTCTCTCTCGCAGGTTAGTGATTGCGGAGCAGGCTCCTGCTGGGGAGGACTGGGACGGCTTCGGGGCTGACGAGGATGACGGCGACGGTGATGACGGCGATGGTGGTGATGGTGGTGATGACGGTGGTGATGATGGTGACGACAGCCCGCCAGCCTCTCCTGCCCAGACCCCTCTATATGTTTCGCGTTGATGTATTCGTTTTGGACACTAGGGGATACTTATTTATTATTATTTTTTTTTGGACATGTACTCATTTCTCCTTCCCTTTCTGTAAATTTTGGACATGTACTCATTTCTCCTTCCCTTCCTGTATATTTTGGACATGACTATTACTCCTGTGATATATCAAATATGGCTTGCGATGCACATTTTTCCTTTCTTGCTTCCTCTATTGCGCTAGGATAAATAGCCAGCCGTTTAATATAGGGAGAGCACCCAAAAGCCTCATATGACAGCAAAAAAGATCGTAAAACCGAGAAAGGGGATGAAAATACGCGAAAAGGGGTCTGGGCACGTACGTGCATAGGCCATGCTCGTACGTGCACAGTCCATGCTCGTACGTGCATGGCTTATGCTCGTACGATCATGGGTCCATCTCTTTCCTTTTTCTCGCACTTCATCGATTTGGCAACTTTTTCTGCATAAAACGAGCCCCCTTCTTCGTTTTTCTCCACTGAAACCCTACGATGGAAGACCCTAAGTTTGTCAAAGACATAAAACGATGGCTCTTGTCCTTTGATAACCGAGCTCGGGATGATTTCAAAGAAGCTTTTGGCCTCCCATGCTTGTTTGACTACTGTCGGGTGAAAATCAACTACACCTTCCTTCTTATTGCTTCAGAATATTGGAAACCAACCCGCCATGTCTTTAGATTCAATCTGAATGAGTTGTGCCCCACACTTGAGGATTTCGGCGGTATCATAGGGCGGACTAGCTTCAACGGCTTGCTCCTTCCCCCGGTTGACAAGGTCCCTGCTGCCGAGGTGGCCCAGTTCCTAGGCCTTTCTGTGCGACTGGTGCAAGGGTGGACCACGAGTTTCAAGGTGGATGTGGTGAAACTCGCTGAATATTTCGTGTCCCGTCCTAGGCCTCCCGCTGGCCAGGCTCGGGTCTATTACCTGCGCGCGGCGTGCTTCTGTGCTCTTGCCGCCCTCTTTTTCAGAGATGAGTCATCGAGTTTGGAAACTTTCATTGTGCGCATGATTCCGGAGATCAAGGATTTCAACCCTAGCATGGTTGTCCTGGCAGATACTCTGAACGGGCTCGATCGCGTGGCGCGAAGCGACAGTTTCTCCTTTGGCGGCAACCCCCTCCTTCTACAGGTTTCTTTCTCTTCTTCTTCTTCTTTTTTTTTTTTTATTTTTTTTTTATGCCATGATCGTACGTGCATTGTCCATGCACGTACGTGCATAACCTATGTACGTACGTGCATGGTCTGTTGACCCTTCCATCTTTACTCTTTTGTGATGCAGATTTGGCTGTTTGAACGCCTAAAACTGGTCGAAGACCCTGCCATGAGTATCTGGACATATCATCCGCAGCACTATCGCCACAGGAAGGTCACCAAACCTTTCCCAAACGTCGAGCAAGCCCGGGATTTGCTAGAATCCATATCTTGCCACAACATCCACTGGCTCTGTCCTTGGTGGAGGACCTCTCATGCTGTTCGAAATCTGATTCTTCCTCACAGCGTCATGCTGATTGGTCTCAAGGAGGTTTCTTTCTACTCTCCCATACGCATCCGCCGTCAGCAAGGGCTACGCCAGGATCCGATTAAATGGGGTCACCTTGGTTACACCTGCCCCTAGAAACCCAACCATGTGGATCGCGTGGAGAATGACTGGTATAGCAAGGCAGTGTACTGGGCCGTCACCCCCTCTGAAGTGATTAGCCCCCCTGGGTCCTACTATAACTGGCTGTTTACTGACATGGAGAGGGAGGAAAAGGAAGAAGAAGAGCACAAGAGGAAAAGGGAAACAGAGGTCGAAACGGAGGCGAGGAAGAAGTGAACTTGACTATCCCCCGTACCCCTATCAACTATTGTACTCATGCACTCGCTTTTAATCCCTTATGAGTTAATGAATAAGCATCAGAAAAGATGTAATGATTTTTCCCAATCAATAAAAAACTATTATCATTAATTTGAGCACTGAGTACTTTGCCAAATTGTCACTACTCTGTCTACACACAATATTTACGGAGTCTGTCCATATTCACTGGATTCACCAACTCGTTCCCGTCACCATCCATTAACTTGACCGCACCACCCAGGTAAATTGTCTTGATGACGTAGGGCCCCACCCAATTGGGCTTGAATTTCCCTCGAGGATCGAACACAGGTGCTCTAAATTCCTTAAGAACCAAGTCCCCTTCCTTCAAGTTCCGCGGTCTGACCCTCTTATTGAAAGCCCGAGCTATTCGTCGCTGATAACCTTGCACATGGTACAATGCCTTGAGCCTTCTTTCCTCCAATAGCACCAGCTGTTCATACCGCTCTCTTGCCCATTCTACCTCCGGAATCTGACTTTCCAATGCGACCCTAAGAGACTGTACTTCCAGCTCCACGGGTAATACGGCTTCCATTCCGTATACCAGTGAATAGGGCGTAGCACCTGTGGAAGTTCTCACGGACGTCCGATATCCCCACAATGCATAAGGAAGCTTCTCTACCCAATCCTTGTAGGTGACTGCCGTCTTACTGAGGATGGTTTTGACGTTCTTGTTAGCAGCCTCTACAGCTCCATTAGTCTGGGGCTTGAGGGTGAAGATTTGTGATGCTGGATACCGAATTTTGTGAACAACCTCTTGACCTCATCTTCAAAGTGCGTTCCGTTATCTGAAATAATCTCATGGGGTACTCCGTACCGGCAGATTATGTTGGTTTCGACGAACTTGGCCACATGTTTCGATTTCAATTCTACATATGCCGCCGCTTCCACCCATTTGGTAAAATAATCGATTGCTACTAGGATATATTTATATCCACCAGTTGCAGATGGCTTAATCTCTCCGATGATGTCTATTCCCCATACTGAAAATGGCCAGGGAGATGCCAGTTGATGCAACTCCACCGGCGGCATGTAGTTTGCACTGGCGTACACTTGGCATTGATGGCACTTTCTGACGTACTGCACGCAGTCAGTTTCCATAGTCGTCCAGTAATACCCCAACCTTAGCAGCTTCTTAACCAACATCCTCCCATTCATGTGTGACCCACATTCCCCTTCATGCACCTCCCTCATGAGTGTTTCTCCCATGCGGCGATCTACGCAAAGAAGGTGTATCCCATCGTAGGATCTTTTGAATAATTTCCCCCCGCAGATGATAAACTGCGTGGCGAACAGCCTTAGTGCCCTACGATCCTTCTTATTGGCATTTTCCGGGTATTCTCCTTTTTCCAAGAGGTTCCAAACGTCAAAGTACCAAGGGTGCCCATCATCTGGCTCTCCGTCAATTACCAAAATCCCTTCTTCATGTGCGGGTCTAAACTTCTGTTAGACGGTCAATGGCTCTATCTGGGTTCCAGCAGGCATTTGAATCATGGAAGCCAAGGTAGCCAAGGCGTCGGCGAATTGGTTGTGAGCTCGGGGTAAGGGTGTGAAGGTTATTTTCCAGAATTTCTGGGTCAGTTTCTCTAGGTAACCCTGGTAAGGCTTCAGGTGTTCTTCTCGGGTTCTCCATATCCTCTGTACTTGCGATATCACTAAGGCTGAATCCCCATATACCTCCACTTCTTCGACTCCTAGTGCCAACAAGGCTTCTAGTCCAGCGACACATGCCTCATATTCTGCCGTGTTATTGGAGTTCTGAAAGTTCAACTTTATCGATAGCGGCATGTGAGAACCATCAGGAGCTATTAGCAGAACCCCTACCCCATCTCCATACTGGTTCGAAGCCCCATCGAAATACATTTTCCATGCCTCGTCACACTCGACAACTAGAAGGTTCTCGTCGGGAAATTCATCGTTAAGTCCATATCCCAGGATTGGGTGTTCAGCGCAGTACTCGGCGACGGCCCCTCCTTTAATAGACTTTTGTGTCACATATACAAGTTCAAATTCCGCCAGTAGAATCAACCACCGAGATAGACGACCAGTCAAGGCCGGTTTCTCAAACAAGTATTTAAGCGGATCCATTCTTGCCACTATCCACACTTCGAAATTTAGCAGAATGTGCCTCAGCTTCTGCACGGCCCAAACCAAAGCGAAACAGGACTTCTCTATCGCATTGTACTTTGCTTCGTAACCTTGTAGCTTCTTGCTTAAGTAATAGATCGCATGTTCAATACCACGATCATCCTCTTGTGCCAACATGCTTCCTAAAGCTTCCTCAAAGATGGACAGGTAGAGCAACAATGGTTTACCGGGGCGTGGAGGGACCAAAACCGGAGGATTCAGGAGATATCTTTTGATGGCTTCAAAAGCTTGTTGACATTGTTCATTCCATTCCTTAGGTTCCCCTTTCCTAAGCAGTTTGAAAATGGGCTCACAGGTGGGGGTTAACTTGGCTATGAAACGGCTAATGTACTGTAATCGCCCTAGAAACCCCCTAATTTCCTTTTCTGTTTTCGGTGATGGCATTTCCAAAATTGCTTTGACCTTCGTTGGATCTACCTCGATGCCCCTGCTACTCACAATGTATCCCAACAACTTCCCTGACGTGACCCCGAATGTGCACTTTTGTGGATTCAACCTCAGACTGTATTCCCGGATTCGTCCAAAGAACTTCCTAAGATTCTCTAAATGCCCTTCTCGAGTCTCTGCCTTAACAATCATATCATCGACATACACCTCTACCTCCTGATGCATCATATCGTGGAGTAGCGTAGTAGCCATCCTCTGGTATGTAGCCCCGGCGTTTTTAAGTCCAAATGGCATTACCGTGTAACAATACGTCCCCCATCCAGTTGTGAAGGTGGTCTTAGTCATATCTGCCGGCGCCATCCGTATCTGATTATATCCCGAGAACCCATCCATGAACGACATTAGAGCGCTCCCTGCTGTGTTATCTACCAACACATCGATGTGAGGTAGGGGGAAGTCATCCTTAGGGCAAGCCTTGTTAAGATCCCTGTAGTCAATGCACACCCGCACCTTTCCATCCTTCTTTGGCACCGGCACGATGTTGGCTATCCAATCCGCCTGATCTACCGTTTTGATAAACCCCACTTTTAATAACTTAGTCACCTCTTCCTTAACCTTTAACGACCATTCCGGTGCCATTCTTCTTAGTTTTTGTTTGACAGGCCTTGCTCCCTCCCTAATAGGAATGTGATGCTGTGCTATAGCGGGGTCGATCCCAGGCATGTCTTCATACGACCAAGCAAACACATCAGAAAACTCCTGCAGCAAAGCTGTCAGATCTGTACGCTCTTGCATGGACAGAGTAGAGCCAATTTGGATTTCCTTGATTTTCTCATCAGTGCTTATATTAATAATGATAGTTTCTTCTTTAATGGGTTCAATTTTCACATCTTGATTTTCATTAATTAGCTCATCTGGGTCTAAAAGATCGTGCATTTGTGCAATTTGATTGTTAGGGGACACAGCAGAGTAAGCAGAATCAAATTTCTTTGAATTATTGGAAATTACATCAGTGGACAACTCAAACCCATACCCCGACCCGGACTCAGGCTTAGACCCAACTAGACTTCTCCTGAGTAGGCTTATTAATTGCCTTGACAATATACGTGACCCTAGCCGCACGTTCCCAGATCCATGTGCTAGTATCCCCATCAGCCACAACAATAAGCTTGGTAGGGATGGTTTCATCAGTCAAAGAGAACACTTCTTCGCCGCCCTTGGGTGACAACAAGACCTTCCAGCTTATCTGATCCATATTTTCCGCCCAGTCTCGCTCTTCACTTTCTTCTTCTGGGGTCCTCCTGTCTGTATCTTCCAGATTCAATTTCTCGCTAAAGAATACCTCCAACCCAGGCTTCCTTTCTCCGCTCCCTCGGTCTATCCATGGCTCAGGAAATCCACAATAGGGGAAACCTTCTCCTTCCTTCACAAAATTACCATTGAGAGTTTTTCCATTCTTGGGGACGCATTTGTCGTCCTCTTCAGTGTATCCTAGCCCTCGCCGGTTGGTTTGCATGTGGAAATCCGGGAATTCAGCTATCCCTTCTCCCTTTCGGCCTAGCCCCATCCCGGGCATATACCCCAGCTTTCTCATCATATGGGTCACGATATGGCTAACCCCCTCCCCAAAGTCGGGAGACACCTTCTCTCTTCCAGTTTCCTTCCTTTCAATCACCTGTACCAGCTCAAAACCTCTCCATTCCAACTCTTCGCTTCCTTCCTTCACTCCTGATATTTGCCCAGTTATTTCTCCGTCTCCATGGATCACTAGAACTCCTTCATCCCAAGGCAATTTTATTTTCTGGTGCACGGTTGAGGGAACAGCTTGCAAAGGGTGTAGCCAAGTTCTTCCCAACAGCAGGTTGTAGTTGGCGGGAATGTCCATGACGCAGAATTCCACCATTGACTCAACGGGCCCTATTTTACAAGCGGCCTTGAAAGTTCCCATCACACTCCGACAGCTGTTGTCGTAACCCCTTACCGTCACAACAGAAGGTATCAAGTCCTCCTTGCCAACCCCTAGCTTAGTCGCGGTGCGCATCGGGCAAACATTCAATGCTGACCCATTATCGACCAGAACTACAGGTATTTTCAAATCCCTACATTCCACCGTGACATAGAGTGGCTTGGCATGCCCTGCCCCTTCAAGTGGCAAATCTTCATGGGAAAAGGTCATCACAGCCTTGCTCACCGAGCTGACTCCCATAAGTGATAGAACTTGCTCCGGTGTGGTTTCCATTGGTACTTCTTTCTTTGCCAATGCATCCAGTAAAGCCTGGCGATGTTTCTTTGAGGCGATCAGCAAGCCCCAGATGCTTATACTTGCTTGTGTTTTCTTTAACTGCTTCAGTATCCTGTCCTCCTCCTCCTCGTTTTGCTGCTCAATCCTTTCTCTTACTTCTTGGTTCAATTCTCTTCCGGGATGATCCCCTTCCAGATAATTAGGCTTGTAATGCCTCCCCGAGCGGGTTAAATGCATGGAATCCTTCTTCATTTCTGCCCAAATATCTTCCTCTCCACTATCATAATCTTCCCATGGAGCCTTCTTCATGCTGATCATGAGAATGAATTGTGACGGATCCTCCATTGCCTTCGTATCACTAACCATATTCATGTAGGCAGGAGGCGGTGTGTTTCGATAATTGGGAAGAGGGTTGTTCTGAATATTGGGCTTGTCGCCGCCTGGAGGAGGTAGCTTACCTGAATCAATCAGGTCTTGGATTTCATTCTTTAGGCGCATGCAATTGTCCGTCTTATGCCCGATCCGCTGGTGGAAGTCGCAAAACTCATTCTGCCTCCAATACGAGGGAATCGGGTTCGGCAGTGCTCTTGGTTCCAAAGGCTTCAGATAGTCCCTTTTGCTCAAGTTGGCCAAGGCTTTGGACAACGGGACTCCTAAGTCATGGTACACCCTTGGCGCTTTTGGTGCTGCTGGTGCCTGCTGGATGGCTCCCACTGTGGCTTGCAGCTGGGTTCCTCCACTAACTCTAGCACTTCCACTTCCACCACTACTACCGGAACCGTATACTTTCTTCTGCCTATCCATCTGACCGCGGTGAATAGCATCCTCGATACGAGTTCCACACTGGTATAATTGTTCAAAATTCATGACAGAGGAAGTCAACATGCGATCAAAGTACACGGGTGTCAGGTTCCTCAAAATGATGTTTATCTGATCAATTTCTGTTGGCCTATTTACCATCTTGACAGCTTTAGCCCTCCAGCGAGTCAGAAATTCTGAGAACGTTTCATCCGTCTTTTGCCTAGTCATTTCCAAGTCCCGCAGAGTGACATCTAACATAGTGTTGTACGCATACTTGTTTGTAAATTCTAAAGCCAGTAGTTCCCAAGAGTCCGTGACTTTCGGATCAAGCGCATAGTACCACTTCGAGGCATCTGCCGAGAGAGATAAAGGGAAGGCGTGCAACACTTGATCGGCGGTCAACCCTCTCATTCGGGCAATGCTCAAGTACTGGCGCAAATGCTGTTTAGGGTCACCGGTGCCATCGAACTTTTCATAATCGGCTATTTTGAATTTCGGAGGGAGTTGCACCTTGGAGTCGGCCGTAATCCCTGCCATAGAATACATGTAATCATCCATGCCTTGTGATTTCTGCCATGCTGTTTGCATTCGGTCCATCCGAGCTTTCATCTCAGCGTTCTCTGCCGCCAACTTTTCTACTTTGGTGTCTTTTTCCTTGGTTTCTTTCCTTTTCAAGTAGTCCTCATAGTCATCATCTTCCCACTTCGGGTGCTCCTCCTCATTAACCTTGGGCTCTCCTTTCTCCTCAGTTTCGGGCGGTTCTTCCGTTCTCCCTTTCCCTTTCTCGAGCTTAGTAACCCGGTCCCGCATTTCATTCATGAAGCCCTTCATCTCGGTTCTATCGCTCCTCATCTGTTCAAGGATATCAGCCAAAGTCACCTGTTCTGCCATTCTTCCAGCCGGGGTTCTTCTTAATCTGTTAGTGGTCGGAGATCGGGCCCAAACACTACTCGGTGCTTCTCTCCCTGGTGAATCAATCTTGCTGAAACAGGAGTTGAGCGTAATGAGCACATGTCCATTAAACTTTCCCCCCCTAGCCCAATCCGAATACCTTCAAACCCTTATCTAAACCCATCGCTAGAGCCTTGTCATGTTCACTAGATCTTCCAAGGATCTATGATGGGCAAATATTAGTTTACGAAGTCGAACATCATTCTACCTTTGGCCCGTCACAAGTTCACACATATCTCACATGCTCACTTTGGATCCAAGCCCATTTCATTGTTTCCATTTGGATAGGCTTAGTCCAATTACAAGATCACACTTTACCTCTCACTCATCAAGCCTTAGGTAGAATGATATTGGACTTCGATGTTCAATTTTAGATGAGTTGTGTTCATTCATCATAGTGGTCTATTCCTACCTCTCAGCAGGTCTACGTGGTCCATCAGCTTTCTTTGTTTGAGCCCGTCATGCTCACACCTTGCACCTCATTTGGATTCTAGGCCCATTTTGTTCATTATTTTGGTTATCATCATTTTCTTTTCTTTTTTCTTTTTTTCAATGGGCCTAGGTCCACTACAATAGCACTCAATCTTCCCTCAATTCGGGCTCAAACTAGAAAGCTTATGTACAACGTGGGCCTCGTCCCGTACCCGCGCTATACAAATGAGTATGGATGCAACATGACATGCGATACGGCATACATTCAAGCAAGGCTATGCAAAGGTCTTGGGGGACACTAGTGTGGTTGGTCAATGGGTACTTCTTCTTCAAGGGTTACCCAGGCTAGGGTGCTCAAAGAGCGACCCGTTAGCGTACTCACTAGCTTATTACAGGCTAGTGGCACAGGCCGTGGGTTGATGGTGCTGAATCGAGTTGCCTATAGGAACTAAATGGAACCCAGGTCTCTAATCAGACTGCCATCGAGGGATAACAAGTGCCAAATATCGTGCGCGTGTGTGCAATTTCGGTCTCATTCAATTAAATTTCCTAATTAATTAAAGCCAATAAATGTTTCGGAATCTAGCTCTCTATCCCCAGCGGAGTCGCCATTGTGAGCGCCGTGTCCTTTCACCACGTCGGCTCGAGAATACGCCACTAACCACGGATGATTAGGGCGGAGAGGGAGTCGCCACCCGATTTTGGCCTCGGGAACCGATTGACCCCTAGCAAAGGCCCAACTCGTCATCACCCAAAGAATCAAGGTTCGGAGCTAAGGTACGCGGACGGGAAGGTGTTAGGCACCCGTCTGCGCCCGGCTAAAATCCGGCCTCACATACACTTATTGGCTTTAATTAAAAAGGGTTTAATCAAACTTGACCACTATGCAGACAACTAGGTAAAATCAAATAAAGGCATGCAATGATGAGAGATGAAAAGGATTTAAAGAGAAATATTGCATATACACACATATAAGAGAAAGGGGGTGAAATCAACGGAGAACTTACACTGCCTGTACTGCCTGTAAGAGAGAAAAGAGGATTAAACTGAAAAAAATAAGGTCATGCACGTACGTGCATATTGGAGGCACGTACGTGCATATGCAAGGCACGTACGTGCATACCCTAAATGAAATCCATGCGGAAATGCAAATCTAAACCTATTGTGCAATTATCATACCTGTGTGACACTACGAATGATCAGGGTATGTACAGAAATCATCTAAACATGCTTTGAAAACATAAAAAAAAACAATCTAGATCTAAATGTCGAGATACGACGTATGCAAAAGAAATGACAGAGGACCTATTTTAGATCTATGAACGTAGAAATGAATTTATGTTGAGTCTAAATGCATCATGTATTCAGGCAGTAAATGAAAAGATGCATAAGATGTACATTTCATGCAATATCCTAAATAATATCATCAAATCATTGAAGGAAAACGAAATTGAGGGTTAAGAACCGTTACCCTCAGGGCGGGCAGCAACAGCGGTTCCTTCGTCAATCCTACTCTCCAGACTTCCCGTAGACACAGCCGCCAATATTGGGTTTTTCTTTAGAGTGGTCGTTTGGTAGTCCAAATCGGATCCCTTCTCTTGAATGAAAGCCGGGTATTTATAGGCGGGGATTAGGGTTTGATTCGGAGGTTTCTAGGGTTTCCCAGCCGCCACTGAGCAGCTGTCAGCGTGGGGGCTGTATAAGGTAAGAGGCAATTTCGGGAGGAAAGAGATGGAATTCAAAAAAGAGAGGGCATGATCGTACGTGCATGGTCTATGCACGTACGTGCATATCCCATGCACGTACGTGCATGGGGTATCGAACCAAGGCCAGAGGCCTGCTGTGTCTTCGTGAGTCCTTCGGGCGTGCTTGCGATGGTCCGTTGGCTACTGCCCTTCATCATCGGGTCTCAGAAAGTGGCTTGAGGTGTCAAGTGGTACAAAATGGGGTGTTAACAAGTCCATGGCCATGGCAGTGTGAATATGGAAAGGAGTTTCCATAAGTTCATCATTGAGTTGATATTTATGAATGAGTATAAAGTAATTGAACTGGTGACTTGACAGACTTCCATGTCCTATTAGTTCAATTGGAGACATTGTGTAAATAGAAGGATGCAATTGTAACCTATAAACTATAACAGAAGGGTTCTATGTTAGATCTTATTCACTTCATTAAGGACAACACCATGAACCATATGCTGGGTGTTATTCATGGTTAGTAGAAGCCCTAATTGATATAAGTGAGTTATAATCAATTAGGGGATTGGAAGGAGTTCCAATCAGACCCTAAATGGAAAGAGTTCCATTGTGCACACCTCGTGCTATTCCTACTACTTGATGATGTGAACCCAATGGGTCACACACTGATCATGCAAGATGAGCTTTAAAGTCTATGAGAGAAAGGGTATGAGTGCATAAAGAATAGTTCTTTGAGGCCTATTTATATTTGATATAATTTATAGGGGTTATTGTGCAATTTGGAGAAATTGCATCACACCCTATTAGGGTTTCCCCCTAGGGCCGGCCCCCTTAGTGTGGACTATATAAGTCACACTATGATGTGTGACATCATCATAAGAAGAAACCCCAAGGGCTGGCCGAAATTTCCAGCCCCCTCTCTCTCTCTCCTCTCTTCTCCTACACTAGCAACATCAAGGAAGAAGGGGAAAGGACTTGGAGCTCTAGCTAGGTGTGGATACCGTTGGAGGCAGCACACTTGGGCTGCTAATTCACCGCTGTCCGAAATCAAAGCTTGGAGCAAAAAGGAGAAGACAAAAATTCTGTAAGTGTTCTAACCCTCTTCATAGTTAGGGTTTGATTTTGTATATGCATAGTTAGATTCATGGGCTGTGGAATCAAAGGGAAAAAATTTTATATTCTGCACTTCTATTCCTCCCTCTTGTTGATTCCCAACAACAAATTGAGGATGCCATTGCTGATGGGTCAATCAAGACAGAAGAAACCCAAAGGAGCCGCAGGCCAAACTTTGCTGGGAAAAACAATGTTGAGGTCAATGCTATAACCCGACCCACTCAACCTATCTCCCTAAATGACACCAACCCACCTCGCCAATTCACCGAGCTGCACATGCCACTTGAGAAAGTGCTTGAGAAGCTAAAGAGCCGAGGCCTGTTGAAACCTCTCGACCCAAGACCACCACCAAACCCATTGTCCAAAAACTACAATGAGAATGAATACTGCAAATTCCACCAAACTAAAGGCCACTCAACCAACCGTTGCTATCGCCTTAGGCATGAGATCCAAGACTTACTTGACAAACAAATCATCTCACCACCAACTCCACCAAATCGCCCAAATGTTACCCAAAATCCACTTCCCTCTCATAATTCATCCAACTCCATAAATGCCATTGAAGCCGATCCATCTCGACCTTGCCTACCCATAAGACAATACACCCCATTACCTGTGTCCTTGACCCAAGCCTTTTACCAATGCTGTAACCAAGGCCTTATCATACCTCACCTTCCAAAGCCAAGACCCCAAACACCCCATCAATATTACCAATACCATGGTATACCCGGCTATGACACTGAGGACTGTGCTATGTTGAGAAAGGTCGTCCAAGACCTCATTGATCAAAAGACCCTACAATTGCCAAAGAAGTCTATCCAACAGCAGTTGAAAGAAAGGTATGAAGCAGGAGACCCTCAAGTGGGGCTATTAGGAGAACCTTCGGGGAAATTTGATTACTATGTGCTTTATCCTGATCCATTGCCAAGTGAGTCTATAATTCCTACGGGCTGGGATGATATACTTGAAGAGGTACAGATGAAGGACATTGATATGATTGAATGGGATGACCTAATGGGTGACACAAATGAAATTGATGACATATGTGCTAGTGATGAAGAAGTAGACCACATGACAAGAGGGGGCCGCCATTTCAAACCTCCGCACTTGGAATCTGATAATCCACTAGGTGAGTTAGATAAGCGCCTTGATGTGCAAGAAGAAGAGGATGAAGTACTCCGACAGTTGAAGAAGACCAATGCCAATATCACCATATGGGGCTTACTTATGGCCTCTCACAAACACAGACAGACAATGCTGAAGTTGTTAAATCAGATACAGGTTTCGGTTGATTTGTCTCCTGAGGGATTGGTGAATCTAGTAAACCCTACTCCGAAGAATTCCACTATAGTGTTCACAGAGGTTGACTTACCTAAAAGTGGGCCAAGCCACTCCCAAGCCTTGCATATAACCGTTGACACCATGGGGAAGAGGGTTCCCACGGTCTTGATTGATAATGGTTCTGTTAGGATTATGCCCTAGAGCCAATCATAGAGATGATTGTTTAGGGATTAGGAACAATCATTTGATTTCATTTATGTATGTCACATTTATTATTGATTTAATAAAAGGGCTTATTCTATTATGTTTATATGCATCATTTATATTTACATAATATGTCCATGGAGTTAGAGTTGAGAATATGGAATTACAAAGAGTTGTAATTTTGAGACTATAGATATATCTCTGTACTAAACTCCTTAAGCATTCCTAGTTGAAGGTTCACTATGATGGACAGTAATGAACCATAGGACTAGCACTTGTTAGGTTGACTCTATAGGAGGATAGCTAGTCTCAAGCTATTTGTGTGGAGACACTACAACCAACAAGTGGGTGCCTATTATAAGAATAGGTACACTGAATGTGACCAAAGATATGAGATAAACTGAATGGAGTTTTATCCTGCCTGTCAATCAGTTTCTCATTGTTATAGTGGTACAAGTAATCCTTAGACCTGAGACACCATAGTTGCTTTATGCATGTAGCTTTAGAAGTTTGATAACACTAAGTGCAGATCCTATTCAAGGGTCTGCAAAGGTGTTCATTGGCCCTACTGCTATGTGTATGAAGGCATGTGAGTGATCAACAAGGGATCCATCACTCTCAGGGAAAAGAGAGAGAACGTCTCATATAGCATTCATAATATAACTCATTAAATCCATGGCCATGGTAGGATGAATATGAAAAGAGTTTCATGAGTTCATCAATGAGTTGATATCTATGAATGAGTATAAAGTAATTGAACTAGGGACTTGACAGACTTCCATGTCCTATTAGTTCAATTGGAGACATTGTGTTGAAGGAAGGATGCAATTGTAACCCATAAACTATAACAGAAGGGTTCTTTGTAAATGACTATTCACCTCATTAAGGACCACACCATGAGCCATATGCTAGGTGTTACTCATGATTAGTAGAAGCCCTAATTGATATAAGTGAGTTATAATCAATTAGGGAATTGGAAGGAGTTCCAATTAGACCCTAAATGGAAAGAGTTCCATTGTGCACACCTCGTGCTATTCCTACTACTTAATGATGTGAACCCAATGGGTCACACACTGATCATGCAAGAAGGGCTTTAAAGTCTATGAGAGAAAGGGTTTTAGTGAATAAAGAATAGTTCTTTATAGGCCTATTTGTATTTGATACAAATAATAGGGGTTAATGTGCAATTAAGAGTAATTACACATAACCCTATTAGGGTTTCTTCCCCATGACTAATTAGAGCGAATGCAACGTATTCCGAGAATACAAGAGATGTAGAGACTCTCATTTAAATGTAACGATTATGACTTGGTTATGAGATGACCAAACCCATCTTTTACTTGGTGAAGTGAATGAGTTACATTTATAATTTGAGTATACATTGTGATGTATATAGTCATGTAGAGCATGCATTCAATTATTGTAGACTCATCTTAGAATACCATAGCTCAATGGTGAATCTAAGAGAACAAATTGAACCCTATTAAGATATGGTTTGATCCATGATGAGTTTTACTAATGTATCCATCTAGGATATACCTTAAAATTGCTACATATTGATAATTTAGGGTTCACTCCAGTTTTGTCCCAATTATATCAGATATGATATGGGAAGAAACCCAACTTAAAGAAGTTAAGGCTTGGGCTTGTGCTACGTTTGTCTAGAAACATAATGTAGACAATCTGGAAATAAGGTCAAGTAAGTGTTGAATTGTGGTATATCTTAAAAGGGGTTGGGATAGTATTTCTATTACTCTAATGAACAAAAGTTGTCCATTAGGATGATTGCTGGATTTTCTTGAGAAAGAGTTCATTCAAGAAAGATGCAAAAGTAGATAGAATTTACAGAATTGTTTGTAAAGCCACAAACCAACAAAGATCCAACCCTTGCCCCTATTGAGGCAAAACCTTTAATTACACCACATTCTTTTCATAGATCAAATTGGATATTTCTTTAACATAAGAGAGATATTGTATCTCCATTAGAATGTGAAAGAATTGTTCTTTGGTGATAAAGATCACCAAGATAATTCTATTGATTATGATTAGGCGATGTTTGACATCAACTCGAGAAATGACTAAGAGTCATTAAATCCAATATGGATAGGTAGAGACCTAAAAGGCTTGGCTATTTAAGAATGTTTTCAACATAGGCAAAAAGTTGTCTATAAAGAAACTTGTTTGATAATAGTTATGCTGAAATCCATTTGGATCTTGTTATCTATAAACACACATTTTGAATATGAGATATGTCAAAAAGGATATAAAGATGTTATATCAAATGGTGAAAAACCATAAAAGTGTGTAAGTTATAGAAGTCTATTAATAGACTACAAGGTTCTCATAATTAGAACATCTATAAAGTTGAAGTAATCAAATTGTTTGATTTCTCTCATTGTATAGATGGACCATGAGTGTATAAAAGGTTAGTGGGAGTGTGATTGTTTTTCTTTATCCTAAGTATAGATGACATCCTAATCATTATGAATGATATATGAATGTTATCTAATGTAAAGTTTTGGTTTTTGGAGAAAAACTAATTCATGAAAGATTTGGCAGAAGCATCCAACAAGATCTATAGAGATAGATCATATAGATTGCTAAGTATCTCCAAATCATCAAGCATAGTTGAAATGTTGAAGGAGTTCAACATGGAGAATTCTAAGGGAGGTCTGATTTACTTCAGATAAGAATTCATTATTCAAGGGCATGTGCCCTAGGATAACACAAGTAAGATTCTTAAAGTGTTAAGAAGCCTTATTTTACACTATGTATTGAACCTGATATCTATTATGTTGTAATTGTTACAAATAGTTATCAATCAATTCAAATTTGGAATATTGGATTGTATATGGAAATTGTAAACTCATAGTAGATGGGTATATGGATTTGGATATAATCCATATGGGGTATATTTTATATTCACTTTAGTTGGTGAAATACTTAATGGAAGAACTGTATGAAAGATACAGTGGATTCCATTATTAAGGGTGAATTAATTGTCGCATTGTCTAGGAGACTGTTTGGATCTATAAGTTCATTTAGAACTTAGAGTTGTTCCTTCCATTGAGTTGCCCACACCTTGTTTTGTGACAACAATGGGTCTATAGCTCAAGTATAGGAATCACGGTCTCATCAAAAGTCCAAACTCATAGAATGACAATTCCAAGTGATTAGAGGAATCATTGGAAGAGGTAATAGATACATTACAGAAGATATTATCTACATAAGTTTTTGTAGACCTACTGACTAAAGCTTTAAAACATAATTGGTTATGTCTAAGACCAACATCTTGAGAAGATAGGTATGCGATACATGGTCGATTGGCTTTAGTGCAAGTGGGAGATTGTTAGGATTATGCCCTAGAGCCAATCATAGAGATGATTGTTTAGGGATTAGGAACAATCATTTGATTTCATTTATGTATGTCACATTTATTATTGATTTAATAAAAGGGCTTATTCTATTATGTTTATATGCATCATTTATATTTACATAATATGTCCATGGAGTTAGAGTTGAGAATATGGAATTACAAAGAGTTGTAATTTTGAGACTATAGATATATCTCTGTACTAAACTCCTTAAGCATTCCTAGTTGAAGGTTCACTATGATGGACAGTAATGAACCATAGGACTAGCACTTGTTAGGTTGACTCTATAGGAGGATAGCTAGTCTCAAGCTATTTGTGTGGAGACACTACAACCAACAAGTGGGTGCCTATTATAAGAATAGGTACACTGAATGTGACCAAAGATATGAGATAAACTGAATGGAGTTTTATCCTGCCTGTCAATCAGTTTCTCATTGTTATAGTGGTACAAGTAATCCTTAGACCTGAGACACCATAGTTGCTTTATGCATGTAGCTTTAGAAGTTTGATAACACTAAGTGCAGATCCTATTCAAGGGTCTGCAAAGGTGTTCATTGGCCCTACTGCTATGTGTATGAAGGCATGTGAGTGATCAACAAGGGATCCATCACTCTCAGGGAAAAGAGAGAGAACGTCTCATATAGCATTCATAATATAACTCATTAAATCCATGGCCATGGTAGGATGAATATGAAAAGAGTTTCATGAGTTCATCAATGAGTTGATATCTATGAATGAGTATAAAGTAATTGAACTAGGGACTTGACAGACTTCCATGTCCTATTAGTTCAATTGGAGACATTGTGTTGAAGGAAGGATGCAATTGTAACCCATAAACTATAACAGAAGGGTTCTTTGTAAATGACTATTCACCTCATTAAGGACCACACCATGAGCCATATGCTAGGTGTTACTCATGATTAGTAGAAGCCCTAATTGATATAAGTGAGTTATAATCAATTAGGGAATTGGAAGGAGTTCCAATTAGACCCTAAATGGAAAGAGTTCCATTGTGCACACCTCGTGCTATTCCTACTACTTAATGATGTGAACCCAATGGGTCACACACTGATCATGCAAGAAGGGCTTTAAAGTCTATGAGAGAAAGGGTTTTAGTGAATAAAGAATAGTTCTTTATAGGCCTATTTGTATTTGATACAAATAATAGGGGTTAATGTGCAATTAAGAGTAATTACACATAACCCTATTAGGGTTTCTTCCCCATGGCCAGCCCCCTTTAGTGGGCTGCCTATATAAGTCACACTTATGTGTGACATGGCATAGGAGGCTTGCACAATAAACCCTAGCCGTCCAGCCCCTTGGAGGCTCTCTTCTCTCTCTCTCTCTTCTCCACCTCTAGCAACAACAAGGAAGAAGAAAGAAAAGGCTTGAAGCTCTAGCTAGGTGTGGATACCGTTGGAGGTAGCACACTTGGGCTGCTCATTCACCGCTGTCCGGAGTAGAAGCTTGGAGCAAAACGGAGAAGACATAAAACTGTAAGTGTTCTAACCCTCTTCGTAGTTAGGGTTTGATTTTGTGTTATGCATAGTTAGATTCATGGGATTGGGAATCGTAGGAAAAATTTTTTATATTCCGCCTTTGTATTTTTCCCTCTTGTTCGATTCCCAACAGTGGTATCAGAGCCATGATTATGCATAATACAAAATACATATGGGCTGGTAATTATGGTGTAGTTGAATGATTCAAAAATCTGGAAAATTTTTCTGCATAATTGGTTTTCCTCCATGGCTGAACCTAGGGTTTGCAACCCTAGGTCAATTCTCTTTTACTCCTCTTCTAATTGATGGTTAAATGTAGCCATGGATGCAATAGGTTGCATAGGGTTTGAATTTGGAGAAGAAGAATAAGGAAACTAAGGTTTTATAAAACTGTTATGAACAGTTTTCATGGTTGCCATGAAAAACCGTCATCTTGTTTTGCATGCCGAATTCAGAGTTCTTCTCCAAAATTTTCGAGCCATAAATGGTTAGAAAGCTCTTCGAATAAGCTTTCTAACCCAACAAACGGTGCGTCAATCCGAGTTCTGTAGTGAAAGTTATGAATTTTTTACTACAGGCTGTCTGGAAAGACAGTTTTGCTCGGGAATGATGCAATAGCCACAACTTTGAGTTATTGATGGAGATCAAAGGCATGGCAATGGTTGCCATCACTTGGGTTATGTTCTAGACATGGTAGGGAAAGGTTCCCAAGCATTTAGATGCATCATAATTGGATTAAGATGCTAGAACAGAAGGAAGAAGGAGAAGAACACCATGGAGGCTGAATCTGGGTTTTAGAACCCTAAGGTTCTTGCAATTAATTCTAATTAAAGCTGCTGTATTTATGATGGAAGATCATTGTAGGATCATTATATATCATGTGTATATGATTTTCTTTAAGTTTCAAAAAGGTTTTGATGGAAAAAGATTCAAAAAGTTTGAAAATTTTTCATGAACAGCATAGCAGATTTTCTCTGCAGAAAAGTCATCAATGGAGTTTTGATTAGAACTTGAGTTAGGGAACTCCAAATTGCATGAAACCAATTGCATTAGTTTCCTAAGACATGTAGGATACTGGGAAAATTCGTTTGGTAGCCTAATTCATTCATCTTGCTGGGTTTTAAATCAATTTCTTACAATGGACACTATGCTGTAAATTTCTGGGCAGCCTACTGTTGTTTTAATTGTTTAGAACAATTGGTGATGATTCGATCATCCAAACCTCTTCTATTAGCTTAGTATTTCATGTAGGGACATGATACAAAAGCTGGTTTCAATGGAGGAGTCAAATTGATAAGGATTTAGAAGCTATTGTGACCTTCAAGGTCTGCAACAATGGCTCTAGCAATGGGTTTTGGAAACCCTAATTGTTCTTGATGATGGCAGCCACTTCCACCACTTCTCACGTGTCCAGAGGCTTGTCCCACACCCCTAGGATGTTCTCCCATGACTGGCCATGGCCTCCCACAGTCGTTGGTGGCCATGGCAGCCTTGCCAAGCTCAGGCAGCCCCCTGGTAGTGACGGCTGCATAGAGTTAAGGATGAAACCCTAATTTTGAGTTAATGATGAAACCCTAATTTCATTATGGCATTAATTAAAACCCTAATTGGAATATTAATTACCTTAATTAAGAGTTAATGATTGGTCATTAAATGACCAATCATGGTTATTGATTGTTAGGGCATAATTAATACCATTAATGATGTCTAGGGTTAGGGTTTTGGAAACCCTAATTAGTGTAATTAATTAAGGGTAATTAATACCCTATTTGGCATTAATTAAACCCTAATCCCTTTTATTAAATACCATATGAACCTAGGGTTTTAATGATTGGACATTAAATGACCAATCATAAGGCATTTAATGATTAGGGCTTGCATTTAGGGTTTAGGGTTATGCATTTAGGGTTTAGGGTTTTAGGAAACCCTAATACACTAATTCATCATTTTAATGATTTTATTTAATTCCTATATTAATTATTTAATTAATATTAATTAATTTTATAATGTTTTAAATGGTTTAAAACACAATTAGGGATTAAATTAAAATCTGGAAATTCTTAATTAAATGAAATTGTTTTGTTTAATTAAGGAAACCCTAATATTGGATATTAGAGTTATTTTAGGAAACTTTACATGTTTTAAATTAATTTGATTAATTGAAACTGTAATGTCTTAAATGTTAAGACTTTATTTAATTCTGGATATTTTTGTTAAAACCTAATAAGATTAGGATGCATTAATGAGATTAATGTAAATCATTCAAGAGGATTACCATAATGCCCATATGTTTTAATGCTTACAGTTTTTCTTTACATTATGCAATGAGATTGTATGTATGTTCTTGGATGATGATTATGGACTATACCCTTTAAACCAATTGTGATTGGCCGTCTTATGAATGGGATGTTATTATTTACAAGAGTTGTAATTTTATTAAGGTGATGTAATTTATTTGGGGCTTGCATGCCACCTTCCCTCTCCCTCTCTCTCTATCATTCTCTTATGTACCCCACATTCCCCTTATGTATCCCTTTCTTTAAATTATGTAAATGTTATGTAATCGAGAGCGCACTAAGGAGCATGGTGGACCCAAAGGAGCATGATAGAGCCCAACAAGCCAATGGTGGAGACCATCAAGCCAAGGGAGCAGATTGAAGGACTTGAAAGCTTAGAGAAGTGTTTCAAGAAAGCATGCATGTTACGAATGGTTTATTTTATGATCACCTACACCCACCTTAGACCTTGGATTCAATCTATTGGCTTGGATTGAATCCTCTCAAAGTCCATAATCATCATAGTGGGAGCTTAAATTTATGAGATAATTGTATTAGCTCCAATACCATAGTTTGGTATATGTTACCTATTTGCTTAGGGACTAATATCAAAATATGGTACTTTATATATGTTGATATATAATAGCATGCGATGTATGATTTATAATAGCATGAGATGTATGATTATAAATAGCATAATTTATTTGTTTAAATTTTGATACATAGGATGCATGTTAATTTGATGAGACCCTTTAAAACCCCTCTTATTTAATATTAAGTTGAAAATGGAGAAGTCATTGGGGAATGAATTCTTCATTGCCTTCCATCATTATAGGATCATCTAACGTCCCTTAATGTGGGTACCTGGCTGCAGACATGTAGGAGCTACCCATGTTAAAGACATTACCTGAAACTATCACATATGAGATATCATGGGGTGCCTAAACTGGTATATACCAAGAAACTAACATGTGAGGTATATATTTGGCGAAACATACCTGTGTGAATGATGGGTTTAACTTAACTAGGGAAGTATTCCAAGAAACTAACATGTGAGGTGTATGTTCCCTAGAGGCAAAACGATTGGAACTTGCTTATGGAGCAATAGACAAAGAGTTGTCTTCTTATTGTGGGTTAGAAGTCAAGAAACTAACATGTGAGGCTTCTAGGTCACAGTGGGACCCCAATCCCCATTAGGAATGAGATTCCCGAATTCCATTAGAGGGTGTATGGAATTTGATAAAATAGTGGGAGGTACCATATGATTAAAGACCCAATCATTATGGATAAAAATGAAATCTAATTCTCTGTTTATGTAGATTACCTAATTACTCACCTCAAAACCCCTATTTCCTAATATATAGGATATTGATAGTTTGACTAAACCCGATTTCTTTGATTGACTTAGGAAATTGAGAATTGTTCTCAATTTCAAAAGATTGTTTATATGCTATTAGGCCTTTTATTAAAGGCCCTCCATAAAACATCCTAAGAAGAAAAAGACACTATGCACAATTGGCATCTTGTTGCCATGCTATATGATAGTATTGATGACTAATGAGCTTCAGAAGCAAAATTAGTCAATGCAAGTGCCTTTGATGTCCTACATCACATACAAAGGTTGTATAGTGAGTAAAATAATACTATAAAGTATAGTACTTGTAAAGGACTTCTTCTGGACTAGGATCTAATAAAAGTTGTTTATTAATAATCATTCTTTTGAAAAATGATTAATCACATAGAATAGCTTGAGAAGCTAGATGTGATTTAAAATGGAAGCATAGAGGAAAGCAAGTCTTGAAAAGTCAAAGACAAAGAAATATAATTATTTTGTAGTAAATATAAGGTATTGTAAAGGGAACTTGATAAAGTATCAGTCTTCCTAGAAGAACCAAACTTTTGAAGTTTTGGTTCATGCTCTAAACTAAATTGTTGGTTAGTTCTGCTTCTTGGTTTTTGGATTTTGGTATAATCTAAATCGAAGCAGAAAGTTAAGTAGATAATAAGTTACCTTTAAAAATTTTAATAGAGCAAGAGTTGCTAGATTAATTTTGGGAACTTATTTCTTAACTAAGTCATTTAAGACATTCTAGAAATTTGATTTCCGAATTTAAATGACTAATTAGAGCGAATGCAACGTATTCCGAGAATACAAGAGATGTAGAGACTCTCATTTAAATGTAACGATTATGACTTGGTTATGAGATGACCAAACCCATCTTTTACTTGGTGAAGTGAATGAGTTACATTTATAATTTGAGTATACATTGTGATGTATATAGTCATGTAGAGCATGCATTCAATTATTGTAGACTCATCTTAGAATACCATAGCTCAATGGTGAATCTAAGAGAACAAATTGAACCCTATTAAGATATGGTTTGATCCATGATGAGTTTTACTAATGTATCCATCTAGGATATACCTTAAAATTGCTACATATTGATAATTTAGGGTTCACTCCAGTTTTGTCCCAATTATATCAGATATGATATGGGAAGAAACCCAACTTAAAGAAGTTAAGGCTTGGGCTTGTGCTACGTTTGTCTAGAAACATAATGTAGACAATCTGGAAATAAGGTCAAGTAAGTGTTGAATTGTGGTATATCTTAAAAGGGGTTGGGATAGTATTTCTATTACTCTAATGAACAAAAGTTGTCCATTAGGATGATTGCTGGATTTTCTTGAGAAAGAGTTCATTCAAGAAAGATGCAAAAGTAGATAGAATTTACAGAATTGTTTGTAAAGCCACAAACCAACAAAGATCCAACCCTTGCCCCTATTGAGGCAAAACCTTTAATTACACCACATTCTTTTCATAGATCAAATTGGATATTTCTTTAACATAAGAGAGATATTGTATCTCCATTAGAATGTGAAAGAATTGTTCTTTGGTGATAAAGATCACCAAGATAATTCTATTGATTATGATTAGGCGATGTTTGACATCAACTCGAGAAATGACTAAGAGTCATTAAATCCAATATGGATAGGTAGAGACCTAAAAGGCTTGGCTATTTAAGAATGTTTTCAACATAGGCAAAAAGTTGTCTATAAAGAAACTTGTTTGATAATAGTTATGCTGAAATCCATTTGGATCTTGTTATCTATAAACACACATTTTGAATATGAGATATGTCAAAAAGGATATAAAGATGTTATATCAAATGGTGAAAAACCATAAAAGTGTGTAAGTTATAGAAGTCTATTAATAGACTACAAGGTTCTCATAATTAGAACATCTATAAAGTTGAAGTAATCAAATTGTTTGATTTCTCTCATTGTATAGATGGACCATGAGTGTATAAAAGGTTAGTGGGAGTGTGATTGTTTTTCTTTATCCTAAGTATAGATGACATCCTAATCATTATGAATGATATATGAATGTTATCTAATGTAAAGTTTTGGTTTTTGGAGAAAAACTAATTCATGAAAGATTTGGCAGAAGCATCCAACAAGATCTATAGAGATAGATCATATAGATTGCTAAGTATCTCCAAATCATCAAGCATAGTTGAAATGTTGAAGGAGTTCAACATGGAGAATTCTAAGGGAGGTCTGATTTACTTCAGATAAGAATTCATTATTCAAGGGCATGTGCCCTAGGATAACACAAGTAAGATTCTTAAAGTGTTAAGAAGCCTTATTTTACACTATGTATTGAACCTGATATCTATTATGTTGTAATTGTTACAAATAGTTATCAATCAATTCAAATTTGGAATATTGGATTGTATATGGAAATTGTAAACTCATAGTAGATGGGTATATGGATTTGGATATAATCCATATGGGGTATATTTTATATTCACTTTAGTTGGTGAAATACTTAATGGAAGAACTGTATGAAAGATACAGTGGATTCCATTATTAAGGGTGAATTAATTGTCGCATTGTCTAGGAGACTGTTTGGATCTATAAGTTCATTTAGAACTTAGAGTTGTTCCTTCCATTGAGTTGCCCACACCTTGTTTTGTGACAACAATGGGTCTATAGCTCAAGTATAGGAATCACGGTCTCATCAAAAGTCCAAACTCATAGAATGACAATTCCAAGTGATTAGAGGAATCATTGGAAGAGGTAATAGATACATTACAGAAGATATTATCTACATAAGTTTTTGTAGACCTACTGACTAAAGCTTTAAAACATAATTGGTTATGTCTAAGACCAACATCTTGAGAAGATAGGTATGCGATACATGGTCGATTGGCTTTAGTGCAAGTGGGAGATTGTTAGGATTATGCCCTAGAGCCAATCATAGAGATGATTGTTTAGGGATTAGGAACAATCATTTGATTTCATTTATGTATGTCACATTTATTATTGATTTAATAAAAGGGCTTATTCTATTATGTTTATATGCATCATTTATATTTACATAATATGTCCATGGAGTTAGAGTTGAGAATATGGAATTACAAAGAGTTGTAATTTTGAGACTATAGATATATCTCTGTACTAAACTCCTTAAGCATTCCTAGTTGAAGGTTCACTATGATGGACAGTAATGAACCATAGGACTAGCACTTGTTAGGTTGACTCTATAGGAGGATAGCTAGTCTCAAGCTATTTGTGTGGAGACACTACAACCAACAAGTGGGTGCCTATTATAAGAATAGGTACACTGAATGTGACCAAAGATATGAGATAAACTGAATGGAGTTTTATCCTGCCTGTCAATCAGTTTCTCATTGTTATAGTGGTACAAGTAATCCTTAGACCTGAGACACCATAGTTGCTTTATGCATGTAGCTTTAGAAGTTTGATAACACTAAGTGCAGATCCTATTCAAGGGTCTGCAAAGGTGTTCATTGGCCCTACTGCTATGTGTATGAAGGCATGTGAGTGATCAACAAGGGATCCATCACTCTCAGGGAAAAGAGAGAGAACGTCTCATATAGCATTCATAATATAACTCATTAAATCCATGGCCATGGTAGGATGAATATGAAAAGAGTTTCATGAGTTCATCAATGAGTTGATATCTATGAATGAGTATAAAGTAATTGAACTAGGGACTTGACAGACTTCCATGTCCTATTAGTTCAATTGGAGACATTGTGTTGAAGGAAGGATGCAATTGTAACCCATAAACTATAACAGAAGGGTTCTTTGTAAATGACTATTCACCTCATTAAGGACCACACCATGAGCCATATGCTAGGTGTTACTCATGATTAGTAGAAGCCCTAATTGATATAAGTGAGTTATAATCAATTAGGGAATTGGAAGGAGTTCCAATTAGACCCTAAATGGAAAGAGTTCCATTGTGCACACCTCGTGCTATTCCTACTACTTAATGATGTGAACCCAATGGGTCACACACTGATCATGCAAGAAGGGCTTTAAAGTCTATGAGAGAAAGGGTTTTAGTGAATAAAGAATAGTTCTTTATAGGCCTATTTGTATTTGATACAAATAATAGGGGTTAATGTGCAATTAAGAGTAATTACACATAACCCTATTAGGGTTTCTTCCCCATGGCCAGCCCCCTTTAGTGGGCTGCCTATATAAGTCACACTTATGTGTGACATGGCATAGGAGGCTTGCACAATAAACCCTAGCCGTCCAGCCCCTTGGAGGCTCTCTTCTCTCTCTCTCTCTTCTCCACCTCTAGCAACAACAAGGAAGAAGAAAGAAAAGGCTTGAAGCTCTAGCTAGGTGTGGATACCGTTGGAGGTAGCACACTTGGGCTGCTCATTCACCGCTGTCCGGAGTAGAAGCTTGGAGCAAAACGGAGAAGACATAAAACTGTAAGTGTTCTAACCCTCTTCGTAGTTAGGGTTTGATTTTGTGTTATGCATAGTTAGATTCATGGGATTGGGAATCGTAGGAAAAATTTTTTATATTCCGCCTTTGTATTTTTCCCTCTTGTTCGATTCCCAACAGGTTCCGCATTGAATGTATGTCCCTTGAGAACTGCAACCGTTTTGGGCTTGGGGCCCACTTATTTCACTCCATCTGGGCAGACAGTGAGGGCGTATGATAACACTCGTAGAAAAATAATTGGGGTGATCACTTTACCTTTAATCATGGGACCCACGGAGTTCAGAGTGGAGTTTCAAGTTCTGGTTGTGCCGTCTTGTTTTAATTTGTTATTGGGAAGGCCTTGGATTCATCCTGCTGGGGCTGTCCCCTCATCATTGCATCAAAAGGTGAAGTTCCTACATGAGGGAATCATTGTCACGCTTCAAGGGGACTATGATTTGAAAATGGTGGGTGTACCCATATGTGAAATAAAACCAGAATCAATTGAGATACCCTTGTCTGGGTTTGAGTATGTGCAGTGCATAGAAAAGGAGTTAGAAAAGGAAGAGTTGATACCACTTGACTATTGTCCCCATGGTAATTTACATATTGGTGAGATAATGCGGAAAATGAATTTCTTCCTGGGTATGGGCCTAGGGCGTCACCAATAAGGAATTCCCCATTCTATTCAAAGCCAGGTTGTTTCCTACACTTTTGGGTTAGGAATTGAGTCCACTAAGAATGATTATGCAGAAATGACAAGGAGGAATAAGGAGAAGGGAAAAGCTAGAGCCGAAGGAAGGGTGCCGGATTTTAAGATTTCACCATACAGGCCGACTCTGAATGGCTATTTCATCAGAGAGGGGGATGACTTCCTGTACTGTGGGTTCCCAGAGCCTATGATCAATCCAACAACCAAGATCAGAATCCCGGGGTTCGAGATTTTCTTCACCGAGTGGTATCCAATCACCGCTGAAATGGTGGATGATGAAGCCATCAATGACAGTTATTGGGAAAAGAAAGAAGAAGATTAGGTGGAGCATATGGATTCGGAAACAATGGTCACGTTGTTCCAAGACATGGTCCTTACTATGGGGTTTGAAGGTGTACAAGAGTTCGGGAAGGAAGAGCCATCACACTATTGCACTTTTTACCCAAGTTCTGATCCAACATTGGCAGATAAAGATTTTTGTGATAAGTACTTTACAGAGGGGCCGAATCCTCAGAGCTTGACAAGTTGGTACAATTCTGTAGGAAAGAAGAAAGAAGACTGGGTAGAGCATATGGATACCAATGCTATGGTCACCATGTTCCAGGATATGGTTCTTATTTTGGGGGAATCAGCAGCAAAAGATAGCCAAGATTCGTCAATTCGCCATGCAACCATGCCGCTTCACAATTGGTACCTAGAAGATGGAGCCATTGCAGAGATCCTTGAAGAGGAAGATCATGACCTGCCTGATAGTAGCTTGTAGGTTCCATAGTTAGAGTCTTTCCTGTTTTCAATAAAGTGTGTCCGCCTATCCCACTTTGTGGAGTTAGGAGTCGTTTTATAGTTGTGGCACCAAATTTTGTTTCCTTTTTTGTCTTCAAGTTTGTGTCTTTTTGTTAGTTCCTTTAATGAAGTGTGTTTCTTTTATACATTGTTTGCCTGCAGTGTTTCTTTTCTCTCTTCTATGGATATTTATGGCATGGATATAGATCCTAGGAATGATGTCCCCTCGGAGCTCATCGAGTGAAGGAAAAGGGGTGTCACCGAACCTAACATGGATGAATTGGAATCAATCAATTTAGGGACAAATGAATTGCCAAAGATAATTAAAATTGGGATAACCCTCTCGCCACTTGAAAAAGAAAAGCTGATAGCCCTCTTAAAGGCCAACATAACAGCCTTTGCATGGTCTTATGAAGACATGCCCGGCATAGATCTTGACATTGTGCAGCATTTCATCCCCACTAATCCCCTTAAAAAGCCGGTAAAGCAAAAACTGAGAAGGTTAAAACCTGAATGGGCATTGAAGGTAAAGGAGGAAGTAACCAAGCAACTGGGACGCAGGGTTCCTACAGGTTGTGGAGTATCCGGAATGGTTATCTAATATAGTGCCCGTGCCTAAAAAGGATGGAAAAGTAAGGATGTGTGTGGATTTTCGAGATCTTAATGCAGCAAGCCCTAAGGATGATTTTCCTTTGCCCCACATTGATGTGTTGGTAGATAGTACTGTAGGACATGCACTTCTCTCTTTTATGGATGGGTTTTCTAGATACAATCAGATAAAGATGGCGCCGCAAGATATGGAGAAAACAGCCTTTATCACACAGTGGGGAACATATTGCTACAAGGTGATGCCGTTCGGTTTGAGAAATACCGGGGCTACCTATCAGAGAGCTGCTACAACATTGCTGCATGACATGATCCATAAGGAGGTGGAAGTGTATGTGGACGACATGATCGTGAAGTCCGTAGACCAAGAAGGACACTTCATGGCACTGGAAAGGTTCCTAGAGCGAGCAAAGAAGTATAACCTGCGATTGAATCCTCAGAAATGCGCCTTTGGTGTCATTGCGAGCAAGTTATTAGGGTTCATGATTACTCAGAGGGGAATTGAGGTTGATTTAGGAAAAATCAAGGCCATTGTGGAGATGGAGCCGCCTAGCACAGAAAAGCAGATTCGAGGATTTTTGGGGAAAATTCAGTATATAAGCAGGTTCATCGCTAATTTAACTATGGTGTGTGAGCCGATTTTCAAGTTACTTAAGAAGGGTGTGCCGAAGGTATGGAATGAAGAATGTCAAGAAGCCTTTGAGACTATTAAAAGGTATTTGAGTAATCCACCAATTTTAGTTCCTCTGCGACAAGGTGAGCCGTTATTGTTATACTTGACGGTCACTGAAACCGCGACAGGAGCTATGCTAGCTTAGTACCTTGAGGGGTCGAAAAAGGAGAATGCCATTTATTACCTAAGTAAGAAGATGACGGACTACGAGGTGAAGTACAATGCCATAGAGAAGGCTTGTGTGGCTTTGGTGTGGGCAACTCAGAAACTCCGTCACTATATGATGTCGTATGAGGTTTTCTTGATAAGTCGTATGGATCCACTGAAGTACTTGATAGAAAGTTTTATCCTACAGAACTGCTCGTTGGTTGATTCTCCTTAATGAATTCGACATAAAGTATGTAACACAGAAGTCAGTGAAAGGAAGTATCATTGTAGATTATTTGGCTAGCTGCCCTGTGGCGTCATCAGAACAATTCAATGATCAATTCCCCGATGAGGATGTCCTGGAGATTGGAAAGAGGGTCTGGAAGGTATACTTCGATGGAGCTGCAAATAAGAGAGGGTATGGGATAGGAGTTCTACTGGTCTCACCTGAAGAAGCATTCACACCCTTGGCAATTAAGTTAGGGTTTGAAGCAACCAACAATATCGCTGAGTATGAAGCCTGCATCCTTGCGTTGGAAGCCGCACTAGAGTTGGGGATCAAAGAGTTAGAGGTTTTCGGAGATTCAGCACTGATTATCTGCCAGATAAAGGGAGAGTGGAAGACTCGTGATGAGAAGCTGCTGCCGTATCATGCTTACTTAGAAGCCTTGACTGAGGAATTTGTGGAAATAGAGTTTAATTACTTGTCGAGAAATAAGAATCAGTTTGCCGATGCTTTGGCAACTCTAGCTTCTATGGTGGAAATCCCGGATGGTGGGAATGTAAAACCGTTGGTGATAGAATGTAGAGAAAAACCTGTGTATTGCTGCTCTATTCAAGAAGGAGAGGTGAAGGATGGCCATCCTTGGTACCATGACATCATGAAGTTCATCGAAGAAAGGGAGTATCCGGAAGGAGCATCCAGCGTTGATAGGAGAACACTAAGGAGGCTAGCAAGTCACTATGTTTTGTGTGGAGGAAAGCTATACCGGAGGTCATACGACGGGGTCCATCTGTTGTGTGTCACCAAGGAAGAAGCCGAATGTCTTGTTAGTGAAATCCATGAAGGAGTTGGAGCACCGCACATGAATGGTTATATGCTAGCTAAGAAGATCATGAGGTTGGGTTACTATTGGTCTACAATGGAGAGAGATTGCCATGCACATGTCAAGAAGTGTCACAAGTGTCAGGTCTTTGCTAATGGACAACACTTGCCTTCCATGCCTTTGACAAACATGTCATCGCCATGGCCTTTTGCAGCGTGGGGAATAGATATAATTGGGCAGATTAAGCCGAAAGCCTCCAGTGGACATGAATACATCTTGGTAGCTATTGATTACTTCACTAAGTGGGTAGAGGCAGAATTTTGGTAGCCAAGAAGGTAGCGCAGTTCATACAGCTCAACATCATCTATAGATATGGGGTACCCCATGAGATTATTTCAGACAATGGTCAGCACTTTCAGAAAGAAACCAAGGAGCTTTTGCAGAAATACAATATAGTGCACCATCTATCCTCCCCTTATCGCCCGTAGACTAATGGAGCAGTGGAGGCCGCTAACAAGAATGTTAAGAAGATATTACAGAAAACAGCTGACACTTACACTGATTGGCATGAGCAGTTACCCTTAGCCTTGTGGGGCTATAGAACATTCGTAAGATCGTCAACAGGGGCTACCCCTTATTCTGTGGTATATGGGATGGAGGCTATTTTGCCTATTGAGTTGGAGGTACCGTCATTACGGGTTGCCATGGAGAGTCAGATAGCAGAAGCAGATTGGGTTAAGAACCATTATGATGAGCTAGCATTGCTCGATGAAAGACGGTTGAGGGCCTTGTATCATGTGCAGGGATATCAGCGAAGGGTTGTAAGAGCATTCAACAAGCATGTCAAAGACCGAGGTTTGAAGACAGGGGATTTGGTGTTGAAAGAAATCAGAGCTCCAATTTTTGATCCACGAGGAAAGTTCAAACCAAGTTGGGGTGGCTCGTATGTCATTAAAGAGATATTGCCAGCAGGGGCTGTTCGCCTCATGGATTTGGATGGAATTGAGTTCGCTCGTCCTACCAATTTGGATCAATTGAAGAAGTATTATGTGTAAGGCCTGCTAGGTTGAAAACCCATAAGGGCGGCCTAGGCAAAAGTTAAGGCATTTGAACTACGAGGGCCTGATTCCCTATTCTTAAAGAAAAAAGAAAAAAGAAAAAAAGAGGAAAAAGAAAGAAAAAGAAAAAAAAGAGGAAAAAAAGAAAAAAGAAAAAAGAAAAAAAAGAAAAAAAGAAAAAAGGATGGGGATACGTAGGCAACCCATAAAGTTACCTTGGGTGCGGTCCAAACAATACCACCACCACAAATCTCAAAATTAAATTATTATTGGCAATTTATTTAGAACTAATTGATTGACAAAGCAATTTATTGGTGTTAAATAAAGAACTATTGACATGCCATAGATGTCCTATTTCTAAGGTCTTCAAGACCTTTTGATTTTCTTCAGAGTCTCTTGGCTTACTTTCTTCTCTTTCCTTTCGAGTCTTTGCTTCTTTCGCAAGTCATGGGCATGTGCTGCTTCTACTGCTTCCAGAATGTCTTCCCTGCAGAATCCAAGTCTTGTGTCCTTGATAAGGTCATAAATCCTTTCCCTGCGTAGGGTTTCTCTTTTACCCAAGCTAGTCTTCAACCATGTCTTGTATTCAGGGCTTATGACATAAGGCCCATCAGTGTTTTCAACTCGAGTCAGTTTTAGCTGGTCAGTCCACCTAGTCTTGGCCCACTTAATCATCGTGGGGCCCACAGGTTCAACAGAATGATCAAATACCATGGAAGTAGGTATGGTCTGCATGGCACCAATCTGGCGAAGGATTCGTGAAGTCCAATAGAATGAAGTTGACCTCAACCCTATGAGCTTGACCATAGCACACCCAGAAGTGCGTAGAAGAATTTTTTCCTTGCATCCCCATATGAAGACAAACCACTTAATGTTTCACCATGAGAGCATTTGGAAGTAGCCTAACCATTCCCTCAAAGAAAATTGACCAGGGAGTTCAACTCGACGGCAACAATAATGTTGAGGTTTGTATGGATTAATGGTGGTAGGAGATAAGAAGTTAAGCCTTTCGAGAAGCCACATCTGCAGTAGAATGGGGCTCCCTCTTAGTGGGGCTTGGGGATTATCATGGATTTTATCTAAATGATTCAGGGTTTCAGCTAGCACCATGTGTGAACCCTAAAAAACGTTAAAGGCCCACGAGGGGTTTTAGGTTTGAAAAAGGAAAAGGAGTCGCCACCTTATTTTTTAAAGGAAATAAGGAAAACCCTAAAAAAACAGTTTTGTTTTAGGAAAACAAAAGATTGACTCCATATTTAAAAATGGAAAGGGCAAATGATCTTTTGGAAACCAGAGAAATCGGGGATTCGGAGGCTAAGTTACGATATGGAAAGGTTCTAGGCAAAGCCTATAGGCACCCATATCGCCCTAAACGGTCTCTTAATTTAATTGGGCTAAATCAAAGTCTTAATCACACACAAATCAACAGTTATCATCACAAGACAGCATGCATATCATTCATCCATTCATCCATATAATCAAGTAAATCAAAGAAAAACAGAAAAAGAAGGAGGGGGGAGAAAACCTAGGATACTTAGTATCCTAGGGCGGACTTGAACCTCACAAGGAGCGCCTACGTACCATGTATGGAAATACATGGATCAAAGTCCACGTAGTTCGAAAGGGAATAGGGTTATAACCTAATCAAGGCCTATGGTAAACCCTAAGTTTCCTTTCAAGTAAAACATGGTAAGTTTCCAAAAATGAATGATTCTCAAAAGGTCTTTAGTAAAATATGGAATTTTGATAAAAGATGGAAACTTTGATTTAAAAGGTATCTTTTATTGAAAGGAAACTATAGAATCTACCATACCCCTCTATTAGGAAACAACCCTAGGGGGGGAGAAAGGGAAAGTTTCAAAGGAAGGAAAGAAGGGTGAATTGGGGCACCCTCACACCCTACTTACCTTAAGCAAAAGCAACCTGTCAAAGTAACCACCCTATTGCATAGGGTAATTACCTTATTTGTAAGATTTCATCTCACAATAGCAAAAATAACCACCCCACATTGGTGGGGTAGTTGCACCTGTTGTACCTGTCAAAGCACCTGCAATTTCCATGCAAAACATACCAAAAATACCAACCAAGCAAGCTAGATTCCAAATCAAGCCATTATCGTACCCAAACATGGGCTAACACATGCTCAAAATATCACATCAAAGACAAATAACAGATCTGGACAGAATTGAAATAAGGTTTAAAATCAACCACAAGTCATGCAACAACATGAATCATAAGCTAACTAAAACCCTAATTCAACCCTACATGCAATGACATGCAAAAAACCCTAAAATCAACTATATGAATGCTAGAAATATCATAGTTATCAAATATGCAGCACATATATATCAACCATGAAGAAAACACAAAGAAAAACCCTAAGCTATCATGCTATATGCTACTTTCCTAATACAAGGATGAATGAAACCCTAGAATCACAATTGTGCTCAAAATCACATAAAATAACTCTAAATCATGCAAAACTCATTGTGGACATCATTTTAATCATGCATATTAATCAATAGAAGCATCAACACATGATAAAAACACAAGCTTGCACATGAAATATAGCTATTCTAAGTAAAAACCTAATTTCAGCACAAGAGAAACCCTAGAATTGCAAACATGCATTAAATCACATGGAACAGCATCCTAGCATACTAAACAGCCCATGAATATTATCCTAATCATGCATACTAACTAATAGAAGCAATAAGACATGATAAAGACACAAACTTGAACATGAAATAATGACTATTCCATGTAAAACCCTAGAAAAGACTCTAAAAAACCCTAAAAACACAAAGACTCATAAAACCACATAGAATGACATTATATCATGCAAAACCAGCCATAGACAATATCCTAATCATGTATTCTAAGCATTAGAAGCATCAACACATGATAAAACAATAAGCTTTTAACATGAAGTAATGCAAAGCTATGCAAAAAACCCTAGTTTGAATGAAAGAGAGAAAGGGGGAGGGGTATACCTTTTGTGGCTGCTGTAGAGAGTCCTCCTCCTCTTGTGTGCTGCTGGAAACAACCTCCTTCAAGCCTTCAAGCAATGCTCCAGCCTTCCTTCAAGCTTTCTCTCACACTCTCTCACTCTAAGTTTAGGTTAAACTACCCTAAGGATGGCTGCCATAGCCTCCAAGTCTCACACATGCCTCACACTTCAGGAATTGCCTCCTCCCTCTCCCTTTCTTTTCTCTCCCCCCTTTTGCTGAAGTATAAGGGGATATTTATAGGGATTGAGGGAAAACCCTCAATGGTTGGGATTAAAACCCTAAGGATTGATCCAAGGGCTCTTAGAGGTTCCCTTGGGGCTCAAGTAGGTCAAAAAGGGCTGAAATTAGGGTTAAATGGCGGCTAAAGGCGAGCAAATCCGAGAAAATAGGATGGGAGCCGCGTCAAGGCTCAAAATAGGAAAGTGGCTCGGGTGACCACCTGGGGCTGGGTGGCTAGCAGCCTGGGCCCAGGCGGCTAGCCGCCCAGGCCTGGGTGGTCACCCGAGCCACTGTCAGCTTATGCCCATTTTTGACCCTTTCAGCTTCCAAATGTGTTTCAGGGCCTAAATCAACTCCGATTTTGACGAAACGAAAGCCAAAACGACCGTGTTTCGAAGGGGAATGTAATTTGAGTCACTTGAGGGCAAGAAACCCTAGCCATGGCTGCATGGTTGGGTCCTACAAAGGTGGTTAACCGCTATGCCTCACCATCGCTTAGCTTGGGTATGCACATAGGGTTGCACCAAATGCTTTCCAATTCGAAATTCAACCTCCCTAAACACATTTGGGGATGAAATTAAGACCAATCAAGGTCAAATGAGTAGTCATAGAGTGAAAATCATGAACCAATTCGAGCTAACCCGAAGTAGGTCTTTTAGCCAACCTGAGCCTTGCTGAGCCATTCTAATCCCGAACCTTCAATTCATCGAATTGATCCCACAAATACCTCAAATACAACCATATGAACTCCAATTGGCAACTTGGAGATCATTTCAAGGTCAAATGGAAAGTTTGTGATCAAAAAGACAATTATGCCCCTCAAGTCACAAAAGTTCTTATTAACCCTCAAGATCAACTCCAAATCGAACCAAAATTCATACACACCATCCTTAGGACCCTGGAAACTCAATGCAAAAGACTAGACTCAAAAAGGAAACAAAAAGACACATGCAATGATGAACCCTAGCTAAGGTGACAAAAATGGGGTGTGACAGAAGCCCCTCATTGGTGAGCAAGTTTCACTTGCAAGCCAATGACCAAAAGAACAACCCATTTTTGCCCAGGGAATTGATTTCATCAAGACCCACTGGGGAAAGGAGGGTGACCATATCATCGAATTCTTCGAATTCATCATACACAAGCACAAAGGTACTCCTCATAAGTTCTACAGAACTCCTCTCATACTGTATACCAGTTTCACTGGGGAACAAGATGAGGTATCCATAGCTTACATCGAACTTCGTTCGATGAAAGGTCTTCTAATTCTATGCCAGTGACAACTGGCGAATGGTACGAGGTAACATTAGCTTACATCGAACTTCGTTCGGTGAAAGGTCTTCCCATACTATACCAGTGACAACTGGTGAATATTATGAGGTATCCATAGCTTACATCGAACTTCGTTCGATGAAAGGTCTTCCCATACTATGCCAGTGACAACTGGCGAATAGTACAAGGTATTCATAGCTTACATCGAACTTCGTTCGATGAAAGGTCTTCCCATACTATGCCAGTGACAACTGGCGAATAGTACGAGGTAACACCATGCCATCAAGGCTATCCCAAAATATGAGAAAGATACATCCTTCTCATATTCAAACCATCAAGGTTATCATTCAGTTGTCAAGGTAATCACATAGCACGAGGAAGGTCACGTCCTTCTCTTGCTCAAGTCAATCAAGGTAAACACATACCACAGGAAGCCGTCAAGGCTATCTCAAAACATGAGAAAGATACATCCTTCTCATATTCAAATCATCAAGGTTATCATTCAAATATCAAGGTAATCACTTCCCATACTGCACCAGTGACAACTGATGAATAATACGGGGTAACACTATGCCATCAAGGCCATCTCAAAATATGAGAAAGATACATCCTTCTCATATTCAAACCGTCAAGGTTAGCATGTAATCATGAGAAAGATTGCATCTTTCTCTCACTAAGTCATCAAGACAGAGGTAAGCTTCTACTTACCAACACACAACAAGTTCACCAAGTCATCTCACATGGAGGCTATTCACGCCTCAACTCAAACATCAACTCATATAGGAGACACAATTATCTCATGAAAACAATCATTCACATGCATATAGGGAAGGTATCTTTATCCCAAACGACAACAAATCATAGTGACATAGGAGGGAATTCATCCCTAATGATAAAAAATCATATGCATAGAGAGGGTTGTTCAACCCTACTAGCATGCCATGCCCGCACAAGGGCCACCAATGCAATCTCTTTCAAATCATTTCATGTCAAACAATGTCAAGATATTCATTCATTTTTCAACTCAAAACAAGCTTGAGATTTCATCTCAAAGAGGGTTCAAAAGCGCGAATAGGCGAGCAAAGGCCAAACGAGCGCAACGGAGCGAGCAAGGGAAGCTGACCACCTGGCTGCTGGTGGCTTGCCGCCCAAGCCCAGGCGGCTTGCCGCCCCATGCTGGGCGGTTACCCGAGGCTAGGGTCCTCAAAATTCTGGGTTTTTAAACCCTTGACCCCCCATTTGATGCACACACACACCCAACTCGAAAATAGAGAGTTTCTCTCTCTAGAAACTCATTCCATCTTCTCCAAACACTCACATACATATTCTCAATCAAAGTTTCACTTGCAATTCAAGTTGTGTGCATGAAATATCATCAAGAACAAGTCATTCAACAACAAAAACAAGCATCAATCATCAAGTTGCAAGATCAAATTCATCATCTTCCTTATCAAACCCATTTTTCTCACATACAAGCTCAACCATCAGCAATGGCTTCTAGCAATGATTCCAACATCAAGTATCCATATTATGTGATCAAGAATACATACAAGGCACCAATCTATGATGCATCCCAAGACAAGGTGTTGCTTGAACCTAAGAAGCATCTCTCCTACCTCCATTCCCAACATGAGGTTAGTTCTTCCCAACTTAACATGTTTATCATGAAATTTTGATTTCTATTGGATAAAATGCATTCCCATGATCTTCTTTTGATTGTTTCTATCATTGTTAAGCCAAGTTCATTGATTTGGCAAGGATTGAATGTGCAAAAAGCTTGTTTCCCAATGCTTGAGAAAAGATGCCCACCAAGTGTTTGATAAAATGCCAAAGAGACAAAAACATGTTCAATTCTTGAAAAATCAATTGGTTTGCATTGTAGAACCAAGTCATATGGTCTTGGCAAGGATTTGATATACAAAAATCTTTCATTTCAATGCTTGAAAACAAGTCACACACCAAGTGTTCGATAAAATGCCCGAAAGGCAAAACCATGTTCAATCCTTACAAAATCAATGAATTTGAATACACAAAGTCATGGGCATTCATTTCTAATTCATTTCATGAATCAAAACCCAAATTTTAAAACTTTTGGAAAACCACTTGAAATCAATTATCAATGTATGCCCAATATCTCTATGTTTTCAATGCTAACTCAATACACAATCTTTTGACATAGCCCGACTTCCAAAGTCTCCGTACAAGGACATCAATAAAGGGGCTCATCTCATGGTGGAGATATATGGAACATGCCCAACCACGTGCTCGCAAGATAGTAAAGAAGGCGGGTTTTGGGCCTTTCCTAGATGCTCTATGGAACGAGCAATGGGATAGGCAAGCATTGTTTGCCTTGACAGAGCTATGGTGGGACACCACCAACACTTTCCATTTTAGCTTCGGGGAGATGACCATGACTCCTAAGGATTTCACCATGATAACTGGGTTGAGCTTGAAAGGCAAGCGCTTGGAATACTACGAACAAGCCAACATGGATCAAAACTACATAGTAGCTCTACTTGGGGTTGAAGCGGAATTAAGCCCAAAAGGTGTGCGCCGTACTTGGCTCTACAACACTTTTGCCACTGAAGAAGAGAGTGAGGGGACGGATCCCAAATACATTGTGAGAGCTTTCTTGCTCTACATGATTTCATGCACCTTCTTTGCGGGCACCAATGACATGGCTCGACTAGAGTTGCTAGCTAGCATGGAAGATGTGAACAAAATTGGGAGATACAATTGGGGTGGAGCTGCTTTCGCAAACATGTATCGCTCCATGACTGACATGTCCCGAGGAGTTGCAAAGAACTTTGGGGGACTTCCTTTCGTTTGGGAGGTAACAAAGAACATTCAATTCTCTATTATTTCCCGAAACTTAACACACACATGATTTCTTCTATTTTTTTTCCTTTTGATTTTCCACAGATATGGTACTACGAGTACCTGAACATGTGTCGCCCAACTCTTGCTAGTGATGCCATGTCATGGCCCATCCTTCAGAATTATGCTCCATCTTGCTTGGCTACAAGAGCCTCCAATCGACACGATTATGCCCATGCAAGGGCATATCTTGCCAGCTTGACTGCTGATATGGTAGAATCTTTCTTTCTCTTTTTGTCTTTTTTATCTTTTTTCTCATTTCTCATTTCAAACTCAACAGGTGGAATGGGATCCATGGAGGCTGTGGCAGCATAGGCTACCCGAGAAGTACTCCTCTTGTTTGGAGTTGACAAGCAAAAGGGTCCTTTTTGAAGGCCCCACAGGTAGATGCTGGTATCTTGGGGAACGAGTCCTGAGACAAGTTCATGGAAATATGAATGCAGCTGTGACACCTTCCATGCCACCAGAGAACATGAGGCACACTAGCCACCTAGTGGGGGATGAACTAGAAGAAGCTCTGAGGGGTTGGGATGCTGAGGGATTCACCTCCCCTCGCATAGAATACACTGCCTTCTGTCAACAATATCTGATGAATCCTAGGGTCACTGGTCTCCCACCTCAAGGGGTGAGCTCCCCACACTCTTAAACTCTTTTTTAAGATTATAAGAAAGACTCCATTTGACAAGCATTTGAATTTCAGGGCCGACGGGCAAGGGGACACAGCTCCACAGTTGGATCTGCCACTGGGATGACTTACAACGACGAGGATGAGGACCTTGAAGGAAATCAACCTCCACCCCTCCCACAACTAAATTGGTATGTGAACTTGTGCAGTGGAACAAAACTTGTGAAGACTGACATTACCCATCCACCGTTCGATGAATATCCCAAGATCGATCCATATTATGAGAATGTGAGTTCTAAACTCTTATCTTCTTGAAATTGGATTCTTTCATTGTTGTTAACCATGTTTATACTTTCCTAGGTTCCACGGGAGTATGCCCAGGAATGCATTGAACTCAATGAAGGGTTGAGGAGGGATCTTGTGCGAATGAGTTTAGAGAACTCAGTTCTGGAAGCACGCTTAAATCCCCAAGTGAGTGATCATCTTATTAGCTTTCAACTAGGATTGGCACCATTACCCTCCTAACTCATTATCTTTGTTTGCAACAGGCATCATCGTCTAATCCACCACAGGATATGCCCCCTTCTAGAGCACCTCGTTCAGGGCATGATGGAGCTGGGCCAAGTCGAAAGAGAAGGCCCACGGGAAATCATTGAGTTTCACTCACCTCTTGTTAGGAATGTTTGGAATCTTTCTATCTATCTTGTTATGTATTAATTAGGAATTTCAATTCCCAACCTTGAACCTTTATTATGGATGCTTGATGAATCTATGTTGAACTTTATTGCAATGATATGATCTTGTATTGTGTGAAAAACGGGCTTAAATCAAGCACAAAAGAGTCAAAACATCACAAAAGGGCCAAACGAAGGCATAACAAGGCAAAAATGGGCGAAACAAGATGGCGGCCTCGGGTGACCACCTGGGGCTGGGCGGCTAGCCGCCTGGGTCACTCGAGCCCGAAGCGGTGTTTCGCCTGATTTTAGGAAACTTCCTATTTTGACGGGATTCCACCTTCCAAAACACGGATTTCCGAATTTTTTCCTATAAAAGCATATCCAAGGGGTCTCAAACCCTACTAACATTCATTGAGAGCAAGTTATGGAAGCGCTAGACAAACTCTTGAGTGATTTTCTGAAAGTTATGAGTGTGGGGGCAAGGAAGGAGTTCAAGCGCTACTGCTTGGATCCGTTGCTTTCTTTGATGCATGTGAAGCTTGAAACCCCTCTTCTTACTACTGCTACATATTTTTGGGATCCCCAACTTCATGTCTTCCGCTTCAACTATGAAGAACTATGCCCAACAATGGAAGAGTTCTGCGCTTTGTATGGAGTTTCACCTGTAGGACCTTTGATCCTCCCTACTCCACGCTCAAGTTACTTGATTTCCTTCTCCAACTTCCTTGGGATTTCTCAACAAGAGGCCTCCATATTTGTGAAGGATCATAAGGTGAATCTCATGGAAATAGCAACTTCCTTCTTGGCTCATGATAGCAAAAGTACCTTGGATTTCAACCTTCCTACTCAACATGCTCTTGCTTTCTGCTTGGTTGGTCGCTTCTTTATCTCCACGGGGACTCTCTATGTCCCTATTCAAATTTGTGAACTGATCCCTTTTCTTCTTGAACACAACAACCTGATTCCCATAGTGCTAGCTGAAACCCTCAACAGTTTAGACAAAGTTCATGATAACCCACAAGCCCCATTAGGAGGGAGCCCCGTTCTACTGCAGATGTGGCTTCTTGAAAGGCTTAACTTCTTATCTCCTACCACCATTAATCCATACAAACCCCAACATTATTGTTGCCGTCGAGTTGAACTTCCTGGTCAATTTTCTTTGAGGGAATGGTTGGGCTACTTCCAAACTCTCTCATGGCGAAACATCAGGTGGTTTGTCTCCACATGGGGATGCAAGGAACAAATTCTTCTCCGAACTTCAGGGTGTGCTATGGTCAAGCTCATAGGGTTGAGATCAACTTCATTCTATTGGACTTCAAGAATCCTTCGTCAAATGGGTGCCATGCAAACCATACCTACTTCTGTGGTATTTGATCATTCTGTCGAACCTGTGGGCCCCATAATGGTTAAGTGGGCCAAGACTAGATGGACTGACCAACTGAAACTGACTCGAGTTGAAAACACTGATGGGCCTTATGTCATGAGCCCTGAATACAAGACATGGTTGAAGACTAGCTTGGGTGAAAGAGAAACCATTCGCAGGAAAAGGATTTATGACCTTATCAAGGACACAAGACTTGGATTTTGTAGGGAAGACATTCTGGAAGCAGTGGAAGCAGCACATGCCCATGACTTGCGAAAGAAGCGAAGTCTTGAAAGAAAAGAGAAAAAAGCAAACCAAGAAATTCTGAAGAAAATCAAAAGGACTTGAAGACTTTAGAAATAGGATATCTATGGCATGTCAATAGTTCTTTTATCTAACACCAATAAATTGCTATGTCAATTAATTAGTTCTAAATGAATTGCCAATAATAATTCAATTTTGAGATTTGTTGTTGTGGTGTTGTTTGGACCGCACCCAAGGTAACTTTATGGGCTGCCTACGTATCCCCATCCTTTTTCATTTTTTCTTTTCTTTTCATTTTTTTTTTCTTTTTTTTTTTCCTTCTTTTTATTTATTTATTTAGGAATGGGGAATCAGGCCCTCGTAGTTCAAATGCCTTAACTTTTGCCTAGGCCGCCCTTATGGGTTTTCAACCTAGCAGGCCTTACACATAGTACTTCTTCAATTGATCCAAATTGGTAGGACGAGCAAACTCAATTCCATCCAAATCCATGAGGTGAACAGCCCCTGCTGGCAATATCTCTTTAATAACATACGGGCCACCCCAACTTGGCTTGAACTTCCCTCGTGGATCAAAAATTGGAGCTCTGATTTCTTTCAACACCAAATCCCCTGTCTTCAAACCTCGGTCTTTGACATGCTTGTTGAATGCTCTCGCAACCCTTCGCTGATATCCCTGCACATGATACAAGGCCCTCAATCGCCTTTCATCGAGCAATGCCAGCTCATCATAACGGTTCTTAACCCAATCTGCTTCTGCTATCTGACTCTCCATAGCAACCCGTAATGACGGTACCTCCAACTCAATAGGCAAAACAGCCTCCATCCCATACACCAAGGAATAAGGGGTAGCCCCTGTTGATGATCTCACAGATGTTCTATAGCCCCACAAGGCTAATGGCAACTTCTCATGCCAATCAGTGTAGGTGTCAGCTGTTTTCTGTAGTATCTTCTTAACATTCTTGTTGGCGGCCTCCACTGCCCCATTAGTCTGTGGGCGATAAGGGGAGGATAGATGGTGCACTATATTGTATTTCTGCAAAAGTTCCTTGGTTTCTTTCTGAAAGTGCTGACCATTGTCTGAAATAATCTCATGGGGTACCCCATACCTGTAGATAATGTTGAGCTGTATGAACTGTGCTACCTTCTTGGCATTCAGGGTCTTGAAGGATGCTGCCTCTACCCACTTAGTGAAGTAATCAATAGCTACCAAGATGTACTCATGCCCATTGGAGGCTTTCGGCTTAATCTGCCCAATTATATCTATTCCCCACACTGCAAACGGCCAAGGTGACGACATACTTGTCAAAGGCATGGAAGGTAAGTGTTGTCCATTAGCAAAGACCTGACATTTGTGACACTTCTTAACATGTGCATGGCAATCTCTCTCCATTGTAGACCAATAGTAACCCAACCTCATGATCTTCTTAGCTAGCATATAACCATTCATGTGCGGTGCTCCAACTCCTTCATGGATTTCACTAACAAGACGTTCGGCTTCTTCCTCAGTGACACACAACAGATGGACCCCATCGTATGACCTTCGGTATAGCTTTCCTCCACACAAAACATAGTGACTTGCTAGTCTCCTCAGTGTTCTCCTATCAACGCGGGTTGTTCCTTCAGGATACTCCCTTTCCTTAATGAATTTCATGATGTCATAGTACCAAGGATGGCCATCTTTCACTTCTCCTTCTCGAATAGAGCAGCAATACACAGGTTTTTCTCTACATTCTATCACCAACGGTTTTACATTCCCACCATCCGGGATTTCCACCATAGAAGCTAGAGTTGCCAAAGCATCAGCAAATTGGTTCTTATTTCTTGACAAATAATTGAACTCTATTTCCACAAATTCTTTAGTCAAGGCTTCTAAGTAGGCATGATACGGTAGCAGCTTCTCATTACGAGTCTTCCACTCTCCCTTTATCTGGCAGATAATCAGTGCTGAATCTCCGAAAACCTCTAACTCTTTGATCCCCAATTCTAGTGCAGCTTCCAATGCGAGGATGCAGGCTTCATACTCAGCAATGTTGTTGGTTGCTTCAAACCCTAGCTTAACTGCCAAGGGTGTAAATGCTTCTTCAGGTGAAACCAGTAGGACTCCTATCCCATACCCTCTCTTATTTGCAGCTCCATCGAAGTATACCTTCCAGATCTTCTTTCCAATCTCCAGGACATCCTCATCGGGGAATTGGTCATTAAATTGTTCTGATGACGCCACAGGGCAGCTAGCCAAGTAATCTGCAATGACACTTCCTTTTACTGACTTCTGTGTTACATACTTTATGTCGAATTCATTGAGAAGAATCGACCAACGAGCAGTTCTGTAGGACAAGACCGGCCTTTCTATCAGGTACTTCAGTGGGTCCATTCGGCTTATCAAGAAAACCTCATACGACATCATGTAGTGACGGAGTTTCTGAGTTGCCCATACCAAAGCCACACAAGCCTTTTCTATGGCATTGTACTTCACCTCATAATCTGTCATCTTCTTGCTTAGATAGTAAATGGCATTCTCCTTTTTTGACCCCTCAAGGTACTGAGCTAGCATAGCTCCCGTCGCGGTTTCAGTGACCGTCAAGTATAACAATAACGGTTCACCTTGTCGCGGGGGAACTAGAATTGGTGGATTACTCAAATACCTTTTGATAGTCTCAAAGGCTTCTTGATATTCTTCATTCCATACCTTCGGCACACCCTTCTTAAGCAACTTGAAAATCGGCTCACACACCATAGTCAAATTAGCAATGAACCTGCTTATGTACTGAATTCTCCCCAAGAACCCTTGAATCTGCTTTTCTGTGCTAGGCGGCTCCATCTCCACAATGGCCTTGATTTTTCCCGGATCAACCTCAATTCCTCTCTGAGTAATCATGAATCCTAATAGCTTGCCTTCAGTGACACCAAAAGCGCATTTCTGAGGATTCAACCGCAAGTTGTACTTCTTTGCTCGCTCCAGGAACCTTTCTAGTGCCATGAAGTGTCCTTCTCGGTCCACGGACTTCACGATCATGTCGTCCACATATACTTCCACCTCCTTATGGATCATGTCATGCAGCAACGTTGTAGCAGCTCTCTGATAGGTAGCAACGTTGTAGCAGCTCTCTGATAGGTAGCCCCGGCATTTCTCAAACCGAACGGCATCACTTTGTAACAATATGTTCCCCACTGTGTGATAAAGGCCGTTTTCTCCATATCTTGCGGCGCCATCTTTATCTGATTGTATCCGGAAAACCCATCCATGAAAGAGAGGAGCGCATGTCCTACAGTACTATCTACCAATACATCAATGTGGGGCAAAGGGAAATCATCCTTAGGGCTTGCTGCATTAAGATCTCGAAAATCCACACACATCCTCACTTTTCCATCCTTTTGAGGCACGGGAACTATATTGGATAACCACTCGGGATACTCCACAACTTGTAGGAACCCCGCATCGAGTTGTTTGGTTACTTCCTCTTTTACCTTCAATGCCCACTCGGGTTTCAATCTTCTCAATTTTTGCTTTACCGGCTTTTTAAGGGGATTGGTGGGGATGAAGTGCTGCACAATGTCTGGATCTATGCCGGGCATGTCTTCATAAGACCATGCAAAGGCCGTTATGTTGGCCTTTAAGAGGGCTATCAGCTTTTCTTTTTCAAGTGGTGAAAGGGTTATCCCAATTTTAATTATCTTTGGCAATTCATTTGTCCCTAAATTGATTGATTCCAATTCATCCATGTTAGGTTCGGTGACACCCCTTTTCCTTCGCTCGACGAGCTCCGGGGGGACGTCATTCCTAGGATCTATATCCATGCCATAAATATCCATAGAAGAGAGAAAAGAAACACTGCAAGCAAACAATGTATAAAAGAAACACACTTCATTAAAGGAACCAACAAAAAGACACAAACTTGAAAAGGAAACAAAATTTGGTGCCACAACTATGAAACGACTCCTAACTCCACAAAGTGGGATAGGCGGACACACTTTATTGAAAGCAGGAAAGACTCTAACTAAGGAACCTACATGCTACTATCAGGCAGGTCATGATCTTCCTCTTCAAGGATCTCTGCAATGGCTCCATCTTCTAGGTACCAATTGTGAAGTGGCATGGTTGCATGGTGGATTGACGAATCTTGGCAATCTTCTGTTGCTGACTCCCCCAAAGTAAGAACCATATCTTGGAACATGGTGACCATGGTTTCAGAATCCATGTGCTCCACCCAGTCTTCTTTCTTCTTTCCCACAGAATTGTACCAACTTGTCAAGCTCTGAGGATTCGGCCCATCTGTAAAGTACTTGTCACAAAAATCCTTATCTGCCAATGCTGGATCAGAACTTGGGTAAAAAGTGCAATAGTATGATGGCTCTTCCTTCCCGAACTCTTTTTCTATACATTGCACATACTCAAACCCCGACAAGGGTATCTCAATTGATTCTGGTTTTATTTCACATACGGGTACACCCGCCATTTTCAAATCATAATCCCCGTGAAGTGTGACAATGGCTCCCTCATGTGGGAACTTTACCTTTTGATGCAATGATGATGGTACAGCCCCAGCGGGATGAATCCAAGGCCTTCCCAATAACAGATTGAAACATAACGGCACATCCAAGACTTGAAACTCCACTCTGAACTCCGTGGGTCCCATGATTAAAGGTAGAGTGATCACCCCAATTACTTCTCTACGAGTGTTATCATACGCCCTCACTGTCTGCCCAGATGGAGTGAAATCAGTGGGCCCCAAGCCCAAAACAGTTGCAGTTCTCAAGGGACATACATTCAATGCGGAACCATTATCAATCAAGACCGTAGGAACTCTCTTCCCCATGGTATCAACAGTTATATGCAAGGCTTGGGAGTGGCTTGGCCCACTCTTAGGTTAGTCCGCCTCTGTGAACACTATAGTGGAATTCTTCGGAGCAGGGTTTACTAGATTTACCAATCCCTCAGGGGACAAATCAACCGGAACCTGTATCTGGTTTAACAACTTCAGCACTGTCTGTCTGTGTTTGTGAGAGGCCATAAGCAAGCCCCAGATGGTGATATTGGCATTGGTCTTCTTCAATTGTCGGAGTACTTCGTCCTCTTCTTCTTGCACATCAAGGCGCTTATCTAACTCACCCAGTGGATTATCAGATTCCAAGTGCGGAGGCTTGAAATGGCGGCTCCCTCTTGTCATGTGGTCTACTTCTTCATCACTAGCCCATATGTCATCAATTTCATTTGTGTCACCCATCAGGTCATCCCATTCAATCATGTCAATGTCCTCCATCTGCACCTCTTCGGGTATATCATCCCAGCCCGTAGGAATTATGGGCTCACTTGGCAATGGATCAGGATAAAGCACATAGTAATCAAACTTCCCCGAAGGTTCTCCCAATAACCCCACTTGAGGGTCTCCTGCTTCATACCTTTCTTTCAACTGCTGTTGGATGGACTTCTTTGGCAATTGTAGGGTCTTTTGATCAATGAGGTCTTGAACGACCTTTCTCAACATAGCACAGTCCTCAGTGTCATGGCCGGGTATACCATGGTATTGGCAATATTGATGGGGTGTTTGGGGTCTTGGCTTTGGAGGGTGAGGTATGATAAGGCCTTGGTTACAGCATTGGTAAAAGGCTTGGGTCAAGGACATGGGTAATGGAGTGTATTGTCTTATGGGTAGGCAAGGTCGAGATGGGTCGGCTTCAATGGCATTTATGGAGTTGGATGAATTATGAGAGGGAAGTGGATTTTGGGTGACATTTGGGCGATTTGGTGGAGTTGGTGGTGAGATGATTTGCTTGTCAAGTAAGTCTTGGATCTCATGCCTAAGGCGATAGCAACGGTTGGTTGAGTGGCCTTTGGCTTGGTGGAATTTGCAGTATTCATTCTCATTGAAGCTCTTGGGCAATGGATTTGGTGGTGGTCTTGGGTCGAGAGGTTTCAACAGGCCTCGGCTTTTTAGCTTTTCAAGTACTTTCTCAAGTGGCATATGCAGCTCGGTGAATTGGCGAGGTGGGTTGGTGTCATTTAGGGAGATAGGTTGAATGGGTTGGGCTATAGCATTGACCTCGGCATTGTTTTTCCCAGCAAAGTTCGGCCTGCGGCTCTTTTGGACTTCTTCTGTCTTGATTGACCCATCGGCAATGGCATCCTCAACTTGTGTACCTGCTCCTATAAGAGCCTTGAAATTAGGGAAGTAGTGAGCAAAGAGGTGCTTGTGATACACCGGCAATAGGTTCTTAACCACCAATTGAATCTGATCTTCCTCATTCGGTCTATCTGCCATTCTCGAGGCCTTTTGCCTCCACCTTGTAATGAAAGCAGAAAAGGTCTCATTAGCCCCTTGTTTTGTGGTCTCTAGGTCCCTTCTTGTGACATCCACCTCAGTGTTGTACTTATAGTGCTCTGAAAACTCATTACATATGTCCTCCCAAGTTCGGGTTCTATTCTCATCCAAGGCTAGGAACCACTTTAAGGCAGAAGTGGCTAGGGTTTCATGGAACATTTGGGCCAAGAGTTCATCTGTTGCTCCTCGAGGGTGCATAGCTCGCACATACATCTTCAAATGGGTCTTAGAGCAACCCGTTCCATCAAACTTTTCTAATTCGGGCATCTTGAATTGTAGTGGAATACGAGCTTGAGGAAACAAAGATAGGGTACGTACATCCACCATGTCATCTGTCCTACGGATTCCCTTTATAGTTCTCTCCAAGGCTTCTACCTTACTAGCCAACACAGAGTCTGTATCAGAGGTCTTCCCCTTACTTCCCCCTTCTAGGTTAAAAACTTCAGGTGATTCATTCCCCTTGGGCTGAGTGCTTCCCCCATCATTGGTCTTAGTGCCTTCTCCAGACTGGGTCCCATTTTCGGTGTTATCCCCTGGGGTACGTCCATTATTCTGTTCGGGTTCGGACATCTTATGTTAGATATCTTGGGCCATTTTCAATGCTTTCTCGGATACATCAGTGGTGTAATCAAGTTTGGTCATGATAGCCTTCAAACAAGTCTCAACATCAAAACCCCCTTCACTAGTTGCTTCATCGGCCATGTCTGACTGGTTGGTAGAATCAATCTTCACTAAGCGCCCTTGCTGGTCGCAGATCCAAGCCAGTACGTCTTCTCACTCCTCTAAGAAAGGGAACAATCAGTCTCTCATCCTAAGGGTATGTCCTAGGCTTCCATATTTGTCTCAATGACTTCACGCCATATATACTCAATTAGTCCCTTTTAATCCAATCACCTTTGCAAGGGTCATGGGTGAAAGGTACGTATTAAGGATATAGGGTGCAAAGGTCCTCTATTAATTTTTCCGTTAAGCACATCACAAACACGGTCATGATATCATTACAAACAATGTGGGTGCATAAGGGTGAAACCATAGTGTCCTACAAGTCTGTCTATATGGACTAATGATAAGGGTAGGCTGGGGTCCTTCACTTGCTTGAGCAATCCTTATACCTAACCACATGTGGCATCAGGATCGCCGCGTGGGTCCAGCAGTACGTGATTACCTCATTTAATATACCCAAGGGCAAGCCCAAGGGTACTTGGCAAGAGAGGTTGAGAGCTTTCGCCCCAACTCATGGAATCAGGAAAACCAAGGTTGAGGCTAGGCCCGTCAGTGGCAAGGGACATCGATCCTAACATGCAAGAGTTTGCGCACACAATGCAATAAATGAAAGCACACAATCAAGCGAATGCAATGTGATTGATTTTAATTAAACAAAAGAAATTAACTTAGCCCAATCAAATTGTGTAGAGTCTAGCCCACAAATCCCCAGCAGAGTCGCCAGTCTGTGAACCCTAAAAAACGTTAAAGGCCCACGAGGGGTTTTAGGTTTGAAAAAGGAAAAGGAGTCGCCACCTTATTTTTTAAAGGAAATAAGGAAAACCCTAAAAAAACAGTTTTGTTTTAGGAAAACAAAAGATTGACTCCATATTTAAAAATGGAAAGGGCAAATGATCTTTTGGAAACCAGAGAAATCGGGGATTCGGAGGCTAAGTTACGATATGGGAAGGTTCTAGGCAAAGCCTATAGGCACCCATATCGCCCTAAACGGTCTCTTAATTTAATTGGGCTAAATCAAAGTCTTAATCACACACAAATCAACAGTTATCATCACAAGACAGCATGCATATCATTCATCCATTCATCCATATAATCAAGTAAATCAAAGAAAAACAGAAAAAGAAGGAGGGGGGAGAAAACCTAGGATACTTAGTATCCTAGGGCGGACTTGAACCTCACAAGGAGCGCCTACGTACCATGTATGGAAATACATGGATCAAAGTCCACGTAGTTCGAAAGGGAATAGGGTTATAACCTAATCAAGGCCTATGGTAAACCCTAAGTTTCCTTTCAAGTAAAACATGGTAAGTTTCCAAAAATGAATGATTCTCAAAAGGTCTTTAGTAAAATATGGAATTTTGATAAAAGATGGAAACTTTGATTTAAAAGGTATCTTTTATTGAAAGGAAACTATAGAATCTACCATACCCCTCTATTAGGAAACAACCCTAGGGGGGGAGAAAGGGAAAGTTTCAAAGGAAGGAAAGAAGGGTGAATTGGGGCACCCTCACACCCTACTTACCTTAAGCAAAAGCAACCTGTCAAAGTAACCACCCTATTGCATAGGGTAATTACCTTATTTGTAAGATTTCATCTCACAATAGCAAAAATAACCACCCCACATTGGTGGGGTAGTTGCACCTGTTGTACCTGTCAAAGCACCTGCAATTTCCATGCAAAACATACCAAAAATACCAACCAAGCAAGCTAGATTCCAAATCAAGCCATTATCGTGCCCAAACATGGGCTAACACATGCTCAAAATATCACATCAAAGACAAATAACAGATCTGGACAGAATTGAAATAAGGTTTAAAATCAACCACAAGTCATGCAACAACATGAATCATAAGCTAACTAAAACCCTAATTCAACCCTACATGCAATGACATGCAAAAAACCCTAAAATCAACTATATGAATGCTAGAAATATCATAGTTATCAAATATGCAGCACATATATATCAACCATGAAGAAAACACAAAGAAAAACCCTAAGCTATCATGCTATATGCTACTTTCCTAATACAAGGATGAATGAAACCCTAGAATCACAATTGTGCTCAAAATCACATAAAATAACTCTAAATCATGCAAAACTCATTGTGGACATCATTTTAATCATGCATATTAATCAATAGAAGCATCAACACATGATAAAAACACAAGCTTGCACATGAAATATAGCTATTCTAAGTAAAAACCTAATTTCAGCACAAGAGAAACCCTAGAATTGCAAACATGCATTAAATCACATGGAACAGCATCCTAGCATACTAAACAGCCCATGAATATTATCCTAATTATGCATACTAACTAATAGAAGCAATAAGACATGATAAAGACACAAACTTGAACATGAAATAATGACTATTCCATGTAAAACCCTAGAAAAGACTCTAAAAAACCCTAAAAACACAAAGACTCATAAAACCACATAGAATGACATTATATCATGCAAAACCAGCCATAGACAATATCCTAATCATGTATTCTAAGCATTAGAAGCATCAACACATGATAAAACAATAAGCTTTTAACATGAAGTAATGCAAAGCTATGCAAAAAACCCTAGTTTGAATGAAAGAGAGAAAGGGGGAGGGGTATACCTTTTGTGGCTGCTGTAGAGAGTCCTCCTCCTCTTGTGTGCTACTGGAAACAACCTCCTTCAAGCCTTCAAGCAATGCTCCAGCCTTCCTTCAAGCTTTCTCTCACACTCTCTCACTCTAAGTTTAGGTTAAACTACCCTAAGGATGGCTGCCATAGCCTCCAAGTCTCACACATGCCTCACACTTCAGGAATTGCCTCCTCCCTCTCCCTTTCTTTTCTCTCCCCCCTTCTGCTTAAGTATAAGGGGGTATTTATAGGGATTGAGGGAAAACCCTCAATGGTTGGGATTAAAACCCTAGGGATTGATCCAAGGGCTCTTAGAGGTTCCCTTGGGGCTCAAGTAGGTCAAAAAGGGCTGAAATTAGGGTTAAATGGCGGCTAAAGGCGAGCAAATCCGAGAAAATAGGATGGGAGCCGCGTCAAGGCTCAAAATAGGAAAGTGGCTCGGGTGACCACCTGGGGCTGGGCGGCTAGCAGCCTGGGCCCAGGCGGCTAGCCGCCCAGGCCTGGGTGGTCACCCGAGCCACTGTCAGCTTATGCCCATTTTTGACCCTTTCAGCTTCCAAATGTGTTTCAGGGCCCAAATCAACTCCGATTTTGACGAAACGAAAGCCAAAACGATCGTGTTTCGAAGGGGAATGTAATTTGAGTCACTTGAAGGCAAGAAACCCTAGCCATGGCTGCATGGTTGGGTCCTACAAAGGTGGTTAACCGCTATGCCTCACCATCGCTTAGCTTGGGTATGCACATAGGGTTGCACCGAATGCTTTCCAATTCGAAATTCAACCTCCCTAAACACATTTGGGGATGAAATTAAGACCAATCAAGGTCAAATGAGTAGTCATAGAGTGAAAATCATGAACCAATTCGAGCTAACCCGAAGTAGGTCTTTTAGCCAACCTGAGCCTTGCTGAGCCATTCTAATCCCGAACCTTCAATTCATCGAATTGATCCCACAAATACCTCAAATACAACCATATGAACTCCAATTGGCAACTTGGAGATCATTTCAAGGTCAAATGGAAAGTTTGTGATCAAAAAGACAATTATGCCCCTCAAGTCACAAAAGTTCTTATTAACCCTCAAGATCAACTCCAAATCGAACCAAAATTCATACACACCATCCTTAGGACCCTGGAAACTCAATGCAAAAGACTAGACTCAAAAAGGAAACAAAAAGACACATGCAATGATGAACCCTAGCTAAGGTGACAAAAATGGGGTGTGACACCATGGGAATCAGGTTGTTATGTTCAAGAAGAAAAGGAATCAGTTCACATATTTGAATAGGGACATAGAGAGTTCCCGTGGAGATAAGGAAGCGACCAATCAAGCAAAAAGCAAGAGCATGTTGAGAAGTAAGGTTGAAATTCAGGGTACCTTTGCTATCATGAGCCAAAAAGGAAGTTGCTATTTCCATGAGATTCACCATGTGATCCTTCACAAATATGGAGGCCTCTTGTTGAGAAATCCCAAGGAAGTTGGAAAAGGAAATCAGGTAACTTGAGTATGGAGTAGGGAGGATGAAAGGTCCTACAGGTGAAACTCTATACAAAGCACAAAATTCCTCCATTGTTGGGCATAGCTCTTCGTAGTTGAAACAGAATACATGAAGTTGGGGATCCCAAAAGTATGTAGCAGCAGCAAGAAGAGTGGTTTCGAGCCTTACGTGCATCAAAGAGAACAATAGATCCAAGCAATAGCGCTTGAACTCCTTCCTTGCCTCCGCACTCATAACTTTCAGAAAATTACTTAAGAACTTGTCTAGGGCTTCCATAACTTGCTCTCAATGTATGTAAGTAGGGTTTGAGACCCCTTGGATGTGCTTTTATAGGAAAAAATTTGGAAATCCGTGTTTTGGAAGGAGAAATTCCGTCAAAATAGGAAGTTTCCTAAAAACAGGTGAAACTCCGCTTCGGGCTCGGGTGACCACCCAGGCCTGGGCGGCTAGCCGCCTGGGCCCAAGCGGCTAGCCGCCCAGCCCCAGGTGGTCACCCGAGGCCGCCGTCTTGTTTTGCCAATTTTTGCCTTGTTGTGCCTTCGTTTGGCCCTTTTGTGATATTTTGACTCTTATGTGCTTGATTTAAGCCCATTTTTCACACAATACAAGATCATATCATCACAATAAAGTTCAACATAGATTCTTCAAGTATCCATAATAGGAGTTCAAGGTTGGGAATTGAAATTCCTAATTAGTACATGATAAGAAGATAATAAGTTCCAAACATTCCTAAAAAGAGGTGAGTGAAACTCAATGATTTCCCGTGGGCCTTCTCTTTCGACTTGGCCCAGCTCCATCATGACCTGAACGAGGTGCTCTAGGAGGGGGCATATCCTGTGGTGGATGAGATGATGATGCCTGTTGCAAAGAAAGATAATGGGTTAGTTGGGTAATGGTGCCAATCCTAGTTGAAAATTAATAAAGATGATCACTTACTTGGGGATTCAAGCGTGCTTCCAGAACTGAGTTCTCTAAACTCATCCGCACAAGATCCCTCCTCAATCCTTCATTGAGTTCAATACATTCCTGGGAGTACTCCCGTGGAACCTAGGAGAGTATGAACATGGTTAACAGTAATGAAAGAATTTAATTTCAAGAAGGTAAGGGTTTAGAACTCACATTCTCATAATATGGATCGATCTTAGGATATTCATCGAATGGTGGATGGGTAATGTCAGTCTTCATAAATTTCGTCCCACTGCACAAGTTCACATACCAATTTAGTGATGGGAGGGGTGGAGGTTGATTTCCTTCAAGGTCTTCATCCTCATTATTGTAAGTCATCCTAGTGGCTGATCCAACTGTGGAGCTGTGTCCCCTTGCCCGTCGGCCCTGAAATTCAAATGCTTATCAAGTGAAGTCTTTTTTATGATCTTAAAAAGAATTTAAGAGTTTGGGGAGCTCACCCCTTGAGGTGGGAGGCCAGTGACCCTAGGATTCATCAGATATTGTCGACAGAAGGCAGTGTATTCTATGCGAGGGGAGGTGAATCCCTCAGCATCCCAACCCCTCAGAGCCTCTTCTAGTTCATCCCCTACCAAGTGGTTAGTATGCCTCATGTTCTTTGGTGGCATGGAAGGTATCACAGCTGCATTCATGTTTCCGTGGACTTGTCTTAAGACTCGCTCCCCAAGATACCAGCATCTACCTGTGGGGCCTTCAAAAAGGACCCTTTTGCTTGTCAACTCCAAACAAAAGGAGTATTTCTCAGGTAGCCTATGCTCCCACAGCCTCCATGGATCCCATTCCACCTGTTGAGTTTAAAATGAGAAATGAGAAAAAAGATAAAAAGATAAAAAGACAAAGAAAGATTTTACCATATCAGCAGTCAAGCTGGCAAGATATGCCCTTGCATGGGCATAATCATGTCGGTTGGAGGCTCTTGTAGCCAAGCAAGATGGAGCGTAATTCTGAAGGATGGGCCATGACATGGCATCACTAGCAAGAGTTGGGCGGCACATGTTCAGGTACTCGTAGTACCATATCTGTGGAAAATCAAAGAAATAGGAGAAATCATGCATGTGTTAAGTTTCGGGAAATAATAGAGAATTAAATGTTCTTTGTTACCTCCCAAACGAAAGGAAGTCCCCCAAAGTTCTTTGCAACTCCTCAGGACATATCAATCATGGAGCGATACATGGTTGCAAAAGCAACCCCACCCCAATTGTATCTCCCAATTTTGTTCACATCTTCCATGCTGGCTAGCAACTCTAGTCGAGCCATGTCATTGGTGCCTGCAAAGAAGGTACATGAAATCATGTAGAGCAAGAAAGCTCTCACAATGTATTGGGGATCCGTCCCATCACTCTCTTCCACAATGGCAAAGGTGTTGTAGAGCCAAGTACGGCGCACACCTTTTGGGCTTAACTCCGCTTCTACCCCGAGTAGAGCTACTATGTAGTTCTGATCCATGTTGGCATGTTCATAGTATTCCAAGCGCTTGCCTTTTAAGCTCAACCCAGTTATCATGGTGAAATCCTTAGGGGTCATGGTCATCTCCCCAAAGCTAAAATGGAAAGTGTTGGTGGTATCCCATCATAGCTCTGTCAAGGCAAACAATGCTTGCCTATCCCATTGCTTGTTCCATAGAGCATCTAGGAAGGGCCCAAAACCCGCCTTCTTTATTATCTTGCGAGCACGTGGTTGGGCATGTTCCATATGTCTCCACCATGAGATGAGCCCCTTCATTGATGTCCTTGTTCGGAGACTTTGGAAATCGGGCAATTTCAAAGGATTGTGTATTGAGTTAGCATTGAAAACATAGAGATATTGGGCATGCATTGATAATTGATTTCAAAAAAGTCTTCCCAAAAGTCGTCAAATATGAGTTTTGATTCATGAAATGAATTAGAAATGAATGCCCATGACTTTGTGTATTCAAACTCATTGATTTTGTAAGGATTGAACATGTTTTTGCCTTTCGGGCATTTTATCGAACACTTGGTGTGTGACTTGTTTTCAAGCAAGGAAATGAAAGATTTTGTATACCAAATCCTTGCCAAAACCATTTGACTTGGTTTTGCAATGAAAACCTATTGATTTTCCAAGAATTGAACATGTTTTTGTCTCTTTGGCATTTTATCAAACACTTGGTGGGCATCTTTTCTCAAGCATTGGGAAACAAGCTTTTTGCACATTCAATCCTTGCCAAATCAGTGAACTTGGCTTAACAATGATAGAAACAATCAAAAGAAGATCATGGGAATGCATTTTATCCAATAGAAATCAAGATTTTAAGATAAACATGTTAAGTTGGGAAGAACTAACCTCATGTTGGGAATGGAGGTATGAGAGATGCTTCTTGGGTTCAAGCAACACCTTGTCTTGGGATTCATCATAGATTGGTGCCTTGTATGTATTCTTGATCACATAGTATGGATACTTGATGTTGGAATCATTGCTAGAAGCCATTGTTGGTGGTGGAGCTTGTATGTGAAAAAATGGGTTTGATAAGAAAGATGATGAATTTGATCTTGTAAGTTGATGATTGATGCTTCTTGTTGTTGTTGAATGACTTGTTCTTGATGCTATTTCATGCACACTACTTGAATTGAAAGTGAAACTTTGAATGAGAATGTATGTGTGAGTGTTTGGAGAAGGTGGAATGAGTTTCTAGAGAGAGAAACTCTCAATTTTCGAAATTGGGTGTGTGTGTGCACAAGTGGGAGTCAAGGGTTTAAAAACCCAGATTTTTGGAGGACCCTAGCCTCGGGTAACTGCCTAGCCTGGGGCGGCAAGCCGCCTGGGCTTGGGTGGCAACCCACCTGCAGCCAGGTGGTCAGCCTCCCTTGCTCGCTCCGTTGCGCTCGTTTGGCCTTTGCTCGCCTATTCGCGCTTTTGAACCCTCTTTGAGATGCAATCTCAAGCATGTTTTGAGTTGAAAAATGAGTGAATACCTTGACATTGTTTAGCATGAAATGGTTTTGAAATGGATTGCATTGGTGGCCCTTGTGTGGGCATGGCATGTTAGTAGGGTTGAACAACCTTCTCTATGCATATGATTTTTGATCATTAGGGATGAATTCCCTCCTATGTCACTATGATTGGTTGTCATTTGGGATAAAGATGCCTTCCCTATATGCATGTGAATGATTGCTTTCATGAGGAGAATGTGTCTCCTATATGAGTTGATGTTTGAGTTGAGGCATGAATAGCCTCCATGTGAGATGATTTGGTGAAATTGTTGAGTGTTGGTAAGTAGAAGCTTACCTTTGCCTTGATGACTTAGTGAGAGAAAGATGCAATCTTTCTCATGATTACATGCTTACCCTGGTAGCTTTAAAGATGCAATCTTTCCTATGATTTGTGTTTGCCTTGATGGTTTGAATATGAGAAGGACGCGATCTTTCTCATGTTATGTGTTCACCTTGAGAATTTAACATAAGAAGGATGCAATCTTTCTCATGTTATGTGCTTACCTTGATAGCTTGAAAGATGCAATCTTTCCTATGATATGTGTTTACCTTGATGGTTTGAATATGAGAAGGATGTGATCTTTCTCATACTATGTGTTCACCTTGAGAGTTTGATATGAGAAGGATGCAATCTTTCTCATGTCACATGTTTACCTTGATAGTTCGAAAGATGCAATCTGTCCCGTGGTATGTGTTTACCTTGATGATTTGAGCAAGAGAAGGACGTGATCTTTCTCGTGTTATGTGATTACCTTGACATTTGAATGATAACCTTGATGGTTTGAACATGAGAAAGACGTGATCTTTCTCGTGCTATGATATTTGAATGATAACCTTGATGATTTGAATATGAGAAGGATGTATCTTTCTCATGTTTTGAAATAGCCTTGATGGCGTAGTTCTACCTCGTATTATTCACCAGAGCCATTGGTGTAGTATGGGAAGACCTTTCATCGAACGCAGATTCGGTGTAAGCTATGGATACCTCGTATTATTCGCTAGAGCCATTGGCGTAGTATGGGAAGACCTTTTATCGAACACAGATTCGGTGTAAGCTATGGATACCTCGTATTATTCACCAGCGTGACTGGTGTAGTATGAGAAGACCCTTCATCGAATGAAGTTCGATGTAAGCTGTGGATACCTCATCTTGTTCCCCAGTAAAACTGGTATACAGTATGAGAAGAGTTCTATAGAACTTATGAGGAGTACCTTTGTGCTTGTGTATGATGAATTCGAAGAATTCAATGATATGATCATTTTCTTTTCCCCAGTGGGTCTTGATGAAATCAGTTCCCCGGGCAAAAATGGGTTGTTCTTTTTGTCATTGGTTCGCAAGTGAAACTTGCTCACCAATGAGGGGCTTCTGTCACACCCCATTTTTGCCACCTTAGCTAGGGTTTGTCATTTCATGTGTCTTTTTGTTTTCTTTTTGAGTCTAGTCTTTTGCATTGATTTTCTAGGGTCTTGAGGATGGTGTGTATGAATTTTGGTTCGATTTGGAGTTGATCTTGAGGGTTAATAAGAACTTTTGTGACTTGAGGGGCATAATCGTCTTTTTGGTCACAAACTTTCCATTTGACCTTGAAATGATCTCCAAGTTGCCAATTGGAGTTCATATGGATGCATTTGAGGTATTTATGGGTTCAATTCGATGAATTGATGGTTCGGGATTAGAATGGCTCAACAAGGCTCAGGTTGGTTAAGAGACCTACCTCGGGTTAGCTCGAATTGGCTCATGATTTTCACTCTATGACTACTCATTCGACTTTGATTAGTCTTAATTTCATCCCCAAATGTGTTTAGGGAGGTTGAATTTCTAATTGGAAAGCATTCGGTGCGACCCTATGTGCATACCTAAGCTAAGCGATGGTGAGGCATAACGGTTAACCGCCTTTGTAGAACCCAACCATGCAGCCATGGCTAGGGTTTCTTGCCCTTAAGTGACTCAAATTACATTCCCTTTCGAAACACGGTCGTTTTGGCTTTCGTTTTGTCAAAATCGGAGTTGATTTGAGCCCTGAAACACATTTGGAAGTCGAAAGGGTAAAAAATTGGGCTGAAGATGACATGGCCTCGGGTGACCACCCAGGCCTGGGCGGCTAGCCGCCTGGGTCCAGGCTGCTAGCCGCCCAGCCCCAGGTGGTCACCCGAGCCACTTTCCTTTTTTGAGTCTTGACGTAGCTCCCTCCCTATTTTCTCGGATTTGCTCGCCTCCAGCCGCCATTTAAC